>OZ023263.1:78275886-79475886 GCA_964006375.1 Tillus elongatus | reverse complement strand
ACAGATGGTTTGCCAACACGTCTTCTAAAGTCTTGTGGTAATTCTCTGGCACTTCCGTTGCTGATGTTGATTCGACTCTCACCGCTTTATGGTGTGTTTCCATCTAGATAAAAGCCTAGTTTTGTTGTTACAGTGTTCAAAACTAGTGATAGTGCTGATGTAAAAAATTACTGCCCTATCTGTATACTATGCACATACCTAAAATTCTTGAGAGCCTTGTTCGTGGTGTATTGACTAAGTCACGCACACAGGTGATAGTGAGTAATCGGCATGTTTTTTCCAACGGCCGATCTACCACCACACATTTGCTAATTTTTACTCACTTTACAAAAAATCCCTGGAGCGTGGAAAACAAGTTGATTTTACTTATACAGACATATCCAAGCCTTTCGACAGGGACAGCTTGTTTCGAAGCTGTCAGCCGTTGGTCTACATGGCATACTGTTAAAGTGGATCTCTAGATACTTAAGTGATCAGAAGCTGATAGTTAAATACTTTTACTCTACACCAGTGTCTGCAACATCAGGGGTTCTTCAAGGGAATCACTGGGGACCACTGTTTTTCAATGTAGGCGTGAATGGCATTATACATGTTTTCAAAAATTTTAGCTGTCTCTTGTTTGCTGATTATTTGAAAGCTTATCGTGAAGTTTTATCCCAACATGATGCAATTTCTCTCCAGGAAGACTTGGATTCTCTTCTTCACTGGTGTCATTGTAATAGAATGGTTATAAATATTAATAGGTGGAAAATAATATCCTTTTGCAGGTCCGCAAGCAGGACACAGTTTCATTACAATGTTTTTAGCAAACCCATAGACCGAGTATTTTTTACAGGTCTTAGGTGTGACGTTGGATGAGCAACTAAGTTTTAAGGATCATCACAGCTCCGTGGTTAAGACATCTCTAAAAACCTTAGGACTCATAAAGAGAAATACTGCGAACTTTAACAACGTTAACTCTGTGATATCCATATTTAATATATGCATATAAATTAGATTGAGATTGTACAGAGTAGGTTCTTGCGAAATATTGTTTACAGGCTGGGTATTGCTAGGCATGATTATTTCTGCAGTGAATTGTGTTCGATGTTGATGGTAGAATCCTTGGCCAATCGAATATATTACCTACTTGGATGCCATCTTGCTGTTCATGGTTGTAAATTCAATAATATATATTCTCAATTTCATCTTGAGTGTCAAGACTACCCTCGCTTGGTAATTCTGTTTTACTGAATTTTTTAATATTACTTTTGGTTTATACAAGAAATAACTGAAAGCCTGTGTGTGTGAATATACTTAGTCATATTAAAATATAATAGAGTTGTTTTTTTGTCCTTTCTGATTATCTACCTTAAGAAGTATGTTATTTTTGTCTAGTTCTTACTTAGTTACTGAATTCATTATACAGGGTGATTTATAAGTAGTGACCAAAAATGAAACCCCATGTTCTTTGAACAATTTTAGAAAGGGTATGTTCTATAAAAAATTTTCCTATAATGCTTCATTAAAAAGATACAGGGTGTTGAAGTTAAATTTCAAAAAATAAACTTTCCCAATTTTTTTAAAAGTAGTACATATATTTTGCTGAAACTTCGCATGTGTAGGCTGTTATGGAAGGCGCGTATTCTACCATAACAATTGAATCGACTAATCCAGCAGTAGCGCGCGTACGCACATGCGATTGGTTATCCCTCAAGAAAAAAACGGGTAAGCCAATGATTTTTTTTTTAATTTTTACTTTTTGAATCTTACTTTCATTCGTGAACAAAATGACTCTCTTGATAATTTTCTGCACGACGTTTATTTTACGAGTAAGCAATGAATCAGGTTAGTGTTTTAGAGCACAGTTCATGATTTTTAACCAGTCGTTGTTTGGTAGAAAATCGCAATGATACACTTTTATGCCTCCATTGGCCTAAATACACGCACGACATCTTTTTAATGTGGAAAATTTAATGTCTTGATAATTTTTTGTACGACGATTATCTTTGTTGTATTTTAGTAAGTAGTAGTCTGGTTTGCCAAAGTTGTCACTAAGTGTCACTTGACGTTTAGGTTAACAAGCTATTATTTTGAATAGGTGTAAGTGGTAAACTTTATAAAATTGCAAAATTTTCTACTCTTTTACTTCTTATAATGGAGTACACCTCAAAAGAGTATGCATATATAATTTTTATCTACGGATATGCTGAAGGAAATGCTCTAGCTGCTTGTCGGGAATATCAACGTAGGTTTCCCACTCGCCGTCAACCTACACCAAGGGTTTTTTCTCGATCGTTTTCAAGACTACGGCAGTGCGGTATTGGACAACGTCCTGACGCTAGAGCTAATGATAGAAGACAACATCAACTTGAAGACGAAGAGAGAGTCGTGGATGCAGTGATGGATCAACCTTCTACAAGTACTCGGAGGATTGCCACGCAGTTACAATATTCTCAAAGCTTTGTTTGGAGAACTTTACATCGAGAAGCCTTACATCCATATCATCGACAGAATGTTCATTGCCTTCTACCTGGAGATAATGTGCATCGACGAGTCGTTTGTGAATGGATGTTGGAAATGAACAATCAAAATATCTTATTCCCTAATCTAATCTTCTGGTCTGACGAATCAACATTTACAAGAAATGGTATTTATAATTCTCATAATGAGCATGTCTGGTCATTGGAAAATCCACATGCAACAAGGACTCGCACATTTCAACATAGATTTTCCATTAATTTATGGTGTGGTATTTTTAACGGCTCACTGTTCATGGAAGTCCTGCCACAACGTTTAAATGGATCTTCGTACTTAGCGCTCCTAGAAAACCGTGTAGAAAACATTCTAGATGACATTCCACTAGCAACAAGATGTATAATGTGGTCTCAGCATGACGGTGCACTAGCGCATCATAGTCGAAACGTTGTTACATGGCTACATGAACATTATAATGAAAGATGGATTGGCAGAACTGGACCAATACATTGGCCTGCAAGATCACCGGACTTAAACCCACTTGACTTCTATCTTTGGGGTGATTTTAAGCGACTGGTCTACAGTAAACAAATAAATACACCAGAGCAGCTACAACAACTGATAAATAATGCTTTTCGTCATATTCAAGCAACAATGAATCCTCAAGACATTAAATTTTTCATATTAAAAAGATGTCGTGCGTGTATTTAGGCCAATGGAGGCATTTTTGAACATTTATGGTAATAAATAAATTACTATAAGCCTGATAAAAGAGTATCATTGCGATTTTATACCAAACAACGACTGGTTAAAAATCATGAACTGTGCTCTAAAACACTTACCTGATTCATTGCTTACTCGTCAAATAAGCGTCGTACAGAACATGATCAAGAGAGTCATTTTGTTCACGAATAAAAGTAAGATTGAAAAAAAAATCATTGGCTTACCCGTTTTTTTCTTGAGGGATAACCAATGACATGTGGGTACGCGCGCCACTGCTGGATCAGCCGATTCAATTGTTATGGTAGAATACGCGCCTTCCATAACCGCCTACACGTGCGAAGTTTCAGCAAAATATATGTGCTACTTTTTAAAAAATTGGGAAATTTTATTTTTTGAAATTCAACTTCAACACCCTGCATCTTTTTAATGAAGCATTATAGGAAAAAAATTATAGGACATACCCTCTCTAAAATTGTTCAAGGAACATGGGGTTTCATTTTTGGTCACCACTTATGAATCACCCTGTATTATGTTCTAATGTAAAATTTTGCTATGTGCTTCTTTATTTGTGAAAACTTTTTGTAAATGAATTATCCGTTTACTAGATAAATAAAAAAATAAAAAAAATGCCTACATGATTTCAAATGTTCCGTTTCGAATTAAAATTTAGATAATTTTTAAACAGAAGCTTTGATTAATATATTAGAATTAAAATTGCAGACGGAGTACAATGCACCAGAAAATGGAATGTAGCTGATATAACGGCCGTAAATTAAGCAAGTCCCACGATATTATTAGGACAACCGTCTCCTCAATTCTTTGTATTAAAATATCGCCCTGTTTTCATCCTCTCTATTTCAGGCACACAGATATAAGGGGGTAGGAAGGACTGAGAACTGACTACTACTTTATGCTTTTCCTTTGCCCGTCTTTGAATTTCCTGAACCACCCGCCTCAGAATTGATAGAATAAGCTACCAACATCATTGCACCTCGTATTTCTCCGATTTCTGAAATTCCATTATTCTCTGCGAGGAAATTTATATTGGCTGAATTTCTCATAGTTGATTATTCCTACACAGGATCGATACACGCAGACTCTGGCATCATTGTTCGCAACACAAATATTATTGTTATGGTTTAATTTATGTAACGATTATTTTTGAGGTAGGTATCTTTGAACACGTAATAACGTAATAATTATTTTTATTATCATTATTATTATTGTTGTCTTTTGACGATTTTTCATAAAATAAATGGCGATAATTGTCTAGTACCCTAACATATAAACGATTTTGATGAAATTTTGCCTAATCACCCAATTTCGTGCGTAGATGACGAAAATGACGACGAAAATTGGGACACACACGTATTTATATATATATATATATATATATATATATATATATATATATATATATATATATATATATATATATATATAAAGAGAGAGAGAGAGAGAGAGCAGGATACACAGACCGGTTTCGTCCTTATTTGGACCCTTCACTATGCTACACCTGCGCTCCAACAAGTCGGCCTTAAGGAAAACAATGCCATATAATGCAGTGTAGAATAGCGTGAAGCACGATCTCTGGCTTAGTGATGGTCCCAGGCTTCCACATACACACAGTACTGCAAAAGAGAAAAATTAATATGAATCAGTGGCGATTTCTCCTAGTGAGCTAGGTGTGCGCCGCACACCCTAAAATATAATTAAAATGTGCACAGTTAAATATGTTTTATTTCTTTTTCCCTTAGTCTTAATACACTACATATGTTATGACAATCGATTTAATTTACTTATTTGATTTCATAAATAGTCGGTTAATAGTGACTTGGAATGAAGTCGGCACCACGTCTTCATTCAGAAAATATGAGTAGGTCAATAGTAACTGGGAATGACTTCGGGTTAGGTGTGCGTTGTTATTTCCGAACAACTTCACTCGACAGAGCTGTATTGGTATACAATACAGTCCCCCACCCATGTGTTTAAAATAGTAAGGAAATACCATTCGTTTTAACACTGCAGTGAGCGGTAAAAATACCGCTCAAGACAAATGAATGGAACGCCGGTTTAACAAACGTTGTGATAGCATTATTTACAAACATTACAACTGCGCTTGCCTGGACCACAGTATTCTAGAATCAAAGACTATAATACATTTTAGTAAATTTTCGTAGAAAAAATTCACTAATGGGGAGATCTCGACTTTTGAATTTTGAAAAATTGTTTGCAAATGAACGCGAACTAGGACCCCTAGAACCCATATCCGGGGTCAGTTTCAATTTTTATATATAAGAATTTAATTTGAGTCAAGTTTTAAAATATAGAAATTTTTGATTAAAATGAAGAAACTGATTTCAAGTACCATCCATATTTCTAGAAATTGTAATGGTACATAATGAGGTGAGGTAATTTTGGAGATTAGAAATCAGATGACAGAACTTTAGAACAATTGACATTTAGATTAAAATTTAGTCAAAATTGCATCATTTGCAGTCACAAGTTTAGACTTACTTGTAAGATGCTTTGTACTATTTATATAACAATAAACTATAATATATATATATATATATATATATATATATATATATATATATATATATATATATATATATATATATATATATATATATACATAGGTGTCACACCGATAACTCAAAATATAATCAGCCGATTTTGATAAAATTTGGCATGTACCTTCCTTCTGTAAATGTATTGGATAATTTCGTTAGTCAGGAAAATCGGACGAGGTTTTCCGGGAAAATTTTGAGTTTTTATTCGAAAAAAATTTGTATCTCACAAAATAAAAAAGATAAGATAACCAAATTTGGTAGATAGGTTTATAATATAAAAATTAAACTATACACCAAAATTTAGATTTCTATGTTGCAAGATAAAAAAGTTATAATAAAACATTTTGTGCCAGATCATTTCTATGAAAATTCACTACCATAACGCACTTGCTGCATCCAGGATTTTTACACATTTTATTATTTAGTACCATATTAACATTGAACTACTTTTAATGTTTACAGTTTTCATCCCGTTCCGGACAGTGCTAACGCTAACACAAATTTGTGTGAAGAGAAGAGCTTGATAATAATTCCATGTTCTTTTCGTGTTTTAAAGTTTTAAGTGACTTTTTAATTTGTTAGTGTTGCAGTGGGAAATTAATTTATTTATCTACGTATCATTCCCATATAGGTCGAATATATATATATATATATATATATATATATATATATATATATATATATATATGTACATTTAGTGTTAATAATTTTTAAAACCACCACTAACAGCAACTCGTTACCGCACACCCGAACATTTTGGTCAGGAGACGCCACTGATATGAATATAAATAATATATATATAATTTATATTTGCAGTACTGTGTGTATGTGGAAGCCTGGACCATCACTAAGCCAGAGATCGTGCTTTACGCTATTCTCCACTGCATTATATGGCATTGTTTGCCTTAAGGCCGACTTGTTGGAGCGCAGGTGTAGTTTATCTTTAAAGTTAAAAATAAGACGTCATCTAAAATCGAAACCGTCGAATGTGTTGCAGCGACTGGCGAATTATCAATATTTCTTTTTTATTTCAACAACACACCACGAGGGCTTACAGCCTAAATACTATCGTATTGTGGGTGTCGACAAGGAGGAAAGGGACAACTTGTTAATTCTGGACTTGAAGGTTTGGAGGTTCGGAGGAGAAGGAAATACATGCGCCGGCAAGGAATTCCACAACTTGGAAGTCCTCGGGACAAAAGAGCGGGCATAACAAGATGTTCTATGTCTGGTGACCTGGACAGTAAAAGGGTGCATTCGCTCTGTTCCCCTGGTAGATCTGTTGGGGACACCAGGTGGAGGAACTATGGAAGAAAGCTCCTCTGAGCAGTGCCCGTGCAGATATCTATAAAAGAGAGAGAGGTCACCAACGGCACGTCGTTGGGTAAGGAATGACAACCTTTGGGTGAGGGTAGGGTCACCAATGAGACGTATAGCTTCCTTCTGAATGGAGTCCAGGATAGAGAGTGTAGAAGCGGCAGCAGCACCCCAGATGTGGGCGCAGTATTCGAGGTTTGGCCTTATTTGCGAAGTATATAAGGTATAGAGATTAGCTGGTGAAAAGTATTTGCGAGCCCGGAAGAGGAAACCTAATTTCTTAGCAGCCGCTTCTGCAATTGATGTGACATGTTGGTGCCAGTTGAGATTTCGATCCACAGAAATGCCAACAAGTGAAAACGACTCATTACTTTGAATAACTTGGTTGTTCATTGTGATGGGTCTAGGGCTGCTGTATCTCTTATGAGAAAGAAAGCAATACTGAGATTTGGTGGGGTTGAATTGCACAAGATTTTTACTTCCCCAGTCTAATATTTTTTTGGAGATCCACGGAGACAGAACCCTCAATGAGTCTGCGATCCTCATCTAATTGGGCAAAAGAGACAGGCTTAGAATATTGTATATTTGAGTGGAGAGTGTTGTCGACCGTGTAACTGTGAACTAGGTTGGATGTGCTAGAGAGGAGGTCATTGATGTGGAGAAGAAACAAAGTAGGGGCTAAAGCTGAACCTTGAGGGACTCCTGCATTCATTGGATACAGTTTAGAGGAATGGCCATCCACGACAAGAGAAATGCCCCGGTTAGAGAGGAAGTTTGCTGTCCAGGTACAGAGTTTTGGTGGTAGGTCATAGAAGGGAAGTTTATTAAGCAGTGCTGCGTGCCAGACCTGGTCGAATGCTTTGGCTATGTCTAAAGCGACAATCTGGGATCCACCATGTAGTTCCATAGACATGTTCCAAGAATGGGTGACAAAGGAAAGGAGGTCAGCAGTTGATCTACGCTGACGGAATCCATACTGCCTGTCGTGGATTAAACTGTGTTTTCAAGAAATTTTAGTCATTTGGTGTTTATATACTTTTCCATCACTTTAGAGATGACTAAA
Source organism: Tillus elongatus (assembly GCA_964006375.1). Taxonomy (NCBI): domain Eukaryota; kingdom Metazoa; phylum Arthropoda; class Insecta; order Coleoptera; family Cleridae; genus Tillus; species Tillus elongatus. Next base: position 79,467,750 of record OZ023263.1, on the reverse strand, counting down.
AGGAGAGAGATAGGCCTGTAGTTGCTAGGAAGCGCTTTGGATTCTTTCTTGGGGACGGGTTGTACTCGAGTAGTTTTCCAGTTACTAGGGCATATACCTCTATTGTAAGATGTCTGAAACAGACGAGTCAAGACAGGAGCAAGTTCTGGTGCGCATTTTTTGAGAACAATTGCTGGGATCTCGTCAAGGCCAGAGGCTTCCCTAGAATTAAGAGAAGAGAGCATCTTTCGTACCTTTTTAGTTTTGAAAATGACATCCGTCATTTTATGCGCGACATTGTGGACTGTCGGTGGTTGCACATTTGGAGGTGGGTTGAGGGTAGAATTGCCGGCGAACAACAAGGCAAAAAGTTCAGCCTTGCTCAGGGCGGTAGAAACAATTTCATTCCCTGAGACAAGAGGTGGGAACGTGCTCTTGTAAAAATTATTCCCAATAGATTTAGCAAGAGTCCAGAAGGGTTTGCTGCCCTTGAAGCTTAAGAGGACTTTGTTTTTGATGTGGTTATTAAACGAGTTTTTGCCTCAGAAAGAATGCTGACATAGCGGTTTCTTGCGTCGTTAAATGCTTGACAGTTTTCTTGTGAGCTTTGACCTTTTGAAGTCTGGCCTTGTCACAAGATTTAGAGAACCAGGGCTTTTGATTGGCTGAAGAGGTTTTCTGTGTACGTGGAATAAATAATTCCATGCCGGCTTGGATAATTTCGGTGACGTTTTGTGAGATATCAGAGGGGTCAGGATGAGATAAGCAGACAGACGCCCATGGAAATGAGGAAAAGTAATCTCGCATTTCGTTTCAGATCGCGGAGTTGTAGTGCCAAACGATACGTGGGTTTGATGACTGTGTGACCTTGGGTTGCATTGCGCAGGAAGCGGTGACCATACCATGGTCTTAGCGACCGAGGGGGTGGGTGACTGATACTTTTGAGCATTCAGGATTTGTAGTAAGAAGGAGATCCAAGGGATTTGAGCTGTGAGTTGGGATGCGAGGAAAGTAGGTTGCCCAACCATATTGGCTAAAGAGTTGCTGACTGCAAAGGCCTCCGCTGCTCTCCCTTGTGAATCGGTTTTTGAAGATCCTAGCCATTCCTTATTATGGACATTGAAGTCACCAAGAATAGTGACCTCGGAGGAAGGATATTCAGAAATCAGATGGTCGGTTTTTTCAGAAAGGTAGTCAAAGAGCTAGACAAAGTTGTTGTCAGAAGGTGACCGGTAAATGCAACACATGAATTTTGTTGCAGCCCTGAGAGAGAGTTTTATCCAAAGTATGTCTTTTCTTCCAGCTTCTAAATTGGGGAGTCTGGTGCATGGTAGATTGCTACGGACGTATGCGCACACGCCTCCATGCAATCTAAAGGAAGTAAGGAGCTCATACCCTGGGAAATTAAGGTGATTAGTGGCTGTTTTTGCACTGATTTGGGTTTCGCTGAGGAAGAGGAGTTGGGGCCTAATAGCCTGGAGGAAATGGTGGACGGAGTTCAGGTTAGAATTTGGGCCACATATATTGGAGAAGGATATGTTAAATCTTGATGGAGGGGTATTTTACCTCCGGAATGTTTTGCACAAGGAAGAGCCATCATCATTTTTGCTTATAAGGGAAACCGACTCATACATCAGAACCGGAACCGTCAGTTGGGACTTCACCGGCCCCTTGATGCATGGGGTGGTACCTCCTTGGGCGTGAAAAAACTTTTACTATCACGTAAAGGAAAATTCCACTACCACCTGCAAAGAGAAGGAGCGAGACTTTAGTAGACCATCAGCCCTGTGCGTTATTTCCATTGCCGACAGTCACCCCAGGGGTGGCACGTGGAGCCAGCCTCTAGGAGTCCAGTAGCTAAGTCACGCGTCGATCAATCAAGAGAACGACCAGCGCATGCCCAGGCTAAGCGACTCCACCCCCCAATAGTCACAATTCAATTAATTCTGTAATTAGCTGTTTACTTATATTTACTGTTTCTGTCTCTATAAGTACCACGTAGGCAAACAGTTTATTAGCCAGCATCCAAGGTTCAGTGGTAGAACACACACGTGACACACGGGCGGCCCGGGCTTGATTCCCGCCCGATGCACGTAACATTATGTTTAGTTCCACTAACTTTAATATATGGTAGAAAGGATGGTGTCCAGATTTTCTCCATTTCGACCACATTTTTCTTTAAAATGCCTGCGCGAGTTTGTCGCCGTTGAGTCTAAGATTATAATTTTCGGTAGACGTTTTTGTTATGATGATATTAGTGAATTTTTATTAAGAACATCTCTATTAAGAAAATTCACTAACAGAGAATTTGTTTTTTTTTACTTTTTTTGTTATTGGAAAAACTGGTTCGGTTAGGTTGGGTGAAACGAAATCATCCAGGCGATTAACAAGGAAAAAGTTGGAAGATACATTCCTTTTCTGATCATGAATTAAGCTGTCTTCTAGAAAGCTTGTGTAACTTTAAACAAGTGTGTAATAGAAATATCTTTTAAAGGGACTTACAGTTCCTAGATACAGGTACCAAACTTTAATTTCCTAGCTTCATAGAAAATTGACCTTGGGGCATTTAAAGTTTAGAGAGATGTCGATGGTAACACCTTCAAAAAAAATTATCAAATAAGCGCGTATTAAGACCTCTAAAATCGATCTTCAAGGTCTGTTCTGTGTGTGTGTTTGGTTTCTTTAACGTCGGCCTATTTCCGCGACAATGGCCAATCACCGACGCCAGGGAGCAGTTTCACCTCACTATCCTGGAAATTTTTCCGAACCCCTGCCTTTCTGTAAGGAGGGTAGAGATATTTAACGTGCCCAACATCGCATGGACACGGGACGAACGGCTTTACGCTCCCTCCGAAGGGCGAAACGTGCAGACATTCACTTTGCTCAAATACAATGCCCGAACCTCGGTTGATGTTAATGTTACAGTTTGTACTGAAAAAGTGAAGGGAGTACCCGGCGATCGAACCCAGTACCCTTCGGTTCAGAGGCACACGTTCTTGCCCCTGAACCACCAAGGCTCTCAAGATCTGTTTAACTGTAAAGTATTAATTTTAGTAAAATGCTGTACTAATAGTGTACCATTCTTATGAAAATTCACTACTATAACGCACTTGCTGAATCCCAACATTTTTTACTTTTTTATTTAAAAAAATTCACTAATAGAGAGGTATCGATGATGAGACTTTGCAAAAAATTTTTCAAATGAGCGCGAACTAGGACCCCTAGAACCCATATCCGGGGTCTGTTTCAATTTTTATATGTTAAAATATATATATATATATATATATATATATATATATATATATATATATATATATATATATATATATATATATATATATATATATATATATATATATATATATATTGTGTTATATTGTGTTGTGTCCATTAAAACATTGTACAGTAATACTGTTACTAGTTGTAATTCATTATTTTTGCGGAATTGGCTGTATGGCTTTTTAATAAAGTTAAAGTTATATATATATATATATATATATATATATATATATCCGTCTGATAACTCAAAAAATAATTAACCGATTTCAATGAAACTCGGCAAGTGCCTTTTTTTTAATTAATGGCTTGGATTAGTTCGTTAGGCAGAAAAATCGGACTAGGTTTTCCGTGAAAATTTTGAGTTTTCTTTGAAAAAAAAATTTTCTCCGAAAAGAACAAAGCTGCTTTGATGAAATTTACTATGTATGTTGCCTTGGGAGAGACCTTACTACGTACCAAAAATCTAACTTTATAGCAAATTGAGTTATTCAAATTTGAAGCATTTAATAAAAATTCACTACCATAACGCACTTGCTGCGTCCCGATCTTTTAAAATAATCTAAACATTTTTCTTATAATGGACAGTCCTAGTTTCACCATCCAGATCATATTAACAACATGCCTACTCCAGCAATTTTTCCAGCATTCCTGGTGAAGTACAGTTTTCCGTCGAAAAATAATTGTTGAAACGCACCAGTAATAACGAACGTTTTGTGTGTTTCCATCTACGAGTAATTTCCAATAAACCATTTACGCTCGAATCGACAGGGAACACAAATAATTTCCGGTACAATCAGCGTCAATACTTTGCCAGTTTTTATAGAATTTTCTTGCGTTAACCTTTGCAGAAGTATTGTCATTTCCAGAAGCGGCTAGTGATGATTCAGTATCTCAATTATCATTATTTTATTTACTTATTAAAAAACTGAGGCTGGACACGGTGGCTGGAAACTGAAACAAAAAGCAGAAACAACCCAAAAACCACAAAAATAATAACAGAGAGTTATGCGCCCGATACGTATTTCGACAACAAAGTTATCTTCATCAGTAGCTGCCGTTAAAGTAACGTATGGGCAAAATTATCCTATTTATATACCTAAACTACACACTCAAAATTATGTAATCACGATGATGCAATACCGGATGATGCAACAACATACTGTGCAATACCAGATGCCTCAGTGGCGGATGATGTAACACCGGATGATGTTACACCGGGTGACGTAATTCAAAGACTATTGTTGTGTCAGTGGATACGCCCAACTGGTTGTGTCGATGCTGAAAGCAACCATGTATTATTTCCTAGAATTTAAAAAAGTGCTGAATTGACCGGACCCATATCTGAATTCATCAAATTCTATGGTTTGACCTTGGAGATTTCCAAACTTTCCAAAGCATCTAACTTTCGATAATCCTTGGTTGCCTTCAACACCTTAAAATTACTATCCCCTAACTTATGTCCCGAGTCAGTCATATGATGTTCAACGCTAGATTTTTCTGCTCTATTGAATCTGAAATGAGCTATGTGCGCTTTAATTCTTGTTGTTATTGATCTCAGCGTTTGCCCAATATAGATTTTCTTGCAATTATTATAAGACATGTGATAAATTCCCGATTTTTGTCGGAAGTCAATAGTATCCTTAGGACGATACAAAAGGTTCCTTAAATTATCAACTTCATAAACAACTCTCAAGTCGTTACGTTGAATATTTCCTCTACCCCTTCAAGGATGGAAAGGAAGTACAGCGAACTTTATGGGTTTCCCATTGTAGTTCCCTCCGTTTCCCGATACAACTTTCCGCCAACTCGAAAGAAACTCTCAGAAATGCATAGCGAAGTTAACTTAATATATTCATCCACCAGCATGTCCGATAGCTGGTTATCATGAGGCATGTCCCGAAGTTACTGAAGAACTATATCGATATGGATGCTGGGGAACAACGACTTGACATCAGAAGATATCAGTACTTCATTTGGTTTTAACTTAATATCTTTGATTCTATTAATGAATTTAATGGAATTTTTCACCGGCAGACGGAGGGAACCACAATGGGAAACCCATTGTCTCCCTTCGTTGCCGAGCTCTCCAGGAGCTGATTTGAAAGTCACTTTGCTGTGGCGGTGGAGTATATTCCGAGGGTATAGTTGAGATATGTCGATAATATTTTTGCCATATTTAACCTCAGTAAAGATAACATCAATTATTTTCTTAATAAGTTAAACAGTAGACTCCCTTCAATCAAGTTTACTTACCAAATGGAGAACAACGACCAATTACCCTAACTTGATACTCTTTTCATCAAAAATATAGATAGGTCAAAATTTGACATTTATAGAAAAGAAACTTCTACAAATCGCCTCATACCATCAGAATCAAATAATCCTTTCGGTCACAAAATTTTGAGTTTGAGCTTTCTTGTTCGAAAGTTACTCAGTTTTCCTTTGAGTAATAAGCGTTACAATTTAGAGATAAACAAAATTATAGATATTGCGATTTGTAACGGTTTCTCTCCAGACCTTGCGTATAGATATTTTTACTGAGCATTGGTGGAAAATGTCTATAAGTAACATTACGACATTGAAGCCTGAATCCGATAAGCTACCCAAAAAATTGGCTGTACTTCCTTTCTATCCTTTTCTTACAATAGGGAAGAAAAAATATTGAAAGATAACGACTTGCGAGTTGTTTATAAAGTTGATAATTAGAGGAACCTTTTGGGTGTGACAAAGAATACTATTGACTTCCGACAAAAATCTGGCATTTATCAAATATCTTGTAATAGTTGCGAGAAAATCTATATTGGGCAAACGCGAAGATCAATAGCAACAAGATTCAAAGAGCACATAGCTCATTTCAGATTCAATAGAGCAGAAAAATCTAGAGTGGTCCAACATAGGATTGACTCGGGACGTAAGGTAGGCGATAGTAATCTTAAGTTGTTGAAGGCAACCACGGATTATTGCAAGTTAAATGTTTTGGAAAGTTTAGAAATCCGCAAGGTGAATCCACAGAATTTGATGAATTCAGACATGGGTCCGGTCAATTCGGCACTTTTTGAAATAGCACGAAATAATCCATGGTTGCTTTCAACCTCGACACAGGATCAAAACTGTCGATTGTGACCGGCGAATTATCAAGTCACAATTTAATGAATTCTGTAGTTAGCCGTTTATTTATATTTACTTTTAGGATAAATACAAAATTCTTTGGGGCAGGAAGTTTTCATCGTTATAAATATCACATAAACAAACAATTTATTAGCTGGCATCCATGGTTCCGTAGTAGAATGCTCGTGTAACACGCGGGAGGCCCGGGTTCGATTCCGGCCCGATGCATGTCACATTTTGTTCAGTTTCACTAACTTTATTATTTAGTAGAGACAATAGTATCCAGATTTCGTACGTTTATACCAGGATCTCATTAAGCTCCTGGATAACTTTGTCACCGTCGAGTCGAAAATTATAGTTTTCAGCAGACATTTTTTTATTGTTGATATTAGTGAACTTTTATTAAGAAGATTCACTAATAGAGAATTTCTTTTCAAAAACTTTTTTCAGTTGTTGGAAAACCTGTTTGATCAGGTTGGTGGTGGTGGTGGTGGTGGTGTAGGTATTTATGACCTTGGAACAGTTCTTCCATCAGCCACAGACTTTTGCTATTTTATATTTCCAGATAAGTTTAATCAGGTTGACTATAATCAAATCATCCAGCCACGTTTATAATTTGGCAGATACATTTATTTTCTAATTCCAATTCTCGATTATGTTTTCTTCTGAACAGCTTTTGCAACTTTAATGAAATTTGTACAGTTTCTTTTAAAGTGGCCTACAGTACCTAGATACCTACCAAATTTAATTTTATAGTTGCATTGAAAATTGAGTTTTGGGCATTTAAAATGTTTTTCCTCAAAAGGAGCTAGAACGCAAGATTTGAATATTTTTATAATAGATATCGATGGTAATACTTTCGAAAACATTCTTCAAATGAGCGCCTAGTAAGACCTCTAAACCCGATCTTCAAGGTGTGTTTAAATTTAAAGTATTAATTTTGGTAATATGAACCTTGGTGGTTCAGGGGTAAGAACATGTGCCTCTGAATCGGAGGGTACTGGGTTCGATCCCAGGGTACTCCTTTCACTTTTTCAGTACAAACTGTAAAATTAACATCAACCGAGGTTCTGGCATTGTATTTGAGCAAGTTTAATGTCTGCACGTTCCGCCCTTCGGAGGGGGCGTAAAGCCGTCGGTCCCGTGTCCATGCGATGTTGGGCACGTTAAAGATCCCTACCCTCCTTACAGAAAGGCAGGGGTTCAGCAAAATTTCCAGGATAGTGAGGTGAAACTGCTCCCCGGCGTCGGTGATTGGCCATATTCGCGGAAATAGGCCGACGTTAAAGAAACAAAACACATACACACACACACACACACACACACTTTGGTAATATGCCGTACTAATAGTATACCATTCTTATGAAAATTCACTACTATAACGCACTTGCTGCGTCCAGAATTTTGTTGCTTATGCCCGTGCTTACTTCTCGTAATCTAAATGTCGTGTTGCAAGCCGCCCAATTTATCAGAGAGCTCGGTAATCATTCAACACGTCGACAAAGTGTCTCAAAATTGTCTTGTACCAGATAAAAGTACACCCCTGCAAAATTACATTATTTACATGAGAAACACTGATAGAATTTACAGGAGAATATAAATGTGGAAGTATCGATTTATTTTAGCACGAATGACAAAATAGTCATTATTTTCATATAAATATTATAAATCTTACTTCATTTTTGATACAGCTACAATCTTCAACGTGTTCCATAGTAAAGCGTCTATAAAACAACATTCACACCAAATTTCCTTAAAAAACACTTTATTAGTTTCGGAAGTACAATTAATTTTTTTCAGAAATCCGGTTCGCTTAGGTTGACTAATGACATCATGCGAGTGGTTAACGAAGGGAATATTACAAATTTGGCAGGTAGCTTTTTCTTGTAAATAGCTTGGATAAGTGTGTTGGCCAGCCTACTAAAATTGTATATTTTCGTCCGAAAAATATTTGTATCGTTAAAAATAACAGAAGTTATGTTAGTAAAATCCTGAACACAAGTTGCCTTTACAAAGACTACCTAGTACATACCAAATTTTAAGCTTCTAGATTTATAGAAAATTGAGTTGTAGGCATTTAGTTCTTTTTTCCTTCAGAAAACTAAGAATGTATGATGAACACAGTTTAAACTAATTTTGTCCAAAATTCGCAAAAACTTTGTCACGAAAATGTTTTTTCGAAGATAAAACCGATCACAGATCGAAGTTGCTCACCTATTTCAAGAAAAGTTTCCGGATTTGCCGCCTGTTTCCTAAAGCACAATTAGTAAAATTGAAATGCAATTTCGCGAGCATGTACATGTAAGGCAGATACAAAAAAACCTTCTAGGTAGTATATTTATTTATTTTATTTAATAAAATTTTACAATGCACAGATAAGCATAAACTTGTGCTTGCAGTTAACACAATTTCATTTCATCTGCCAAACTAAACTGTCATCATATTTTTATAAAACATCACTTTAAAAATTTTGTTCAACGTATGTTTCTTCCTTTTGCATTTCTATCAATAACACTTATGCAGCTGTCACTAGTATTCCGCTACGATTCAAAATGAACTCATTCCAATATAGCCCTAAATTTTTTAACTAATATTAAAATTCTCATGACTATAATTTTGACGTTTTTTTTACGTTTTTACTTGCACTGAGTAATGATACAAAACTGGAGGTAATGTTTGAATTTGAGGAAAACTCACATACTGCGAGTCGACAAGCAGCCACAACACTGAATGTTAGCTTTTCATCGATTATTCGAATATTAAAAGAAAACGATTGAAATCAACAATTTGGAACAATTATAACAATTTTACAAAAAATGGTGTTTATATCATGTTTGATAATCAAAAAAATCATAAGGTAAGACAGCTTCCCCATTGTTTCCACCATAATAATCCTCCATCGTATATTGTTTTTGCGGCACATTTCTGAGACTAGTTTAGGGTTTCCAAATTTTAATTTCATTTCTACGCTCTAACAAGAAATTATTAAGCGCTCATCTGTTGACTCTTCAATGGTTGTCAATCTTATTAACGCATTTTTGACTTCAAGCAGTATTTTGCCTTTTTAAAATTCCGCGCTATAGTCACTAATCATAACACCAAATCAAGGCAAAATTTTTGAAAATTCTTACAATCGAATAGGATAATGAAAATAATGACCAACTTAGGAATCTCATTCTAATTAAATCAGCTGATAATCCACCTAATGTCAATGTGTCAGGACTGACAATAGAAGATTTAGCTCAGACACAGTAGCGGCTCGTGCCTTAATGCATTGGGGGTGCGCAAGAAAAAAAATGAAGGGCTCCCCTCTTTTTTCCCCGAGAATGTATTATAAAAAAACCTACTTACTAAACTTAATAATTATTAACTACTTACCTAATTTTCCTCTAGTTAGTTATAGGTTATAGTAGTTAAAAAGTCCTTTCCTTTGATAATTACTAACTAACTATATAATTTTAAATGTATTGTTTCATATAAAGACATGAACAATATGTGATCTTTGTCATTTTATACTTCACGTATCTTTTCAATTTTATTATATTTATTTATATGTTCATTTATTCGTCTATTAATTTATATATTTATAAACGGCTAAGCCTATGTAGGTTAGCATTATATAATTTCAAATGTTTTGTTTGACATAAAAACATGACAATATGTGATCTTTGTCGTTTTATACTGCACGTATCTTTTCAATTTTACTATATATATATATATATATATATATATATATATATATATATATATATATATATATATATATATATATATATTATCTTGAAACTTATTATAAATTTTGACTAAATAATTTAATATACTTTAAAATGTCTAAATGTGAGATGCTATTCACGGGGATCTAATCTATCGTAGTTATATTCCTCCTACTAACACTATATTTTAGACTATATTTAATTATCATTGCTTTAAGAAAAATAATACGGTCCTGGCGATAAAATGAGCGATTACGCCTGTGATTCGAGAACAGCATAACTGTATAGCGAGTCTCACCCTGGTCCGTTAAGCTGGTGCGCTGTGGGCAAGGTCAAATATTCTATTCTCACAATACCAAGATTCAGTGCTGGGTCTTATTATGCTGTGCTGCAAGTGTGGAATTTTAAATCGCACAACGGGATTGTTTATTCGGTGTTTTTTGACGAAGATAGTCGATCATTTCGTATTAAAGTTTCCTATTTAGGTAGAGCGCCGAAGAATACACACCGACGCAGGACTGTGTATATGGATGTATATAACGTCGGCAACCATTAACACACTATACTTCTTCTGATTCTGTATTAATGGCTGCCGACTCTGAGATCCTCGATATACTACTTTTGTTTGTGTAAAATGCAGGAGGAAAAAAAATAAAAATTTATTAAAATATAGCATAGCAAAAATATTATTTTTCCCCGGCAGGCGGCAGTGTGCGCGCACGGGCGCACTTATTGAGGAGCCGCTTCTGCTCAGACAGTGGATATAGTGCCGCCTAAAAGGACTAAACCAATGGAAAATGGAAACTATTACTAATATCAAATTATACACTCTAGATGATTTTCAGAACCAGTTTGGAATGTTTCGAACAACTTTCCATGAATTGAGAATCTCAAAGAATACCCGCGAAAATAGATAAATTCAAAACGGTGGGTAGCTCCTTAACTATAAATGCTCCAGCATTATGTTGAGTTAGGCAGAGAATATTAATTCCTCCTGGCAACAGTTGAGTTCGAGCTAAAACTCCGCGGTAGTGGAGAAGGCATACATTGACTCGCCTGTTCAATTGTTGGCGCCTGGTGACGCAGCCATTGGCTCTATCTGACTGGATGTATTTGTGGAAATTTACATTTTTCGATCATTTATATTTTTCGATCCTTTATATTTTTCGATAATTACTTTTTGTTAATATACACTGTGTACTGAGTTCCTAAATAAGATATATCTCAAGCGATGTCAAAGGTATTTTTTTGTGAAGATGTCCCAACGCCAACTTAATATAAACTTAGAAGTTGTGTTGTCTGAGGGTGTTTGTATTTATTGTCTGGCAAAGCATTCTGTTCTGTAGTGTTGAAATCAAGCATCACTAGCTGATAACGGCGAGGTGGTCGCTGTGAGAGAAGTTGGCCGATGGCATGTTCTATCACATTGTGTGTGTATATGTGTGATTGTGGCGCATCCCGGAGCAGCCCGGAGCACATCTCTCGCCGGATCCCTATGATCCCGGTTAGTGGCGCGTGATGAAGCTACTGGCACTCGGCAATCAGCGCTCTTTGACTCACGTTATTAAGTTTGGATAGCAAACTAAACACCCCGGGCATGTAAAATCATGTTCTCGCCGCCGCCGACTTGCTCTGTTCATCGCTTCTGACACCGTCGTCGCATCGGTTATCTAGTGTGTTGCATATGACAGCAGAGGCTTTGATATCATAACTACAGTTTCTGTGCCGGAGGCGCTCGATTTGTCTCTAAAGTTTAACTATATAGTGTGTTCACAAAGAAGCTCCGCAAAATACCAAGCTTTTTATGCAAGTTTTTATTTTTTATACTAAACTGGAAATTCGCTTTCGTAAGACGCTTGCTGCATCATCACTTATGTATACAGGGTGTCCGTTCGTGGAGCTCAGGCATTGGGAGCTCGGTTATTTGAAGAGATACAGAGTTAGTTAAATTATGGCAAAGTTGCGCAACTTGATGCCCAATAACATGCTCTTTCCAAATTTGAAAAATTCCTAATACTTCCAGAGATATCCGCAAAAAACCGAAATTCTGGAAATAGGTTTTAATTTTTTCCTGAACTTATTTGGAAAGATAAGTAAAAACTAATGGCACTTTTTGGCCTCTATAATATGGTGTCATCAAATTCTGCATCCAACGTTTCAGTTTTTAGGAACCATCATCAACTTTGTTTTTTCTTATGGACACTATCTTGAGTTGTCACATTTTTGGATTTGGCTTTTTTGTGATTAAAACGATGTATTATCTGCTAGGATTCAGCGTTGCAATTTGGTAGAAATTTCGAAGAAAAATAATTTTGTAAAAATTGCCATGGAAACAACATCTAATCATGTGTCAGATAAATTTTTGACAGCTCGATTTGTTTCATTATCTAGGGGAACATATATCTGGTAAGAAAATGCCTTTTTCGCATAAAGAAAAGAGATATATTCTGTAAATTTATTGTGTTTCGCATCGAAATGTGCAAGTTACTTCGGAAACATATTTACATCGGTATCCAGAAAGACAGCAACCCGCTCAAAATTATTTTCTGTTCCTTCATAGAAATTTAGCCATGGTGCATCTTCTAAGTCTGAAAGATAACTTTTCACAGTGAATGACAACGAAGAGGAGGTTTTAAGGATGATGAGTAAATGTTGAAACATCTTAGAAAATAATAATCGTCAATGAATTAAATTCTCCATTAGATTCGCGGCAATCCTTCCACTCGTTGGGGGCTATAGCAGGACAAATGAACCTGTGTCATCAAACAATGTGGAGAGTCTTAAAAGACATAAATAGCGCCCTTTTAAAATTAGGACACCCAAATTTTGCATCCAGGAGATAGTGAACGCAGGGTAATATTTTGTAGAAATGTCATGGAAATGTTGGAGCAAAATCCCCATTTTTTGCAATGTTATTTTCACGGACGAATGCAAGTTTACCAACTCGGACATGTTCAATCGTTACAATGAACATGTTTGGTCCATTGAAAATCCGCACGAACATCAAGGACGTCGACCGCAAGCACGTTTTGGTGTAAATGTATGGGTTCGCTTATTTGGAGAGACTATTCTTGGCCCATACTTTTACGAGGACAATTTGACCGCAGATGGGTATTTGCACTTTTTAAAAACTTATCTCACTGATTACGTCTATGACAACATTTGCCTCAACCGGTTGAATAACCTGTGGTTCCAGCAAGATGGTGCGCCGCCACACAACGCTAGGAGAATGTCGGAGTATTTGTCTGAAATGTTTCACGGTAAAGTAATTTCAAACAATGGAGACATGCGTTGGCCGGCACGTTTGCCGTATCTTATTTCGTTAGATTATTATTTATGGGGAACTATGAAAGACACAATTTATAAAGTTGTACCCAGCGATGTTCATGAGCTGCGGAGAAACGTCGTCACAAGTCTTAAGGACCAATATAAGAAGAAGGGATGTTGTAAGATCAATACAAAATTTAGAAAGGCGCATTGATCAGAAGTGCAGGGTGAACCATTTGAACGTCTTTTATAATTTTGTTCCTTTGTTTCTTAAAATTTAGGTCTATTTAAGTTGTAACTTTGAACTGTAATAAAGTATGGATGTTGCTTCCATGACAATTTTTACAAAATTATTTTTCTTCGAAATTTGTACCAAATTGTAAGGCTGAAACCTAGCATATGATAATGTGACAATTCAAGATGGCGTCCATAAGAAAAAACAAAGTTGATTATGGTTCCCGAAAATCAAAACCTTTACTCCTTGAAATATTTCACCATCTTCTTGGAAACATGACACGGTGTCGAATCTTGCTGGAAGATTTTTTCACCAACCTGTTGAACTTTTTCCAGTCATCCACACAAACACGTTTCTAAGATGTGTTCCCATATATGAAAAACAGCAGTTAGCTTTTCGTCCACACATTTTTGCATCAACTGTACCCCTGCACCAAAAACTGTGTCTGATCTGCGGACAAGGCATTTTTCCAGTATTTTTCGGTCCAATAGGTATATCTTTTTTGACCAAATCAGTCTTTTTTTCATCATAGCCCCCATCAGAAGCTGTTTTTTAGGTCTCACAGCTTTTCTTCCTCCCACCAACAGGCGTCTGCGAATTGTAGAGCTGTGAGTTTTCACCCAGCCTTTTCTAAATCTTGCGTGTGATGTCTTTCTGAAGTTCAGCTTGCTATTTCTCAAAAGACTTAGCGCGGACAGTTTTCTTTCTGTTTCTCCTGAACTTCAACTGATGAAATATCCCTTCTTTGTTGAATTATCCCATTTACAGCTCCCAAGCTCACGGAACACTCACTAGCAATATCTCTTTCTGTCATGGATGTGTGCTCACTAGGTGTAAATATCCTTTCTTTTTTACTTGGTGTAATGCCCAGTAACTTGGTCACAATAACCGGTAAAATAAAACAATCACGGAACTTTGTATACAGGCATCCGAAAAGACTTAGTGTGACCTACTATCTTCAATGTTGGTAGCTTTATAAAAAGTTTTCGGTACAGTTTTATTAACAAAGAAATATACTTTTCTACTCACCTAAAAATCGAATCCTATATCGCATGTCACAAATCAAATCCTATATCGTGTTTCACTTCATTTTAAAGGTCTCAAAGAAAGCAACATGTTGCCGGAAATTCAAAGAGTCTATGGTCATGGTCAGTCAACTGTCAGCAGTTTGAACAAGCAATAAATATGCAGTATTACTCAAATTATTTTTGCTGTATTAGTTACTATGTAGTAAACCTACCTCATTACCTTATAAGGTGCCCAAAATGGCAACGTGCAATTTCTTGGCAATAGTAAAACCTGGATTCAAGAGCACGTCTTACATTGTCTAATGTTATGAGGGTTACACTTGCGCAACGGGTCCTTATTGTTTAACGCAGATTATGCAAATCAGTAGATTTGATAAGACACACTCGCTCATTTATTTAACCACAGAGACAACATCTAATAGGGTGAGATCTGGAGAACGCGGTGGCCATTTAGTACCAAGAAAGTGCTTTACTAACAAATAAGAATCCGAAAAAAATAATGTATATAAATTATACATTTACTCCAGGGATTATTTGTTGCTGCAAAATCTTAGTTAAGATGCTACTTTAAGATTAGCATCGATGTAAAATTGGTCAATTATGTGAATATTCTTTATACCAGCCTGAACATTAACTATTGCAGGATGTTTTTTTGATAGTCTTAAAACTAATGAAGATGCTCATCTGGCCAGATGTCTTTTTATTCGGAACACATTGATACATTATCATTAGCTAACAGTTTGATAAATTATTATTAAATTCATAATTTAAATTATTAATGACTTGAACGTAATCCAACATAGACGAAAAAAGAACTCTACTTGTGTCCAATTTTGTCCCACGAGTAGCCAAGAAAGGAGGATCTACTCAAACAGAAGCCTGCATGTTCAACTAAGTCACTTATACAAGGGAGTGGGCCTGGTACCTCCAGGAAATTGTTCGCTGCCACACAACCACCATTCAGCCTTCGCCACGCTTTATTACACTGTACCTTGAGTTTTTAAGGAAATCATAAAGGGGGCCAACTGGCCAATAGTACAAGAATAAAAAGATTGCACCAATATGAAAAATTAATAAGGACAATAACTGGCTACAAGACTAGTTAAAACCAGGACATGCTTAAAGAAGAGCCCCAAGTCTTATTTCTAAGTGTGGGATTGGCACAGGGGCACCGCCCTTTTGAATAAAAGCGGCAACATGGCAAAGTCACACACAGCCTTAAATAAGGAACGTTTTTGTTTCGCCTATGTTTCTCGTACATTTATACTTTTAATTCGGCTCCTCTAATTGTTTAGTAGTAGTAGCAGTAGTAAGAGCAATGGTGTAGACGCTAGCGCCAGGCCAGTAGGCCAACCCCGGCATCCAGTGGTCATCCTCTACCCCTCCTCGGTTTCGTCGGCAAACCTCCTAGACGTCAAAATCAGGGTCATGGGAGTCTTTCATTGCACGGAACTCCACTGTAGAGTCCTTGAAACAAACCGTTATGTTCAAAAACTACCAAAAGCCTGACATTCAAAAAGGTGGTGGTAAGAAGTTTCTTCAATCTCACCACATTCTTGTCAAATGGAATCCCTCTCGACACCTACCAATGTAATGTGTCTTCTACTGACCGACCTCTAGTGTTCCTCCATCACCTCCTTAGTCCATTTGTCTCGGGCGTCAGAGACCACCTTCCTACTTATGCATATAGCAGGCTTCAGGCGTCAAAACGGCCACCGGAAACCAAGCCTTGCGAAGTTATTCGCCACCTCATTCGCCGCCACAATACAGTGTCCCGAAACCCACAAAAGCTGTACCTTTGCTAGCCTGGCCAGCCCCGCAAGAGAGGCAGCGAACTCCTGAACCAGCGTTGATCTAATTCTGAGCACGCAGACCGCCTGACTATCCGAGCAACTGTATACACATTCCGCGGGACTCGTCCTTACATCCCGTCGAATAGCTACAGACAGGATAGCCTATACCTCCGTTTTGAATGCCATGGTATATGCGCCCAGAGCATAACTCTCGAGCACCCTCAAGCCATCGATGTATATTCCTGCCCCGGAACAGCTGCTCGTCCAGCGCTAATCCATCAACAAAACAGACCAGGCTAGCAAGCTCATTATCTCTCAATTAATACTTGCTGGGAATTCTGCGGGTATATGACCTAGTCAGCCTAATATAACCTCTGCATTTCGTACCTTGATGATGGAAATTGGAGTTTCCTTTTCCACCTCCTTGGCAATTTTTGCATGGCTTGTGGTTGCTCCCTCACCATATCGATTTTCAGAGTCTCCCGATCCGAGATATCACGCCACAGCCCCCTTTTTTTTATACAGATGGGAAGCGGCGGCAGAATCAGCAAGACCTCTGGCGTGGCTAAGAGTGTCGTCAAGTCTGTTTATAGTAGAACATGTTCACTATTACTTTTATTTAAACAACTGAGTGACTGAAACAAATGCAAGCACATACAAACTTGTCAAATAAGGCAGATATTTACACTTTGGTACGTGCTATTATTAAAATTTGATTATAGAACTGGAAACTGCAAAAAAGTATGTATGTTCAAAAAACCTGCAAATAAAATTAAAAACTCTGTGAGTTTACAGGTACTAAATGCGGCACGCGGTAGCTGTAAAGGGCAGTTTTATTATTTTTAAAACAATTAAAATGAAGTAGATATTTTTCTAAAGGTATAACACAACACTAATCTTGTCTCTAACTTAAGCTCTGTTAAAGCTTACTTTTCAGAACAAATTCCTGACCCCTGTATATAATATTATCCGTGCTCCAGTAGATCTGGCTTCATTTCACCGTATCAACACTGTATTATGATATGATGTGTTGGATGGTGCTTATTTGAAAATACTGCACCATAGCCACCGTTTATGTTTATTCAATGAGATATCGCTTGCAGTTGACGTTGTAGAGACTCGAGTGTACTTGAAGCAGTGCTTATTGGAAGATAAACTTTGATGGGTGCTCGGGCTTGTATCATAGTAAATTCGTTTCAAAAATATCGACCCAGAGTTTTGTGTGTGTTGAGCTTCCAATTCTAAGGCATTAAATTCAGCCAATTCTTATACTTAGGAGGATATATATTTAAGTATTTTCTAATCATTTATGTCATACTTTTCGAGCAACTTAAAATAAATTGTTTGTCTAATTTTACTGGTAATTAAAAACCCAGTCACCTCCATAAATACCCAAAGCTCTGGACGCAGCAAGTGCGTTATGCTAGCAAGTTTTCATAAAATGGTTTTTAATCCCAAATATGTCTTTTTTAATGAGATACATCAAATGTGGTTAACAATGTAACCTATATAAAATAAAAATGCACATTTCACCAAAATAATATTATTGTTTAAAAGAGTAAAAAAGTTTCCTTAAATGCCAAGGTACAATTATTCAAAAAAGCTTCTTGACAAAAATTACAAAAAAACTTCTACATGAACATTTTCAAACAATTTCCTCCTCTTGTTGTGTAAAGTAATGTTACATGAAAATTATGTTTCTTGCCAAAATTTTCTAAACAATTTTTTTCACGAAAATTTAAAATAATTTTTTACAATAACTTATTCAACATTTATTGCCAATATTTAATAAAAATGCTTTCAAATAAAAAAATAATCATTAAATTGGGTTCACCTAGAAAAGAGTCCTGAGGTAACACACATTAAAAAAAATACGGTCGAATTGAGAACCTCCTCCTTTTTTTTAAAGTCGGTTAAAAACTATACATTCATCGAGCTAGAATCGATCACGCAACCTCCTGCGTAGAAAACAAGCACGCTACCACTGAGCTATTTAAGGATACGTTAACTAACGTTTTGTTTACATGATACTTTACACCGGCTTCATGCCCGGGATATTATATTAAAGGTGTATGTAACAATTAATTACAGAACGAGTAGAATTGTGTTTACATTTCTACTATATTATGCTACACTTTCAGTCTAAAACCACAGCATAATATATCAATGCTGTGCTAAAACTGTATTTGGGGCCGTTCATCAAGCTACAAATATGGTGTATTTTAAAAATTGATTGAATCCCCCAATTAAATAACAATCACTTGGCAAATTTTAATTAACCGGGTGATTCATTAACAATGATAAATCCAAAAACTGGAGATACTACACGTCCAACTGTGACCTTTGCCGGAAACATGCCTTATCCAAAAGTTGATAGTTTCGGAAATACGAGGTGTTAAAAGTTACAATTTTATTTGTTTCGATATTTATAGTTGTTCAGAGAAAAGGAAAGGTCTTCAGAAGGGCCGTAATAGCCCTAGAAACATAATTGTTAAAAACACTAAAATAATAATTAAAAGTAAATCATTTTACTTCTTTACAGCAAGGAATGCAAATATTGCGAATAATTAGAGGTCAGAATTGTATCGATTGACATTGAAAATATCACATTCAGTATGTAAACAGTAAACAAAGCAGATTAGCAAGATACGCAGGTATGTTGCAGTCAGCAATTCGGAAGGTCGTAAAACTAATTAAGAATCAATATAAGTATTATTGTTTGTAAATATAAATGAGATTAATTTTAGAATATGAAGAATGAGCGAGTTAAATAAGTTTTTACAATGTAGACGGTTAATTTAGATTGCTTCAGATGTAACGACGCGATACTTATAATTTAAATTAGGTAAAAATAAATACTGTTGAATTAAAATTCACCATGTCACATTCTACGTAAGTTCATTCATTTGTTATTTAATAATGTTAAGTTTTGTGAGTTTAATATAGTTAAAATTATACCGTTACCTATGTCTATATTTGCCTAGTTCGTCGATTTTATCCTATAAATTATCCTCCGCTTCTTGAACAATAGTTAATAACTTTGCATGCCGTATGTCTAACCTGAAATTTGGTCCAACACCTGGAAAACTAATCATTTTTCAATGAATTATGTATTCTTGTTTCTTTTCGTTATTTCGATCCGTTTTCGAGAAAAATCGATTTAACGAACATTAGGTTTTGATGATATGAGAAATAAAAGGCGAAACAAATCAAGTGTATTAATTAATTTCTCGTATAATTATCAAAACATAAAGTTATTTCAATCGATTTTGCTCGAAAACAGATCGAGCTATCGAAATGAAACAAGAATACATAATTAATTAAAAATGATTGCTCTTTTAGGTTTTGAATCAAATTTCATGTTAGACATACAGGGTGGAAAGTTATTAACTGTAAATATCGATGGAATTGGTCGTAAGTGGCGACCTCTATGACCAACACGTGTCTTATTCGTCACCTAAAAAACATAGCTTCACAAATTTTCAATTTACTAAGCTAGATATTTTTAAAACAGTCAAAGAAACGAATTAAAATTTTAACATTCAACACCCTGTATTTCCGAAACTATCAACTTTTTGATAAGACATGTTTACGCCAATAGTCATAATTTGACGTGTAGGATCTCCAGCTTTCGAATTTCCCATTTCTAATGAATCAATATGTATATACAGGGCGTTGCACGGGTAACGGTACGGTTTCTTACGTCTAAACGGCACACTTTTAAAATATGTTTTTGAAATAACGTTATGTTCGTCAATAGTAGCTAGATTTTAAAAATATTTTCTAGTATACAGGATGCCCCAAGAAAAGGGTGGCACATCAAAGTTATGTTTCTATGGAACAGCCTATGCTTGGCGGCAATTTTCAGTTCTAGTATACAGGATGCTCCAAGAAAAGCGTGGCACATCAAAGTTATGTTTTTATGGAACAGCCTATGCTTGGCGGCAATTTTCAGTTCTACGCAAAAAAAATAAGATCCACTTCTACAAGGGCTCCCTATAGCCATCTATTACTGTTTTTGAGGTATTTTGATTTTTCGATATTTGTGAAGGTTTGAAAAAATATATTGACGTACAACAAAAACTTTTGCAGAAAAATTATTTTGCAACCTGAAATATTAGGATCATTGCTTTATCACCTAATGCATTTAATAGTTTTGAATAGTTTACAAGGCGCTCAAATTATCCTTGTATTTTATGGGTACCTACATTTAACTCCAATTATCTTGGTTATTTTCAATACAACACCCTGTATTTTATTTTTTCATCATTTTTCCATTTTTAGTCTCTTTAAAACTACTATAGGATTGCATATATATATATATATATATATATATATATATATATATATATATATATATATATATATATATATATATATATATATATATATATATATATATATATATATATATATACCCAAATGTTAAGGTTATGATGTGAAGGAAAAGTTTGCTAAACTTGTCCTAACTTTCTCTACAATCAATGTTTAAGTGTGCCATTGTAGGGCAAATTTCAGAGGATTTGAAAATTCCTATCTACTTATTTATTGTGAACTTGAATTTTTTTCTAATTTCTCTCTGCCTGTGAAATGAGTGAGTTCATCATTTACTATATTTATTTTTTATCAAAACTAACTAACCATTTATTTATGACCATTCGTGACAATGTTTTCAAAGGAACTTTATTCATTATATGAAGTGTAACTTGAAAATACTAAAAAGTAGTAAGATAGAGGAAGTAACTGTTATTTGCTACGTATTTAGAATATTGAGTTCGAGCGTACAATTTTATAAATGAGAGGATATAATAAGTATGAAACAGTTTAATAGAAATAAATTAACCATTAAAAACAACGTACCTATATCACATTAGCAACATTATTAAAGATAGGTCAGTAACATCAGAATATAGAAACTTTACTAATGCAACGACTGATTCGCTACTTAAAAGATCCTCTAACATTACACAACATGTTTGGTATGATAGAGGAAAAGGCGTTCGTAATTCTTAATTTCATATCAACGGTAGTGGTTGGAGGAGTGCTGTATACAATATTTCTATATAACCTCCACATAAAGAAGGCCATAGGCGTTAAGTCTAAGGATCTAGAAGGCTATGAAGAGGGACTACCTCTCTCTATCCACTTATTTCGAAATTTTGTATCCAGATAATGTCTCACTATATCTGTAAAATGAGCCAACGCGCTATCTAATTGACGCCATATTCTTACTCGTATGTTGAGAGGTAAATAAATGTTCCAGAAGCAGCAAAAACCACCACTAACTAAGTTAAGAAATGAAATATTTGTCCATTCAAAAAAATTAGGCCGGACGACAAAATTGCCTATAATTCACCAGGATCATTTTCATCTAGAAAACATGCAGCAAGAGCAGGAATAGGCTCATTCCTTAAAAATTATGATATCGTAGCTTAGTGAGAGTTTCGTCAAAGAAGAAAGGACTTATGATTCTATCGTGGACTATTCCTACCCACACGTCCACACGAGGGTGTTGTGTATGTGCTTTAATCATCCAGTGAGGATTCTCTCTACTCCAATACCTGTAATTTTGCTTATTCACTGTTCCATTTAGCCAAAATGATGCTTCGTCCGAAAAAAGAATTCGGCGAAAAAAGTTTGGATTACGGCTGCATACATCTTGCATTATTTCAAAAAAATGCATTTGTCGGTCAGGACCATTTTCATTAAGGTCGTGCAGCACCTGTATTTTGTAAGAATGGTACTTTTTCAATTTTAATGCACGTAATACTGATCGCTGAGAAATTTTATAGTCTGTTGCAATTGATCGAGATGCAACATAAATTCCCATCCACATTTAATAAAATATAAAGTTTCTTTGAATTTCATCTCGATTTCACTCACAGTGAATTGGCTGATGCGTCTATCTGGATATTTCGCATTAAACAAATTGCACACTTATTGCTGTGTTCTGGTTTCATCACCAGCAAGGTTAAAATCTATATACACTGGGTTTCACTCAAACGTGCCACATTTTTCAACTTTCAAAAGAGATTTATGTTATTAAGAATAAGGTTCACTTGACAATAACGTACACCTGATTCTTCTGTGACATTTATTAGTACCTACTTGTGGATACAATTTTGAACACTTTATTTACAGGAAATAATTAGGCCCCCCAGAACACATATCCGGGGTCAGTTTCAATTTTTATATGTTTATATATATATATATATATATATATATATATATATATATATATATATATATATATATATATATATATATATATATATATATATATATATATAGGTGTCACACCAATAACTCAAAAAATAATGGGCCGATTTTGATTAAATTTGGTGAATACCTTCCTTTTGCAAATGTCTTGGATAAGTTCGTTAGTCAGAAAAATCGGCCCAGGTTTTCCCGGAAAATTTTGTATTTTTTTTAAAAACAAATTATATCTCCGGAATTAACAAAGTAAGGGCAACCAAATTTGGTACGCTGGTTTATATCGTTATATGTGAGCTACCTACCAAAATCTGTAGGTCAAAAGACAAAAAAATTATGGGCATTTAAAGAAAAATAAATTGGGGTTTTCCTCAAAACGTCAAAGTGACAATTTAAAACGTCAAAATTCGCAACATTTAGGCAAATAACTTGAATCTAATACGGGCTATGGAAAGAAAATGTCTCAAGAAGAATGTTTTCTAAACCCTGAAGTCTTAGTTTCAACCGTCATTGTCCTTCATTATACTAAAATATTTCCAGAAAATTCATTTCAAATAGACCCTTTCTCTGATGCTTGGCAGTAGCCTTAGCTATAGAGTTTATCGTTTAATGGTATATAATTTTTGTCGAATTTTCGTAAAAAATCAATAAAGCTCAATATATCCGTTATTATACAAGATATGAAAAAATATTGTATACATTAATTATAGGGTGTCTTGAGCTACATCTTAAAAAATTATTTCTATAATCACAGGCTGGCCCATAAGTCGTTGGTGATACAAATAATCTTTTTTTAGTCGAAAACGCCTTATGTTTTTGCATTTTCCATCGAAATATAATGCATGTTTGTAAGTTAAGAAATTCTGGACGCAGCAAGTGCGTTATGGTAGCGAATTTGGATTAAATGCTTCATATTTGAAAAGCTAAATTTGCTATTAACCTATATGGGTGACCAAGAAACGGATTTTTTTGGTTACACTTTAAGTTTACTTTCGGATATTTTTGTACGTTTTCAAACAATAAAGTTATTTTGATGAAAATGGCACATTGTTTTTACTATATATGTTATACTGGTAATCAAATTTGATGCCTGCTTTCTGAAAAAAAAACACATATTTGCTATTAAAAACATTTTTTATGAAAATTCACTACCATAACGCACTTGCTGCGTCCCTAACTTTTTTGTTATCTTTTGATTGTTGTTTTGAATAGAGCTTATATTTTCTACTCTTTAAGTGATTTTCATTCGAAAATTTAACAATGTGAGGTATCTAAATTTTGAAGGTACCGTGTAGCCAATTCAATGATATATCAAAATTTTAAAAACGGGGGTTGCCATTTTAAAAGAGTCCATGACGTCATATTTGAAAAGCAGGAGTGGGATAAATGTAAACTTTATGCAGAAATGTGTATTTTTGAACACTAGAGTGTCCGAGTATTTCGTCAAAACACAAATTGCTCAAATTTTATTCAATTTATTCCATAATTTATATATATATATATATATATATATATATATATATATATATATATATATATATATATGATATAGGTTCTAGAGGACTTAGTTCATGCTGATTTAACTTTTTTCAAAATTCAAAAGTCAATCTATCGTTAGCAAACTTTCTTTAAGAAAATGCGCTAATATAATTTATTTTTTATGAACCCTGGCACGTGTTTCTTTGCAAATAGTTTGAGTGTGTTTGTTAGTCAGGCCACTTCTTCTGGGAAAAACAAATGTTATTACAAAAAAATTTGGTCGCCGAAAGTAATAAAGTTTGCATGTGCCCCTCTTCGTATATTGTGGTAAGCTGTCGGTCTCGTGGACAATGTGATGTTGTGAATTAAAAATCCCTACCCTGTTTATTAAAAACCGACGTCAGCAAGATTTCCAGGTTGGTTGAGGTAAAACTGGTCCCTGCCGCAGGTGATCGGCCGTAGTCACAGGAAAAGGCCGACATTGAAGAAACTAAACGCACTCATGTGATCTGTAACTCTGTAGATAGAGGTTTGAATATTTACTAAATTCAGATGTGGGGGACCTCTTCTCTAGCCTCACAAGTGCTTGTTTTCTTTTCTGCGACCGACTTCGCCTTTCACGGCATCCTCAAGAAGCAGAATATTTATCTAAAACCGATAAAGGGGAGCTTATAAATTAACATTGTAATGATATTTATAGTCTTCTTGTGAATAAAACCTCTCCATACGATTCCACTAATTTGCTACAATAATATTTTCAGCCTAATTAAACGCTTTGTTGCCAACATGATGCATTATAACAATTATTGCGGAAATGTGGCACTTATTGACCATCTCACGGCTATAAATTGTATTAAACAATAGACAATCCACACCCACAGTAGCAATAATGACCGCTTTGTATATTATGCGCGGAGTACGTCTTTCGAAAAGCCATTATCCTTTTGTTAACGAAACAACTGCAAAGTAAACATTGACATCATCCAATCCTCCTTTCACAGCCTGTTTTATCTGCTATAATGAATAAATGTAACAATTTTAGAGAATTATCGATCCATTCAGATGTAATAGTGAATAAACGATAACTGGCGTTTGATGGGGGTGTCAATCATGCTATTAAGATAATTTTCACACTACTTTGTGCATGGATCCACCCTGTGATTTCCCCCTTTGTTTGGTGAACCCTTAGCAGGAACTACATAATTGCTAACATGCGAGAATTTCTCTTTTGGAGACTTGGTTGCTTTAAATAAATCGCTTTAAAAATTCGGGAAAAGGCTAATTCTTTGTTAATTGTAATATTAACAGTGTGAAACAGCAAAATGGAATAAATTCAGTGCTGTCTAATAAAATCACATTCATTAGAGTAAACATAATCGAAAGTAAATAGGCTGCAAATTGAACCATAACTTTCACATAGCTGTGATAATCTACTCTTATAACTCAATTAATATTAACTAATTGATTTTATTTTAATGAAGGAATAAAATTTATATGAAAGACAAAATTCAACTTGGCTGCTCAGTCAAAGGCATAAGCTTTTTCCAAACCCTTGCCTTTCTGTAAGGAAGTTAGGGACCTTTAACGTGCCCAACATAGTATGGACATGGGATCGACGGCTTCACGCCCTATCTCAATTCGTTTAAAGCTTATTGCGCCTATCAACAGACAGACGTACAGGCCGACAGACAAAATATTTTCGTTCTAGAATCAAGTTTTGAGACTTTATAAGCTTCCTTAGCACAAAAGTTTCAAAATTTCTGTCACCGATATTCTACCCCCACACATTCTACCCCCAATTTTATTCCGGCACAGAATACCAGCTGTTTGATGAAACTGAAAGCTTTCTAATAAAGACACCCTAAATCGTTATACTACTCAACTTTTAAAGAAAAAAACGAAATTATTTTGTCTGTCTGTCCGTTGGTCTGCATGTCTGTCTCTTTATAGCCACGATAACTTTAGAGCGAATTGAGACATCGAATATCTTTTTGAGGAGAGTAAATTATCACAGCTATGTGGAAATTATGATTCAATTTGTAGGACTATTTTTCAGTCACACCCCTAAATTTTATTTCGGTTTACGAATGTTTGTTGACAAATATTGCCAAAACATCTTCAAATCTGTCTATCACAGGTACGTTGTTTTCTGGTTATATATTGCTATGGAAAAATATACAATGGTGAACTGCCAAATGGAATAAATTCAGTTACGTCACTTTTAGGTTAAAATATGACATCCTGCAACGTGAAAACATCACCCCTACATTTAACCCCCGAATGCTTAAACAGAAAGTAGGAGCTTGTAATAACTCATTTGAAAGATCTCTTCATTCTCTATTCAAAAATGCTTTGGTATTAAAATGTATCCCAAAAATTACCAGTAAAAAAAACATAATCATCTCATTGACGAACTTCGCTAATACGCACTTAACAATAAATCACTAATCGCGTTTCATTCTTGATATTGAGAAAAAATTAAAAAAACATCAATCTTAATGTCTTCTAACGTTAATCAACATCTGAGGCGTGAGCGACCTAATCGCAATTCTTATTTTTCTTAAGTCAGTTAAATTGCGTGGTTTGATTTTTTATACCATAATTCTCACATATCCCCATAAAAAGACGTCTAATAGCGTAAGATCGGGTGATCGTGCTGGCTATTCTAACGATCCTCGCCTCCCTATCCACCGATTTGAAAATATTAAGTCGAGGTACTGCCGGACATTGATTTTGTAATGTGTTGGTGCTCTGTCCCGCTGGAAACACATCAAATTCTTTGTAACTTGTGAGTTTCCTCGACAGAATATAAATTTGCCAAAGTTAGCACAATATTATTTTCGACCAGTGCTAAATAATTATCTCCATTCAAATTGCTATCAGTGAAAATGGACCAATGAGATTGTTTTCAATTATTCCTGTCCTAACAGTAACCTTTCCAAGGTATTGCGTATCTTCTTCCAGTGTGGAATTTCTTTAGACCAGTAGCGAGAATTTTGACGATTAGCATGGCCGTAAAGTGTAAAACTACACTCATCATAACAAAACATGCCCTAGTTTGATAACATTGTTATTTAACATTTCCATAATTTGTTCACAAAAAGACGTTCTTCTATCAAATTCGTCGGTGGATGGCTAACATCCAATGTTGTGTCTGCTTGTCGACTCCAAGTATGTGGGTTTTCTCTAAACTCGAGCATCATATCCAATTTGGTATCATTAGTGCATTAAAAGGTTTTTGACCTGCCTTACATGTCCAAGCTCACGAAATTGCTTTTCCATTTTACTAATGGTCCTTATAAATATAGGCGGCAAATCGGGAATTTTTTCTTGAATCAGGCGAGCAACTGCGATCTGCGATCGTGTTTTATCTCCGTAACCAATCATCTGTAGAATTGCTATTTTAAGCATTTCTCTTAAATAAACCATGTTTCTGAGTTGCAGTTAACAACTGATAACTACTGTCATGGAGTTACAATTACACAGCAAGTTGGTAAGGTGTTTTAAACAGAACGAACATTGCCAACTATAAATAATGTTGATATCTTGTTGTGTCTTCTTTTTAATTGACACTATCCAAAATGGACACTGAAATTATTTTTGCGTGCTTTTTCATTGTCAAGAACGAAACGCAATTAGTTATTCATTTCTTACTGTGTAGTGGCGAAGTGCATCAATCAGACGGATTTATTTTTTTACAGTTAATTTTGCTATAAATCTTATAACCATAGCATTTTTAAATAGGGGATGAAGATATATTTTAAATTTGGTAACACAAGCCCCTACTTCCTGTTTAAAAATTTGGGGGTTGCAACTGTCACTCGAAGGGGGTTGAATGTAGTGGTTAAGTTCTCAAGCTGCCGAATGTTATTTTTAACCTAAAATTGACGTATTTCGGGCTTTTTATTAATTTGCACATTAATTGAGATACTGAATTTACTCCATTTAGCTGTTCCATACTGTATATAGATTCTATAGCAATAAATAACCAGAAAATGGCGTACTTCTAATAAATATGAGTAAACAAATTTTGAACAAGAGAAGTGACATGCCAGAAGGGCCCATCTAATGAGTAGGTATCAGAGATAATATATGAGATTAAACCAGCGATTCTTAACCTCTGTGAAGGCCCTCCTCTAGGGGGGCGTGATAAAACTAAATGTGGAGCGCGAGCATATTGAGAAAAAAAAAAGAGAAAACATATATTATTTAAAAGTTTATTTAATTTACTGAAAGCAAAGCAATAGAATACACTTATATAGGATTTTAGCAGGACTGCACAATGTATTTAATAATTAGCCTATCAATATTAAATTAGAACAAGATTAATAATTAATAAGGACTCCCTTGGGACTGTCTTTCAGAGAAAATTTTTTCGAAAGAAGGTTTCATATTAGAAATTGACACTCTAAGCTCTTTTTCTATATTTAGCTGAGATCTACATTGTGTCTTCAAAGCAGCCACCGCAGAAAATCCGGCTTCGCAAAGCTATGGCGTTGAAAATCGTAATAGTATACGAAATGCTCTTGTTTCAATGCAGAAAACTCATCATCCAACCCTGCCCAAAATTCAAAGAGTCATTAAAACTAAATTGTCTCTTGATTTAGCTACTTTCCATGAAATCTATAAAGATTTATTCTAAGGCAGTTGAGAGATCTTCGGAAGTATTTTAAAATGGGCCCTAACCCACTCATAACTTAACATAGCTATCAAGAAGTCAGCAAGAACATACCTTTTAAAATCATTTGCTAGCAGGGCAGAATAATTATTAATGGTTACAAGAACAACTTCCACATGTTGTGTTCCACCCTTGTAAGCTTCAACACATTCATCCATATTTCCAAATATTTGTAGTTTTTTTTTTGTTCCATAATTCCAGTTGTTTACAAAACGCATTAATTTTATCACTCGTATCCAAAATATGTGTTGGAGTTGAAGATTCAAGGTATTTAGTTTTTCAAATATGTCGACCTGATAGCCCAATTTCATCACAAATAACTCATCTTGAAACTTCTCGGCTTCCGGTCGGTTTTCCTCTTCTAGAATAATGGCAATTTCAGCTCTTAATTCACGAACACGTTGCAAAAATTTCCCACGTGATAACCCACTAGTAAAATAGTAACGCTGAATGTACTGCACTCATGTCTTTACAAAGTGCAGAAGAGATTCTTGATTTTAGGAGTCTCATTTTCATATAATTTACTAGGGTTATCACCGTCCTTAGCACAATATTCAGACCAGCACTCGCTTCTTTGAAATACAGAGCTTATCTGTGGATCATGCAATGTGCCCAGATACACTGTGGTAATTTTTGTTTCATAGGTGCTTGTATACTTTAAAATCTTCCACCATTGGTGCATATTTCGACGCAATTTTTCCACATTATGTTTTCCTCGTTTGAAAAATCATTTAAGATAGCAAATAATGCAAGTGCTGTTGCTTTGAGTTCTATTGGTTTGCAGAATACTGGTTCTTCTATTGCTGACATACCATCCCAAGATCGAGCATAGGCAATTAAATGAGCATTTGGAATCTGTTGTCGCGTCAAGCTGAATTGAAAAAAATTTGTCGCGTAACTCCCCGAAAAGCTGATGCTGTAGATCTTCAGCTATATCACCAATTCGATAGGCAACAGTATTATTTGATGGATGTATTGACTGCAATTGTTGGGCAAAATTATCTCCAACCATAGTTTCAACGATCTCGATTGCAGCTAGCAGAATAAGCTCTTCACCAATGGTGTGAGGCTTTTTATATCAGGCTATTTGATATGAAACTTTGTCAGTGGCAAGCAAAGCTTTTTCATCCACAGACAAAGTTTTTTTAATGATTTTTGCTTTTCATATGATTTTATTGGTAATTCGAAGATTTATCGGGGTTTGCTAACGTACTCATTATGAAGTGTTTCCAAATATCGTTTAAGTTTATGTTTATTAGGTTTCATGCTGTCTGCTGCTAAAATTTTTGAGCAAATAGTGGACGCTATGGTGGACGTAAGACGGGGGGTGTTAGAATTGTGATTGAAAATTGGATCGTGAATACTTCAACGTTCAGAAACGCTGGATTAAACTGTATTAAAAGATTATTGACCTAGATAGTAGTACAGTAATAGAGACAATTGTTACATTTTAGTGAATTTTCTTTAAAAAAATTCACTAATGAGGAGATCTCGACTTTTGAAAAAATTTCTTCAAATGAGCGCTAATTAGGCCCGCTAGAACACATATCCGGGGTCAGTTTCGATATATATATATATATATATATATATATATATATATATATATATATATATATATATATATATATATATATATATATATATATATATATATATATATATGTAGGTATCACACCGATAACTCAAAATATAATGGGCCGATTTTGACAAAATTTGGTAAATACCTTCCTTTGGTAAGTGGCTTAGATAAGTTCGTTATCCAGGAAAATCGGCCGAGGTTTTCCTGAAAAATTTTGTGTTTTCTTTAGAAAAAAATTCATGTCTCCGTAAATAACAAAGTAACGGCAACCAAATTTAATACATCGTTTTATATCGCTACATATAAATTACCTACCAAAATTTAGCGCTGTAGGTCAAAAGACAAAAAAGTTATGGGTAATTAAAGAAAAATAAATTGGGGTTTTCCTCAACACGTCAAAGTGACAATTTAAAACGTCAAAATTCGCAACATTTACCCAAAGAACTTGAATCTAATATGGGATATGGAAAGAAAATGTGTCAAGAAGAATGTTTTACAAACCCTGAAGTCTTAGTTTCAACCGTCATTGTCCTTCATTTTACTAAAATGTTTCCAGAAGATTCATTTCAAAAAGACCCTTCTCTGATGCTTGGCAGTAGTCTTAGCTATAGAGTTTATCGTTTAATGGTATATAAATTTTGTCGAATTTTCGTAAAAAATCAATAAAGCTCAATATATTCGTTATTCTACAGGATATGAAAAAAAATTGTATACATTAATTATAAGGTGTCTTGACCTACATCTTAAAAAATATTTCTACAATCACAGGGTGGCCCATAAGTCGTTGCTAATACAAATAATTATTTTTTTTTAGTCGAAAACGCCTTATGTTTTTGCATTTTCCATCGAAATATAATGCATGTTTGTAAGTAAAGAAATTCTGGACACAGCAAGTACGTTATGGTAGCGAATTTTGATTAAAAGTTTTATATTTGAAAAGCTCAATTTGTTATTAACTTATAAGGTTGAGCAAGAAACGGATTTTTTCGGTTACACTTTAAGTTTACTTTCGGAAATTTTTGTACGTTTTCAAACAATAAAGTTATTTTGATGAAACTTGACACATTATTTTTACTATATATGTTATACTGGTAATCAAATTTGATGCCTGCTTTTTGAAAAAAAAACACACATATTTGCTATTAAAAACATTTTTATGAAAATTCATTACCATAACGCACTTGCTGCGTCCAGAAATTTTTAATTATCTAAGCAAGGTCAAATTGCGATACAAGTTTACAAATATGAAGAAATAGCAAATGCTGCATATTTTCATTATATCACAATTATTTAGTATAATGTTTGTTGTTATGTTGTTTACTGACTTCGGGCAAATTCTATATATAGTTTAAGTTTTTATGTTAAAGACGCCATTTTCTTTTTTTTTTTTACTTTAACGTCGGCCTATTTCCGCGACTATGGCCAATCACCGAAGCCAGCAGTTTCGCCTCACTATCCTGGAAATTTTGCCGGACCCCTGCCTTCCTGTAAGGTGAATAGGGGTCTTTAACGTGCCCAACATCGCATAGACGCGGGACCGACGGCTTTACGCCCCGTCCGAAGAGCGGACTGTGTAGAAATTTAACTTGCTCAAATACAATGCCAGAACTTTGGTTGATGTTAATTTATTACAGTTTGTACTGAAAAAGTAAAAGAGAAACCCTGGGAATCGAACCCAGTACCCTTCGGATGAGAGGCACACGTTCTTACCCCTGGACCGCCGAGGCTCCATTTCTTTTAATAATACGTTTGTTTATTGCCATGTTTTTTAATACAAACGAGTTATTTAATAGAAATTTTGTTCACCGACATGTTTTAACACACTACTTAGAGCAGACTTTTTGATGCTTGTTTGACTAATAAAATTTAGATTATTGCACTTTTTGAAAAGCTATCTTTAGCGTCGGATAAGACGTGCTTGACAGAAACAATACAAAAATTAGCCTCATATTGGCTAGAACGTATCGAGGAACTGAAGTATTTGTATTCTGCAGACAAGTTAAAATAAGCGCAGGGTAAGGCAGAGTGGCTGCTTCCCTGCGGAAAGGATTCTCTTGTCGGTTTCCGAGCCAGCGAGCACCAAACATAACTGAAGTGAGCTGTGGAAACAAAAGCTAGTGGAGCGAATATGGATTTCAGCATCACCACCGCCGTTCACTTGTTTCACAATGCATATACACGACTTTATACGGAAAGATAACCATTTATTTTCTGTTTCAGGTTACGGTTCCAACACCTTATCGAGCATGACAAAGTCTTCTTTAGACCCACACGGCCATCTCAGGCAACCAGGTAATTTATATACATATATACATATTTTTTGCTTTTATAAATAAAGACAATAAATTAAATATATTTCATATTTTAGTGGTTTTTTGACAGAGTTATTTTTTATTCACATCTACATTAGGTCTAATTTCAAGGTATTAATGATAAAGTTTTAATAATCGTTTTAATTGGAAAATATGAATAAAAATGTTATTTTCAGTTTTAAATTGAGAATACCGTTTTGACTATATATATATATATATATATATATATATATATATATATATATATATATATATATATATATATATATATATATATATATATATATTATGTGGGATATTAGTCTGTTCATGTAATCATTTGAGCATTGAGAAGCCCCAATGAAAACAGTGGAATTAGAGTGGGGATGCTGGTGTTACAAATCGGTGGTGACGTCATTAAGTAGAAATCAATGACGTCATAAACACAACTTTTAGGTTAATAATGACATTTCACAAAATAAATTAACCTATCGTCGGAATTTCTATAGAAACGTATGTTCGGTGGTCCAGGGATGAGAATATGTGCTTCTGAACTGAAAGGTACTGAGTCCGATTCCCAGAGTTCCCCTTTTACTTTGTCAGTACATATTGTAAAATTACCGTCAACCGAGACTGTGGCATTTAATTTGAGCAAGTTGAATGTCTGCACGTTCCGCCCTTCCGAGAGGACTTAAA
This sequence comes from Tillus elongatus, assembly GCA_964006375.1. Lineage (NCBI taxonomy): Eukaryota > Metazoa > Arthropoda > Insecta > Coleoptera > Cleridae > Tillus > Tillus elongatus. The sequence goes on along the minus strand of OZ023263.1, from coordinate 79,434,412 downwards.
ACCGTCGGTCCCGTGTCCATGCGATGTTGGGCACGTCAAAGATACCTACCCTTCTTACAGAAAGGCTGGGGGTTTGGCAAAATTTCCAGGATAGTGAGATGAAACTGCTCACCGGCGTCAGTGATTGACCATAGTCGCGGTATTAGAGCGACCTTAAAGTAAAAAAACTTTTGATTGCAAGTTCGATGTTCCCAAAATTCAATATGTACCTAGATGCTGTAATATCCTTAAAAAAAAGCTTGTGTTACAACAGTTTTCCAAAATAAAGTTTTATTTTTCCCGGAAACATCGATTTGATCGAGCTGCCTAACAAACTTATCAAACTATTTAAAATGTTCTGGACGCAGCAAGTGAATTATAGGAGTGAATTTTCATAAGAATTGTGCACTATTAGTGAGGTATATTATCAAACTAATTCTTTAAATTTAAAACGACCTAGGACACCGGTTTTAGAGCTCCCAGTTAGTTATTTGAATAAGTTATTTGAATAAGTTTCAATTTTTTATGGAGCTAGAAAATTCTAGTTTGGTAGAGTAAGTACTGCAAGTCTCTTTAAAAAAATTGTGTTACAAATTTCATTAAAGTCGCAAAAGTTTTCTAGAACAAAATTAATTATTTACAAAGGGAATGTACCTGCCAAATCATAAATATGGCAGGTATTTTTCCTTTTAATTGCTTGGATGGTTTTGTTTTAGTCAACCCAATCGAACTACTTTTTGCAAACAAAACAACAAAAAATGTTTTTTAAAACCAACTTGTAGTTATCCGCGAAGCTCATTGTGTTATTTTTCTTTTAATTAGTACCCAGATTGCGTTTACATAGGTGTTACTATGGTTCAAGATTGAAGATTCTAACTTAATAGAAAATTGAGTTATCGGATTTCAAATATTTTTACAAAAACTCTCTACCATAATGTGTTTGCTGCACCCAGACTTTTTCAATACTTATTTACTATTGCTGTATCCACATTTTTTGAAAATTATGAAATATTATAGCTCTCTATGTAAGACTGACAAACAAGGCAACCTAAATTTCAATTTAGTAAAAATATTTTAAACAAATGAAATGGGGTAACAATTTAAACATAAATTGAAAATCTTGGTTCGCTGCTTTATCGCAGAGGTTCCCCTTCCCCTTCTGCATGCAAACAACCACCCTCAATGCATGTACAAGAAAAATCTAAGCAAGAAAAGTTTCTTGGGAACAACCCGCAAAAAAGTTACGGGACCTGCGGTAAATATAGAGGTTCTGGGCAGGATAAACAGAATTTTAAGGAGGTATAGCGCAAAATGGGATAAAACTACCGTATAGAGATCCAACTAAGGTGTTTTTTCGAAATTTTCACTCACATTTACCTTTTATCTTCTCCACGCCCAACACCCCTATAAACTCCTGGTCTCGCAACTTTCTTGGAGGCTGTTTTCAAGAAATACTTCTTGTGGTTTGTGCATCCCGAAGGAGATCTAAACATGTTTCTGAGTTTTTTTTCTAAAAAGACCCCGTGTGCTAATCTGCAAATTTACCGAAAATTTAATTTTTATTTACAAAACAAATGTACCTGCCAAATTATAAACGTGGCAGATATTTTTCCCTTTTTTAGTCCACTCAATCGAAAGTTTCTGCAAAAAAAATAACAAAAATGGTTTTCTAAAACAAATTTATTGTTGCCTGTGAAGCTCATTGTCTTGTTTTTTAAATTTAGTACACAAGCTGCTTTTATATAGGTTTTACTATGTATCAACACTGAAGATTCTAGTTTAATGGGAAATTGAATTATCACCAGTTGGAATATTTTTACGAAAATTCGCTACCATAACGCACCTGCTGCACCTAAACCCTTTTCAACATGTATTTACTATTGCTGTATCCATACTCTTTGAAAATGAAATAAATAAATATAAACAATACAAAATTTTAAAATTACAATTTTAATAATTACACTGAACATATGTTTATAGGTATAGATTTAACTACTGCATGATATTATGTAGTTTCATTTACCTCAAATTTTTCGTATACGACATGAAGAATAAATAATAATGAAAATTCACTAAAAACTAAAAGTAAACAATAAGTGCCTTATTCTAAGATTCTAAGGTATTAGCTTAGTCCTATTATTTGTTTATGACGTCTGTAAACAAAGAAGAATAAGATAACCTCGAATTCGACTCCCCCCTCACTGTCAGTTTGCAAAAACAAATGACAATGACAAATAGCTAACTTGCGTTGTGATATTTAACTAGGAGAGGGCGATGGGTTTTAAATACCTTGAAGAATGGGTAGCTTAATATTTATACATAATAAAACGTAGTTCTAGATTGCCTTTAAACAAATTGAATCACTTTCATGAAAATTTTTATTTATTACTATATATTTTTCTGATATCTTCAAATTCAGATGACAGTTGTGGCAAATGGCAACCCCGCTGATTGTTTATTGTAACATATTTTTGTAGCCTGTTCGTTTGAGGTTTAATTTGGAGCATTTATTTGCAATAGCAGCGTAACCCTGATATAACTGTCTGACGTTGTCTAATATTATAGGCACCCATTCTGAGGTAATTTCGGGGTATATCGTAAATTATTTATTTTTTATTTGGTTATAACTCAGAATTTACTGAACCAATTAATTTCAAATTTGATAGAGAGGACAATTCGATATTTACGTGCGTGTAGAGTTTAAGTTTCATACTTCTAGCAATTTAAAAGATATTGCGTTTTCAAACAGTTTTTCGCATTTTTTTCTGAAAGTATGTGAGTGTCAAAACTGTCTAACCAACTCATCCAAGCTATTAACAAAATGAAGGGAATTGCCAAATTTGAGATATCGGTTGGATATATATATATATAAACTTTTCAATTGACCTTGGATCTGGGTTCTAAGGGCCCTAATTCGCGCTCATTTGAAGAAACTTTCCATAATCTTACCATCGATACCTCTCTAATAGTGAATTTTCTTAATGAAAATGCACTAAAAATGACACTGAGCTTTGATATAACCGAAATTTTAAGAGAAATCTATAATTATTTAAGATCGGTGTAGACCATAACAAAATTTGTAACGTTAGATCTACAGCTTTACTAGTTTTCTATAAATGTCCTGCCGGTGATGACCTCCAGTAACGCTGAATATTTAACCTATTTTCCTTTACCGACGGAAAAGATAATAAACCGAGGGATTCCTTTGTGCTTTACACAACAGAGGAATGCAATTACTCGCAGTGATTGCTATATTATTTTATTTTAAAATCTATTATGCGCGTTGATTGCTGACAGTCACCAGCAATAGGATCAGCAGTTATCCTCGGGCAGAAGACGCATAGTGACTATGGAAGAGGGTGGAAGAGCAGCGCACCCCGATGTTCACCTAATAAGTCGCCGATCAAAGCCCGATTCGATAATTACCTGATTACGGCCCCGGCCCTGCCCTGATTCAATCATTGTCACATTACCCCAAACATTGCTCCCTTGTGTTTGTTACTGGTCATTATTGCAGAACACAGGACACCAATCAACTTTTCATTTGATCGCCGAACTCCCCATTATTGCGTTTCATCGATTCAGATATTGCTTTATCTAGAAGAATGCTCCTTCTGTTTTCATAACGTCACTCTCTTTTCTTCAATTAATTTGTACAGGCTGCTATATAAAATCGAAGACTTAATATACCAGTTATGTGTTCCAAGACACCCATATTTGTTTTATTTTAAAAGCTGTTTTTTACCACATGAAAAGTCCTGACCCAGCAATTGTATTATGGTAGCTAATTTCTTTAAAATGTTTTCTTGAAAGATGAATAGTTAAACAGTGAACAAAATTTAAAAAATTTCGGGACGTATCAAGTGCGTTATAATGAGAAATTTTCTAAGAATTTTACACTATTAGTACCGCATATTACTAAAAGTAATACTTTTAATTTAAGCAGACGTCGAAGATCGGGTTTAGAGGCCCTAATACAAGCTTATTTGAAATTTTTTTCTCTATTATCATAAAAAATATTTAAATCTTATGTTCTAGCTCCTTTTAAGAAAAAAAGTTTGAATGCCCAAAATTTAATTTTCTAGGGCGCCAGAGAATTTAAATTTGATCAATCTAGGTACTGTAAGTCTCTTTAAAAGAAACCTGTGTGGCACATTTCACTAAAGTTACAAACGCATATCAGAGGAAAACTTAATTCATACCCAATAAATCAATTTATTCAAATAACTTAGCTACTTGAACAACTAATAAAGGAATATTAATTAATAATGTTATTCTTTAATTTCCATTTTTAGGAACATTAATAATTTACTATTTAACCTCAAAACAGAACTGTCAAACCATGACAAATTTACAAAATACGTTATTATTCTTTAGTTTCCAAGTTTAAAAGCATAATATAGGTACAAGTTGTTATATCTATTTCAATGACAATCACTTACTACTCAACCGCAAAATAGAACTGTCGAACCATAATAAATAAACTAAACACGTTATGATTCTTTAGTTTGCAATTTTAAAAGCAATATACAATCATTTACTTAACCTTCAAAAATAACTGTCAAATCATAATAAATAAACAAAATACACTATCCCATCTGGTTCTTACTTCAAGTAGTTGATAAAAAACTTCCTTATTATCCCCTACAAATCCGCGCATCTGATTATACCCGAACGCAGACATTAGGGTGGGATCGCCACAGTTCGGGTGTGAACGTTATCGTTGCATTACGATGTATTCCTGTGATATATGTATCAATTTACGCGTGGCAGGTGACTACTTTGTATTTGTCTGGCATCATATTTTAACCACTTAAGTAGTTTCAAATGCCGTCCATATTTTATTTTTAATTTGGGAAAAACTCAAAATTTTGTGAACCAAATTATTTAAAATTTACAACAGAGGTGTACTTACTTCTCTTATAGCTGCAGATAAAGTCTCATTCCAGTTACTTTAATACTTTAAAAAATATTTGTGTAAATTTTTTTTGGGGAAAAATATGTCTGTTATAGCTGATTGACGAACTCGTCCGCGGTTGTAACGAAATGAAGGCATGTGCCACGTTTCGTTCAAATCAGTTGAGTACTTTTTGAGTTATGGCTGGGATACATACATACATACATACATACATACATACATACATACATATATATATATATATATATATATATATATATATATATATATATATATATATATATATATATATATATATATATATATATTATTTGTTTGCTCTACTTTTTGTGATTTTTTTATTACTTGGATTTCTTCTGGCATTAATTGTTTCTTATTGTTTGTTTGTTGAATGTAGTATTATTTCCAGATTTCCATTTTTTTTTGTCTTTAATATGTTTCAATTTGTTGTAATTGGTTGATATCTGGTTTTTGGTGTTTTCTGTTGTGAATGTGTGTAGCTACGTTTGATTTGTAGCTAGGTATGTGGATTTTATCTAATGCTGTTATATGTTCCTTGAATCTTGTTTCTATTGATTTTTTTGTCATTCCTATATATTTTCTTATTGCATGTGTTACATTCTATTTGATATATTCCGTTTAATTCATGTGGGTCGTGTTCTTTTTTTTAATCATTTTGTTTATTATTTTGTTATTGGTTTTGTAACTCATTTTTTAGGTCATATTGTTTGAGAGTTTGTGTTATTTTTTTTAATATGGTGGTTAAAGTGAATAACAGAAACAAAAACACAAGACTCGCCTCATTATAATATATACTATAATAATAATAATAATAATAATAATAATAATAATAAAAAGTATGGACGCAGCAAAGGCGTTATGGTAATGAATTTTCGTAAAAATGTTTTTAATAGGAAATATACCTTTTTTTTAAATCTGGCATCAAATTTGGTTAACAGTATAACCTATATAGAAGAAACAATGTACCATATTTCATCCAAATAACTCTATTGTTTGAAAATGTACAAAAATCTTCCGAAAATAAACTTTAAATGTCCCCAAAAAAACTGCTTTCCTGGCCAACGAACCTTAGGTTAATAGTAAATTAAGCTATTGAAAGAAACATTTTATGAAAAATCGCTACCATAACACACTTGCTGAGTCTAGAATTTATTTTCTTACAAACATGGATAATCTTTCAATGGAAAATGCAAAATGTGCAATAATATAGGGCGTGTTTGATTAAGAAAAAAATTGTATCACCAGCGACTTATGGGCCACCTGTGATTGTAAAAATAATTTTATAAGATGCAGTTCCAGACACCGTATAATTAACGTGCACAATTTTTTCTCATATCTTGTATAATAATGGATATATTGAGCTTTACCCTAGAAATGCGTCACCCTGTATATATGAAAACAGATAAAAACTGAAACTAACCCGGATATGGGTTCTATGGGGCCTAGTTCGCGCTCATTTGAAAAATCTTTTCAAAATTCAAAAGTCACTAACATTTTTTGCATTAAATGCCTATCACCTTTTAGTGAATTTTTATTATAAAGACGCAGCAAGTGCGTTATGGTAGTGAATTTTTATTAAATGTGTCAAATTTGAATAACTCAATTTTCTATAAACTTAGAAATTTTAATTTTGGTATGTAGTAAGGTCTTTCCTAGGGCAAGAGATCCACCAAATTTCTTTAAAATAACTTTTTCAAAATAAAATTTAAAATTTGAATAACTCAATTTTCTATAAACTTAGAAAGTTGAATTTTGGTACGTAGTAAGGTCTCTCCCAAGGCAACATATATAGTAAATTTCTTTAAAGCAGCTTTGTTTTTTTTGAAAAATTTTTTTTTGAAAGAATACTCAAAATGTTTCCGGAAAACCTCGTCCGATTTTCCTGGATAACGAACTCATCCAATCCATTAATAAAAGAACGGCACTTGCCGAGTTTCATTGAAATCGGTTAATTATTTTTTGACTTATCAGACGGATATATATATATATATATATATATATATATATATATATATATATATATATATATATATATATATATATATATATATATATATAATCATATAAAAATTGAAACTGACCCCGGATATGGGTTCTGGGGGTCATAGTTCGCGCTCATTTGAAAAAATGTTTGCAAACTCTCACCATCAATACCTCTCTTTTAGTGAATTTTTAAAAATAAAAATTCACTAAAAATCACTAATAAAGACGTATCGATTATATATATATATATATATATATATATATATATATATATATATATATATATATATATATAGGGTAATTCACAACGCAATGGACACAGAATGTGTGCGTGTATTATATAAATTTTTTCTCTGAGCCCATGGTTGGTAAGATATTGACGTCGGAAGATTCTTTAATAATTGCAAGAAACAGCTGTATTCCAGCAGTGCCCTAACATAGAACAACCAACTTTGGTAGATGGTTTTATTTTATCAACATCCTTATTTGACAAACATATGAAGTGGATATAAACTCAAAAAGGGGTGATTTCGGGGTGGGTCGCCCTTTTAATGATTTGATTTTTTTAAACCCTAACCTAACTAATAGTTCGTGTCCACCAATTTTATAGCAAATTAAATTTTCTATCTTTTCTCCTCTTGTCAATTTTTCAACAAATCACCCGTCTTTTAGAAAATTGAGATTTTTAGAGTTGAGATCAAAACAAAATTATGTCCCTTGAAGATTTTATCAAACATTAGGTTTCTAGGTTAAGGTTGTTGTCAAATCTGACATTACTTAAATTTATTAAGTTTTACAATAATCATTGCCTTTTGTTTCTTTTTTTCTTTTGTGATAATAATCTGTTGCTCAAAATGGTTGGAAAATTCTCGGTTAATGAACAAGTTGACGCGCACACAGTTTTGGTTGATTTTTTTAAGTTTATACGGTGTAATGGAGAAATATGTGCAAAAGTTTACTCCAGAAAAATTAGAATTGTGATAATGTGATAATGAATGATTACGAGGAGGTTAATAATATTTTCTTAAAGACTGCCAAAAGACGTTGAAGATATTGAACACTAAAATAAGAAATCTTGCTAAAAATTTTGACGAGTCTAAGATTGCTGTAGCTAGCACGAGAGCGAAATTTGATATCATGGTATTGACTGAGACTTGGAAGGTTTATGATGTTGGTTTGTATGGGTTGGAGGGTTATCGTTTGGTGTATAACGAGGAAGATATGAATAGATGTGATGGCGTTTATGTAAGGAGCGCATATGATTTTAGGGAAAACATAATAAATATTGGTGACAATAAAGTGATCAAGCTAAAAATAAATTATGGCAATGAAAAAATTGTCCTATGTATATAGGTCACCATTGACTTTTACTTGGGATTCTAGTAATGGTCTGGTGGAATATCTAAGCGCAGGGAACAAACATGAGTTTCTGCATGTTTTAGCAGGAGACATTAATGTAGATATTCTATCAAATAAATAGTAGAGTCGGAAGTATTTAAATATTCTTACCGCTGACAGCTTTACCTCATGCATAAATGTGGCAACAAGGATACAGGGGAATGCAAGAACATGCTTGGACCACATATTTGTCACATCCAGGATACTGACGGAGGACAGGATACACTCTTGTGACGATCTTTGTTTTCTTATTGCTATGCCGCTGTGTGGTGCAGGTGGAGCTACCAATGGGTGCAGGGAAAGGCTTTCCAAAGATTACGTCGACATACAGGGTGTCAGGGGGGATCTTGCTGCACAAACATGGATGGAGGTTTATACGACGCATGACATCAATTCAGCCACTGATACGTTTATTCACATTCTGAAGAACACAATTGATAGCAATACCAAACCCAGAAGAAGAAAAAAGAACAATATGGGTAAAAAGGAGTGGATCACAGCCGGAATTAAAAATGCAGTTAGGTACAAAAACTGGTTATATAGGGAAATGCAGAGATTTTTTAGTCATATCGATAGTAACATAGCTGTTGAATATCGAAGGTACAGAAATTGTTTCAGAGGTATAATAAGAAAGGCAAAACAGGAGTTCTACGAAAAGAAAATTTCAAATAACTCAAATAGTGTCCAGGGGCTTTGGAGGTGTGTAAATGAGTTTGGAGGTGCGGGTATAAAGAGACATATAACTAGTAAGGTAAAGATTTATAAACTGATCACAGATACGAGTGAAGTGGCAAACATATTTAATGATTATTTTGTGCAGGTGGGTAACTAGGAGGGTATCCCAGACATTTTACTTGAGCCAGGCAGATGAAGAAGAAGTTTGCAAAGTTATTCAACAGTTAAAGTCAAATGCAGCGCCGGGTATATGTAGAGTTAACGCGTCTTTTCTGAAACACCCCGCAAATCTTCTTATTCACCCACTTACTTATATAATAAACTGGTCATTGAGTTCTGGAGTGTTCCCAAACGCTTTTAAAACCGCTGTCGTCAAACCAGTGCACGAAAAGAGTAGTCCTGAGACCTTAAGTAAGTATCGTCCTATTTCTATTATTTCAAATTTATCAAAGGTACTAGCAAAAAATTGAAGAATGTTGGCGTCCATTGATAGATACCAGCTTCTCTCCGATAAACAATACGGGTTTAAAAATGGCAAATGCGATCAGCATGCGGTGGCAAGATTTACATCGTTAATGAATTTCAACATGAATTCCAGCCGACCTTCTGCTGCTATATCTGTTGACTTATCAAAGACTTTTGACAACGTTGACCACAGTAGGCTATTGGAAAGCTTGGAGGGTATAGGTTTTCGTGGTGGTACACTGGAACTTCTTAGAAGCTATATAAGTGATCGATACCAACGTGTGATTACTGGTGACTACTGCAGTGAGCCGCGAAAGCTGAATTATGGCGTACCACGTGCGAGTGTTCTGGGTCCTCTCCTTTTATATATATATATATATATATATATATATATATATATATATATATATATATATATATATATATATATATATATATATATATATATATATATATATTGATGAGTTATACCACCAAAATTTTCAAGGTGAAATGAAAGCTATGCGGACGGCACTGCTATTTTCTACTCGGGCAAAAATTGGGAAGAGTTATATGTGACAATCAGAAAAGATCTTGAGTTAATTTTTAAGTGGTTTTGTAGTAGAACATTCACGATAAATTCTGAAAAACCTTACTTTTTGCCTGTGACCTGCTATCCAAGATACAGAGATATACCAGTGAATTTTGGCAACCAAACAATTTTAATAGCATCAGTACAGAGTGTCAGTTACCTGGGGGTGCATATCGATGCTCACTTGTGATGGTCGGATCATATTTTGTCAGTGGTCAAAAAACTCCGTGTACTCATTGCAAAATTTGAGAAGTTAGCACAAATTTTAAGTAAAAAATATTTGATGATCTTATATCATGCATTGATCGAGACACACTTGAATTTTGGGATGGTGGTGTAGAGGGTTGCTACGGGGCTGTATGTGAGAATTTTGGACACAACAAAAAAGTGGATACTAAAGATAATATTCGGAAAAGACTACACATATTCTTCAGAAAGGTGGTTTTTGGAAGCAGGAGTTTTTGATATTAGGAAACTGTACCTTTTGAATTTAATAAAGTGGCAACATAAGAATCCGAGTTCGTTCAGGCTGGTATCATCTGCTAACAGGATAAGAAGACATGGCATGCAATACTTGGTTCCAAGATGTGAGAAATCTAAGGGTAAGATATTGTCGATTATAAGAAGAGGTCTGACAATACAGAAACAAAGAAAGACTATAATGAAAAAGTTAAAAATGGCGTATGTGAAAAAGAAGAGAGTAGAGCGAAGGAGACTGATGGCAAGAAAGAGGAGGTCGAAAACAGAAAAAAAGAGAAGAGAAGAATGACGATATAGCTACCAACAAAGAAACAAGAAATAGTAAAATCATGAGTTCAAGAATGTTTTGTTACTTGCCATTAGACAAAATTGGAAAGCGAGCTCGGAGAAGTATACAGAAATTTAATGAGCGAGCTGTTGAGAACATAATAAAATTTGAGATACCAGGTGGCTCTGGGTCCTCATTAGGACAAATATCAAGGGTGGGTGCTTCGATGTCACGTTTTAAGAATGGAGAATTGAAAACATTTTACAAGATATTATTAAAAATAACAGGCAAAACTCTATTATGCAAAGAGAACATTAGGAAACTTGATGTATTTGAATTCAACGAAGATTTAGAAGAGTATGCTAAACACTTGAGCCAGCCTCAAAAGTTGAATGTACAATACTTGACGTTCATCTGTGAAATTCTGGATCTGGGTAAGGCCAGAGTTAAAAGGGAGCCTCGTGAAAGAATATTGGTATTCCTGTTGGAACCAGCAAATGCTGTGAAAGGAAACGGCAGGTCCAAGCAAACTGCTGCTGTCAAAGCTAATTATAGAGCTTATTCTTCCCATGGTTGCAATTGGAATGATGAGTTACCTGCTAGAGCTAGGCAAGCGTATTAGATTTAAAAATATTTATTCCAGCAAAAGTGAGGAAGAATTCCAATATTCTGATGGAAGCAAAGTGAAGCACCACCATAAACGTAATCGTATTTCTAATAGAAAGTCAAGTTGGTGGAGGACGCGCAAAATGATGAAGCTGCTCAGAGTGTGGCTAGTTAGGTGAGAGTGATGACAAAAGTAAAGGTAAGCGAAAGAAACCTGTAAAAGTGCATACTAAAACAAAAGGACATAAAACAGAGTTTTTCAAAATTGTGTTTTGGTACAAGCACAAGTTAAAGCTTTTCTGTATGGCTCGATGTAAAATTAAAATAATACACAAATAATTAGACCAATAAATAAATAAAATACGCTAAAAGGGTTCGTAAGCCAGCAGCAGCAACCTCACCAATCGCAGCAGGTCAGCGACGAAAAAAGTGGAGTCTTATGAAGAGAAGCATTGTGACAAGAGAAAAGTTGGAACTGTTACCGTAATGGAAAATCAGTTACCTCGAAAGAACTAACCACTTGAAGCAGTTGAAGAAATTTACCCTTCCAGGGATGTAAAAATTGGAATGGTTGATGCGAAAACCAAAATACCAGTATCAAAAGTTTGTCCTCTAGAAATCTTAGAAGATAATTCGAATATCCTTGTGGGGGGGAAATGTTGAAAATTAGATATTATACTTTATTTTACCTTTGTCGATTGTTACTTTTTTAATTAATAGCTTTATTATTGATAGCGACAGTGTCAGTTGATAGACAAGTATAAAAAACCGTTTAATGTTAGAGGTGACGTAATCTAGTGATACTTAAATAGTCTATAATAAAATATCGGTACTAGCACCCTGTATATAAAGATAGTGGACCTAAATATAAGTTCTAGGAACTCTAATTCGCGTTTATTTGAAAAATATTTAAGAAAGTTCCAATGCCATGACCTCCCTGCAATTTTCGCTACAGGAATTCGCTAAAAGTTGATGCAAAGGCTAAATCATCTGGAACACCTGTGTGTAGTTTTTCTAATTAACACTATCTGAAAAGACATACAGATCTAAATTTTTAATGGGATTCTTGTTTTCGGGTACTGTTACTATGCCTTGTATAAAATTGAAGTTCACCATTTACCTATACTGTTAGATACTTTACTCCCTATATGACCAATGCACTCTTCGCTATTAGGTGACCGTCTAGACTTCTAACGCAATTACAATCGCCTACAAACAACACACTTATTTAATAATACAATACTATAAAAGTGCAAGGAATTCTTCTTGTAGAGTAAACACAAAGAAAGCTAATTCAAAATGGTCTTTTTATACAAATCGTTTTAAAGTTGTTTTATCTTTTCATAAAAATAATTCAGATTTTGCAGCAACGCGCGGAGCCTCTGCCGAATAAATGTTAAATCGTGTTTGTTGTTGACAGAGTAAAGCCATGCATTACGGCAAGAAGTCCTAGACAAACATGCCAGGATGTGCGAGTAAATAAAGGACCCAATTTGGTTTAGTCATATGTGTAATATCGAGGAGAGTGTATGTTTGTGCGAATTCATGTGTATAGGTTTGTGTATGTATGTGTGTACGTGAGAGTAAAAGAGTGGTGTTCTCTTATCAAATAGAACCCTACTTGTCGTTCTTAACATGTCAGATTCTATAATAATATGTGTCAAGTGCAAATCTAATGCCGTAATTGTGTCACTCAAATCAAATCAATATGATTTAGTCATGCAATACACTCACTTCTTAACAGTCACCATATAAGGTGATATTGAGTAAGACCCAAATAATAAAAACTCTGGGCGCAGCAAGTGCGTTATGGAAGTGAATTTTCATAAAATTGTTTTTTAATTACAAATATATCGCTCTAATGCGAGCAGGCATCAATTTGGTTACCGGTATAACCTATATAGTAGGATCAATGTACCATATTTGATCAAAATAATTATTTGAAAATGTACAAAAATTTTCCGAAAATAAACTTTAAACGTTTCTGAGAAAACTGGTCTCCTAGACAATGAACCTTTGGTTAATAGCAAATTGAGTTATTGAAATTTGAAACATTTAATGAAAATTCGCAACCAAACCGCCCTTTCTGCGTTCATACAAAAATTTCCCGAAAATAAAGTTAATGTTGGTTGAGTTATTGAAATTTGAAGGATTTAATGAAAATTTGCTACCAAAACACACTTACTGCGTCTAGATTTTTTCTTACAAACATGCATCATATTTCGATAAAAAATGCTAAAATGCAGTAACGAATGTTTTCTACGACAATTAGCTAAAGATTATAGACCGTTAAACCATAAACATCACTAAACCTACAGCGAAAGCATCAACTTTGGGTTTTCAGAACACTCTTCTTGCAACATTTTCTTTTCACAATCCGTATTTGTTTCACGTTCTTTGCCTAAACATTGCCAATTGCGAGCTTAACGTTTTAAATTGCCAACATTTGTTGCTTTAGCTGCCCGTACCTTTTTTGTCCTTAAACTTAGAGACCTAAATTTTGGTACATGGTTCACTCTTTATAATAGAAATACGTGTACCAAATTTGGTTGCCCTCAAAATTCATATTTCCGGAAATATGAATTTTTTTTGAAAGAAAACGCACAATTTTCCCGGAAAACCTGGTCCGATTTTCCTGGATAACGAACTTATCCAAGCCACTTGCAAAAGAAAGGAAGGAAAGAATATATATATATATATATATATATATATATATATATATATATATATATATATATATATATATATATATATATATATATATATATATATATATATATATATATATATAAACACGGACCTCCCCATTTTTTAAACAAAATTCACTAGACAAGAAAATTTGAATCACCAACGACTTATGGGCCAGCTGTAATTGTAGAAATATTTTTTTAAGATGTAGCTCAAGACACCCTATAATTAATGTATACAATTTTTTTCGTATCTTGCATAATGACGGATATATTGAGCTTTAAAGATTTTTCAAGAAAATTCGACAAAAATGATATACCATTAACCAATAAACTCTATAGCCAACACTACTTCCAAAGCATCAGATAAAGGGTCTATTTGAAATGAAATGGGAATACTCTAGTAAAATGAAAGACAATGACGATTGAAACTAAGACTTCAGGCTTTCTAAAACATTATTCTTGAGATATTTTCCTTCTCATATTAGTTTCAGGTTCATTGCCTAAATATTACCAATTTTGACGTTTAATAGCGCGAATTTTGACGTTTTGAGGAAAACCCAAATTAATGTTTCTTTAAATGCCTGTAACTTTTTTGTCCTTTAACGTACAGAGCTAAATTTTGGTAGGTAACTCACCTAAAGAAAACACAAAATTTTCCGGGAAAGTCTGAAACCGACCTCGGATTTGGGTTCCAGGGGTCCTAAATAGCGCTAATTTTTTTCAAAATTCAAAAGTCTGGATCTCCCCATTAGTGATTTTTTTAAGAAAATTCACTGAAACTCAAAACCTTACACAGCATTACGAATAATTTTTACTTCCACATCGTCACATCGGTGACAGAAATTTCGATTATTTTTTTTTGGAAAAACGTCGTAAAAAGTCTCAAAACGTAGCCCGTTCGTTAGAACATTTTTGTGTTCTCGAAATCGTATTATTATAAACATTGGTGGCTGGCCATAATCGGCTGCTGGAAGTCTCAGTAAAATATTTTCTAAACGGTGGCAGTTTCGGAAATACCGGAATTCGGCACCATCTTTGTTTTTTAAATAGAAATACCTCATTTTGAATCCATACTTAGATTTTACATTAAACTCTGAGTTCAGAACGTTCCAGTTGTTAACGCTTATCTGCCATAGTTGTTGACAGGTAACATTTTTAGCAAAAAGTCGGAGCTGCAGTGGTCTATTAAGAAATTCATAACTACTGAACCATTGGAAAGATATAAATGATTTTTTTAAATTTAATTTACAAAGGTTTGGCTGATATTTTGCATCACTACTGACACTACCACGATATTTCAAAGTTGCCAAGGAAAAAATAAGTACAGTTTAAAGAAACCAATTTCATTACAATACAGTTAGACCTGACGATTTTTTCGCTAACAAAGTTAGCATCATCGGAGGGATGAACAAACTGATAACTTTTAAATTGTTTAAACTGTTTTTATCAACAAAAGCACAATATTCCAATTCAGAATAACGGATGACTTACTAAAGGCAAGACCTAATAATAGGTAATTGTCATTTTTATTATTTCAGTTTTCACGGCTTATTTATTCAATGAGTAAAAATTGGTACAGCGTCCTCTACAAAGGTATACAGACAGATCCCCGACTGTTAAGTCTTAAATACATGTAATTAAAATACATACCTGCTTTTGGACTACGTAGAACCGGACCTACTCTATTCATCGAAACATGTTTGTTCAAATTTCTAACGATATATATATATATATATATATATATATATATATATATATATATATATATATATATATATATATATACTTTTGTAAGCATCTAACTTACGCGACTGCCTGACATTTTTTTATTAGTTTGAGATTTTCTTTATCTACATGATCATTAGATCATTATCCCAAATATGCTGAGCAATGCATAAAATTCATCAATAGTGCCATATCTCAGTTGCGCTAAATGTTCTTTAAATCTTGTTTCAACAGTTCTTTTAGGTTTCCCAACATATTTAAGTTCACAATATTCACAACCTATTTCATAGATTCCCGACATTTCTGTAGTTTTATCTTTATGCTTTGGGTTACATAGCAAATTTTTTTATGTATTTTTTGTAGAAAATGTTAGCTGCAAATTGGCTTTCTTAAAAATGATATTAAAACCTCTCGTAATTCGCGGTTCAAATGGTAAACAGACAACGGTTTTGTCTGGTTTATCTTTTCTGAAAGTCGTAGATTCCTCTAACATTTTCTTTGATTTATGTTTATTGACTAATTTTCCACTAAGCAGACAGTATTTAAGCGAAACTGTATTAATATATGATCTTCGGGTCTAAAAACTATCTTGAGATGAATCGGGTTTCTCCAAATTGTACTTATCAGTGCTCATCACAGGTTACAGTCTTAACTCATTGAATAAAAAAATGTCAAAAACTTAATTTTTCCAAATGGCACCTACCATTTCTGATGCCAGAAATCAATGTAAAATCACATGTAAGACCAACTTTTATTAAGATTAGGAAATAGCCTTGGTGGTTCAGTGGTAAGAACGGGTGCTTCTGAACCGAAGGGTACTAGGTTCGATCCCAGGGTAGTCCCTGCACTTTTTCAGTACATACTGTACAATTAACATCAACCGAAATTGTGGCATTGTATTTGAGCAAGTTGCATGTCTGCACGTTCCGCCCTTCGGTGGGGGCGTAAAGCCGTCGGTCCCGTGTCCATGCGATGTTGAGCACGTTAAAGATCACTGCCCTCCTTACAGAAAGGCAGGGGTTCGGCAATTTTTTTATTTAAAATGGAAGATGGTGTTTTTTATTACGGATCTAGATTGCTCGTCAAATTTTATGGTAGGTTTTACCAACATGTTATGTCATTTTTCTCAACCATTTTCGAGATATTTGACTTTTTTCAAAAATTTTGTACTATCTGTGAGTTGTGTGGTGGAGCTCCATCTTGTTGATACCAAACTTCTGCAACTTCGTGTTCATGCAAGGAGTTCAGCGCTGGTATTATTACTTGCTGCAGAATGCGACAATTTACAGGACCTGTGAATACCGCACGTTTAGAATTCGTTTTGACCTTTTTTTAATCTTACCATTATTACTGATCTGAATAAAAGGGTTATATTTTCCATTTTAGTTTCGGTGAGTCTAATAAATATTTTAATAACATGCTGTACTAATACGCAAATGAAATTCAGTATTGCTTAATATTATTGGTACCAACCTGTTAAGTTCTCATCATAAATGTTAAAGGCCAAAATTCTATTGTATTTTACTGCCCAAAATACATTGAAACTCCAATAGTCCTAAAAATGTTGTTCTCTGGTAATGTGAGGATTTTCGTCCGACCAATAGTGACTGTTGTGACGATTGAACATGCCCCTCTTTGAACATTTTGACTCATCGCACCATATAATTTTTCTTGGGAAATTTACATCTTCTTGAGTTTTCGAAAGATACCATTCGCAGAATTCTACACGCCGGGAAAAATCCCCAGGTTCTAAATGGTGAATTAAAGTGAACGAAAATGGTGTCCATTTGTTAATTTTTAGAATTCTGTGAATAGTTCCTCTTGAAAGATGCAACTTTCTACTGCAGTATCTGATTGACGCATGCGGATAAGCAGTACAAAATGACAAAACATTTATTTGTGTCTCTTCATTGTCCAATAGCGGTTTATTTTTATTACCTTCTGAACGAAACGTTCCGTTCTCAGAACAATTTTTCAATACTCTTCTGATCATGTCAGGAGTCGGTCTATGTCTATGTCTATGTCTATGTCTATGTCTATCTGGAAATCTCTCTGCAAACACACGACATGTTCTGCTAACAATTCGATTACATGCACCGTAAATAATAATTAAATTCAAAAATTCATCGTTTGAGTAATTGAAGTGTGCTAATATTGTGGAAAATACTCTCTTTTATTAAAATACAATTGACAAACGTACTGTGCAGTACAACCATTAAGTTTACTGTCGGAAGATGACGTTTAAAATTTTCATCTCCTAGGCAACCTGATAAACTGGCTGATAATTATTTCTTACCGCAGATATGCCTCGAAGTGAACGGTGTAAATTTCGAACATTTCTTGTGACGTGATAACGCACAAATCTCTTTGTTCCCTAATAATGCTTTACTCTTATGAAATTTTGGACGAAACACTCCATTCATTTTTTAGTAGTATTCTGATCATGTAACGAGTTGATCTGTGTTTATGTGGAAATCTCTTTGCAACCACACGACATCTGCTGTTAATAATTCGATTATACTCTTCGTTAATACAAGTTATATTCAAAAGTCGTCGCATATTTTACTTATGTCGGAAGATGACGTTTGAAATTTTCATCTCCTAGGCAACCTGATAAACTGACTAATAATTATTTCTTATCGCAAATAATGTCTAAATATCTTCAAATCGCTGGGACTTAGATATAGGGACTGCTGATACCAATCAAAAGAACAATTAAAAGTTCAACAACTAACGTTATAAAATATAGGGTGTTCTATTTAAAATAAGAGAGTTATTGGGTTTTAAACTTGTCACGATTGACAGGTCTATTTCGGACACCCTGTCTAACTTACAATATCTTCAGTAAATTTCGAATATTTTGTGGCATTTTGGAATTTGCATTTTAAAATTTCAACTGTTCAGGTTGAAAAATAAAAGAGATAGAGGTGGGTAAATGTGACAATGTTTTTTAAGAAATTTTTGGAAAAAGTCAAATATTTATTTATTTATTTATTTATTTATTTATTTATTCATACACCATCCAACAGCTTAAAAGCCAATTTAAGGATGGGCCAATACACAAAACATAATAACTAACAACAATCTAGCTAACAATACAAAAAAGAGTCACAAATTAGATCGCTTTGAAAAACATTTTTATCTCTGATATATTACATGAGAAGATATCTAGGCGGCCCTGCAGTACAGAGTAATCATTGCACATCTGGTAAATTGGAGACGATCGCAGCAATCGTGTACGAGCAGTCGGGAGATAGAATGTGCCTGGAAAACGTGCTGCAATACGAGGCACATTGAAATTAAGTTGCTGAAGCAGACTAGGACAGTCGAACACAGAATTAACCAGTTTATATAAAAATATAATGAAACTGCACTGCCTGCGCATCGATAGACTCTGCAGACTAAAGCGAAGAAGTAAACTTTCCTGAGGAAAACCAATAGACGGATATCGACCATCCTCAAGAAAGCTAAGAAATTTTAGAAATTTCCTTTGCACTGATTCCAGGCTTGCCACATGTATCTCATAAGTGGGAGCCCACACAACTGAGCCATATTCAAGTCGAGACCTAACCAAACAGCCAAAGAGCAGGAGGAGGGTGTCAGTCTGTGAGAAATTTTTGCTGTTTCTTATCAGAAACCCTAGAGTTTTGTAAGCAGAACTGACAGTCTGCTCATAGTGTCGTTTAAAAGATAGAGTACCATCAAAAACAATTCCAAGGTCCTTAACTGTCCTGGGGCGGTCAAGTGGAAGCCCTCTTATATTGTACCCGAAAGTGATTGCGTGCTTATTTCGAGTAAAGGACATCACACAACACTTGGAAACATTCACAGATAGACCACTCCGACAACACCATTCAACAAGGATTTGAAGACAGTTCTGGAGCCGCAAACAGTCATCAACACTCGAAATATTTGCGAAAATCTTAATATCGTCTGCATACATTAAAAAAGGAACATGTAAAACATGTTTAACTGGGTCAATAAATATATTAAACAGTAATGGACCGAGTATGGAACCCTGCGGCACTCCCGAAGTTACGAGATAGGTGTTAGATTTGAAGCCCCCAACCTCAACAAATTGCCTCCTTCCATCAAGGTAAGATCTGAACAAGCCAAGCAAGCCCTCGGAGAATCCGATAGCCCTCATCCTGTCAATCAGAACAGAATGATTTAGACAATCGAAGGCCTTAGATAGATCAGTATACACAACATCAACCTGTGAAGAGCGGTCAAGAAAAATGACATAACATGTTAGTAAAACCTCTCATAAAATTTTACGAGCAATCTAGATCTGTAATAAAAAGCCTGGACGCAGCAAGTGCTTTATGGTAGTGAATTTTCATAGAAATGATCTGGCAAAAAATATTTTATTATAACTTTTTTTCTTGCAACATAGAAATCTACATTTTGGTGTGTAGTTTACTTGTTACATCGTTAACCTACCTACCAAATTTGGTTATCATAGCTTTTTTACTTTTTGAGAAAAAAAAAATTTCGAATGAAAACTCAAAACTTTTCCGGAAAACCTCGTCCAATTTTCCGGACTAACGAACTTTTCCAAGCCATTTACAAAAGAAAGGCACATGCCAAATTTTATCAAAATGAGCCCATTATTTTTTGAGTTATCGGTGTGATACATACATACATATATATATATATATATATATATATATATATATATATATATATATATATATATATATATATATATATATATATATATATATATATATATATATATATATATATATATATATATATATATATATATATATATATATATATATATATATATATATATATATAAATTGAAACTGACCCCGGATATGGGTTCTAGGGATCCTAGTTCGTGCTCATTTGCAAAAAATGTTTCAAAATTCAAAAGTCGGGATCTCCCCATTTGTGAATTTTTTCTACGAAAATTCACTAAAAACACCATCTTCTATTTGAAATAAGAAAGTTGACGTCTACTTCCGGTATAACCGGAAGTTCCATACTAACGTCAATACTTTCAGTGAATTGTAAATTTCGAGAAACCCATGTACGTGAATTTTCAGAATTCAATTCTGTGCCGTACTCTAGAAACGGCTAATGGAAAATCTACGTGGAAGACCCTGTAGGTTTTGACACTGTTTACGACGTCTAAGCCAAAAAAAAAATCTGAAATTTTTGTCGCCGTTGCCATACTTCCACACGTTGTGACGATGTGGAAGTAATTGTTTGTGAGTTGTCATGAAAAACACTTTTTTGGGAGTTTGGTCGAAAAGATGATTTGATGAAATATGGTACATTGTATAGGTTATACTGGTAACAAAATTTGATGACTGCTTTCATTTAAAAAAGACATATTTGCTGTTAAAAAGGTTTTTTTATGAAAATTCACTACCAAAACGCACTTGCTGCGTTCAGAATTTATAGTTTGGTATTGCTTCTCGATATTTCCACTTTTTGATATGAAACTCAAATGGTAATTCTCAGTTTACAGTCGGGCAGATATCAACGTAAGATCATTATCACAGAGATATGGGGTGTAAAAGAAGAAGCACTAAAAAATCTGAGAACCATCAACAAGCTGTCAGTCTGTTTCGGTCTCCGCTGTGAGTTTCGGCGATAACGCGTAAAACGATGATTACACATACATATATAGATATTGTGATAAAATGCGAATGATTCGCACGAGTGAAGTGCAGGCGCCACCGCACGTCAGCCCCAGACTGTGCAAAGATCGGGGGAGTGTTGCTCCGTCACACATCGCACACACATATAAGAGGGGTCGCCGCTAACCCCCGATGAAAGAGCACAATAGCCGAGACGTTAAACATATTGCATTACACTGCAGCTTATAAATGTTCATCTAATAGACTCGTGTCCCATGATGCATATAAATATTTATTTGTAACTTGAAATGCGACGTCGCATTCTAATATCAATTTATAACCGCACTCTCGGCGATAATACCTAACTCACCTACCCCTCCTGTCGCATTGATCTATACGTGGCAATCACGATAGGTAGGTACCTACAAGCGATATGATGTGGGTTAATTACAATTGTACTATTGTAAACAATGAAAAGGTGTTATTCCTGCAATGCTGTGTGTGTATTTTGTTTCTTTAACGTAGGTCTATTTCCGCGACTGTGGCCAATCATCGACTCCAGGGAGCAGTTTCACCTCACTATCCCGGAAATTTTACCGATCCCCTGCCTTTCTGTAAAGAGGGTAGTGATCTTTAACGTGCCCAACATAGCATGGGCACGGGACCGACGGCTTTACGCCCCCATCCGAAGAGCGGAAGGTGCAGACATTCAACTTGCTCAAATACAATGCCGGAACCTCGGTTGATGTTAATGTTACAGTTTGTACTGAAAAAGTGAAAGGAGAACCCTGGGTTCGAACCCAGTACCCTTCGGTTCAGAGGCACACGTTCTTACCCCTGAACCACCGAGGTTCTCCTGCAATGTTATGTTTGAGCAAAACAACAATTATTTACTTTCTGGTGTTTCTCACTTTCAAGGTGTAGGAAGTCAAAGAAACTTCTAAAAGTTTACTACAAAGTCAAACATGCCCTTTAGAGCTATACCTACACAGGTGTCCCATCAGTGCTAGGACGGAAGATAGCTCCTCACTGAGGCTATATTTTAGAATTCAGTTTTCTCGAGGCGATAGATGTTCCGCAAGTGCACATTTTAAAATTATTTCCATTTATACAGGGTTTTAATATACAGATTGTTGCACCAAACTTTTATTTTTAATAGGACACCTATATATTTGGAAGGCCACGTCGATGCTGATTAAACTAATACAATATTTATTTATTTTCAACCGTTCTCCAACAACAGGGAGTTAAATGTAAAAAAAGTGGTGTACTTCAGACGTTTGTATTTATCGACATGTGTGAAATATTGATATCGGGTTTTGTCATAATAAATGTTTTTTTATCGTAGATTGCGTTTATGCACGTTAATAATGACAATTTATTTTTTAATATAGAGGGTATTTATATTTTGCAAAATTTAAAAATACTTTGTTTCTTCAAATGCAACACTCTATATATTTTGAATTTGGTGAATACAGAATTGCATAAGCTTTCTTATGATACCATATTTGACTAAACATTAAATGAAAACGCTTCTCTCCAGACAACAAATTAATTTAAAAATATATTTCCCGACGCGTTTCGACACTCTAAGAGATCATCTTCAGGGCACAAATCTAGAATCATTAAAAAAAAGGTCTGTCAGAAAAACGTTAGTCTCTCTGGTAGGAAATTGTGCAGGTTAGAGCACAATGGTGACAAGATACACTCTACAGAAAAACGTCAAAGGCTAAAATCACAAGTCACACAGTAAAATGCTAACTAACAGTCAAGCTAAATCTAAGAGAGTTACAATGTAACACAAGCAGATACAGTACCACAAGCTAAAAAAACTATGTTAAAGCTAAACATGCACTTAAAAATGAAATGAATGAAAACATCAGAGCAAAATGAAAGCGTTGAAAGCTACAAAAATGCAAAAAGTCTATTATTTGAACATTAAGCAATTAAGTCTATTGCAGAAATAAAACAAGGCAGGCCTGCCGCTTGTGGTGTTTAACCTGTCAGTTTTGCTCCTTGGCTTGTTTTATTTCTGCAATAGACTTAATTGCTTAATGTTCAAATAATAGACTTTTTGCATTTTTGTAGCTTTCAACGCTTTCATTTTGCTCTGATGTTTTGATTTAATTCATTTTTGACTGCATGTTTTTAGCTTTAACATAGTTTTTTAGCTTGTGGTACAGTATCTGCTTTTTTGAAAATGATAAAATATTGTAGCTTTATATGTAAGACTGACAAACAAGGCAACCTAAATTTCATTTTTGGAAAAATATTTGAAACAAATGCAATGGGTTAACAATTTAAACGTAAATCGAAAATCTTGGTTCGCTGCTTTATCGCAGAGGTTCCCCTTCTCCTTCTGCATGCATACAACCACCCTCAATGCATAAACAAGAACAATGCAAACGAGAGTTTCTTGGGAACAACCCGCAAGAAAGTTACGGGACCTGCAGTAAATATAGGAGTTCTGGGCGGGATAAACAGAATTTTAAGGAGGTATAGTGCAAAATGGGATAAAGGCAGCTTATAGATGTCCAACTAGGCTGGTTTTTTCGTACTTTTCGCTCACATTTACTTTTTATCTTCTTCCCCGCCCAACACCCCTATCCACTCCTTATCCCGTAACTTTCTTGGGGGCTATTTTCAAGAAATATTTCTTGTAGTTTGTGCATCCAAAAGGAGATCTAAGCAAGTTTTTGAATTTTTTTCTAAAAAGTCCCCGTGTGCTAATCTGTAAATTTACCGAAAATTTTATTTTTATTTACAAAACGAATATACCCGCCAAATGATAAAAGTGGCAGGTACTTTCCCTTATTGGTCGCTTGGATGATCCGTTTTAGTCCACTCAATCGAAACAGTTTCTACAAAAAAAATAACAAAAATGGTTTTCTGAAACAAATTTATCGTTGCCTGTAAAGCTCATTGTGTTATTTTTTTAATTTAGTACCCACGCTGCTTTTATATAGATTTTACTATGTATCACAACTGAAGATTCTAGTTGAATGGAAAATCGAATTATCATCATTTGGAATATTTTTACGAAAATTCGCTACCATAACGCACTTGCTGCAGCTAAACCCTCTTCAACATTTATTTACTATTGCTATATCTATACTCTTTGAAAATGAAATAAATACATATAAACAATACAAAATTTTGAAATTAAAATTTTAATGATTTACACTAAACATATAGGTATAGATTAAACTACTGCATGCTATTATGTAGTTTCATTTACTTGAAATTTTCCATATACGACATGAAGAGTAAATAATAATGAAAATTCCCTAAAAACCAAAAGTAAACAATAAGTACCTTATTCTAAGATTCCAATGTATTAGCTGAGTGTTATTATTTGTTTATGACGTCTGTAAACAAAGAAGAAGAAAACCTCACACACACAGTCACTCCCATCCACCGATAGGTTGCAACATAACAAATGACAATGACAAATACCTAACTGGCGTTGTCAGATTTAACTAGGAGATGGCGATGGGTTTTAAATACCCTGAAGAATGGGAAGCTTAATATTTATACATACTAAAACGTAGTTCTAGATTGCCTTTAAACAAATTGAATCACTTTCATTAAAAAAATTATTTATTACTATATATTTTTCTGATATCTTCAAATTCAGATGACAGTTTTGGCAAATAGCAACCCCGCTGATTGGTTATTGTAACATATTTTTGTAGCCTGCTCGTTTGAAATTTAATTTGGAGCATTTGTTTGTAATAGCAGCGCAACCTTGTCTAACATTATAGGCACCCATTCAGAGGTAATTTCAGGTTATATCGTAAATTATTTATTTTTTATTTGGTTATAACTCAGAATTTACCGAACTGATTAAGTTAAAATTTGATAGAAAGCACAACTGATACGATATCTACGTGCGTGTGAAGTTTTAGTTTGATACTTCTAGTAATTTAAAACATATTGCGTTTTCAAACAGTTTTCGCATTTTTTTCTGAAAGTATGTGAGTTTCAAAACCGTCTAATGAACTCATCCGATCTATTAACAAAATGAAGGGAATTTCCAAATTTGGTTTCGTTTGGTGAAGTATTTTTAGTTATCGGTTGGATATATATATATATATATATATATATATATATATATATATATATATATATATATATATATATATATATATATATATATATATATATATATAATTTTCAACTGATCTTGGATTTTGGTTCTAGCTGCCCTAATTCGCGCTCATTTGAAGAAATTTTTCAAAAATCTTACCATCGATACCCCCCTATTAGTGAATTTTCTTAATGAAAATCCACTAAAAGTAACTTATTGATGTAGGGCGTCACTAAATAACTCGGGCTCTTGGAGATTGCGGTAGCCATTCTATTCGAGTAAGTCTTACCATAGAAACGTCTTGCTGCAACTGTATTGACGTCAGCCAAACCAATAATAATGCATATCACGTAGTTAGAATTGTTATGTTAGAATAACTATTATTATTCATCTTATCACTAATCTCAACTATTTCATAAACTGCATGAAGCTATTGCCTGTCAAATTAAATTTTACATTAGCTTGTTCTCTGGGCAACTACGGAGAATGTTTCCAAAGCACACTTTGTTAATTTTGAAAAAAAAACTAAGTTTATCGATGGGAGTTCAAAGATTAGGCGCAATGACAATCTAGCGAAAAGTTATTCAAGGGCTGGTGCACTAGTGCCTCACAGATTTGTACAACTGCTACTTTTGATCTTTCTCTTAAATGGTACCAAAACAGGTTGATTTAATAAAATGATTCTCAGGGGTGGTATTTCAGTAAACACGAATATTTATGGAGTGGGTAGTTTAGTTAAATCAATTTGCTTTGGTCTTGGTTATCTCTGACTACAAACTGTTAAATTGTGAAATATTGTTTCAGATCCATATCAGATGTTTGGTCCTACAAGTAGTCGATTGGCTAGTTCAGGTAAGTCAGATAGTTTTACGATTATGTGAATGTTTTTTAGAATATATTTGTTTTTTTGCACTACAAGGAAGTATTGAAAAGTACTTAGCCTATAATAGAACACGCAATATTTTTTTAATACAATTTCATATATTCAACATAATATCTGCTAGGAGTTACACGTTAAGCAGAACGTTCATAAAGTAATTTCAAACCATTTAAAATGTTCCTTATCTTGGTCTTTGACTTCGTTGTGTGTCTAAAAACATTTCCTTTTCAAATGGTTTTTGAGGTTTGGGAATAAATAATAGTCTGATGGTGCTAAATCTAACAGAGTGAGTAGGTAACCCATTCAAAAATTTTATCAATTGATTGAATTGCATTCAACGACTTGTGAGCAGGCGCATTTTCTTGCAAAAAATCACATTTTTGGGTAGTTTTCCTCGCCAATTTCCACAAGTTTCTCGGCAAATTTAGTTATCAATTTACTACAGTAGGCTTCCGTGACTGTTCTACCTTGTTCTAGAGAACATAGCAGAATTGCCTCATGTTTGGCTCAGAAACTGAAACACGAACCTTGTCGGCTGACTTTGAAAACACATCTTTTTTTTTTGTCATGGAGAACCGGAATCCTTCCACTCTTTCAGGTGCTCTTTAGTCTCTGGATCATGGTAATAGGCCCATGTTTCGTCTGTAGCGATAAGACGACCCAAAAATTTGAGGAATCTTTTTCAAAACGGTAGCGCGTTTCTTTTGACATCGTCAAACGAGCGTCCTTCTGATCAGCGTTCAAACATTTCGAAATCGATTTTTCCAAAAGCTATCTTATTCTTAAGACGATGTTCAATGTTTCTGCTATTTGTTTTAGCCCAATAGGATTATTTCTTGGACAGAATCATTTTTGTCACAGAAATTGGTCTTTTAGAGCGGTGCTCATCTTTGACATTTGGTCGTCCACATTTAAATGTTGAAACCCAGTTTTTAATTGTAGCATCCGAATGACATTGATGACCTAAGGTTTCTACCGTATCAGCAGGATGTTATTTGCCCGATAACCCTTTCAAAAATAAACCCTTAGTAAAATAACTGGCCGAAACTCTTGACCTATCGCTATTCTATTTTTGCATGCGAACGTTGGACTGGTTATTAATAAAACATCATAGTTGTTACCATGAAAACTTAAGTCAATTTTGTTTCCTGCAAAATTCTCTGGCTAACTAGACCTCAACATAACCTCGTAAATTAAATTTGATAAATAAATAAATATATATATATATATATATATATATATATATATATATATATATATATATATATATATATATATATATATATATATATATATATATATATATATATATATATATATATATGCTATGTAAAATGTCAAAATTATAGTAGTGAGAATTGTAATATTAGTTAAGAAATTTGGTGTTATATTGGAATGAGTTCTCTTATAATAGTAGTTGAATACTAGTGGCAGCTGCAGGAGTGTTATTGATAGAAATGCAGAAGAAAGAAACATACGTTGAACAAAATTTTTAAAGTGACATTTTATAAAAATCATTTGATAGTTTAATTTAGAACATGAAATGAAATTATGTCAACTGCAAGCACAAGCTTATGCTTATTTGTGGAACATACTGTAAAATTTGAATCAATAAAACATACTATACTACTATAATAATATTATTTATTTATTTTGCCAAATTGTACATTATCCTTAACGCACGTCGTAATATAACACAAACCATGTCAAAATTTCCACTTAAGGAAGGTTTGTACTTCATAGTAGGCTTCTTCCAGGAAATATTCCTTCACAGTGTATTTAAATTCGGAAGATGGCAACTCTTTGACAGTACTTGGCAGATAATTATACATCTTTATGATCTAATCCTACATGTCTTTCTGCACTTTAGACAGATGTGTCCTGGATGGAATAGCATGGTGATTTAGCAACCCACGTGTTTGGTGACCATGTTCCTGAAGAATTGTCCCATAACGGTTATGAGCAAAGCATACACACTCATATATATAAAGACAATAAATGGTAACTATGCCATAATTTTTGAAGATTTGAACACAGCTATCTCTTTCCTTCAATTTGAAAAACTCGTATATACCTTTTCTGAAGCTTAATTATTCTTACTGCTTCTGCTGAGTTTCTCCAAAACATGAATCCATACCTTATACGAGACTGGACAAATGCATGATAGGCCATACGTGCTTTCTCTCTACTCACTACACCAGTCACTGTACGCAACGCAGATGCAAACGATGCAATCAGACCATCCAGCAGGCAACTCACATAGGGCATCCAATTTAAAAGAGAGTCTATTCAGATACCCAGAAACTTTGCATTTTTACTTGAGGTAATTTCTGTGTCTTTGTAATTTATTTTAAGTGCACTCAGGTACTCCTTATTAACAAATTGTGTCAATATTGTTTTTGTGGGATTCAATTTCCACCCATTTGCACTTAACCATTTCTCCAAGACACTAAATGCTTTACAAATACAAGCAGATATCACTTTTTCTTTGCTCCTCAATATCAAAGATGCGTCATCTGCCAAAAGCACCGTTTGATGATTTGGTAATGATGGTAGGTAATTTACGTATAAAATATATAGCATTGGGCCTAAAATTGAGCCTTGTGGGATGCGCATTTTCACTTCCATCCAGTCTGATGTCAATGATTTTCCGCACGTACCATCTCTTATCATAACACATTGCTTCCATACAGTCAGGCAAGATTTTATGAGATCAACGGAGCTGCCTCGAAACCCCATAAATTTTAATTGATCTTGTGCTTTTGCGTATTTCTAATAAACGATTTTAAATTCGCTAAACTACGTGAAAATTTGTAAACAAATTTAAAAACTACAATGAAATTACTTTTTAGCGAATTTTTGTAGAAACAAAAATATAGAAGAGTAAGAGTATATGTAGGAGAAATGTCGTGAAAAAGTGTTTTGCAAAGTCTTAAGTTTTGGCTTCAACCTGCATTGTCCTTGATTTTACTAAAATATTTGCAGAAAATAAATTTCAAATGTACCCTTTTTCTGATGCTTTCGCAATAGTGTAAGTTATAGACTTTGTGATTTAATTCTACACAATTTTTTATTTAACAAAGTTGCTGACGTAAACGTAAAGTATAAATTAAGTATTCAAATTCTAGGTAGAATAATTTATAACTTAACAGTACCGCCCCTACCTTTTTACCTAAATAGGAGGCAACTTATACTGTCGTTCAGTGAGTTCTATTAGCTCCGTTCGCAGCATGCATTTTGTCAATAATTCTAAGTAACAGTGTTCTCTAGGTGAAGATTGGAACCTATAACCAGCACTAATAAGTACACTTGGAGAACCCAAATCACCACAACACATATTTTTAAAGACCTGAATATCGTTTCGCTAACAGCTGAGATACGGTAGTGTATACAAGTCATGCATGACACAAGATATTTGGGATAATAACCACCACGTAGATAAAGAAAATCTGAAACTTATACAAAATTAGACCACCAACGAAGCTGGATGCCTACGAGGGTATTTATATTTCTAAGGCAACAAAAAACAAAATTTCCTTAAACCGAGCGGCGCCAGTGATTTATAGCGGAAGTTCAAAAGCGTCGTCCGGCAATTAAAGTACAATGCACAGAAAATTTACCTGCGATTTCGTCTCCCTCTCGGTATGGTTTTTAGCTAAGACTCAGTATAAAAGGTGATGTTTAGTTGTGAGTACTTTAAAATTTTTCATCCTCTGATGACGCTTACTTTGTTAGTGAAACGATCGTCAGGTCTTTAAAAGGATATGTTGTGGTGATTTCTCCAAGTGTACTTAACAGTGTTGTACCAAATAGCCTTGCCGTGAGTAATTTAACTATATATTTTATTACGAAAATGACGCACACGCTCAGTCACACACCGTAGTGTGTGGGAATTCGAGTGTGGGCTCCAGCCCACTAAACCTGCCTCACTGGAGTACCAGCCCTTGGCATGATTTCACACATGACATTGGCATTTTGAATGTTTCCATTGTGTTTGCCGCCGGGGCATTAGCGGATCAGGATAAGCTTTGGGAGCTTATGCCTTAGTGGAAGTTGCTCGTCGTAGTCGGTGACACTTCTGAAATGATCATGTAGATGAGGAGCGGCTTTGGCGAACTGAGTGGTTGATAGTTGAGTTATAAACTCGACTATCGAGGGCTTTCTCAGATCAGAGTGAATCTGACTGTTTCTGACAAACCATCGCGTTCCGGTAACCACTCTCAGAATTTTATTCTAGACGATTTGAAGGGTTTTGATGTGTGCGTCAGCCGCGGTGGCTCATGCGGGAGATGCATATATCAAGGCTAGCCGAATTATGACTTTGTACAAGAGCAGTTTATCGTTCATGGACAATTTGAAGTTTCTGTTAAGAGTGGAGTGGATTTGGAGTTGTTAACAAGTGAAAAGAACTTCGAGATGAACATCAAAGCTTTTTGTGGAGCATGTTGGACAAGGGGGCGCCATGTTCAGCGTTTATCATGGACAACCCCGAGGTATTTGGCGGAGTCTTGCCAGGTAGTTAGACAGTTGTGGAGCGCTGGTGTCTAAATCCGAATAGCTGGTCCGGAAGGAAATGGTTCTCGGAGGTGTATGAGGCTAGCCTTTTCTAAATTAATTTTTGAATATCAATGATATCGGCAAGTTTCCACATGGATCGACAATATTGTAGTCTTAGCATGGCGTGCATAATCGTGACTATGAATACTACTGCTTTACGA
The DNA here is from genome assembly GCA_964006375.1 of Tillus elongatus. NCBI lineage: Eukaryota > Metazoa > Arthropoda > Insecta > Coleoptera > Cleridae > Tillus > Tillus elongatus. The sequence continues at coordinate 79,403,348 of OZ023263.1, read as the reverse complement.
AGTAAGTTTTTCAAAGTTACGTTGGTGAATCCATCGTATCCCTGAGCTTTCCTATTTTTAGGGACTTTATTATTTGGGAAACTTCTTCGTAGGAAGTAGGCTCGATGTAAGTGACATCAAGAAACTTTTATATACATATATACCAATATTAGATTCCATTAAATTCAAATATATACCAATATTCGATTCCATTAATTAATAAGATTGGAGGATTTTTTCATTTGAACTGACATTGCGAGCATATCAGTTAGGGTGTTTAGAATTTTAATCGGCAGCCATTATTATTATTATTAGGTCGGCGTCTAGAATTCTTTTTCGTGGTGTATTGTAGGCAGAAGTGGGCTTTAGTGGACCTGCAGAGGAAGCGTTAACTACGATTTGCGGAGCCTCAATGTTCTGCAAGGCTGGCGTGGTGAGAGTGTGGTGGTTCATATTTGTTTTAACGTGCGCTGTAGTGCACGTTAAAACAAATATGAACACCTCTGAAAGTGATTGCGGTACAGTTTATAGTTGGGAATTTTCGGATTTGATGGCAGACGCACGTTTGTTTCCTGGACTAGAATAACGTCCAGTTTTAGGGGTTGGGCGAATTCTTGGAGATGTTTTTCTTTGCAGGCTAACCTTGCCGTGAGTGATGCAACTCTATATATGTAATGTATAATTTAATTCAATAAATAGTATAGTATAACCGGTTGAATTTCAAGCTTCTTTAATATTTACCCATTTTATAGTTATATAACATTCTTATAACCTGTCTAATACTTTAAAACAATGTCAAAATACAATGATTATCAGCGTCAAGGCACATGAGTGGTGTGGCACTTGAAAAAGTAGAAAAAGGAGGAACAGAGTAAGGACGGAAAGGATAAGAGAAAGAAAAAGAGCGCAACAATAAAAAGTAGTATACTGAAACAAAACCTATTATCTTACACTCATGACGACTTAATGAGATGCTAAATATGAACTTTTAACGTCTTGGAAAAACGAAAATACGTGAGTCAATGGGTGTTCAGAAGAAAAAATAAGGTCTATGAGATCGGCAAATTCTCATTTTACATACATTACTTTGACCTACTTTACAACACTTTAATACAGTTGAAGTTCTAAACTCATCCATTATAAAAATTATGTTTCAAGGCAATTTAAAAAAAAAAAGTTTAAATTGCCTTATAATCATAAAGCTGGAAAATTATAGGCATGTCATGCACGTTGAAAATCGCAAGGAGTCGAATAACCTGGAAAATTAGAAAGAAATTTAGTATTATACAGTCGTAAAAATAAAAGTCAACTGACTACACAAATCGGAACTAAATGCCTTCCATTCGCATGTTAAAAGTAAATCAAATCAAACAAATGACGACTGGCCGACTGTTTGATAATTACTAGACATAACAGGCGAGGTGAAGTAAGGTCGACGCGTGCATATATATTAGTTCATGCCGTTATAACAGAATGGGGTGCAGTCAGTGGCGTGAATAATGGGCTGGAAACAGGTGATTTCCCAAGAACTCAAGAATTAGATGGTGGATTTTTGAATCGTAAAAAGTCTCCACGCAGCAAATGCATTATGGTAGCTAATTTTTAGAAGAATGGAATGCCACGAAAAAAATCAATCAATCAATAAAAAGGAGTATGTGTGCGTGTGCGTGTGTGTGTGTGTTTTATTTCTTTAACGTCGGCCTATTTCCGCGACTATGGCCAATCACTCGACGCCAGAGAGCATGTTCACCTCACTATCCTAAAAATTTCGCCGAACCCCTGTCTTTCTGTAAGGAGGGTAGGGATTTTTAACGTGCCCTACATCGCATGGATACGGGACCGACGGGTTTAGGCCCCCTCCGAAGGGCGGAACGTGCAAATATTCAACTTGCTCAAAAACAATGTCACAGGCTCGGTTGATGTTAATTGTACAGTATGTACTGAAAAATTTAAAGGAGTATCCTGGGATCGAACCCAGTACCCTTCGGTTCAGAGGCCCACGTTCAACCACCGAAGCTTTAATAAAAGGGGTAAGAAATAATAATAAAACATTTATGGTGAAAAGGCAAATAAAAAGATGGGCATGGATTTCCGGATATGTCAGAAATGCTTAGTAAATTCTTATTAAATTTATCAGTTTCAAACTAGATCACGTATTTGGTAATTATGCACAAGCAATGTAACCATAGATTATCCAATATACTACGCCATTGCTTCTCGGCTTCTTTTTGATACAAAACTTAATTTTAACTTTTTGGAATGCTTCAGTAGGTACCTTAACCTAGAATATCTTTTCTTTTTTCAATCAAATCGAATAAATTGTTTTTATCAACAATTTTTTTAATCGTATGCTCTCCTGAGAAAACAGTTAAATGCTCAAAACTCATTTTTCTATTTAGCTAAAAAAATAAGATTTGGTATCTATAGGTACTACATAAATTTTATTGAAATTACAAGAGTTTTCCAGAAGATGGTGTGATTTTTATCTACAAAAGGAAGGTATGAGGTAAGCGCCAAAACTTCCCGGTATGACACAGATCCGGGGTATCGCAGCCTGTCAAATTTTGGTGAGACATTGGTTCAAGTCCTTTTAGCCACCTCAAAGCATCAAATACCGGGGAAAATTCTCCGTCTTATTCTGTAGTAAAAGATTGGCCAAAACGGTTTTAAATGGGGCAGAAATCCTTGAAACATGACGAAAGAATAGGAAAGATTGTGGAAGTGGTGACAAGCAAAATTGCCCTTGTTGAGGATATTGTATCAAGCGATCGACGCTTGAAAGTGAAAGAACTATCAAAAATGTCGGGGCTTTCAGGTACGGGCGTTCGCCGAATTCTCCAAAAGTATTTAGGCATGAATAAAGTTAGTGCAAGGTGGGTTCCCAAACATCTTTGAGCAGTTCAGCGCTAGCATCCTGTGCCCGATTCTTTTGGACCTCTGTGGAGAAAACCCTATGGACGTGTTGAAGGCAATTTTAACAGGCGATGAAACTATGGTTCTCTACTATGATCCCTTGTTCAAACTGGAGTCGATGTAATGGAGGTGTAAATGAGAAGCAATGCCAAGAAAGTTCAAGGTCCGTCAGTTGATAAAAAAATTTTGGCTACGATTTTTTTGGATTGTGAGCATATTCATCTCATAGACTGTAAATAACACCACCGTCCACAGGGCATGTTATGCAACACTCCTGCATTAATCACAAAAAATATTCGGGAGAAAAGGCGTGGGAAACTGATCACAGGCGTGCGTTTGCTCCATGGCAATACACCCTGCACACTGCTGGAATTACACAGGCCGCAATTTGTGACTGCGGTTGCGAACAAATTGATCACCCTCCTTATAGTCCAGATATGGCCCCCAGTGACTACTACCTATTTGAAAATTTTAAAGAGAACCTTCGCGGGCGCTATTTCAGTGACGGTGAAGCGATGAAAGCTGCAGTCTGTACACATTTAGAGGTATAGAATTGTTGCTGAAACGATGTACTAAGTGCATTGATCTTAGAGGGGATCATATTAAAACATTTTTGGACGCAGCAAGTGCGTTATAGTAGTGAATTTTCATAAAAATTTTATACTATTAGTACGGTATAGGTATTACTAAAATTAATACTTTCAATTTAAACAGACCTTGATGATAGATTTCAGAGAGTTTTAAATAATGTTTTGAAAGTGTTACCACCGATATCTTTCTATTATCAAAAATATTTTAATCTTGTGTTCAACAATGAACAAACTAAGTTTTTTATGAAGCTAGAAAAGTAAAATTTGGTATATCTAGATACTCTAAAAAGGAAAATAGCTGCCAAATTATAAACGTGACGGGTATTTTTCCTTTTTAATCGCCTGGATGATTTCGTTTTAGTCAACAATCGAACCGGTTTTTCCAACAACAAATGTATTTAAAAAACAAATTCTAACAAATTCTCTATTAGTAAATTTTCTTAATAAAAAGTCACTAATATCAGCAAAAAAAAATATCTGCTGAAAATTATAACTTTGGATTCAAAGGTAACAAAGTTATCCAGGCGTTTTAAAAAAAATGAGAACTAAGTCGAAACGTTTGAAATCTGGAAACTATTAATTCGATAAAATATTAAAGTGAAGCAAAAAATATGTCAGATGGATCGTGCTAGAATAGAATCGGACAGTGAACTCCGGCTGACCGCGTGTCAGCAGCGGATCTGTCGTACACGTTACCGCTTGGACAAGCAGACTACTAACAAATATTTGTTTGCGCGATCCGTGGCGTATAGGCAAACCATTGATCTTTTCACTATATGCTACATTTTCAGTTTGAAAATTTAAATGGGGCCATTCATCAAGCTACAGTTATAGTGTATTTGAAAAATATATTGGATATCTCACTTAAAAACAATAAACTTTACAATCACATCATTTCTAATGTCATGCAATGTCAGTCAATCTGACGTCGTACGGGAGCGGGAATTTGGAAAAAACTCAAAATGTTACGAACCACATTACTTTAAATTGACAACAGAGGTTTATTTGCATCATTTCTAGCTACATGTAAAGTCTCATTCCAGTTACTCTAATACTTTCAAAAATAAAGCGCATCCAAAAATGTTTTTGTATATTTTTGAGGAAAAAAATCACCGTTATGGTTGATTTACGAACTCGTCCGCGTTCTTAACGAAATGAAGACATGTGCCAAGTTTCGTTCAAATCAGTTGAGTATTTTTTGACAACTATATATATATATATATATATATATATATATATATATATATATATATATATATATATATATATATATATATATATATATTTGAAACTGATAAAATACTGCAACTTTCCATTGAAAGCTAGCAAAAGTGACCTATTTCAAATTTTTCTTTTGCAAAAATTGTAGACAAATGAAATGTCTAATGCCTTGTCTAAATATCAACATCATTGTAGTGACAATTTCAGTATCTATTAAAGATAATAAGTAATAAATATGGATGTGTTTTGTTTTGAAGATGTGTTGATATGTTGAAAAAGTGCTAGTTTCATTTTTTACTCGACTTCTCAGGTTTTCTCTGTTAATTATTTACACTAGGAATATTTCTTTGTCTCAGTCTTTCAGGAGACTTCTCGAATTCTCCTCTTGAAATAGGCTAGCCCGTATCATCGTTTTTCAACTTGGCTATCACCTGTATCCACTCTCTTTCGCAGTTAATTTCCTCTCTCTGGTACAATTTATCTAGAAAGGCTGTCCACTGTTTTGTCTATATTTTTTGGAACCAGGAGCGGAGAATCCATCATGGACACACTCACTCACACACAGTAGTGTGTGGAAAGTTGAGGTAGTGTGGGATTCGCTCCCACTAAACCTCCCCCACTGAAGTACCGGACCTTGAGCCATACCACCATCGGGACGACTTCAGACATGACATTGGGGTTTTGATGTTTTCATTATGTTTGTCGTAGGGGAATTAGCGAGTCAGGATAAACTTTGGACGCTTATGCCTTATTCGAAGTTGCTCATCGTAGTCGGTATTATTACCGAGAAGAGCATTAGGGTGAAGAGCGGCTTTGGCAAACTGTGTGGTGGATAGTTGAGTTATAAATTCAAGTGTTGATGGCATTTTCAGATCAGAGTGAATCTGACTGCTTCTGACAAACCACGGCGCTTCGGTAACCCTTCTCAGAATTGTATTCTAGACACTTTGAAAGGTACTGATATGTGTGTGTGTGTGTCGGCACCAGTGACCCATGTGGGATATGCATAGGTTAAGGCTGGGCGAATTATGATTTTGTACATGAGCAGTTTATTGTTCATGTACAATTTGTAGTTTCTGTTAAGAATTGGAAAGAACCTCGAGATGAACATTTCTATCGGGCATGTTGAACACGGTGGTGCCATGTTAAGCGTTTGTCAAGGAAAACCTCGAGGTATTTGGCAGAGCCTTGCCAGGGAATTAGACTGTTGTCTAAAGATATGTGATCATGATGTGTGTGTCTCCTGTTGAAAAATAGGACTGCTGAGGATTTGTCGGAGTTTATGGTTAGACAAGATTTCTTGTACCAGTCTTGCAGCTTCTTTACGGCAGTTTATAGACGTTGGTTTATTATCATCTGCTGCATGGAGCTGCTGTGTCGTCTGCGTATAGTATGTATAACAGGTTTTGGGGTGGGGTCGGAATGCCTGTGCCAACTATATTCTTCAGCAGTGGGGAGAGAGCAGAACCCTGCGAAAGGCCAGGCGTGGCTGAGTAAGTTCTAGATCTGGTTCCCAGGCCTTTAAGCTGAAACCGCCTATGTTTCAGATATTACCTGATGAGTAGTATCAGAGGGAGCAGGTAATTAATTCATAGAAGTTTGTGCAATGTCGAGAAACATTGCACAATTGACTTATTCTTGTTCAAGTAATGAATGATGTTTTCTACCCGGATGACTTGGCCTCTGGTGGAGTGCTGGTATCTGAATCCGAATTGCCCGCCCGGAAGGATATGGTTCTTAGAGGTGTATGAAGCCAGCCTTTTCTGAATTAATCTCTCGGTGATTTTGCAGATGACAAGGAGTAGACTAATTGGCCTATAGTTTTAGGGGAACACTGGGTCTTTGCTGGGCTTTGGAATATTGATAATATGCGCAAGTTTCCACTTGGATGGAAAATGTTTAAATCTTAGCATGAGATTCATAACTGAAACTATGAGTACTACTGCTTTACGGGGTAGGTTTTTCACGGCTACGTTGGAAATTCTATGGTATCCCGGAGCTTTCCTATTTTTCAGGTACTTGATTATTTGGGAAACCTCTTCGTAAGTAGTGGGCCTGATGTAAGTGTCTGGAGTGGGCGCAAAACGCACACCTGACATTACGGTGCGTTCTTGCGACGTACAATATATAAACGTTGTTGTAATTCGGGCTGAATTGCAACTCCAGATGATCAGCAAAGGCACTTGCTTTATCTACATCCGTGCACACGATGCTATTTGGGCAATAACGTGGTGAGATCGGAAGTTTTTGTGAGCGAGGCGCTTTTTCCATTCGCCAGGTGGAATTTTCTTGGGAAAACAGAGCTGCCCACTTTTTAACGATGTCTTCCTTTTATTGCAATACATTTTCATTCTTATCTTTAGTTGTCTTTCTATCGGTGTACCTTGCCTTTTTCATTTTTCTTGATGTGAACATTTCAGAGGTTACTTTATCCTTCGCGTTCTGCTTATTCAAAGTCAAACTTTCCGTCCCATGTATTATCACACTTCATGCGTATGACCTGATGAACGGTTTTTTCAGTTTCAATATTTTCCTTTTATACAGGATGTGGTCCTTCACATATGGTTTCTGGCATATGCCCAACAAATATGCTGCTTCTGCTTAATTTTTTTCAGTTTGAATATTTTTTCTCTCACGTCTTCTAGACACTTTTATTCGTCTTTCTATCGGTGTACCTTGCAATTGTCATCTTTGCTGTACACTATTTCTTATTTTCGCCTCAATTTCATATGCGTTAAAATATGTTATAGTACTTTGACTATTATATAGATTGAGAATACTGCGGCTATCTCTCCAATCCAGTCTAGCTCTCTTCATTATATGAAACAATATTTTCCAATCCACATTATCGAATGCTTTTTCCAGGTATACAAAAGCGATCAATATATTTCTACTTTTCTCAATACTACTTGCTCCTATTGTTTTAAGTACCTGCACTGTATCTCTGGTTCCTCGACTGGGTTTAAATCTCTAAACTAAACTTTATCTAGGCAGCTATCAGTTTTGCTTCTTATCCTCTTTTTCACTATTTTTTTTATTATTCTTTGCCACATGACTGTGCACTTATTATCTTGTGCCGATTGCATTCTCGTGCGTTTCTAAATAGAACGCTTTCAATCTTCATAAACTTACAGGGTAGTTTTCCCGATTCGTAACAATCCTTAATCAGTTGAAAAATTTATTTAATTTTTTCACTAGAATTCATGTTTTCTCTACTCCGTGAGTTTTTCCTGTCTAAGTTCTTTGAGGGCTTTCTCAAATTCTTCTCTTGAAGTGAGCAAACATAGATCACCTGGATTTATCTTCTCTATCCCGTATATTTACCCTTCTTCATAATTAATTTTCTCTCCATGATACAATTCTTCTATCTAAGCTTTCCAATGATTAGAAATGCCCTCCTTTTCTAGTAGTAAATTCGTATTCCTTGTTTAAGTAGTTGTTTATATTTAAGCGCATTTACAAGTGCGTACGCTTTATTATCAATTTGCAGTTAATAAGTTTAATTTTTGAAGAAAATAGTAATGGTAATTACGAGAGGCCCCGAGTTTACATCTCATAGCAATTTTTTTTATATTTAATAATGAAAATAGTAATAATAATAATAATAATAATAATAATAATAATAATAATAATAATAATAATAATAATAATAATAATAATAATATATATAGAGAAAATACACCACTACAACTAATCAGAAATCGGCCTTTCCAAACTCAAGTGAGAAAAAAACAACTTTCTAAATGAGGGACTTGAATCCGCAACCTCCTAGTCCGAATTCTAGAGTTTACGGTAAAATACTATATCACTTGATATTTTTAAAGTCTGTTAAGATGACAATTTATGAGAGGTTGATTTGACAAACAAAAGTCAGGTATAAAACAATTTTAGTAATTCTGTTAACCCATACTTGAATAATTTGCAGGTGACGCTGGCTAAAATGCGACTATATTCCAAACTCAGTACCTTATCTTACTCCTAGCGAAATTACGCCTTCCTACGCCACTGAACGTCACACGGTGGTGTATTTTACGTAACCTCCTCCAACACAAATTATAAATTTATCAGGAATCAAAAGGGTATCATTAAACATGCATTACCTGGCATTTCTCCCACACTCTCACACAGAAAATTCTAATTGATATTTTACGCTCCTGATTTTCATTAGTCACCTCTACATTACAATCAAAAAATCTCATTAATATGTGAATTATTACATAGGTTAATGTATATAGCATGGTAACACCTTTCTCAATAAGGACAGCTGTTAACCGCTACATCGTAAAACTGGTGTGATAATTAACCAGATCGATTTTTACACTAATATTTCCTTGTCAGAACGCATTTGGGTCATGTTATGCTAATTTAAGACTTATATATTCAAGTAGAAACCTTTAGAAAATTGGAAAAAGCTCTTGTATAAGCACGTTATTTCTAAAATATAAAACCTTACCAACCAAGCTATATTGCACCAACCTTTTAGAACCCTTTTCAAAGAAAGTCCAAGCACAGCATAGATTGCTGTGGTGTAAGTTTTATAAATTACTTACAGAAAGCCTCTTGCAAGGTGGATGCAAATAGAAAATCTTTCCCCCAGTTGCATTAAAAATGCAAGTGTTTCTTTTGTAATCTTACTGAGAGTTTACTGTACTGAGCTGTTACAAACTTTCTTCATACTTACAAATATTAACTTACAGCAAGCCTAAATTTCAAAAGGGTTTAGAAAATTTGTAAAATTTAAAATTACATTTGCAACTTATTTGCTGTTGCATATATTATACATACAGAGCAAGTTTGTAACTTAGAATAATATAAATTATTCTACTGCTGCTTTTTTTTCAAAAATTCTCGGCGACATTCAGAATGTTTCATCCTCTGATGACGCTAACTTGGTTAGTGAAACGATCGTCAGGTCTTTTTAAAATGTGTTGTGGTGATTTGGGCTCTCCAAGTGTACTTAACATTATTGCTAGAATAAATTAAGGAGAGAATGAAAAAAAATTGTATCATATTCTGAGACATAATAACTTTCTGATAACAATATTTTAAGGACACAATCTTAAAGAAAGGAAGAGTTAGACAAAGAGAGAAATTTCCTAATGTTTTTGTTATTTTAGTGATTTTTTTTTAATGAGAAGATCGCTACTTTGAATTTTGACAACATTTCTTAAAATGAGCGCGAACTAGGCCCTCTAAAAAACATATCCGGGGTCAGTTTCAATTTTTATATATCGGCCCGGTTTTCCCGGAAAATATTGCGCTTTCTTTCGAAAAATGTTTATATCTCCAGAAATAACAGTTATGGCAACAAAATTTGGTACGAGGGTTTATATCATAAAAAGAAAACTATGTCCCACAAGTCAAAGGACAAAAAATTATAGGCATTGAAAGAAAAAAATGGATTTGCTTCAAAACGTCAAAGTCGCAATTGAAACGTAAAAATTTGCAACATTTAGGCAAAGAACCTGAAACGAATATCAATTATGTAGAGAAAATGTATGTTTTACAGACCCTGAAGTTTCAGCTTCAACCGTCATTGTCCTTCATTTTACTAAAACAGTTCCAGAAAATTCATTTCAAATAGACTCTTTCTCTGATGCTTTGGCAGTAGTTTTAGCTATACAGTTTATCGTTTAATGGTATATAATCTTTAGCGAATTTTCGTAAGAAATCAATAAAGCTCAATATATCCGTTAGTATAGAAGAAAAAATTGTATACATTAATTAGAGGGTGCCGTAAGTTGCATATAAAAAATATTTCTACAATCACAGGCTGGCCCATAAAGAAATTCGGGACGCAGCAAGTGCGTTATGGTAGCGAATTCTCATTAAATACTTCAAATTTGCTATTAACGTGTAAGTTACGTTTTTTCGGGAACATTTAAAGTTTATTTTGGGAAAATTTGTGTACATTTTCAAACAATAGAGTTATTTTCATGAAATATGGTACATTGTTTCTACTATATAGGTTATACTGGTAACCAAATTTGATGCCTGCTTTCTTTAAAAAACACATATTTGCTATTAAAAATGTTTTAATGAAAACTCGCTACCATACTTGCTGCGTCCTAGCTTTTTTACTTATTCTGTAGGCTGTACAAGAAGTTAAATTTCCACTGCTTAAAAAGTAAGAGACCAACCACAGATTATATTGAATTAAATCAGTTACCTGGTAAGGTTGCAATCATATTAACGAAACAAAAGCAGGCATAAACATCGTACTTTTGTTTCGGTGAAAAATACCGTAACCAAGAACCAGCTGGAAAAAAATCAGCAAAACATTTACTCACAAGAAAAAAGCAGATACACATTTACCTTAATTTATGTAAGGATATAAATTGCTAAAAAGGAAAATAAAATAACCAACTATAAGCAAATCAGTGCTTGTATGTAATATGTTCAATCCTCACTATATTCAAACATAGACTTCCTAAGAATGTATAGGAACAACCACTGCACTTTTCCTACACAAGATTCAAATCTGTGTTTCTGATCTAAATATAACCAGATTAGCAGAGCCCTACTTGATAATCGTAGACAGGTTCTCATTTAAGGAGATGGTTAATTCTCCTCTCATTGACAATGAGTCACAAACCGATATTGGGCGAATCGATGAGACCGCACTGTGAATAGTGATGTGTGAAGGGTGCTGTCGTCACCGAAGCTGTGAATCGAAAGAAGAAAAAGTGTATGAGCCAAAGGGGAGCCGTGTTTAACACCCAAATTAACTCGTAATTTATCTGTTAAAAGACCATTGGCACCAACAATCAAGGAGCACTCCGTTGGAAAACTAGATATCCGAAAGCATAGTTTCGAAGGCAATCGGTATGGTGAAACTTAATTGAGTATCTCCGTATGCCACACCATATCCAAGGCTTTAGAAAAATTCAATAATAATGCATGATCACCAAATTCTTTAAACTCAGAACTCCAATTATGGGTGACGTGTGTCAGAATATCGTCAGTAGATCGGTTTTGAGAAATCCGTTACGGCGGGTACTTATATTATAAGTTTAGACAAAACTGGTGGAATTAAAACTGAAAGATAATTCCCCACATTGAACTTTTATCTAAATAATGTACAGCCTAGGCCCAAGCACTGTTCCTTGTGGCACCGCAACCATCACTCCGAAAGTCCTAGATGCGTAGGTACTGGTAGAGTTAGATATTATAACTCTTTGTGTTCTGTCTGTAAGATAGCCTCTAAACCAGTCCAATGCAGTGCCTGTAACTCCGTACTTTAACAGTGAACTTATAAGAACCTCTTCAATTCATTGATTGTTGTTGCCCTTACTTGGTGAAACTTGTCCATACTACATACAGACTTGGAGACTACTTCTCTAGCTTCACTGTTGGTTTTCGTTTTTGTAGGTCAACGTTGAAGAACATCCTAGAACTTCCAGAATTCGTGAGGGCCACTTGCACCAGTTAGCTTACGCGCTGGCTACGTCCTTCACCTACAAAAACGAAAACCAACAGTGAAGCCAGAGAAGTAGTCTCCAAGTCTGTATGTATTATAAGGACCTCATGATTTACACAGTCAAACGCTTTGGAGAAGTCCACAAAAAACCCCAAAGCTACATCTTTTTTATCAATGTGCTCGACAATTTACAAGTTCGGTATGGTGAAAATTAATTGAGTAGTTCTGTATGCCACACCATATCCAATGCTTTAGAAATATTCAATAATAATGCATGATCACCAAAATTTTTTCGATCACCTTTATATTATTGCATTTTTTATCGAACTATGATGCATGCTTGTAAGAAAAAAACCGGACGCAAGTAAGTGCGTTCTGGTGGCGATTTTTCAATAAATGCTTCAAATTTCAATAACTCAATTTGCTATTAACCTAAGATTTGTTGGCTAGGAAACCAGTTCTCTCGAAACATTTTAAGTTGATTTTCGGAAAAGTTTTGTGTATTTTCAAACAATAAGTTATTTTGATAAAATATGGTACATTGTTTCTACTATGTAGGTTATACCGGTAACCAGATTTATGCCTGTTTGCATTAGAGAGACATATTTGCTATTAAAAACATTTTTATCAAATTCACGCAACTGCTGCGTCCAGACTTTTTTTAGAATAACAACGTTATAAGTTATATATATATATATATATATATATATATATATATATATATATATATATATATATATATATATATATATATATACTGCGACGCTATAATGAAACAACGTTAAATGAGACGGCGTTATGCGAGGACTTATTGTATTTGAAATGAATTTTCTGTAAATATTTTAGTAAAATGAAGGACGATGACGGTTGAATCTGAAACTTAAGAGTTTGCAGAACACTCTTCTTGCAAGATTTTCTTTTCACAATCCATATTTGTTTTATGTTCTTTGCCTAAATATTGCCAATTTTGACGTTTCAAATCGCGACTTTGACGTTTTGTGGAAAACTCCAAATTTGTTTCTTTAACTGTCCATAACTTTTTTGTCTTTAAACTTAGAGAGCTAAATTGAGGTAAATGATTCACCCTTTATAATACAACCACGCGTACCAAATTTGGTTGCCCTTACTTTGTTTCTGACAGTGTCCTATTTAAAATAGAATTTAATTGTTTTCAAGCTATCGATAAGCGGCAAGGCAAGCTATATATATATATATATATATATATATATATATATATATATATATATATATATATATATATATATATATATATATATATATATTATAGAATAAGACGAGGTTTGATCAAAATTTTTGTGAGTAGCAGCACACGGGTTTTTTCTCATTACAAGCACAAGCGCGAAGAGCTTATTTGTATGATACGTTGGAAAATGTTATAGGACCTAATATAATACACACTATAATAATATTGTTAAGCAGAATTTTTTCATCCAATGTCGTTGAGATACAGTAAATAAGAACATTGCTTATCTAGATGGGTGCTAAGTTCTATGTGCCGGTATAAAGCTATAGTTAAGGGCGTCGGTGGTTCAGAGGTAAGACGTGTGCCTCTGAACCGAAAGGTACTGGGTTCGATCCCAGGGTTCTCCTTTCACTTTTTCAGTACAAACTGTAACATTAACATCAATCGAGGCTCTGGCATTGTATTTGAGCAAGTTGAATGTCTGCACGTTCCGCCCTTCGGATGGGGCGTAAAGCCGTCGGTCCCGTGTCCATGCGATGTTGGGCACGTTAAAGATCCCCACCCTCCTTACAGAAAGGCAGAGTTTCGGCAAATTTTCCAGGTTGCTGAGGTGAAACTGCTCTCTGGCGTCGGTGATTGGCCATTGACGCTGAAATAGGCCGACGTTAAAGAAAAAAAAGCTATAGTTTATAACTAAAATAAACCATTTACATTAAAAATTTCCTAATAAGAGTTACTCCCTTCTCTAGATATTTTATTTTCAGTTAAGACCATCCTACTCCCCTCTTTGGGTTTTAACGAAGTGGTTTTCTTTTTTTGTGCTGTTTATTTATCATGATAAACTGACTACCTAATCAACCAGATTTAACACCTGAATAGTTATTATTTTAAGACACTTGTAATTATAAGGATAGTTTATCCATCAAGCAACCTAGGAAAAGCGCATTATCAGGTTTGTTAACAATTCTACAATTCATTTGCAGATGCGAATAGTATAAGCAAAGTAATTGATCAAAGCAAAAACTTCAAAATTAACGAGCTATAGCTACAAAAAGCTATATTACATAGTTGTTAAAATTTTTGTTATAACTCTTTGTAAGTTTTTATTTCGTAAGTTTTTAGTGAATTTTCATTAATAAAATTCACTAATAGACAGGTAACGATGGAAAGACTTTCGACATTTTTTTTTTACCTGAGCGCGAATTAGGACCCCTAGAACCAAAATTCAAGGTCCGTTTGAATTTTTATTTGTTTATATATATATATATATATATATATATATATATATATATATATATATATATATATATATATATATATATATATATATACATATATATACATATATGTATGTATTTATGTATATGTATATATCCAAGCGATAACTCAAAAAAGACTCAACTGATTTGAACAAAACTTGGCACATATCTTCACTGTATTAAGACCGAGGACGAGTTCGTATATCAACTATAAAGGACATTTTTCCCCCCGAAAATATACAAAAATGTTTGTGAAAACGCTATATTTTTGTAAGTGTTAGAGTAACTAGAATGGCACATTACGTGTAGCTAGAAATGGTGTAAATAAACCTATGTTGTGAGTTTTAAGTAATTTGGTTCACAATATTTAGAGTTTTTCCAAATTATAAGTAGAATCTGAAACATATGCGTTGAAACGGCTTAGTGGTTAAAGTCCAATGCCTGACAGACACAGTAGTTAACTGTCACGCGTAGATTGATCAATAGAACAGGTATAAACCGTACATCAACCGTAATCAAACAAAATAAATAACAGGCATAAAACATACTACCCGTAAAATCCCGGTCACAAATATCGCAAATCACAGATGTCATTGTTATTTAACTGGGGGATTCAATCAATTTTTAAAATACACTATATTCGTGGCTTGATGAATGGCCCCAAATACAGTTTTAAACTCAAAGTGTAGCATAATACAGTGGAAATGTTAAGTCAAGTCTCTATAAAATTAATCTTAAAATAGTCTCTTCTTCTATCTTTAAACTTAAACGTACGACGTCATATAAGATCGAAACAGTCGTTGAATGCGTTTCAATGGCAATTCTACTAATTATGTAATTAATTGTTACGTATAATTTTAATGTAATAGAATATATCCCGGGCATAAAGCCGGTGTCAAGTAAAATAAAACGTTAGTTAACGTATCCTTAGATAGCTCAGTGTTAGCGTGCTTGTCTTTTAGGCCGAAAGTTGCGTGATCGATTCCCGCTCGATGAGTGTATGGCTTTTTTTGCATGTTAACATTTAGAAAAACAATAGTGTATAGGTTTCATACGTTTTGAACAAGATCTCATTTTTGTTTAAAACGCTTGAATAACTTTGTCACCTTTGGGTCTGAAATTATAATTTTCAGCAGACATTGTTATTGTTGGTATTCAAAAAACGGTTTAATTAGGTTGACTAAAACGAATTCATTTAGGCGATTAATAAGGAAACATAATTGCTACGTTTATAGTTTGGCAGATACTTTACTTTTCTAAATATGAATTAAGTTTCCTTCTAGAAAAATTTTGTAACTTTAATGAAATTTGTAATGCAAGTTTCCTTTAAAGAGACTTACACTATCTATAAATATTGCAAAATTTAATTTTTTAGTTTCATAGAAAATTGAGTTTTGGGCATTTTTCTCAAAAGAAGTTAGAACACAAGATTTTTTTGGTAATATCGAGATATCCCTGGTAACACTTTCGAAAGAATTCTTCAAAAGTGTGCGTACTAAGACCTCCAAAATCGATCTTCAAGGTCTGTGCAAGCTTAAAGTGGAGCTGCTAAATCTTAGCAGAGGACAGCTGAGAAACATAACAGGACTCTTGATGGGACACATGGCCGTCAAGAAACACCTGCATAAATTGGAGTGGTTCGAGGGGGGACCTGACATGCAGACTCTGTGGCGAGGGGAGGAATCAGCCCAGCACATCTTGTGCGAGTGTAAAGCTCTGGACCGCAAAAGACAACTGATCTACATTCAGCCTAGACCGGAGACAGAGCAATATAAAACTTCACCCTACCAATTGCTGTGCAGACTAGTTCAAGGCACAGTGATTTTGGCATGGGTGGAGTAGAAAAGACTAAGGGCATGCACAATAAGGCAAAGGCTGCGGTGCTATCGGGGCGGCAAAGACGCGGACGAGCCCAGAGGGAAAAAAGCTTAAAGTATTAATTTTAGTAATATTCCGTATAATAATGGTGTACAATTCTTATGAAAATTCACTACTATAACGCACTTGCTGCGTCCCGAATTTTTTTAATTTTTGTTACTAAGATATGCATGAGAAATGAAGAAAGCTATATACATCTAACCAATACAAGTCACGAACTTTTTGTTGTATTTTTATTAACAAAACCTCTAGGGTCATATTTATATGAGAATTTTTTGTTACAGGATCTGGTCAGATTCAGTTATGGCAATTTCTGCTGGAGTTATTGAGCGACTCGTCAAATGCTGCCTGTATCACATGGGAGGGAACAAACGGTGAATTCAAACTCACTGATCCAGACGAAGTAGCTCGGCGATGGGGTGAGAGGAAATCAAAACCCAACATGAATTATGACAAACTTTCTAGAGCTTTACGGTAAGAACGAGAAATTCATTTGGCTAAATTATATACTAATTATTCATTTCAACAAAATGTACCTATGATTTTTAACAAACGAGGAATAGTTTGAAACATTTGCTTTTGAACTAGCCTTGAAGTTCATCTGCTAGATGATTTTGAAACTAAGCAATTGATTTATTATGATTGTCTTGACTTAGTAAAACCGTTTTATATTAAATGTAAATAAATAAGCTTTTTCTCTGACCTCACAAATGTGCGTTAGAAGAGTAGTGCTTCACATCTACTTAATAAAACAAGTGGGTGTAAGATTTATGCTATATTATTACGATAAACTACAGCTAATTCACCACGATGCGGATTCTCCAAGAGCAAAAGTAAAAATATCACCCAGAACCATATTATGCTTGACAGCTACTTCCTATCTTACGCAACTGGTTACGGCAGCTGCCGTTTGGCAGCTACATTTGTTCTCTGTAAGTGATTTGGCTTTTGTGGCATTAGTATGAGTAGCACTAAGAATGAAAAAATTCGTAGTTGTGTATTAAGCAAGTTCCTTACCATTGAATGAAATCATCACACTGAGATAGCCACGGTTGTATGAAGTAAAATTTCTAAACCTTTTCAGACATGGAAGGTCTTGAGCATTTTTGCATCAACTTTAGTGACCATTTTTTTTTCAGCAACACACCACGAGGGCTTACAGCCTAAATACTATCGTACCGTGGGTGTCGACAAGGAGGAAAGAGGCAATTTGTTAATTCTGGACTTGAAGGTTTGGAGGTTCGGAGTAGAAAGAAAAACATGTGCCGGCAAGGAATTTCACAACTTGGAAGTCCTCGGGACAAAAGAGCGGGCATAACAAGATGTTCTATGTCTGGTGACCTGGACAGTAAAAGGGTGCATTCGCTCTGTCCCCTGGTAGATCTGTTGGGGGCAGCAGGTAGAGGAACTATGGAAGAAAGCTCCTCTGAGTACTGCCCGTGCAGATATATATAAAAGAGAGAGAGGTCACCAACGGCACGTCGGTGGGCAAAAGATGGCAGCCTTTGGGTGAGAATAGGGTCACCAATGAGACGTATAGCTCTCTTCTGAATGGAGTCCAGGATAGCGAGTGTATCAGCGGCAGCAGCACCCCAGATGCGGGAGCACTATTCGAGGTTTGGCCTTATTTGTGAAGTATATAAGGTATAGAGATTAGCTGGTGAAAAGTATTTGCGAGCCCGGAAGAGAAAACCTAATTTCTTAGTAGCCGCTTCTGCAATTGATATGACATGTTGGTGCCAATTCAGATTTCGATCCACAGAAATGCCAACAAGTGAAAAGGACTCATTACTTTGAATAACTTGGTTGTTCATTGTGATGGTTCTAGGGCTGATGTATCTTTTATGAGAAAGAAAGCAAGACTAAGATTTGGTGGGGTTGAATTGTACAAGATTTCTACTCCCCAGTCTAATATTTTTGGAGATCCATGGAGACAGAACCCTCCATGTGTCTACGATCCTCATCTAGTTGGGCCAAAGAGACAGGCTTAGAATATTGTATATTTGAGTGGAGGGTGCTGTCGTCCGCGTAACTATGAACTGGGTTGGATGTGCTAGAGAGGAGGTCATTGATGTGGAGAAGAAACAAAGTAGGGGTTAAAGCTAAACCTTGAGGAACTCCTGCATTAATTGGATATAGTTTAGAGGAATGGCCTTCCACAGCAACAGAAATGCTCCGGTTGGAGAGGAAGTTTGATGTAGACTGTGTTTTTCAAGAAATTTTAGTAATTCGGTATTTATATACTTTTCCATCACTTTAGAGATGACTGAAAGGAGAGAAATAGGCCTGTAGTTGCTAGGAAGCGCTTTGGATCCTTTCTTGGGGACGGGTTGCACGCAAGCAGTTTTCCAGTTACTAGGGAATTATGCCTCTATTGTAAGATGTCTGAAACAGACGAGTCAGGACAGGAGCAAGTTCTGGTGCGCATTTTTTGAGAACAATTGCTGGGATCTCGGCAATGCCAGAGGCTTTCCTGATATTAAGAGAAGAGAGCATCTTGCGTACCTTTTTAGTTTTGAAAAAGATGTCCGTCATATTATGCGCGACATTGGGGACTGTTAGTGGTTGAACATTTGGAGGTGGGTTGAGAGTAGAATTGCCGGCGAACAACGAGGCAAAAAGTTCAGCCTTGCCCAGGGCGGTAGAACCAATTTCATCCCCTGAGACAAAAGGTGGGAACGTGCTCTTGCAGAAATTATTCCCAATAGATTTAGCAAGAGTCTAGAAGGGTTTGCTGCCCTTAGAGCTTAAGAGGACTTTGTTTTTGATGTGTGGTTATTAAACGAGATTTTGGCCTCAGAAAGAATGCGGACATAGCGGTTTCTTGCGTCGTTAAATGCTTGACGGTTTTCTTTACTGGGATTGTGTAGAAGTGTTTTGTGAGCTTAGACCTTTTTAAGTCTGGCCTTGTCACAAGATTTAGAGAACTAGGGCTTTTGAGTGACTCAAGAGGTATTTTGTGTACATGGAATAAATAATTACATACCAGCTTGGATAATTTCGGTGACGTTTTGTGAGATATCTGAGGGGTCAGGATGAGAGAAGCAGACAGACGCCCATAAAAATGAGGAAAAGTAATCTCGTATTTCGTCCCAGTTTGCGGAGTTGTAGTGTCAAATAATACGTGGGTGTGATGACTGTGTGACCTCGGGTTGCATTGCGCAGGAAGCGGTGACCATGCCATGGTCTGAGCGACCGAGAGGATTTGTAGTAAGAAGGAGATCCAATGGATTTGAGCTCTGTGTTGGGATACGAGGAAAGTGAGTAGGTTGCTGAACCATATTGGCTAAAGAGTTGCTGACTGCAAAAGCCCCCGCTGCTCTCCTTTGTGGATCGGTTTTTGAAAATCCTAGCCATTCCTTATTATGGACGTTGAAGTCACCAAGAATAGTGACCTCGGAGGAAGGATATTCAGAAATCAGATGGTCGGTTTTTTCAGAAAGGTAGTCAAAGAGCTGGACAAAGTTGTTGTCAAAGGTGACCGGTAAATGCAACAGATGAATTTAGTTGCAGCCCTGAGAGAGAGTTTTATCCATAGTATGTCTTTTCTTCCAGCTTTTAAATTGGGGATCTGGTGCAGGGTAGATTGCTACGGACGTATGCGCACACGGCTCCATGCAATCTAAAGGAAGTAAGGAGCTCATACCCCGGGAAATTAAGGTGATTAGTCGCTGTTTTGGCACTGATTTGGGTTTCGGTGAGGAAGAGGAGTTGGGGCCTATTAGCCTGGAGGAAATGGTGGACGGAGTTCAGGTTAGAATTTAGGCCACATATATTCAAGAAGGATATGTTGAATTTTGATGTTGGCGCCCCCTGTACACCCATCTCCCGGGGATCCGAATGGAGGGGTATTTTACCTCCAGAATGTTTTGCACAAGAAGGAGCCATCATCATTTTTGCTTATAAGGGAAATGCTTATTCAATAAAATTCCCAGCAAAGGTGTTACAGGTTTCAATTCCTACCGCGGATAAAGATGTCCTTCTAGAAAAAAGTTTGCCCTCCATTTAAAACCATTATTTTTATAATTATGTTTTATGAAAACAACACTGTTCTAAGTTTTAGTTAGGTCAACTTCAGCAAAATTAGCTGCTATCTATTGTAAAGGTAAAGACTGGCCCTGGCATCCTGGATTTGCTCAGTACTCATCTAAATCACAGAAGCACACTATAAGCATGATATTTTAAAGGAGTGGCTGTAGAAGGACGTTTTGTTAGTCAATCTGTGAGTGAGATCTTTATAGTCGAAAACAGATCATGTATGAACCACCATATGAAGAAAAATACTTGTTGGTAGTAGTGAGCCCTGGGACATGCCCGAGTAGATGTTTAATAAATAAGACGATACTCTACTTTACAGCTAACGTAAAAAAAGTGGACCTCTTCAATTTATTAATTGTTCTTGCCCTTACTTTGTGATACAGTTCCATACTAAATACAGACGTGGAGACTATTTCTCTGGCTTCACAAATGTTGGTTTTCTTTTCTGTCAAGCAGCGAAACCGGTACAGAAAATAAAACCAACATTTGTGAATCCAGATAAATAGTCTCCACGTCTGTATTTGGTATGAAAAAGTGGCATAATGGAAAACTTGATTAACGCCTTGTAAATTCCATACGATGAAATCCAACTAAGTAACGCATTGTAAACTATTTTTACAGCTTTTATATATGTTATGGTCTTTATCTACGTATGTTACAACACCGAATAACAGAGTGGTTCGGTTTAAGCGTTTATTACATAACGAAGGAGCAAAATAACAGGCAGGAATTAAATAAATTTAAGTAAAACTTTACTCAGCATTGGCGATGAGATTGTTCTTCTACCCCAGCACGGTAATCGTTCCTTAAGATGATGTTCAAAGGTATGTTACTAGTTTCTAGAGATATTCAGGTTTGTTTTGGAGCTGGAGCTGAACGCCTTCTTTCGAAAGCTCATTTCCTCTAAAAACTGCTATGAAATATCCCTGACCTATTTTAACCTCCTCCTCAAAAAGGTATGTTGAATCCTTCTACTAAAGAGAGCTAGTTCCTTTTAGAGAAATATATTGTGTGTCTTTGTTCCAAACCACTTGTTTGCAGCAAAGAACTATGTGCTTCCCTTTAAACAGCAGGGAAAGCTTGAACGGAACGTTATGAAGTGATTTCAACATTTTGTTGTTATACAGGCTTAGATAATAAATCTGAAATTCAAGACGAACAAATTTTACATCTCCAACTTAATTTATATTCTCTTTATCTTTATCTCAAAAAAAGGAGTCTGTCGATAGCAATAACAGTCTCGATACTGAATACACTAAGCGATAGAGGCATGACGATGTGCAGTATAGCTCAAGAAAATACGAAATACACTATCAAATTAATTATCACATATTCCAGAAAAGCATACAGATAGCCAATTTTGTTGATATGCTATAGCAAAAATTGGAATAAAATAACAAAACCTAAGAAATGAAGGTATAATTAACAAAAATGACGAGATTAAGCAGTAAAGAAAAAATTGCTTTAAAGTTAACAGCACATAAATTTGTCTGTAAAAGTCTATACGCAGCAAATGCGTATAGTATCGGATTTCCATAAGTTTTGTAAAGCATATTGTAACTTACTTTATCTGCTAAGCCTTTCAGTTGACCTGTTTCAGGACCAGAGGAACTGTTTTTTGTAAGTACAGATTTGTAATAACTACACGTGATAAAACAATAACAATTTAATATTACAAAGTTACCAATTTAAATACAAGAGTGAATGCGGGTGTTGTGACCTAATAATACAATACAATAAACGATGACTTACGGTTGGAGAGGTAGTTTGCCGTAAGCAACACGTGGATGAATTCAATGGTACTTGGTGGCGTTGTCCAAAAGGCCAAGGTGATTCACGTCTCCAGGTCACGACTCTGAAGCTTGCGGTGATCAGCACGTGGTGGATGGCGATGTTGCGATTGAAGAGATCTCTAAGTCAGTCTCTCGTAGAAAGATTGGTTCTTCCCACAACGAGGCTCACTGACTTGTCCACGTGCCAATGGTGGCAACCGTGAGTATTGATGACTTGACTACGTGTCGCGGGTCACGCGATCTTCCTGTGATGCTCCCTGACCGCTGAACGACGACGGAGTTAACTTTGGTGAGACCACAGCATATAAACTATTATGCCGTGTCTGGCTACCACACACGGTTCAGCTGGTCTTGCCTCGTCCTTATTGGACGCTGGATGAGATCGAAGTGGTTGAGACTGGGCTCTCTCGTCGCTGCTTCGCTTGATTGGTGATCTGTCTCATATATTTTTATATGGCAGTTCTATTTACACATGACATTTTTGATAACACAACAATTCTGATGCTCCATGACAACTCTCACTTGGATACCAATGTCGTCTCTGCAGCTCTAGTTGCTGTGGAGGGCATGGGGGGGGGGGGGGTTGCCGACTGAGTATGGACAGGGTGGACTCAGGGAGATTGAGGGTGAGGATTAACAATATTAGGACACAACTTTATCTATGTTAAATTTGGTGTGTGAATGATGGATGATAACCTTCCAATGATATCTTTCTCTTCGCAAGCACATATATTAAATTTAAGCAACTGATTCTTATACACAATTAACTCCAAAGCATGTTAACTTTTTCTTACAATATAATAATATGTCACTTAAAATTCACGCAAAAATTTTTCGAAAATTCAAAAGTGGTTACCTCCCTATAAGAGAATTTTTTTCTTTGTTAAAATTCGCTAAAAATAAACATTAATATTCCGTTCATTAATTGTTGCTGTTCTTATTTAGTGACACCGTTCCATACTAAATACATATGTAGAGACTTCTTGTCTGACTTCACAAGTGCTTGTGTTCTTTTCTGTAAAGAATTTTAAATCAAAATACCCCAACATAGCAACAAATGTTTATTTATAATCGTTATAAATGCGTATAAATAAAATCAATTCTCTTCTATCTGACGATGCGCTAAAAGACGAAACCTGTTACAGAAAAGAAAACAAGCACTTGTGAAACCAGTGAAAAATATCTATATATCTGTATCTGTATTTATTAATATTCCGTATTGTTTCCTCTTTTCATTGTCATGCTTAAAATTAAATTTTGGATATTTAATTCCATATATTTTCCTACTCTTCCAAAAGTACCTAAAAGAGCTCATTCAGCGTTTCGGGGGCATTTGGTCAGTTCCGAGCTCGCCTTTCAAGATTGTCGCACATATGCTTAATGGGATTTAAATCGGAGGATCTAGCCGCCCAAGTAGCGATTTGATGTTGTATTGTAGTCATAAGAACGTTTATAAAACAGTTTTTATAAAACATGACTGTTCCTATAAACGGTTTGGTAACGTTTATACAACGCTTATAAACGCAAAATGGGTGCAGGTTTATACAACACTTTAGTTCTTTAGTTTGTTTTATAGGGGATGTGTACGGTGTTATAGAATAGTTTTAGAAATGTTTACCGAGCTGTAAAAGAATATGATATACGATACTTATAAAACAGTTTTATAAGGAACAATAATAAAACTAAAAATCATTTACCATGGTGCCAGTTATAGAGCCTTAATATAGTTACTATAAAACATGTTTTATTAGAATTTCTTTATAGTTAACTTTGCAACTTTTTGTTACATACTGCAATACTTATAAGAGTGATATGTCTTTTAAATGTTTTTGTTAGAACTGTTTTATCCTAAAATTGTTCTCTAATATTATGAAAGTAATATAAGTACAAAAATATGATGGCGTAAGAAATAATGTTAGTACGTTGTGAAAATTAAACTCAAAAAGGTCTCCTATTGGCTACCAGCAAGATGGATTTCACATGCGAAGAAAACTTTTCTGTGTAAAATATGCTACATATACGATACATTTTGAAGGGCCCTCTAAACAATGAATATTTCTTTAATTCGTCAAAATCAACTCGAAATTAAATTTTTCGTTTTTTTTTTCATTTTATTGACCTAAACGCATTCTGTTACACATTTCGCATGTTTTACATTCATAATATATTGTGAAAATTGCCAGGTCCCAAATATTTCTATATTTATTAATTGATTTTTTCTTTTTCGTTTAAGATGGCTACCAAACAAATACAGGAATTGCATGAAAACATGGCGTCTGCTTTATAAATCACTTTTATCATGACTGCAACCATTACAGAATTATTTTAGCTCTTAAGACACTGCTACAAAACAGACGATATATTAAAACCTGTAATATGAACAGAGATGTATTTAAACAAAAATAAAGTAGACTTGGCATTAACTTTTATTGTCAATTTAAAAGTTTGGCTTTTACAGTAAAAGTAGACTAGCGCCACCGATATTTGCCTAGTCTCTATGTATGCTTTACATTATTACTACATTTTTTCTCCCCATTCTTACAAGGGATGAAAAAGTTTTAGGATTTTGATATTTTCATTCACCTGCAGTTAATAATAACAAAGCCAATTTCTTCACTTTAATTAATTTTAAGTCAGAAAATAATTTTGGATCTTAATGCGTGCACGTGCGTATGTGACGATGTGTATGCCTATGTAATATGTAATGTGATGTGTATGTAATATCTCTACTTGTTGTATCATGATCATGGGTAACTAACCATTAACTATTTATGGCTAAGTACGGTTCTGTGCCCTAATATTTGGGTAAACTGATGATCATATTGACAGTGTGGCTTCAGATGGCGCAGTCAGCAGATTGTTACACAAACAGCGCTTATAGAACTTTAAAATAATATGTTTCCCATTGCTGTACTAAAAAAGACCTGCGCGTAGCTCTATAACACATATGGTGTATTTAATTGTTCTATAAAAGCATTTTCGGCAACACTTACACATCAGTATACTGCTAAACTTGCGTTAGCTGCGATATTTATGCAACATAAATGTAGTAGCAATATGTGACTTAACCTCAAACCCAAATTGTTGTTTGTTGTGCTGCTTACTATGTAAAACACTACTAACATGTTTATTAACAAATTTGCTACTTTCTAAGATATTTTTATATTTATCGACTTTCCTTCGAAAAGCACCGCTTCTTTTTACCTGTTTCCATTTATTTATTTATTGCAAATTGGACATGTTTAGAAATTACACGCTACATAATACACAACTTGCCACGAAATAAGAAGTATATAACGGTGCTTCTTACAAAAGCTATAATATGTTTTATAAAGATCCCAGTGAACGCACTTTTATACAAAGGAATAATTTTGTACTATAATTGTTTTCTAAGTGTTCTATTACAGCCGCGTTCCATCCAACAATAAAATACTTTCTTAACACCTGCGTTCAAGTAGACTATGCTATTTGCAGCTATATTGTATCGTAGAAAATGTTAACAAAACTGTTTTATAATTGCTCACATAATCACTTAAAGAAAATCTTTATAAATATTTGCAAGTTGACAGATATGTTTGGAAGATCGTTGTTATAAAGCCATTACAGAACAATTTTGTTCTGTAAGCTAATATATTCTATAACGAGTGTTGTATAAATGTTTACAAAATAACGAAAAACGAAATCTCTAAAATGTGTTATAATTCTGCTCTACGAACATTCTAACAATAAATTTAAAGAAGCATTTGGTGCGAGAAGCTAAATACTCACCTTGGCAGTCTTAATAGAACAAAACTGCTTTCGAAGAGCAGTAATATAACAGTAACACAACAAATTTGCACTATTATTTAAAAATTATAGAACATTTTTGTTAGTTGGGCGGCCATTGTCTAAATTTGAAATTTTCACAAATTGTCATGTACTATTATGCGGGCGGTGTATGGGCGCGCATAATCGTACATATAAATAAAATCAGGTTCAATAACTCGAGAAAAAAAGTCACATATGTTTTCAAAACTTCCCAAAACCTGTCTGACTTTAAGGTTACCTTTTTAATCACGTACAATTCAGTACGTGTATGAAAATTGATTGCGGTCCACACCATCACACCACCACCACCAAACACATCCAATTCGCGAATATTGCAATACACAAATCAAGTTCCTCGTGTTCTCGACATCCTTTGGCGCCGATAATTTGTTGATAGAGTTTCATCCTGCAAAGCCAGAGGTCTCAGGTTCCATTCATGGGCGGCCTAGTCGACCTTGTCTGGTAAATTGGAAATCCTTAATAAAGACAGGGAAAATTGTGCTAATGTCGAAAGATGACACAGTCCTTATTAGTAATAATAAAAAAATAGTACGAAATTTATTCACGTAAAAACGTTGTTTATTTTTAATTAAATTAAATGTTGTTTTATTTGCAGGTATTACTATGACAAGAATATAATGACAAAGGTGCATGGAAAAAGGTATGCATACAAGTTTGACTTCCAAGGTTTGGCAGCAGCTACGCAGCCAACAACCAGTGATCCTAGTAGTTATAAGTATCAGAGTGAACTGTTTATGAGTTCTTACCATCACAGTGCGAAACTGGGAGGCTTCATGAGTCCCCATGCTGCCATACCGAGTTCCGCAGGTTAGTTCAGAAATATTTCGTGTAACCTAAAAATTAACTATAGTTTTAGTGAATTTGTAAATTTTTATCCGAAAGTAACAAAGCTGTTTTAATCAAATTTACTGTGTATGTTGCCTTGAGATATATCTTACTATGTACTAAAATTCAACTTTCTAAGTTTATAGACAATTGAGTTATTCAAATTTTCAGTTTTCTTTCAAAAACCTTTGTTTTCTCCGAAAATTACAAATTTATTTTAATGACATTTGGTGGATATCTTGCGTTAGGAAAGACCTTACTACACACCAAAATTAAACTATCTAAGTTTATAAAAAATTGAGTTATTCAAATTTGAAGCATTTAATAAAAATTCACTACCATAAAGCACTTGCTGCGTCCCGAGATTTTTTTGTAATTGGTTTATTTATTCATTAGCCAAAGCAATACAATTTTAATTAAAATTCGTTTATCATAAAAATAAAGTAGAGAAGTTTCCCAGTAGGTAATGCATACAACAAACTACAGCAACATTTGAAGAGAATGACAAGCACTTCGTATAATGTACTTCATATTATACTTAAAGTACCAGAGTGATGACGCTAGCATGATCAAAGATTACAACTACGATATCCGATATACAAGTGTCATAGTGTATAATGTATACCAATACCAATTTATTTTTTACATTTATGCAAAATATATTTTGGAGTGTCATGGCATACCATAAAATATAGGTAAGTACACTTGGAGAACCCAAATCATCACAACACATTTAAAAAACTTAACGATCGTTTCAGTAACCAAGTTAGCG
Organism: Tillus elongatus; assembly: GCA_964006375.1. Classification (NCBI taxonomy): domain Eukaryota; kingdom Metazoa; phylum Arthropoda; class Insecta; order Coleoptera; family Cleridae; genus Tillus; species Tillus elongatus. Next base: position 79,375,628 of record OZ023263.1, on the reverse strand, counting down.
TCATCAGATGGTGAATAATTCTAAATGCCTTTTATCTGCAGCCCTGTTTATATTCTTACGCAGGTAGTCCGTCCATAACGATAGAGGATGGTCCGACATCACAAAAATTAACATATTTAGTTTGGAGAAAATACCTAAATTATTTTATTATCTATCGGACGAGCTTCTGCCGGTATTTCTTGTGAAGTGATCTATCAACCCACTTACCATAGGCGGCGGTGCGAAGTGCATACACTTTTTATTATTACTATATTTAGCTATATATATATATATATATATATATATATATATATATATATATATATATATATATATATATATATATATATATATATATCTATATATATATATATATATATATATATATATATTTATATATATACTTACTTTCAGATATATCCTTATCTACGTGGTGATTATTATCCCAAATTCGCTGGGGGCAACGGAAGATCTATCTATAGTACCGTATCTTAATTGTGCTAAATGTTCATTAAATCCAATTTCAACAATTCGTGTGTAAATTTTATAGAATCAAATTTATTGATCTATTGGGCAATAAAATAGTCTATTTTGCAAATGTTTCTGTTAAAGACTGCGGAAATATCATCCACATAACGAAATCATACTCACGGAAAACACTCTCTTTCACTTTTAAGATCTGTGTCAAATCTACTCATGAAAAGGTCCGCAATAAATGGTGATAGGGGGTTGTCCATTGCGATGCCTTGGGCTTGTTCAAAAAACCTATTGTTGAACTGAAAAATATTTTGTTTAATACAAAGATTTGTTAATGTTAAATATTCTGTGCCGACCTTTTCATTTATGTTGATCATTTTTAACAACTCTTCTAAATGTCTTAACGTTTGCTTCGTGGGAACGCTAGGAAACAATGAGGTTACATCAAAAATGTATTCAAACCATCGCCTTCAACCAACATAACATTTTTTATTTTATCAATAAATTCAAGTGAATTTGTTACTGAAAAACTTATTTGCTTGACGGGAAACCACTTTGCTAAACTGTGTGTCGGGGAATCTAAAGCCGAAGCAATAGGTCTCATTGATTTCCCGGTTTATAGAATTTTTGGGAGACAATACTTTTTGGGGACTTTTGATTTGCAGCTTGTAACTTTTATTTATTTTCTTTTTATGTACTTTTGAGATCCAGTATAATGGCGACTCCACCAAAGCTGCCTATAGGTAGATTTAGTTGTTGTTTTTTTTTGATACAGGAGGGGGAAATGCTCATGCAGACCCCATTCACGGCCCCGTAGTGCCGTGAGATATCGAAGTACTGTGAGACCGTACTCACTAAAACACCCTACCTAGGAGTACCGGACCTTAGTCCATACCTCCGTCGGAAAGATTTCACACAATGACTTTTTTAGTATGAATGTTTCCATTCTGTTTTAGCCGCGGGGGCGTTAGCGGGTAAGTATAAGCTTTGAACGCTTATCCTTATGTGGAAGTTGCTCGCCGTAGTCGGTGGCACTACGGAGAAGAGCATTTGGGTGAGAAGCGGCTTTTGCGAACTGAGTTGTGGATAGTTGAGTTATAAACTCAAGTATCGAAGGCATTTCCAAATCACAGTAAATCTGTCTGTTTCGGACAAACCATGACGCTCCGGTAACCATTCTCAGAATTTTGTTCTGGATGATTTGAAGGGTCTTGAGGTGTGTTGCGGCCGCGGTGGTCCATGCAGGTGATGCATAGGTCAAGGTTGGCCGGATAATGACTTTGTACATGAGCAACTTAGACAATGGACAATTTGGAATTTCTATTTAGAAGTGGGAACAGCTTCGAGATGAACATCGAGGCTTTTTTTCGGGCGTGATCGACTTGGGGCCGCCATGTTAAGTGTTTGTTCAGGAAAACCCCAAGGTATTTGGCGGAATCTTGCCAGGGAATTAGACGGTTGTCTAATGAAACGTGTTCGTGAGGTGTGTGTTTCCTCTTGGAAAATAGGACAGCTGAAGATTTATCGGGGTTTATGGCTAGAAGGGATTTCCTATACCATGATTACAACTCGACTACGGCGGTCTGAAGTCGTTCGGTTATTATCCTCGGCTGAGTGGAGCTGCTGAGGATGGTAGTGTCGTTTGCGTACAGTGCGTATGTTGATAATATCGGCAAGTTTCCACATGGAAGGAAAATGTTGAAATCGTAGCATGGCATTCATAACCGTAACTATGAATACCACGGCTTTGCGGGGGAGGTTTTTCAGGGCTACGTTGGAGATTCCATCGTATCCCGGAGCTTTCCTATTTTTTAATGATTTGATTATTTGGGAAACTTCTTCGAAAGTTATAGGCGTAGATTTAGTGAGAGATAACGAAAATAATAATTTACATTAGTACCTAGTTTACTTTTAAAAATCTAGAAACTGGTTGACATTGACAGTTTTCTTTCAAAACATGTCTTGTCTTACATCACACATCACATTTTGTTTTTCTGTTACAGGGACCAAATAATAGATGCTAAAATACAATTTAGTTATGTGGTTCATAAATAGCATCATGCTACATAAAACATTCATTCATTGATTAGTGAAGTACATTCGAAACAATACAGAGTACTCGAAAGAAAACAATGAAACACAAGTCATTAAATTCTTTATATGAATGCGGCAGCCCTTATTAATAATCAAACCGGCGTTGTGAAAGGCAGTGCCTATAATTATCAGTATTTATATGACTCAATTATACAATAGTGCTTCACAATTCATCCAGCGTTAGAGGCTGTTAAATGTCTTTAGTTAACACATTTTATGCCATGGAAATAACACTTAGATTTTCTCAATGACGTAATGCCCTGATTGCGTATTGTCTAGCTTTCCCCCCGATAGGCACACAGACAGCGTATTACTATATTACCGACCATTTAATCTCCCCTCCAAATAAGGATATTGTTAACAAACTGCCCTGCCATCCACTAGTGCATATTCGGTCGTTATACGAATGACAAATGGACATTCCTTGCTGCTGACTTCTATTCAAGACCTCCAACGAATTAGTCAATAATCATAGCACGCCAGTGCATTTACTAGCTGTGTACAATCATCAACCTCGGCCTAAATGTTTCCCTCTATCTGACAAAGACTTTTATTATCGAGAAATGCAAAGTAAGTGTTCTCAAATGCGAACATTTACTGATTTCTAAAGTTAGATAATGGGGAATATACAAGATGTTTTGGGGACTGGGCCCACTAGAGTTATATCAGAGGGTATTTGAATTTTTCAAGCAGCATTTATTTGGGTGGTCGAAGGCCTGAGGAAAATAAAAATAATTTTATTGCTTTTGCAAACATGGATAGAGCATTCGATAATATGAACTGGAAAGGATTGAATGAAGAGAGTCGGATTGGATTAAAGAGATAGACGCATTATTCTCAATCTATATACGAGTTAAAATGTCATAATATGTGTGTGTGTTTTGTTTCTTTAACGTCGGCCTATTTCCGCGGCTATGGCCAATCACTGACGCCAGGGAGCAGTTTCACCTCACTATCCTGGAAATTTTGCCGAACCCCTCCTTTCTGTAAGAAGGGTAGGGATCTTTAACGTGTCCAACATCGCATGGATACGGGACCGACGGCTTTGGGCCCCGTCCGAAGGACGAAACGTGTAGACATTCAATTTGCTCAAATACAATGCCAAAACCTCGGTTGATGTTAATGTTACAGTTTGTACTGAAAAAGTGAAAGGAGTACCCTGGGATCGAACCCAGTACCCTTCGGTTCAGAGGCACACGTTCTTACCCCTAAACCACCGAGGTTCTTAAATGCCATAATAATATTAACGGATTTGAAATTGAAGCTAAACTATCAAAACGTGTACGGCAACTATGCCCACTATCTACATATTTGTTAAATTTATTTATAAAAAAAGTTTTACACGCAGCAAGTACGTTATGGTAGTGAATTTTTATTAAATGCTTCAAATTTAAATAACTCAATTTTCTATAAACTTACAAAGTTGAATTTTGGTATGTAGTAAGGTCTTTCTCGGGGAAATATATGCACCAAATTTCATTAGCTTTGTAATTTTCGGAGAAAAAATTTTTTTTTCGAAAGAAACAACATTTTCCCTGAAAACCTTATCTGATTTTCCTGGCTAACTAACTCATCCAAACCATTAATAAAATAAAGGCTTTTGCCGAGTTTCATCGAAATCGGTTAATTATTTTTTGAGTTCCCGGTTACTATATATATATATATATATATATATATATATATATATATATATATATATATATATATATATATATATATATATATATATATATATATATATATATATATAGGGTGGCGCATTGAAAACGAAGCAGACCGATTTGCGTCCAGAGATATATTTTTTAAAAGAAACGCCGAAACACGTCAATTTTAATATTGAGGGGGGCATGTTTTGACATATAACTCAACTTTGTCAAATCAACCCCTTAAGGGTGGTGATAACATGGGTCGAGTGTTACATCATTTAAAAGCTCTTTCTTTTCTGAATTCAGAACACAAATTTTTTTGGAAGTTTTATCAACTCGCTTAAAACTTATTTACAGTTAGAGTTGCAAGAACGTATTTCATTCATTGTGATAAGATATACATATATCATTTGAAGAATTTTTTTCAATATTCCAAAGTCGGGATCTCCTCAGTAATAATTTTTTAAAGCAAATTCACTAAAATACAATAAACAGTCTAAAGGGGAAAAGTCTGGACGCAAATATGTCTTGTTTTTAAAATAAGGGCATTTGGTTAGCAGTATAACATATATAACAATGTATCATATTTCATTAAACTACCTTTGTTGTTTTAAAAAGTACAAACATTTTCCAAAAATAAACTTTAAAAGGTCCAGAAAAAACCGGTCCGATTTTCCTAGCCAACGAACGTCTTCAAGCTATTTACAGACCTGCCAAGATATAATTATTCAAAAATAGCTTTATGGCCAAAATTGAAAAAAATATATGCAAATTTGGTGAATAAATGAGGAACATCTACAAAAACAGCTTAGTTGGACTTCTATAAGCTGCCTTTTTTACATTTTGCATCAACATTTTCTCTTAATAATGTTCTTACTCCTCCAGCACGCCTATTTGCTCCAGTTCCCCCCAGCTTGTTTAGGCGTTGAAGAGACAGCATTTTTCTTGTGGTTTATGCACAGAACACTTTACCAAGCAGGCCTGAATGACCTGAGCTGATCTGACCTGACCTGACTTACCTGACCTGACCTGATAAAAAAACGTTGGAGATGTACAGGTGTCCCATTTTGGTTGAAATTGCGAGGTATCTCGGTAATTAGTAAAGATAGAACCTTGCCGTGTTCGCGAACCTGAAATACTTTTTTGTGAAACGAAAGATGCCGGAAACAAAATTGTTATAGACCTCTTACCAATACAGCACAGGACATCCATTGAATATCCAAAATTTGCAAACAATTTCTTTTACAAAAATTCACCATTTTCTTTACAGCAATTGCCTTCAGTAATGTTACACTAAATTATATTTTTCACAAAAATTTTACAACTTTTTTACAGTAACTTATTGATGATCAATTACCAACATTTCACAAAAATCTTACAAAAAATGATTTCTACGGAAACACTAAAAAAGATGTCTGCGAAGGCCATTAAAATTCAGCCACTATTTGTGAGCACCTGTATACGGCGGCTTGATTTTTTCCACGAGTAATACAAACAACAAGCTCTCTGAATGCGTCACTTCCATGGGGCTCCGCTATCTATTCGTAAAAACGCCGTATCACAATTTGTGATATTTGTTTGTGATATGTGCCAAAAACGTGAAAAGTCGCAAGAAATTAACATAACTCAAAAACGATGTACGATATCAATTTTTTCTTTACAACTTACAAACATGCATTATAATTCCATGGAAAATGCAAAAATGCAATAAGTCGTGTTCTATTTAAAAAAAAAAGAATGTGTGTATCACCAACGACTTATGAGCCACCTGTGACTATCAAAATAGGTTTATAAGGTATAGCTCGAGACACCCTATAATTAACGTATATAATTTTTCTCATATATTGTATAATAACGGATATATTGAAACTTGAAACTAAAGGCTTTGTAAACCATAGGTACTTATTATGACATTTCTTCTACATAATCCGTAATTGTTTCAGATTGTTTTTCCGAAAATTGTAAATTTTGATGTTTTAAATCGGGACTTTGACGTTTTAAGAAGAAAAATTATAAAATTCTCAAAATATTTTTTCTGCTATTTCTTGACCTTTTAGCGTCAAGAAAACCTTTGTATGTAATATTCAATTGATTTTGTTAGCCACACAAAATCTTTTGTTCCTGTGCTTTTCTCTGATCACCAGTAGCACCCAAAATGTCTTCCTTTAATGGCCTATAACTTTTTTTCTTTCAACTTAGAGAGCTCAATTTGGGCATGTGGCGCAAGTTTGATAGTAGAATCGTGTATGCCAAGTTTGGTTTTCATAGCATTATTATTTTCGGAGATACAAAAATTTTCCAAAAGAAAACCCAAAAGTTTTTCGGAAAAACTGGTTCAATTTTCCTGACTATCTTAACTTGTTGAGGTGTCCTCCCTAATGCCAATGGACTTAACAATCTTTATCTAATTAAGGTCAAATGAGCCCATTATTACTACAAACAACGCTGCCAAATTTCAAAACAATCGGTGAGGAGATATTTGAATTATTTTTAAAAAATCTTTATTTTACAAAAAACACCTTGTATCTTGGAAACAATGCATTTTAGCACCTATGTTTATGGGAACTTTTTTTCATAAAATGACCTGGGAAATCAACCCCTTAAATATAGCCCCGTTTTTTTTAAACACCCTGTATATAAGCAGACATCTCCTCATTAGTGAATTTTTTGTTTTACGAAAAATTCGTTAAAAATAAATTATTGTAAGAAAAAGGGTGTTTTGTAACAGTAGATTATGGCCAATAATTAAAAAAAATGTGTTCCATATAGTTATGTCCTTTTAGTGTAGGCTAAAAACTTTTTAATACGTCCCCGTGATTAAAAAATTAGGTCGAAACTGTTCTATTCAGTTTTGGCCTGTGTGTATTATTCTTATACTGGGTAATATACGATATGTTTTTTTATCATGTATTCCAATTGTGATTTTGCCTTTGTGGTCTTTGTATTTTTTTAGATTGACCGATAATGTATACCTACCGATTAGCTCATATAGTTACCATTATTTAACTATAATTTCTTATGGCTCTATAAAATATATTAACCTTTATTTTTTTACAGCTTCTATATTTCCATCTCATGGTACATACTGGAGTAATCCGAGCGCAAATCTATACACAAACATAGCGGCCAGCACACATTCGATTAGCCATCATGCAGGTCCGCACCTGGCAGCGCCACCTCTTAGCTCATATCCACATTACGCATGACAGGCTGCCTCGTCGCCAGCCGGCACTGTGACCACAGATTGGAGCAGAAAGTTGGCGATGTGATTTAATCCGGTGTTGAAAGTCCGTTGACGAGAGAAACACCGGAGGATATGGATGTAAATAGAAGTCTAACTGCTTAAGAAACTAAACAGTATTTAGTATAGTTAAATGTAACATGTATATGTATATTTATATGTATATCTAGAAAAATTAGAAGACTGTAATAAATTATAAAAAAAAACAAAATTATATATACCAACATTATTACTAGTTTTATTTATTCTATATCTCCCATCCTCCCCAGAAAACATGACAACGTTAATTAAACATTTCTAAAACAAATTCCCGAAGCAATGAAAAACATTTTGAGGAAAGATTTAGCAAGTTTATGGAAACCCTCTAACCAGATAGCAAACAAACATTTCGTTGTTGATTTTTTCATTAGAGAAATTCACTAATAGAGAGGTTACGATAGTGTGACTCATGTATGGATCCAAGCGAAAAATAATTAACCGATTTTAATCAAACCTAGACGTCATCTATGATTTTTATTACTTGGACGGCGTTATGGATCAAGCGGCTAAGCAGCAATATCCTTAAATTGAAATATGACGGTTTGAAATTTCAATGTAACAAACACATGTTATAATATAATTTAATTATCGTCAATGACTTAAATGTAATATCATAAGAGTCAAAGTTGTTACGTTTACATTTATTCAACTAAAATTAATCCTTTTTCAATTCAAATACATTTTTTGTTGAAAGGCGTTTAGTCTTATTTCATTTATTGCCATATTCGATATGCATCAAGAAGATAAGTGCCATATTTGTCGCATAGCTTGTTGATGCGTATTGCAATTAAGTATTTTAATAGATTTCAGGAAAGCATAACACTGTTCTCATTATACTTTTCTGATTTTCCAGTTAACTTCTTCATTGTTATAAAGAATGCAGCGAAAAAATGTTATTGGACCTGTTTGGGAAGGAATGTGTTTAAATAACTGTGTACAAATATTCTTTCTAATTTTTATTGAAAAAGAGTATAACAGAAACTGATATTAGAATAATAATAACTAACAGAAAAATAATCATTTATGAATTATGTGCAAACTCTTTCTTCTTCGATTTGAAAATCCAGATCCCCATTGTACCCATCAATATCTTCAACCACATTTTGATCTCCACGTAATTTTCTATAACATTCTTTAGTCTCCCGGTATTAAATGCATCGAGCTCCTTAAGTCATCCAATTTCAACTGCGAAATAGGCTTGCCAGAAGGCCACAAGAGCTCCTGATGAAAGTTGAAATCATTATTCATTGACTGTCTCTTGAAACCTAGTTCCTTCAGGTTAATTTATTGACCATCAGAACCTATCTGTATTTCCGTTGTGAGGAGCGAGCTAATAGGATTTCATTGTATATCTTTCTTCATATTAGTAATTTGTTTTTCTAAATTAAGAGTTCCTACAAAATCTTCCTTCTACATTTTTGTGACGATCCACTTACTTTTTTTGCGGCAATTTTTCATTATTTCTATACACTGAAATGGTGAGTATAATCTTTGCGGTAGTTTTACAGCGTTCTCGATGTTACCAAAATCGTCATCATTTGGTAAAAAACAGTGCCCAGAGATTAAGAATCGCATTTTTATTTTCTGCAATGTTGCATGTTCTTTCAGGACAGCCTTCAACATTAATACAAGTTTAATGTTTCGATTCTGCCTGTCGCAAGAATCTGACAACACAAGCAGTTCTCTCGTTCCTCCATCTATACATTCACGGATGAAGTAAGAAACAACTTCTTGTGCTCCACGACCTGCTTGTCCTTCCAGCCAAACGAAGCAAAAACCTTTTATTAGAGGAACCACGATGAATGCCACAGTTATACAACCATAACTGACGTTTATAAAATACTATGTTGGTAGGAATTATTGGTAGGTGGAGTGTTCTTTCAAGATCAAAAGTAAGAACCGCGAGCTCTGAACTTTCAGCCGCTATTTTCATATCTCCCTTCATGAGATTTCTAGCAGCTTCTGCCTGTTCTTGGTGTTCATCCAGTTTCTTTATCAGGTTTTCAGAGCGTTCAGTTTCAAATTAGCCATTCATAGAATCACAAAAGTTGCATATATCCTTCTTCAGAGGTTTTCGTTTCCACTTAAAGCGTGAATAAAATATTTTTTTGTAGAAAGACATCGATGCTAGTTTGGAATTTTCATTTTTATATAAATCATACATAAATGGAATCGTAACGTGTGTAGGAAGATACTGAGCACTGATCTCGCCTCTACAGTAATGTGACTTGTATTTGGGAAATCTCTCGATATGGTCAACGATTTAAGCAACTTTAGCGTTACTCAGTTTATTGGATCCTCCTACCTTACCTCTGTTATCTTTTATGTTTTCTAGATTGCTGGTTTTCTTCAAGTAGTTGTCAATTCTATCTCCCGATATTCTTATTACTGTTTGTGTAAAGCGCTGCTTACAAACTTGCATACCAGCTAATGTATATGTTCTTATATGATTCCGCCTGCTTACATTCTGTTTGGTTCGTTTGCGTATTGCTTGTGAGACTGTCACTTTGCTTGCAACAAAAAGAGCTTTTGCCTCATAGGAAGGCAATTTCCAAAAATTTTCAAATTCTTTTTGCCTCTCCTCTAAGCTGACTCTTTTGTGGCAACCACTCAAACAGCGAAATTCACGAAATTCCTTCGGTTCAATAACTTTTCCACGTTGACTAATGTATTTCTCATTCATCTGACACTTTCTTTTTCTGTCTCCTCCACTACTATCAGGATATCTTCTGTTTCTACCTTTCTTTGGTCTGCCCAAGTGCTTATTAACTTCAGTCACACTTTCAAGATAGGGTGCAACAGTTTCATCAAGCATGGATTGACGGACGACAGCCTCCTGGCTCAAACTATCTAAGGTATTGATTGCTATAGAGCTACTAGCATCTGGAATTCCTTCTTGAGTAGCAACGTTATTAATGTTCCTCCGGCTGTCAGCAATTTGGAGCAGAGTTAGCATCAGATTCAAGTGATTGATTAACAAAGTTATAATTTCCAAGTCGATCATCAGCTATTGGAGTTCTGGATAAATCAATAGTTTCATCTGTAGTCTGTGGTTGACTATTAAGGTTTTCGATATTGTCATTGATTAACGGACACTTGCAAGGAAGGATGATATTCTCAGCAAAAATTGGTTGCAAATCAAGGCCGTCTCTATTGAATGGATCCCTTTCAGAAGCTGCTGGTACATTAATTTCACCAACCATACTATACGAAGTGAAGGATTGATATTCTCCTTAGCCTTATTGGAGATGCATTGTGAAGGAAAATACAGTAACATACTTGATAATAAAACATCATAATAAGTATTTCCGCTGATAGTTTGAAGAGAGGTCAGTTCATTTGAAGAGAAAAATACAGTAGGAATTTCCTCAGTATTAACTTGCACAAAATCATTTTCAACTTGCTCAAAAGAATGATTAATGAAAGTAGTCTGAAATTTTTAATTTTGTTTTGTTATCATATGAAAATACAGTTTGTTGGCAAAGGATAAAATTATACAGTTTCATTTTGCATTTCATGATTGACTTTCCGAAGTGTCTTCATTCAATCGCAGATTGAAATTATATATCTTCTCTATGATTCTATGAACATAAATTTTTTAAACTTATTTTCCAACTAATTTTATTGCCTTAAGAAGACTAGATCAATGCTGCTGTGCTTGAGCTCAATGCAAAAGGCTTGATTTGAAAGTTCATGAATAATACAGTTATGACTTACCATTTTTGATGAGTCCATCTGGTTTTTAAAGTTATCTTTCTTCGTAAAGCCAGTATTTTCTCTCCTCTGCTGGCCATAGTATATCCTGCTTATTAAATGGATTTGGAGCTTTGTTTAGCACTTTAACTCAGTACACAAAATAATTTAATCTCGTCACATTTGATAATAATAATAATCAATAAACCAGTTGAATAAAAAGGCGCGCAAAGCTTAAGAACGGCGTAATATCTACTTAAGTGGGTTCTGCAACAACAGTGTAAGCACCAGTATCGTGGCGTATAGTCGGTTGATGCAAAACATCCAATTCATTAGCTCTACATAGTCGCTTGATGCCTAACAGGCTATACATAATGAAGCAAAAGTGGCGCTTACATGTTTCGCTCAAATTAATGTCAATAATGCAGGAAACTAGGTTGGAGCCTTCACAGGCAATTAATTGAGCCCCTGGGCACGAGATGACACCAAAATCTCCGTTATCTAATTTTGTAGCTTAACCGCTTGATGCATAACACCGTCCACTTTTGTTTCCTCCTAAACAATTTTTTGATGAACACACTATAACGGCATAAGTTTTATTTGTAGTTGACATGAATGCGTATATATAAATTCACAAATTCCTGTCTGATGATGCCGTCAAGAGACGAAACCGGTTACAGAGAAGGAAACAAACACTTGTGACGTCAGAGCAGTACAGTCTACATCTGTATTTACCTGGAAAGTGTTTCTTTTCTAAATATCTTGGATGAGTTCATCAACCCGCCAAATCGGACCAGTTTTTTGCTAAAATATCAAGTTTTTCTAGGAAAAAAATTATATATCGGAAAATAATAAAGCTATTTTGATAAGATTTGAATCAAATGTGGCCTTACAGAAACTTGTGGACCTACCAAAATTGAAATTTCCATGTTTATTGAAAATAATTAGAATTTGAAATAAATTCACTACCATAATCCATTTACTGCGCTTGACTTTTCATAAACAATATTTAACAAGTTCAAAACGATAGTGGATTAAATTCTGGGTAATACTATACATATTAGAGGCTAACTGGATTCTCGATTTTTTTTCCAGAAACATGCTTAAAAGCATTGCAGTACGCATAAGCAAAAAAATGTTGTGAACCGAACGTGTGCAACGAAAAAAACCTTATTTTTATAATTCGCAATCAAAATTTTGCAGTATGCTATGCAAAAAATGCAGCTATTTATCGTTTACTTGCGGAAACAAATGACAGTTCCCAAAATTTGTTTTATGTCGTGTTACTTCTTGTCTTAATTATATAAATTCTGTGTTTTATTTTCACGTTTGGCAGGTTTTTTTTGTATTTATTTATTGTGTGAAGGTATATGTGTGACTACGGCAATAAACCAAACTTTCGAATATTTTGAGAAATACGATATGTTAGCTTGTTTTATATCAAGTAATGAAATTGTTGACGCAGCATCTGGGATGTATTTTAACAGCTAAGTAGTTGGTTTTCAGTTATGTTTAAATACTATCGCTTCATCTTTATTTAGATATCCAGAAAGGAGGCCTCCCAATACATCCACTTTTTACCGAATAAAAAAGAATTTACTTGGTCACGGATCATTTAACAAACCTCGTTCAAAAATATATAATAAAGAAAATCGAGAGGTTGAGTAAGTCATAATTTTGGCTAATGTAGAAGCTTACCTCACAAAACCCTATAGAACCATTGAAAGGAGCATAGGGATTACAAAAGCTAAAGTTCAAAAATTCTAAGAAAACACAAATAACACCCATCCAAATTTATGCTTGTCCAGCACCTACACCCTTGGGATACTCAGCGTCGGGTAGTCTTCTGCAATTGGTATCAGGAAAGATGTGATATAGTTAGAGATTTTGCAATGAAGGTTATATGATCAGATGAAGCTCATTTTAGTCATTCTGGTATATTTAAGCACAATAGCAGATTCTGGTCCTAGGAAAACCCACACCAAATATTTCCCAGAAGACGGCAGGGCGGGTTTGGTCTAAATGTTTCTTGCGTCATCTTATGTAACACAGATAAAATTTTATATATTTGAGGAAAACCTAACAGCCAATTGCTACGTTGAAATTCTAGAGACATCTATATCTGAATTGCTCGATGATGTTCCTTTAGCGCATGTAAACGAAATTAATTTTAAACAGGACCGGGCCCCTGCACACAATTCTGAAAAGACGAGGTTATTTCTGGAGAATAATCTTCTAATCAATGGATCGGAATCAGTGGGGCTATAAGATGCGCCACTAGGTTCCCAGACTTGTCTATATTATACAATATTTTTTCATATCTTGTATAATAACGGATATATTGAGCTTTATTGATTTTTTGCGAAAATTCGACAAAAATTATATACCATTAAACGATAAACTCTATAGCTAAGGCTACTGCCAAGCATCAGAGAAATGGTCTATTTGAAACGAATTTTTTGGAAATATTTTAGTAAAATGAAGGACAATGACGGTTGAAACTAAGACTTCAGGGTTTGTCAAACATTCTTCTTGAGACATTTTCTTTCCATAGCCCGTATTAGATTCAAGTTCTTTGCCTAAGTGTTGCGAATTTTGACGTTTTAAATTGTCACTATGACATTTTGAGGAAAACCCCAATTTATTTTTCTTTAAATGCCCATAACTTTTTTGTCATTCGACCTACAGAGCTAAATTTTGGTGGGTAGCTCACCTATAACAATATAAACCAGCGTAATTTGGTTGCCCTTACTTTGTTAATTCCAGAGATATAATTTTTTTTGAAAGAAAACACAACATTTTCCGGGAAAACCTGGGCCGATTTTCCTTAATAGCAAACTTATCCAAGCCATTTGCAAAAGGAAGGTATTTACCAACTTTTATCAAAATCGGCCCATTATTTTTTGAGTTACCGGTGTGATATATATATATATATATATATATATATATATATATATATATATATATATATATATATATATATATATATATATATATATATAATTCAAAAGTCGGGATCTCCTCATTAGTGAATTTTTTTTAAGAAAATTCACTAATAAACAGCAGCTTTTTTTTGCATGGCCTACTGCAAGATTTTAAATGCGAATTATGAAAATTAGGATTTTTCGGTGTTTATTAAAATAGACCCAAAATGTCATATATTTTTGAGAAGGTTGTAAGAATGCAATTTAATTTCTTGACAAAGATACAAGTGTCCCATTTAAAAATAAACATTGGTCAATATTTCAAAAACGGTACTATTTAGAAAAAACTAACTAGGTCACTAGATTCTACGTAAAGAGTTATAAAAGGATTCGTTTTTACCTTTTTGAGAAGTTGTCAGACAACTGAAATACAAGGAATAGGTACCTGACAATGCAATATTTTCAATATCGCACTCTCGCTCAGAAACTAAGAGGGCTATGATAATTTTCTTTGCAGTATCTTCTGTTTTACAAAAAAGTAGCTCCGGTTCGCGTAAACCACAAAGTTCTATCATTCCTAACAACCGTGATACCCAGCAATATCAACAAAAATGGGACAGCCTGTACATGAAAAACGTACATTAAAAAAAAAGTTCTAATTTTAACTTACCGTATGTGACCAGCGACGAAATAATAATGTCAATAACTCGGCAACGTCAAATTCCCACAATCTAAGAACTAATTTCCGCATATATAATGTAGTAAACTTCATCTATAACAGCAGTCGAATCATCTAAAACTAGTGCGCCCCTAATATGCAGATCACCAAATTATCTAAAATAGTCGGCGAGTCGTTAAGTCTGGACCAATCAGAATGCAAGAAGGAAATGTTTATTTTGTCACAATTTAATGTCGAAATTGGCGACTTTTGAAAAAAGATTTTGGAGCAGATCCAGTTTGGGAAGAAAAACTATTACATTGTTTGTGTTTAACAAGGTCTTAAATTACTATTTCAACAGTTACTTTTCTGTTTTTAATTTAATTGTTTGCAGAATTAGGATGGTCATGTATTCGTGGTAGGGTGGCCGGTTATAAACAAAGGCCACGCAGCATTCAGTGATTTCTAGGCGAAGACGAAGACCAATACGGCTCTTGGAGAATAAAATATTACGTGCCATATGTTTGAAAAGTTTTAAAATTCATTTTCAGATTATCTCATTTCATTTGTCCAAAATGTTTGCAAAGAATGAATTTAAAGTAGAGCTATTTTGCCAGCCTCACATGGGGAGTTACAGTAATTTACCAGTTTCAAAAAGTCTGGATGTAGATATGGAGCAAATTTCCTTTAAAATAATTAATTTTAAATGGTCTGTTATTTAGTAAATAATTGTTGAAAAAACCCTGGACTTAGCAAGTGCGCTTTGGTAACGAATTTTCTTTAAAAATGTTCTCAAAAAAATTCTTACTTAAATAATAAATAAGTGTTGAATCAAAAGTCTGGACGCAACCAGCATGTGCGTTATGTTAGTGAATTAAAAAAAAGTATTTCAAATCCTAATAGCACACTTTGTCGTTAGGGTAAAATATTCAATTTTGATACGTAGTAAAAGCAGCATGTATGCTGGGTTTTGTAAAGATAACGTAATAAGCTTCAGAGATACAATCTTTTTTTTAACTTTTGTTTTCACAAAACCAGTTCGGTTGGGTTGGCTAAAACGAAATCATCCAAGCGATTACAAAGGGAAACTGCATATGTCATGTTTATAATTTGTCAGGTACTTCCCTTGTAAATAGCTTGGAAAACTTTGTTAGGCAGCCCGATCGGAACAGTCTTCCAGAAAAAATTAATTTTCTTGTGGGAAAGTTTTGTAATTATAACGAAATTTGTAACACAGTTTTCCTATCACAGGACAAATTTTAAATTTCTTGCTTCAAAAAATTTAGTTCTAAATATGGAACGCAATTGTCAATAACTTTGGTTCTCGATCTCATTATGTGCCCACGAGATTTGTATCGCCGGGAAAATGGCTAGCGTTCTATTTTTAAAAATGAACTTGATATGTCAATCTCAGCCATTCGATGTGCAATTGTTTTTTTTTTTTGGCATCAGAATCGAGATCATCATGAAAATTTGGATAGCTTTCCCATTTAAACCACATTGTAGGTCAAATAATAACGAATATAACTATTGTAAATGATTCCTGGAAAGACCCTGTATAAAAAGGTCGTAACTCAGAAAAAATATATAGAATAAGGCTAGGGGTTTCAGGAAAAGTAAAAAGAAAATGACATTATTGTAATAGGAATTTTTTGAGATAACAGCCTTCAAAAAGTTTCAATTAAAAATGCGTCATCTGGTAGCAATAATAAGAAAATTAAGAAACATTTCCTGAATTATACTTGGAATTTTTAAATAACCTGTCGAATAGTTTTTTCTCGAAGCTCTAGTTGCCATAGTTACCGAGATATGAATGTCGCTCACCTAATGAATCAGCCTGTATATCCCGGTTCCGATGCACTTTTAAAATCCTTATTTACCACTACTATCATACATATTATAAGGCTAAATGTATTCTCGCCACAATTAGAACCGTAGACCGGTTTCGCTCTCTTTAGAGCTCTTCAGTCGAGCTTACTAATTGTAGCCAAAATACACCTATAAAAATAAAACGTGTCTACCACTCATTTAGTATACATATTATATTGTATTAAGTACTATCAAAGCATGCTAGTTTTATTCGTGGGCGCTAAAAAAAGTGATCATCCGAAAATCCAATGTAAAATGACCATTCCCCTTTATCAGGGAACAACTCCGAAATGTTCTGCACTGATTCATGAAACAGCCTGTATATCGCTATTAGCAACGATAATAATACTATCGGCAATAGGTAAACAATGAGCTGATATATATATATATATATATATATATATATATATATATATATATATATATATATATATATATATATATATATATATATATATATATATATATATATATATATATATATATATATATATATATATATATATATATATATATATATATATATATATATATATATATATATATCAGTGGCGATTTCTCCTAGTGAGCTAGGTGTGCGCCGCACACCCTAAAATATAATTAAAATGTGCACAGTTAAATATGTTTTATTTCTTTTTCCCTTAGTCTTAATACACTACATATGTTATGACAATCGATTTAATTTACTTATTTGATTTCATAAATAGTCGGTTAATAGTGACTTGAAATGAAGTCGGCACCACGTCTTCACTCAGAAAATATGAGTAGGTCAATAGCAACTGGGAATGAATTCGGGTTAGGTGTGCGTTGTTATTTCCGAACAACTTCACTCGACAGAGCTGTATTGGTATACAATACAGTCCCCCACCCATGTGTTTAAAATAGTAAGGAAATACCATTCGTTTTAACACTGCAGTGAGCGGTAAAAATACCGCTCAAGACCAATGAATGGAACGCCGGTTTAACAAACGTTGTGATAGCATTATTTACAAACATTACAACTGCGCTTGCCTGGACCACAGTATTCTAGAATCAAAGACTATAATACATTTTAGTAAATTTTCGTAGAAAAAATTCACTAATGGGGAGATCTCGACTTTTGAATTTTGAAAAATTGTTTGCAAATGAGCGCGAACTAGGACCCCTAGAACCCATATCCGGGGTCAGTTTCAATTTTTATATATAAGAATTTAATTTGAGTCAAGTTTTAAAATATAGAAATTTTTGATTAAAATGAAGAAACTGATTTCAAGTACCATACATATTTCTAGAAATATGAGGTAATTTTGGAGATCAGAAATCAGATGACAGAACTTTAGAACAATTGACATTTAGATTAAAATTTTGTCAAAATTGCATCATTTGCAGGCACAATTTAGACTTATTTGTAAGATGCTTTGTACTATTTATATAACAATAAACTATAAACTATAAACTATATATATATATATATATATATATATATATATATATATATATATATATATATATATATATATATATATATATATATATATATATATATATATATATATATATATATATATATATATATATATATATATATATATATATATATATATATATATATATATATATATATATATATATATATATATATATATATATATACACATAGGTATCACACCGATAACTCAAAATATAATTGGCCGATTTTGATAAAATTTGGCATGTACCTTCCTTCTGTAAATGTATTGGATAATTTCGTTAGTCAGGAAATACGGACGAGGTTTTCCGGGAAAATTTTGAGTTTTTATTCGAAAAAAATTTGTATCTCAAAAAATAAAAAAGATAAGATAACCAAATTTGGTAGGTAGGTTTACGATATAAAAATTAAGCTATACACCAAAATTTAGATTTCTATGTTGCAAGATAAAAAAGTTATAATAAAATATTTTGTGCCAGATCATTTCTATGAAAATTCACTACCATAACGCACTTGCTGCATCCAGGATTTTTACACATTTTATTATTTAGTACCATATTAACATTGAACTACTTTTAATGTTTACAGTTTTCACCCCGTTCCGGACAGTGCTAACGCTAACACAAATTTGTGTGAAGAGAAGAGCTTGATAATAATTCCATGTTCTTTTCGCGTTTTAAAGTTTTAAGTGACTTTTTAATTTGTTAGTGTTGCAGTGGGAAATTAATTTATTTATCTACGTATCATTTCCATATAGGTCGAATATATATATATATATATATATATATATATATATATATATATATATATATATATATATATATATATATATATATATATATATATATATATATATATATACTTTATTTTCATCGCCCTTAATGCGTGGTAAATACCTCTTGGTCGGCTCTTATCTACACCCTTGGGCGATCCTGTCTAACAAACTGTCATGTGTCAACAACAAGGACAAGGTCGGTCGTCACCGTTTTGTTTAGTTAGTTGTTTTTGAAGTTTTTGTCGTTTATTTTTAGAAAGTAGACTGAAATTAAACAATTGTTAAAGAATGCATCTACATATTTATTTTTAATTATTTGTTGATATATACGCACAAGAATTACACTAAAGTGTATATCATAAGTGCAGGGTAATACGTTTATTTGATTCATTCATTCATTCTTGAAAGTTGAGTAGGTTCAGGCAGGTGTAATGATTCATAACAGGGTGGTAATTAACTTTAACAAAGTGTATCAGAATGTGACATTGAACTGGTTTATTTTTCATTTCTGAGAGAATGTAAAGTGTGTGAGTGAAAATTAGAGTTAATTTCAACGTTAGTAATTGTTCCATATTGAACCTGGTTTCATACTTGTAACAAAAGCAGTGGAAGCAGTCATGTCTAATTCCTCTAAAGTGCCTAACAATGACAATACTCCCAGTCTGGGAAAAGTGACTCAGGTATGTGAGGAATGGAAAGTTAGAGAAGATGGTGCGCTGGCATATCGTCTTCAAAGTCAAGAGATATCTCAACATTATTCAGGTAATAAGTTTAGAAATGCTCTTGTTCGTGAAGACTTTCCTAAAGCGAAAGATGAACAGTTAAAGGAACAAAAGTTAGCAGAAGAAGCAGCCGCTGTTTATCATAAGATGCTTGCAGAACAAGAAGAAATTGATGGTTATATTGCAAAGCAGCTCGCTGAGAAACTGGAAATAGAAGAACGCAAAAAACGTAGAGTTAGGGAAGTATATGATGAAAATTTAGCGAAGAAGTTAATACAAAAAGAGAAAGTAAAATTGGAAAGAGAAGATAGTCCTAGACATGACAGTGGTTACTTACCAAACCCTTCATATGGAGATGAGATGTATTTACATTTGAATGATAAATATGCACATAGCTTTCCTGTGCCTCAAAAGATTGCAACTGGTATAGCATCGCCTCTTGCATCACCTCTCTCTGACTTTCCACAAGATAATTTAGACAGTGATATAGATAGGAGTGAGATGATAGCTCGAATGATACAAGAAGAAAAAGATGCAGAACTTGCAAGGAAACTTCAAGAAGAAGAGGCTTCGTTGGGTGAGCATGTTGATAGAGATAGACTGCTTGCCATTGAAGCACAAGATAAGGAATTAGCTAAAATGCTGCAAGAAAAAGAAAAGGCAAAAGCTCGAAGAGCAAGAGAACGTTTGAAACAAAGAAAAGAAAATGAACAAAAAAGCCAGCACAGAAAGCCACCACCTGATGTAGGGCCAAGTCAAGCAGAGTACTTACTTCCAGATGACACTTATTCATATCCAGTGGATATGTTACCATCAAACCATTCTGATATGTGTCACAATCATACAGGCAATTATCAACATGAGGACAATTATGTCACACCAGAATCCGTCCATGATGATCTGAATTACTCCCTCCCACTTGATGTATTACCTTGTGTGAAAAATGGCAGCAATAATTACAGTCGTTACAGCGACTTGACAGAGGATCTGCCCAGAGAACTACCAAAGACTAGTCCATATAAGAGTGACATTATAAGACCCAATCACTTGAATTTGAAGTAAGTATTAAAATAAGTAAATAGTGTGTCAATTAATTGAAATGGTATTTCAATATTTGTAAGCGTATTTAAAATATCCAAAATTGATTTATTTTAGTTCATTATAACAGTCTAAAGGCAATGTCGCCTTGTAATTGTGACAATGACTGTCTCCAGCAGCTTATTTCATTTCATTGTAGCTGCTGCACTTCATCAATTGAGCTAGGTTTTCCATAAGTTTTCCTTCCGGTGTACCTCTTACCTTTTTTCAGAGTTTGTCATTTAAATAATGTTGTTGTCAGAATGTTACTATTTTGTCCAACTCCGCTCAGTTAATTTCAGCAAACATCTTTCTCCTCTTACTTTTTAGCACACTTTTATTTGCTTCAGTGTACCTTGTCTTTATTATCTATTTCCAAGGCCACATTTTTTTTATATTTTTGTCCTGTTTTCTGCCCAATACATTATAACACTTCATTTTCAAGTAGGGCTGCCAGATTTTTAAAAATAAACAGCGGGAGGCAAAATTAGGTGCGCCGGTAGGCGCGAAGCTATAGCGCCGCAAGCGAAAATTTTTAAAGTTTTCACAATAATACATTTTTAAAATTTGTTATCTCTAATAATAATAACAAAAGTATAAAATAATCTTGGGGTAGCAGTCAAAAACTAGTTGACCAAAAGTGGAAAAGAGAGAACTCTTTGCTATTTTATTACTTCTTAAAGACATCTACAAGATGATAAATTTTACATAATGTAAAAAATAATTGTAATACTTACTAACTTAGACATATTATTCTATGTGTATGTTTAAAATAATAAAACGGACAAAAGCTCTACTCTGGGCGATTCTATAAATATTTTGAACTTTCTCCTACTCTACTCAAAAGACTTTTTCCATCTTTCTTCAAAAATTTAACAAATTCTGGACAAGTTTTGGTAAAGTTATATTTAATTATTAACTCTGACTCCAAAGTTTCCATGGAAAGAGAATTTCTTTCTTTTCTCCATGCTACATACATCAAACTAAAAATTCTCTCACTTATAGCATTGGAGTGGGGAAGAGAAAAAACGTGGGAACAAATTTGTAAATAATTTGGTGACTTATAAGCTTTGAAATAATTAACCCATTGTTGGTCAATTTTATAATCTGCAAAATTTTTAGGTGGGTTCTCTAAAAAAAAAGCCAAATTTACAAATTCTTCAAATAATAGGTCAAGATTAACAGCAATTTTAAATTCTTCCGCAATTTTTAGATAATCATCCAATTTTGGGTTGCACCTTAAATCCATTGCTCTCAAATATTTAAATTTATTGCTGTCAGTGAAGTCATACCTGAAATAATGAGTTTCATTACAGAAAATGATTCCGAGATTAAATTGAAACTGAAACAAGTCTCGAATTTCAATATCTACTCATCATTATTCTAGGTACTATGTGATTCTCTCGATCAAAGAATAAGTGGCGATTGGTACCATATTTTATATAGGATGGGCAAGATGACCGACGACAGCAGCGAGAGCGACACGTATCATTCGCGTTCGTACCAGTGTGTTACCTTACCGATACCGCTCGGTACCCACATTTTTTATACCTACCTGAATAATTTGTATATATAAATTTTATGAATTCGGAAGTATTCAAGAGAATCGGAAGCTTTAAATGGAAATCGGGAGTATCTTGGCTTAGTTTAAAAAGCAGAAAGGACAGTAAGAAATCAGGAGGCTCCCGCCTAAATCGGCAGGTCTGGCAGTCCTATTTTCAAGTGACTTGCTCAAGCTCTTCCTCAGGTACCAGATAAAATGTTGATTACTGAGCAGAGTATTTGATCTTAAATGCTTGCTTTGCCATTGTGATTTTCCTTCTCAGTTCTTTGTTACAATTACCTTTATCTGCAATAATACCCCCAAGGTACATGAAGTTTTCTCCTTGTTCAAGTTGTTGACCATAGCCTTGCCTTATCGTTTCTTACTTTGGCTTTAATTTCATATATTTGTTAATACCTATCTATTATGGTACTTTCATTTTTGTATAGATTCAGACTAATGTGTCTAAAACCCAATCCAGCTCTTTTAGTTACTTCTATGAGACAATATTTCTCTTTCCATATTATTGATTGCTTTTTTCAGGTCTACAAAGGCAATGAACATATCTCGATTTTTCATAAACCCTCTTTCTACTCTTGTCTTAAGAACCAACATTAATTCTCTAGCTCCTCCTCCAGGATTAAACCCGAATTGATCTTCATTCAGGGAACTCTCAGTTTTGAAATTTATTCTATGATTAACTGAATCTTTACCACACGACTCTGTGTAAACTTATTGTCATCTGGTGGTTGCATTTATGTGCATATATACAGTTTTTTGAATAGTAATACTTGTACACTTTATAAACCCACTTGGCAGTTTGTCCAATTTATTTTGATTTATTTCGCAATCAGTTAAAAAATTCGTCTTTTCATTTTCCCCTGTTATTTCACCTACACCAGGAGTTTTTCCATATCTAAGTTGTTTAAGGCTCTCAGAAATTCTTCGTTTGAAATGTGTAAAACATATCTTCTTTATATCTCTTCTTCACAGTTAAGTTCTTCTATGTGGTACATCTGTTCTAGGTGGGCATTCCAGTGTTTAAAAATGTCTTCTTTTTCCAATAATAAATTTCTATCATTGTCCATTGTGACTTTACTTTTTGTTCCTGGTTTATATTGTAGCTTTTTTACCTGGTGATAAGCTTGATGTAACTGCTTTTTTTGTTCATGTAATTCTTAATTTCTTATCTATTTCTTTGTATCTACACTTTGACAGGCTGAATAGCCGAGTTCACGAGGGGAGTAACCTCTAGAATTCTAACTATAAGGTCGTGGGTTTGAGTTGACAGTCTGTTTTTTTTTACTATAATGTGGAAGGGCTGGCTTCTGGTGAGCTATGTATGTCGTCCTTTGTCGGTATATGTGTATAAGCTTCCTCCGCATAAGTCAAAGAGTTCTAGGTGCGGAGATTGTCTACTATGGTGTTATGATTACACTTTTGTTACTTTTCCCAATTTTTCTCTGATTATATGTTTGATTTGTTCACATTTGCTGTATACTTCTTTGTTCCTAACCTTTCTCCAACTGTTATGTTCTTGTATTAGCTTTAGTATTTCTGATGTAATCCATGGTTTCCTAGGTTCTAGTTTTTTTTGCCTAATAATTTTTCTACAGCTGCCTTTAAACTGCTTTTTATATCTGCCCATGCAGGTATTCCACCGTTTAGCTTTTCCTTATTAGTTTCTTCTCTAAACACTTCCAGTACCTCTGCATCTTTTAGTTTGTGTACATTGTATTTCCTGTATTTTTTCTAAATGTGTTTTTGCACTCTGCTGGTACCAGAGTAAGATCACTATCTATGTCTGCTCCAGGATATGTATGGCTGAATTCATACAAATTTCTTGGTAATAATAAAATCTATTTGATACCTTCCTGTATTTCTCGTGCTTTCCATATATGGGACCTTCTATTGGGCACTTGAAAATTACAAAGTAGTATACAGGTCTCCCAAGTTGAGTGAACTACTAGATAATTTTCCAAAATATGCATATTTGAGTGGTGAAAATTTGTATGTAGAGGTTTCCAGAGATTCTCTGTTTGATGCAAATAATTTCCAAAATGGCGGATTTCTGGTTAACCAGAAATAGATGCTAATTTCTCTGTTTTAAATTGGTCACCGTATATATTATTTTATTTTTGAAATTCTCATTTAATTTTAAGTCTTTATCAGGGAACCTTGTCCTTATCTTCTACTGGTTTCGAGATATTTAAATTTTTTTAATCTCTTTTCACAAGAAGGCTAGTTAATGTCAATATGTTGATAAAATATTTTTTGCCCCATGCATTAGGATAACTAAGCTCCAATGTGATGTTGAAGAAAAAATATTTTATATGCAGGGTGGTTTGTAAAATTTATCTGGATTCCGTAGATTTAGAGTAAAAAAACTTGTTTATTTTAAATAGAACAGCCTGTATTTTATGTTTTTGTTAGATGCACTTGAAGATCGTCTTCCAAATTGTATCAACATTACCTAAAACTGATTTTTATAGAATTATTGGCGGTTTTTAGGGAAAAAAAGCACAGAATTCGGGATAAGTAATTTAATTATTATACCTACTATTTATTAGAGTGCTACAGAAATTTATGTGGATCAAATACAGAGCTAACTAGATTATCATAGGTACTGTTCAAATTGTCCACCATTTGCACCAGCACAACTTTCCAAGCATGTACGCTGTATTTCAGAAGGATTGAGATTGTCTAAAGCAGCGGTTCTCAAACTTTTTTGGTGATGGAACCCTTTTGGAAAGTGAAATACTTGACGGAACTCTACAATAAAACAAAAATGTCTTTATGATCATTCTTTATTAATAAGCATAATACGAGTATGTACAATGTAAGGTAACAGTTACTTATTTAAAAAAATCTAATGGGAGGTATGAAACTGTTTTTTATTTTTCATCAATTGGTTGATATCAGGTTTGATAGAAGAGAGTTGAAGTCTCATATTAGGTTCGGCGTCCAGTCTATTGCGGTATTTTGTTTTGGTAGCTGCATAGGTTGAGAGTCCTGTTTCGCACAAGTATTCCGAGCCATTTTGGCGAGCATTGGATATTCATCACGGATTCTGCACAAAAAATAGTATAGAGGCGTCGTTTTGAACAGTGACTCCATACTTGTGTCCCATGCCATTTCTAAAAAAGATTCATATATCACGTTTGACATACTTTCAGGCTTTTGCAAGTTGGGTAAAAAAGGATTATGAATCCATGAATTCATTTTCATTTTTGTAATCTGTTCTTCGGGAAAATACGTCTCAAAAGATGGACGCATCGCAGTGAGATATTAGACCAATTCTTCAAATACATCATCTTGAAACATTTCTGAGTCGTTATCGCTAACAAACTCACTGAGTGACGCAAAGCTTTCTATTTTCTCTTACCAACGCAAATAATCAAAAAATCTAATTTTCTCCTGAAGGCAGATATTTTGTTACAGGCCTGGAACACTGTTGTCTGTTTACCTTGTAATGAAAAATTTAATTCGTTCAGTTTTTGGAAGATATCCGCCATAAAATACAGTCGGAATAACCAAGTTTTATCATACAAACGGTCCCTCAAATTAAAAGAAATATCTGAAAAAAACATTTGTAACTCGGCTCTAAGTTCAAATAGCCTTGTTAAAGTTTTACCCCGAGATAACCATCGCACTTATGTATGGAACAGCAGTGTTTTATGTTTGCTGCCATAATCTTCACACAATAATAAGAAAAATCGGGATTGTAGTGGTCATGATTTGATAACATTAAATATTTTTACTGCTTCATCCATAACTAATTTTAGATTTGACGGCATTTACTTCATCGCAAGTGCTTGTCTATGCAGGATACAATGGCTGGAACTACAATTAGGCGCTTTATGTTTTATTCGTGACACTGCTCCTGCTGTTTTACCTGTCATCGCCTAGGCCCCCCATCTGTACAAATGTCAATGCAATCGTTCCAACTGAGATGATTTTCTTCAAAAAATATATTTATTTTATTAAAAATTTCTTCTCCGGTAGTGTTTGTGGCCAGCGGTGAACACATAAGCATGTCTTCTTCAAAAGAACGTTCATATGGATATCTCACGATAACCAGCAAGATAGCCAGACCAGCGACATCAGTCGACTCATCCATTTGCAAGACGAATCTTGTTTTTTGTAGACGTGTAACTAGTTATTGTTTGACGTAGCTTGCCAGATCATGAATTCGCCGTGAAACAGTATCGTTTGATATCGGCACAGTAGAAAGATGCTTTGCAGATTTATGATCGAGCATACATTTTGTTATGACTAACACACATGGTTTTATTAAATTCTCGGCGATAATGTGCGCTTCACCTGCTTGTACAATGCGATAGCTAACTAAATACGATGCCTCCGTGGCCTTTTCATTGACAGTTTGTATTGTATGCATCATAGTTTTTTGACTTTCCAATAACTGTTCTTTTTTACGTACAAAAAATTATTCATTCTTGTCTTTAAACTCGGGGTGTACAGTTTTTAAATGTCGGCACAACTTGGCAGGTACCATGGAACTATTGGGAAGCAGTTTACTACATAACATGCAGAGAGGTGAGCCGTTGGAATCAACAAATCCGTAACTGATATATGATTAATCATACTTCCTTTTTTTTAGCCTTTGAAACCGTGGTGGTTGACGTCTTTGCAGCACCATCTTGATCGGGAATTGCTGTATACTCCGCGCGTACTGCTTTTGAACATTCAGCTTCGTTGGCCAACGTTCAATTCTTCTTTATTAATAATGTTATGTGTCAGGATGGTGGGGTAAAAATAATGGGTAGAAGAGTTTATTCCAAAGAAGAAATGTACAACACAGATACAATCAGAATACAGCAGTAGAACACTGAACACTTCGTTTAAAGTTCGCAATTCGTTCCGCTAGCTAGTAAGTACTTATCGCTCCGAACGCTAATCGTTGACTGATTGAGTGTCGGTCGAGGCACGATTGTCGCTTTTATAATCCTAGTCTCGATTTCGAACATTATCAACGATACTCGAGTCGACGCCTTTGGTAAATAAATAAACCGAAATAAAAATAGAAATACAAATTGACAAACAATTCGCGACTTTATGTTTTGGAGTTAGAGCCGAAAGTCGCTTGTTCACAATTATAGCGCCTAATCTCAGAGGCGATTTTTATCAAAGAGACTGCGCGCACACAAGTATATACCAGTGGTGGCGACTAAGTTCGGCTGCGCCTCGTGATACACCACGTAAAACACTCGCCCGAGTACACGTATCGTGGAACGGTCGACCATAGAAAGAGATGTTTTTAATTATTTGTTTCTAAATTCTTGCGGAGCCCTAGGGTTCCGCGGAGCACACTTTGAGTATGTTTGGTCTAAAGAATTACGAACGCTAATTTCAAGTTCTTCTCTTGTATTAACTGGGTTTGCATAAACATCCGACTTGACTTTACCACATAAGTGGAAATCGAGTGGGGTGAGATCTGGTGTTCCTGGAGGCCCAACATATGTAGCTCCGCGTCCTATCCACCTTTCCTCGAAAACTTCATTCAAGTATCCCCTCACCTCAGCTGAGGAATGCGCTGGGGCACTATCT
Source organism: Tillus elongatus (assembly GCA_964006375.1). NCBI lineage: Eukaryota > Metazoa > Arthropoda > Insecta > Coleoptera > Cleridae > Tillus > Tillus elongatus. The sequence goes on along the minus strand of OZ023263.1, from coordinate 79,347,876 downwards.
AGTTGGTACCAACAATTGATATAACGATTAAGTGGCAAGGTCTCTAAAAAATCACTGACTGTGGTTCGTAAAATCCGTAAGTACCGATTGGAATTAAGATTTATTATCATAAATACAATACAAAATTTTGTTGCTCACTAACAGCGAAAACACATTGAAATTGAATTTTATCTGAAAACAGCCTTCCCTAGAGTAATGAGAATTGTGTCTGTTGAAAATCCCTTCATGGGAAAACTTTGTTTCATCCAAATTATTTTTCTTATGAAAGAAGGATTATCTTGATCGCGGTGAAGGAGCATTTGACAAAATTCTACCCTTCGTACTGGGTCACTGGGTTGTAGAAAATTTACAAATGTGAATTTATGATTATGAATATTATGCTTGAGCCATATTCTGTTGATGATTGGTGCCGGAGGGAGCAGATGTCTGTGAAAAAGAAGGTTGGACAAATTAAAACCACCTATTATTTTGGGGGAAACAATTCCATTTCTGGAACAGGCGAAATATATGGGGGTTACTCTAGATAAGAAGCTCAACTGAAACGTACAGTTAGAGAATGTAATCCACAGAGCCAAACTATCTGTGTGGACATGCCAAAGAATCTGGGGAAGTAACTGGGGAGCAAGCCCACAACAGATGTACCGGCTCTATGTAGTGGTTATCAGACTGATGATAACCTATGGAGCTATAGTTTGGTGGCCTAAGGCACTTCGTGGTATCGTGTGGGTCATACTCGCACAGAGACAAGCTTGTCGGATGATAATGGGTGCGATAAGCACTCCATCTTCACACTAGGCCGAAGAGAGGGGCTAGGTGGACAAAGTACAGATTAAAACAAACAGCTGGCAGCATGCCGGAGGCAATCAGTTTAGGAAGAACCGGACACCTCGACATTTAGAGTCATGAGGTTCTGGGAATGGTCTCAGACCTGATGCCTACAAAGATCAGTAGATATATGTCTTTCAAGACCGTCCTTCCGGAAAGGGAGGATTGGGGGCGAAACCCAACCAGACACAATTGAGGGCAGATCTCTGCTGGTACACTGAAACCCAACCAAAAAAAAAAATGGAGGGCAGATCTTTGCTGGTACACTGAGGGCTCCAAAACCGATTGGGGGGCAGGAGCTGGCGCAAATGGGAGCAACACCGATGCAAGAATATCGTTTAGCCTCGCAAAGTATGCAATCATACACCAGGTATGTGATGCTTTCGAGATGTGTGCGAGTGAAACTATACAAAACCATTGCACACACAAATTGATAAAAATATATTCAGATAGCCAAGCTGCAATAAAGACACTTTGTTCCTACCGCTGCACTTCATAAACGGTATGGAGCTGTAAATCTCAACGAACTAGGCAACTACAATGAGGTGTCGCTGGTCTGGATACCGGGCACTCGACCTTCATGGCAATGTAGCGGCCGACACGTTTGCCAGAGGTGATGCCAAGGAGGACTTTATTGGACCAGAACCTGTGTTGGGGATATCATCATGCACAGCAAAACGCACCTTAAAGACCTGGACAGATAGAAGGATAATCCCACAATAACAAAATCTGCCAAACACACTCTAAGGCCTTCATATATGGCCTTTCAGAGTCAAAAGCTAAAAAACTTCTAGAGCTAAACAGACAACAACTGAAAACTCTAGTCCACCTGTATACATGACACTGCCGCTTACGTCACCACATGCACCGAATTGGTCCGGCTGCCGACAGGACAAGACACCTGCTCTTTAGCGAGAAACAGCTTGCACCAGAAGATCTGAGTCAACTTTCGCCCACAAAAATTGTCGTATGCAGAAAGCTGGATCAGTTCGGTGAAATATAAGACAATTAGGCGTGAGCCACAATAGACCTTAAGGTGGCAGTGGAGGGACCGTTGTGGCCCGGTCACAATTTAACCTAATCTAAGACTCTCTTGATGTCGAGAGCGTATTACTCTGTGCAGGAGTTTTTTGATGACAGTTTTTGAACGATGGGAGCAAGGAGCAATTAGATAATTAGTCTAGTCAACATTGATATTTGTTTAATTTTATATGTTGTTTTTGTCTAGTTGGTTAATTTTTGAGCGTTTGTGCATTTTATTATGCTACAATTATTGATTTAGAGATGCTCTGTATGTAAGGAAGGAGCGATAAAATATATTATCTAATCTAACTAATCTAATCTAGATCTAGAAACAACTTTAGCAGTATTTTGATGGTGATGGACACTGTAGACAAATAATTTGCTTGCTGATGTTTCTGGCTGTGGTCATCCTGGAGTGTTAATTGTGTTTTACTTGTGACATTTGATTTGTTTTGATGGCAGAATTTGTCTTTTAGGCTGTTTTTAAGATGTGTGTTTTCATTGTGTAATTTTGCACTTGTTTTATATTCTGACCATATGTATTTTCATTTGATGTGCCTCATGTACGTTAATGTACCCAGAGGTGATCAATAAACTAACTAAGATAGTTCTTGTTCCATTTACGAACATAAGGAAACTAAATCTAAAAGCTCCCACTTTGAATGGGATACAGATCCAATTTTCCAATGAAGTTAAATATTTAGGGATCTTGTTAGAACAAAAACTGAACTGGCACACACACACACTTGGAAAAAACTCATTCGAGAGCCACAATGGCAATCTGGACTTGCCATAGACTCGTAGGAGAGACAGGGGGGGCTGAATCCCAGGATGGTTTATTGTATGTGCCAAACTGGTTAAACTCATAGTCACATATGCATCTATAGTATGGTGGCCAAAAAAGGAACAAGCGTCAACGCAAAGTACATTGCAAAAATTGCAGAGGCGGATCTGTCTTGGAATAACTGGAGCTATGGCATCATGCCCCACAGCTGCAATAGAGGCAACGCAGAATCTTACTTCACTGCAGATATTCGTGAAGGGGGAAGCAGCACTAAGTGCCTCGAGAATATTTCAAGCATACAAATTTAAACCAGGAGACTTGCTAGACCACCTGAAGATCCTGGAAATCATTCCATTGGAGTCATTCGCCAAACCAACAGATCAAATGCCAGCTAGACTAGACTTCAAAGTTCCATTTGACATGGTCATAAATGACCTCCAAACATGGGACAGGGACAGTGCAACGCGAACAAACAACTCATCTGTATGATATACAGACGGGTCTAAAGAAATGGAGGGAGCAGGACTGTAAATAAGAGGACTCAACTTTTGACTTGCTAAATCCCTAGGAAAAACTTCCACCGTCTTCCAAGCAGAAATGTTTGCTATAAATCCCTATGTACAGGAGTACATACAAAGAAGATTCAGAAATAGAGAGATCTATATCCTGTCAGACATTCAGGCAGTACCAAAGACTCTGAAATCTTTTAAAATCGAGTCTAAACTGACCTGGGGATGCAAAAAGTCATTGAAGCAACTGGCTGTGAACAACAAAGTCACTTTGATTGGTACCAGGGCATCAAAGCATTGAAGGAAATAAGGAAGCAGGTGGTCTTGCAAAAACGGCAGCAACAACACCATTCTATTGTTGCCTAACAAAAAGCCATGTAAGAAATGCACTTGATACTTGAGAGAAGAACCAAATGATGTCATCCTGGAGGAAGACGCCAGGCTTAAGGCAGGCAAAACGATTCATCACCATATCAACAGAGAAGTTTGAACGGTTTCTTGAATGGAACAGGAACTACTTGAGAATAATCACAGGACTTTTCACAGGGCACTCCTTAGCAAGGTATCACCTTATGAGGATGGGTAAGATGGGCAGTGTAAACTGCAGATACTGCACTGAAGCAGCAGAAACAACATTTGCTATGTGCGACTGCATGCCTCAGTTCTGTAAAAGGCACAAGTACCTTAGAGCGGTGACTTTAACATCCCAGAAAACAGGTAAAATAGCCCACAAAAGATAATAGAGTGCATATAAAGTCTGAACTTTTTGGGCACTATTAGGGAAAAACATAGGCGTGCACAAAAGACCCATTGGGGTAGCAGCGCTGAGAGGCCAAAGGCCTATTCGACTTATTAAACCATCCACAATATATGCCAAGTATCTACTGCTGTGTACCATTACTTTTGGACTACCTGTATAGGTCAGGGGCTTATAATTTTGCAGTATCGATTCAGTTATATTTTTTTATTACTTTTTAATATTAAAATTAGTTTCATTATTCTTGCAGAAGCCAACAGTAAACCACTGGTCGTGCCTTTTCACAGACAGCAACCATGGCACACAGTCATAGTTGGTATGACGACGCAACTTCGCCTTTAGACTGTGTTGATGATGAATTCTTGGATCCAAATTATTAAACATATTTAAACAGGGGTCAATGAATAATTCAGCTTTAAGCATGTCTCCTTACATTTTTTTCTTAATTGCAGATACTCTCACAATGACGTTAACAAGATAGATTCTATGGTGAACTCGGATACTGTTAGATCAGGTCAACAGCAGTCCCCAGCTAAAATAAACATAGCAATGGTTGTGGATCCAACGTACAGAGGAGCCTTATCATCCACAAGCACAAGTACCACAACTTCTAGCAGCAGTCCTTCCAGTAGCTATATGTCCTATGATACCATGGGGCAGTCAGACTCTAATGCTCCTCCGTATATGCCTATACAAGGACAGAAGAGGATGATGTCGTTAGACAAGAAACAAAAGAAGAAGAACAAAGATGGTGGCTGTAAGCAGCAATAACGGTAACTGATACTGTGATCTTAGAAGGAATTAGACACATATCATTTGATTTTTTTTACACAGGAAAAGTATCATATCTTAATGCAATAATTACTAAATTATCATTTTTATATGCCCAGTACCTACTTTTTAAGTTTATAGTAAGCAAATAATTTGGTGAAGAAAGTTTATTTTTATAATTATGACAACTTGATAAGTAATAAACCATAATGGTATTTATTAGCTTATAAATACAAAGGATGTTGACTGTGGTAGTCTATTAAAATGAAATCAGTTCTTCCTGTTTCAATATACTTTTTGTTTGGTTCATGCTTTTATATTTAACAGCCCCACACATTGCGATCTTTCAACGCCGTTTTACTTGAACAGGTAAAACTGTCAGTTTTGCACTATGAGGTTAAATCACACTACGATTTTATGAACAGTCTTTCCGAGATCTGAAAGCAGTACATAACGTGTGTTGCAGTGAAATTAACAATTTTAGTTGATATGCAGTCGCGTTGGCATTAGCTGTCAAGTCAAAAACGAAAAATGAATGTAGCAAATGGATGAAGGGATCGCTTTTAAAAAGAAGAAAATTCTCGCATGTAAATTTATTAAAAGTACTAATATTTGAGCTGGGCAATTGGTTGATGAGTCCATTAATTAAAACTCTGGACGCAGCAAGTACGTTATGGTAGTGAATTTTCATTAAAATATTTTTTAATAGCAATAATGTGTTTTTCCGAAAGTAAACTTAAAGTGTTCCCGAAAAAACTCGTTTCTTGGTCAACCTTATAGGTTAATAGCAAATTGAGCTATTCAAATATTAAGCATTTGATCAAAATTCGCTACCATGACGCACTTACTGCGTCCAGAATTTTTTTTCTTACAAACATGCATTATATTTCGATGGAAAATGCAAAAATTCAATAACATAGGCGTGTTTGATTTAAAAAAAAAGAAAATTTGTATCACCAACGACTTATGGGCCAGCCTGTGATTGTAGAAATAATTTTTTAAGATGTAGCTGAAGACACCCTATAATTAATATATACAATTTTTTTTTCATATCTTGTATAATAACAGATATATTGAGCTTTATTGATTTTTTTTACGAAAATTATATAAAAATTATATACCATTAACGATAAACTCTATAGCTAAGGCTACTGCCAAGCGTCAGAGAAAGGGTCTGTTTGAAATGAATTTTCTGGAAACATTTTATTAAAATGAAGGACAATGACGGTTGAAACTAAGACATCAGGGTTTGTAAAACATTCTTCTTGAGACATTTTATTTCCATAGCCCGTATTAGATTCAAGTTATTTTCCTAAATGTTGCCAATTTTGACGTTTATATCGCAACTTTGATGTTTTGTGAAAAACCCCAATTTATTTTTGTTTAATTGCCTATAACTTTTTTGTATTTTGACCTACAGAGCTAAATTTCGGTAGGTAGCTTGCGTATAATGATATGAACCCGCGTATAAAATTTGGTTGCCCTTACTTTGTTAATTTTGGAGATATAAATTTTTTTTGAAGGAAACACAAAATTTTCCGGGAAAACCTCGGCGGATTTTCCTGGCTAACGAACCTATCTAAGCGACTTGCTAAAGGAAGGTACTCACCAATTTTGACGTTTAAAATCGGGATTTTGACGTTTTGAGGAGAACCCAAATTTATTTTTCTTTAAATGCCTGTAACTTTTTTGTCCTTTAACCTACGGAGCTAAATTTTGGTATGTAACTTGCCTATAATGATATAAATCCGTGTATGAAATTTGGTTGCCCTTACTTTGTTAAGTTTGAAAATATAAAAAAAATCGATTTTTTTCGAAAGAAAACACAAAATTTTCCGGGAAAACCTCGGCCGATTTTCCTGGCTAACGAACTTATCCAAACCATTTGCGAAAGGAAGGTACTCACAAAGTTTTATCAAAATCGGTCCATTATTTTTTAAGTTATAGGTGTGACACATAAATATTCCTCAAGGTTCAGCTTTAGCCCCTACTTTGTTTCTTCTCCACATCAATGACCTCCTCTCTAGCACATCCAACCCAGTTCACAGTTACGCGGACGACAGCACCCTCCACTCAAACATACAATATTCTAAGCCTGTCTCGTTAGCCCAATTAGATGAGGATCGCAGACTCATGGAGGGTTCTGTCTCCGTAGACCTCCAAAAAATATTAGACTGGGGAAGTAGAAATCTTGTACAATTCAACCCCACCAAAACTAAGTCTTGCTTTCTTTCTCACAAGAGATACAGCAGCCCTAGACCCATCACAATGAACAACCAAGTTATTCAAAGTAATGAGTCCTTTTCTCTTGTTGGCATTTCTGTGGATCGAAATCTTAATTGGCACCAACATGTTACATCAATTGCAGAAGCGGCTGCTAAGAAATTGGGTTTCCTCTTCCGGGCTCGCAAATACTTTTCACCAACTAATCTCTATACCTTATACACTTCACAAATAAGGCCAAACCTCGAATACTGCTCCCACATCTGGGGTGCAGCAGCCGCTTCTACACTCGCTATCCTGGACTCCATTCAAAAGAGAGCTATACGTCTCATCGGTGACCCTACCCTCACCCAAAGGCTTCCATCCCTTGCCCACCGACGTGCCGTTGGTGACCTCTCTCTCTTTTATAGATATCTGCACGGGCACTGCTCAGAGGAGCTTTCCTCCATAATTCCCCCACCTGCTGCCCCCAGCAGATCTACCAGGGGAACAGAGCGAATGCACCCTTTTACTGTCCAGGTCACCAGACATAGAACATCTTGTTATGCCCGCTCTTTTGTCCCGAGGACTTCCAAGTTGTGGAATTCCTTGCCGGCACATGTTTTTCCTTCTCCTCCGAACCTCCAAACCTTCAAGTCCAGAATTAACAAGTTGCCTCTTTCCTCCTTGTCAACACCCACGGTACGATAGTATTTAGGCTGTAAGCCCTCGTGGTGTGTTGTTGACATTATATATATATATATATATATATATATATATATATATATATATATATATATATATATATATATATATATATAAACATATAAAGTCTGAAACTGACCTCGGATTTGGGTTCCGGGGGTCCTAAATAGCGCTCATTTGAAGCAATTTTTTCAAAATTCAAAAGTCGGGATCTCCTCATTAGTGAATTTTTTTTAAGAAAATTCACTAAAAGACAAAATACACAACTTTTACTTTCTTTAATTACTTCCACATCGTCACATGTGGAAGTATCGCATTGGCGAGAAAAAATTTCAAAAAAAAATTTCGCTTAAACGTCGTAAAAAGGGCCAAAACATATAGAGAACATCATTTAGGGGGGAAAAATTTTTTGTCTGTGTGTCTGTAGCCACGATAACTTTAGAACGAATTGAGATATCGTCTTAAAAGTTGGTATACAGTTAGCACCTGGCAAACTAACGATTCGGATTATTTTCGGGTAAAATCGCTCTAGTGTGTAGGGGATGAATGGGGGGTGATTTGGTGAAAATTGACTTTTTTTCGTTAAAACTCGAGTAATATAACTTTTTAGGGTTTATTTATTATTTAGTAAAAAGCTTTAAATTTCATCAAACATTTGGTATTTTGTGCTGAAATTAAATTAGGGGTTGAATTTGTGGGGGTGGAATATCGGTGAGAGAAATTAGAAATTAGGATTTTTTTTGCTAAAACGACTTAGAAGTCTCAAAACATGTAGAAAACTGATCTGGTACTCTGTGCTGAAATTAAATTAGGGGTTGAATGTGTGGGGGTGAAATATCGGACAAAAATTTCGAATTTTTTTTTTTGCTAAAACGACGTAGTATGGCTCAAAACATATAGAAAACTTGATTCTGTAATGAAATTTTTTTATCTGTTATATTGGTTGTTGGAACGAATTGAGGTATCATCTTCAAGTTTGGTATCCAGTTAGCACCCAACAAAGAATGGTTCGAATTGTTTCTGGGTAAGATCGCTTAAGGGGGTAGGGAATAAATGAGGGGTATTTGGTGAAAATTGGCATTTTTTTGTTGAAACTCGAGTAATATGATGTTTCAGAAGTTTATGAGTACAGGGACACGAATCTTTTTCTTTGTGGTCAAGTCATGGACCATAAATTAATTTCATGAGAATGTCTTTCTGAGGAGAGTAGGTTATCACAGCTATGTGGAAGTGATGATTCAATTTGCAGCACTATTTTTCCTGTAGCAACTACACAGAGAATCAATATTTTTTTTGCTGTTCCATGTGTTGTGTTTAATCTGTTTTATTAGTGAATTTTTATTTTAAAAAATTCACTAATAGAGAGGTATCGATGGTGAGACTTTGCAAAAAAATTTTCAAATGAGCGCGAACTAGAACCCTAGAACCCATATCCAGGGTCAGTTTCAATTTATATATATATATATATATATATATATATATATATATATATATATATATATATATATATATATATATATATATATATATCCAACCGCTAACTCAAAAAATAACTAACCGATTTCGATGACACTTGGCAAGTGCCTTTCTTTTGTTAATGGTTTGGATGAGTTCGTTAGCCAAGAAAATCGAACAAGGTTTTCCGGGAAAATTTTGAGTTTTCTTTCGAAAAAATTTTTTCCTCCGAAAATTACAAATCTATTTTAATGAAATTTGGTGCAATATTTAGCCTCGGGGAAGACCTTACTACATACCAAAACTCAACTTTCTAAGTTTATAGGAAATTGAGTTATTTCAATTTTGAGTTTTCTTTAAAAAAAATGTTTTTCTCCAAAAATTACAAATTTATTTTAATAAAATTTGGTGCATATTTAGCCTCGGGGAAGACCTTACTACGTACCAAAACTCAACTTTCTAAGTTTATAAGAAATTGAGTTATTTCAATTTTGAGTTTTCTTTTTAAAAAAAAATTTTTCTCCAAAAATTACAAATCTATTTTAATAAAATTTGGTGGATATTTTGCCTTGAGAAAGACCTTGCCACGTACCAAAATTCAACTGTCTTAAGTGTACATAAAATTGAGTTATTCAAATTTGAAGAATTTAATAAAAATTCACTACCATAGTGCACTTGCTGGGTCTTGAACTTTTTTTTTTTACTAGCTGTTCATATGCCTTATCTCTCTTTATTCTACTTTCTTTAATTCTTTCCTGTGGCAACTACGCAGAGAATGAATCTTTTTTTGCTGTTTCTTTAGTTGCTTTAGGTTTAATCTGTTTTATTATTGTTACTAGTTGTTCATACGCCTTATCTTTCTTTATCCTGTCATTGTATGGATGTGAATTTACTCTCCATAAAAATATAATAACTTGGCATAAATTTATGAAAATTCCAATAAAAATTGACTATTTACTTGACGCAGATTAGTCATTTTTTTACTTTAAGATAAAACAGTCAACACCACTGGAAAGACGTGTGTTTTTTTAAGTCTGTTTTCTCCACACACTACAGACTTGTTTAAGCACGTATGAAAACACGCGTTGTATCTGGCCCCACCGGATTATTTTTAACCATTTAGTCCGTCAGCAAGATGGACAGTTTTTAGGCACACACTTCGGTTTTGCAGTCTTCCTACTTTAACAGTTTTATACCTTCGAGTAAAACAGTGTTAAAAGAACGCAATGTGTGGGGTATTTTTGAGTCAATTTTCTAAGTCCCTGCACATGTTGGAGCTGTGATAAAAGCTATAAAAGCACCAAATAAAAGCAACAGCTACTAAATATAACCCTTACCCAATGTGTTTATGTTAAAGGTTTGATACTATTATTGTTTTAGATGCTCTATTTGCTAGTTACTTAAAACTTGTTATTAGAAGATTTTTCCATTCGAAATTCCAAAAGCCATCGTTTAAAAATTGTTAGTGAAACTGAAAATGATGTATCTTAAAATATTGCTATATGGTATTCTTTATCATAATAATTACCTATTCTAAATATACTAATAAATCCAAATGTGTTGACCATATTATCAATAATTAGCCAATTAAAGTAAAAACTATTTCGTCTGCTTGTTTCTCGGTATAAACGGCTGCATAAAAACAATTCATTATTGTTCCAACATATTTACCTTTTAAGAAAACATTAATTAAACTAACTAGTAATTATACAAGTTGGATTAAATTTGCTTATAAAATATTTTTGAGATGGTGTCTAAACGCACATGTTCAAAGCCAACATAACATTGAAAAAATTCACAAAAAGAAGTTTGCTAATATAGTTATCATACTAGTATTGAAGCCCTCTTTTTATTTTTAGTTGCTTATATTGACCGATTTTTTTTTTAATTTCAACAACACACCACGAGGGCTTACAGCCTAAATACTATCGTACCGTGGGTGTCGACAAGGAGGAAAGAGGCAACTTGTTAATTCTGGACTTGAAGGTTTGGAGGTTCGGGGGAGAAGGAAAAACATGTGCCGGCAAGGAATTCCACACCTCGGGACAAAAGAGCGGGCATAACAAGATGTTCTATGTCTGGTGACCTGGACAGTAAAAGGGTGCATTCGCTCTGTTCCCCTGGTAGATCTGTTGGGGGCAGCAGGTGGAGGAACTATGGAAGAAAGCTCCTCTGAGCAGTGCCCGTGCAGATATCTATAAAATAGAGAGAGGTCACTAACGACACGTCGGTGGGCAAGAGATGGCAGCCTTTGGGTGAGGGTAGGGTCACCGATGAGACGTATAGCTCTCTTCTGAACGGAGTCCAGGATAGCGAGTGTAGAAGAGGCAGCAGCACCCCAGATGTGGGAGCAGTATTCGAGGTTTGGTCTTATTTGTGAAGTATATAAGGTATAGAGATTAGCTGGTGAAAAGTATTTGCGAGCCCGGAAGAGGAAACCTAATTTCTTAGCAGCCGCTTCTGCAATTGATGTGACATGTTGGTGCCAATTGAGATTTCGATCCACAGAGATGCCAACAAGTGAAAAGGACGCATTACTTTGAATAACTTGGTTGTTTATTGTGATGGGTCTAGGGCTGGTGTATCTCTTATGAGAAAGAAAGCAAGACTGTGATTTAGTGGGGTTGAATTGTACAAGCTTTCTACTTCCCCAGTCTAATATTTTTTGAAGATCCATGGAGATAGAACCCTCCATGTGTCTGCGATCCTCATCTAATTGGGCTAAAGAGACAGGCTTAGAATATTGTATATTTGAGTGGAGGGTGCTGTCATCCGCGTAACTGTGAACTGGGTTGGAAGTGCTAGAGAGGAGGTCATTGATGTGGAGAAGAAACAAGGTAGGGGCTAAAGTTGAACCTGCAATTTGACAATTCTTTTGTTCACACAAATTTCACAGTATTTTTTTTTGCCCTCTCCCATTATGGACGGTTTAACTGCTTTTCTAGGGAATTTTCGTAGAAAAAATTCACTATTGAGAAGATCCTGGCTTTTGAATTGTGACAAAATTTCTTTGCTTTACACTTCCAAGTAATTGTGTCTTTATATCTTGTCTAATATTTATGTTCGCAAAACTTTAATATGCTTATTTCTATATATGTAGGATAGTATCGAGCAGCAGTACAACTTGCGCTCAGACCAATTTCATTATAAAGTGCATCACTGGTGTATGTTACTTCTTTCCCATAAATTATCTTTATTAACCATCTTTATGTAGTACCAACTTTTCTTATACATGTCTGCGACGCCTCACCACAGGCAAGTCAGTAGTTTATGTTTATAAATTGTTTTAGTCATTTCATTATTGAAGAAAACTTCTTAGCTGTTGTACTGCCTGACTCGTATCTCTATCCAATCTCAAATGTCGGTCGATGCTTATGCCTAAGTATGTGATGTTGTTTGTTTCCTTGATGGTATAATTATATACAATGCTACGAGCTTATGACCCAAAATTAAATTTAGTCTTCTCCCAATTTATGGATAGAACATTAGAATTAAACCACGCTTTGGGACTTTTTAAATCTGTCTCTGGTCTATTTTTAAAACAACCAGCCTAAAGCAGTATATAAAATGGCTGTATCATCGGCATAACTAACAATGTCCCCCAAAGAATGCAAAGTTAACAGTTCGTTCAAATATAGGTTAAACAAAACTGGCCCCTGTACAGTGCCCTGAGATACCCCACTTTCAGTGACTTCATAGGAGCTAATGTAGCCACATATACTTATTCACTGTTTTATTTCAGGGATGTAGCTTTTCAGCAGATCGAATATTTTTCTACGAAATCCATTCCAATGTAACTTATTTAATAATATTTCTTGTACTATGTCAAATGCTTTTGCTAAGTCCATGAATACGCATAGTGTAGGTCGTCTTTTATCTAAATTTTGATATAATCCGGACAAAATTAATGCAATAGCATCTTCTGTGGACCGGCCCCCACAAAACCCAAATTGCCATTTAGGGAGTACTTTATATTTTAAAAGGAATGAGATTATGCTCGATTTTATTATTTATTCAAATATTTAGAAGTGTTGGAAATAGATGTAATAGGTCTAGAGTTTATCATTTCCATTAAATCACCTTTTTTGAAGATAGGAGCAATAACACCTATTTTAAAAACCTTTGGAATGACCCCTTCATCTATATATCTATTAAATAAATATGTTACAGGTTTCGCTATCTCATTGCACAACATCTTTAAGGTTGTTGAATCAATCTGGTATATTCAGGTGACTTGTGCTCCTTTAGGTCAACTATTCTTTGTGTAACGATTTTGTCAACATGTTAACTATTTTTGACAACTGTTTTACATTTAACAGCACTTAGGGACTTTTCAGGTAAATGTAGCATCATTATGCACCAACTGGGTATGAGTATTTAGCTACATAGTGAATAGAATAGGTCTATACGATTGTGCATTGAATTTTAGCCTTGATGGCGCTGGAATATCGAAATCGGCAAAAGTGACTTAGAGACTGCTTGCATAAAGCCCTTCGTTTGTGGCTCGATTTGTGTGCATCCATACCAAAACATTTGTTGCACATGTAAATGGATCAATTACCAAGTTATAGAAATAATGACTAGCATTTAAGAGATTACAAAATATTTTTTTGCGTATTTTTTAAGCAATAATAGTTATTTCACTTAAAGTCATTTTAAAGTGCAGTGGTCTGAAAAAATTTTCAACATTTACTCATAAAGTCAAGATTCATATCCATAAAAAAATTATTTTTTTGTTGTTTGTTATTACATCATATTTACACGTATGTTTTATACAAGAAAATTTTCAACTTTCAATTATCTTGCATGTAGAGGTGTGCGAACCCATGTTTTGTTCGAACCGAACTATGAACGAACTCAAGCAAATATGTTGGATCGAACTTCGAACCTCTGAAATAGTATGTCTAAGGTTCACAGTCGAACTTCGAACTTATTAGAAATTCAAAATCGAACATCGAACTACCCAAAATTCTTCAGTGTTCATATATCATTTCCTTAAATACAAAATTTAGGAATATTGTAACATACAATATTTGATATGTAAAAGATTCCCACTCTTTTTACAAAAAGGAAGGGTTCGACAAATTTGCAGGTTGGTTGGGTGAAAATGCCGTCCGCTGCTGATCGTTCCGGAGATGGGTCAACGTTAAATCAAAACCACAAAAACAAAAAATATTTTAAACTTTTTTAGATTTCTAGATCTATAGATAAGCTCAATTATAAACATGTTGTTGTTTGGTATTGACTAGGTAGTTTTAGCAAACAGATTGAGAGGGTTCAAAGTGAGCATGATAGGTATATAACAATAAAAATTTTAAAAAATAGTAAACCGACTTCATTAAGAATAACTCAAAAACTACTGGTCAGATCTTCATCAAATTTATATGGCACCACATGAGAAGCACCAGCTGTCAAAAAAAAAGAATCATCACAGTTGGTTCACCTAGAAAAAAGTTCTGAGGTAACACAGATAAAAAATAAATGGAGTCGGATTGAGAACCTCCTCCTTTTCTGAGGTCAGTTAAAAATAACCACTTACAAGTTTGAACTGTCTGCTGATTGCGAATATGTAACTGTTTTGGCTCACTGTGAAATAAAGCATGTTGAAACCAGTATTTTCCAAAGGCCATCTGCAATTATCACCAAATTCTGAAAATGTATGTTACCGATCGCCTTCGAACACCGCCATCATAATGTTGTTAGTGAAAAAGGTGTTGGAAGGCTAGGATATATAAGTAAAATAATTATGTGATTGCTAAATGGCTCCGATGTGTCTCAATGTGTCCCACTTACTATTAAAAATATGCACCAGTGAAATCTCCTGAAATTACGCTATCAACTCAATGAGACCAATACGAGTTTGAAGCGTCGCTACCGAGTTAAAGGGGCCGCAACTTCGCTACCCTTGGCAACATTCAATGTCTGTAAAGTTAAATTTCGAAGTATTTTTGAGCAACGAAGTTCGAACTATTTTGAAGAATTACATATTTCGAACTTCGAACTACTTCAACATCGCTAGTGTGAACATATTTTCGAACCGAAGGTTCGGTTCGAGATCGGGTTCGATTCGAAATTTCGAAGCTTCGCACACCTCTACTTGCATCTAATTTTTCTCTATTTGTAGCTGATTTTAATTTAAATTATTATGCTTTCAAATGAGATCAAATTATCATATATGTTTAGATATTATTGAAGATGATAAAGATTAATAAACTGAAACTAACCAGATGTATTATGATTTCTTTAAATATCATGTGATTTTTTAAATGACACTTTATTTTAACAGCATTAATGACATTATTTGTTTACAAGAAAATATGGCATTTATTTTAAACTATGTTTTTCATTTAATGTACTTTTATGTTATTGTTTAAACTATACAATCAAAGAGGTAGCTTAAGTTTATGCATAAAATATCAGTACTATTGTTTATATAACCAATAATCAATAAACAATCTATAATATTATTGTTATATTTTTATATAATTTTTTATTGTAATCTTTACACTCAATGCTTTATATTTTTGTACATTTGTAACAAGAATTAGCAATAAAACAGTGTTTTACAGATGTAGTGTTATTTGAAAGTAAATAGGTTAAAAAATAATATTTTAACATTAACTTTACAATAGAAGTCTTGACTGGCCCACAAAATACTTGTCAAAGATCATTAACAACGGCGAAGAGAAATAACCGAATTAGTTCCATACACATATAAAAATAATATTGTGGTCAGGTTTCTTTCTGATTCATATGAGGTATTGCTAAATTTACTTAATTAGGTAGCTATAGTTAGTTTAACAGCCTTCTATTTATCTCCGTCTTTCATTACATGTTTCCATCTCACTTAGATGTTCAAGGTAATTAAATATGTGACAGTATTGTCTTTCATAAGTACAGGGTGGGCCAAAGTAGGTACTTTCTTATGGAAACTCATGTTTCTGTCAGAGATAGAAAAAATTGAGCCCGTCTCCTGGGCTCAAATTTTATGAGAAACTCACTGCTGCAAACAAAATCATGCTATTTCATCGTTTTGTCGCTAGAAGGCATTTCTATAATTTAGTCGATTACTTTGATGTCCTATAACTTTTTTTTGTCTTTAAAGATAATTGATTTCTGAAAAGAAAATTCACAGCAGTTTTCAATGTAAAATAACCTGGTGTGGTTTAGTTTAATACAGGGTGACTGAAACACTTGCTGTAGCAAAAAAAATTGCTTATATGGGATACCCAGTATATTTTTACATTTTCTTGTAGTTCTTAAAATCCTCTTTTCAAAAATATATAATACTATATATCTAAATCTGGCACTTTATGATATATAAGGCTTTAAAATAAATTAAGGAAGAAAATCAAGTAGCCACTATGGTATAGTGCCTCATGACAATTGTTTTAAAGTGGATTTACCAATAACCTACTAATTTGCTTGGAGTAAAGTAATTATTTCTAAACTTAACAATACTTTATTGTAAGAGTTATTAACCTTCGCTAGACCCGCAAAAATGAAGTGAATAAAACTAAGTATAGCTATTTATAAATTATGAAAACAGCATTAAACATTTAGGAAATATTGGGTTCATTTTATACAGCCGATCACTGTTCAAACATAAATTGCTATTTTCTTTCTGGCCCTAGTTCAGAATATCACCAAATTTTATTTTGTTCTAAATACCCTGAGAGCCTATAAAGATTAAAAACTAAGACTACATTACGTACTCTTGGGATCCCTCTTATCCAAGAGGATGCATTGATGTGCTCCAGGAGCACGCTGGAGTACTAAGAGTATGCTCATAATTTATCTGTCAATCACACAAACAAAAATAAATAACATTCTAAAACAAATAACACCAAGTTGAATCACATTACAAACTAAATGTGGGTATCACATTTTGAATAAGAAATATACTAGAAAAACATAAAGTGAAATTTTTATTGAGATAGTGTGTACGAAAAAGAGTAGATTTAAGTATATAACTATAAACAACAACAAAATAAATAAGTAAGTTTTCAAATAACGTAAAAAACATGCTCGAGGCGTTTGATATAATAATAATCATTTTAATGATTGTCCTTAGTGACAGAGATCACAGATATATGCTACAGCTTTCTTGCCAACATAGCTGCAGTTTTCGTGAGCCCATTTTCCACATTTGGAACATTTTATCCATGCCTCTTGATTTTGACCCTTTATATTTTTCTGCACATATCAAGCATTGCTCTTTACCTTCGTCATTTTCTTTCTTCGATATACCTTTCTTAATATGTTTCGTCTTAGGTAGATTATAGTCACAGATTATTTTCCTTTTCACTGGTCGGTCATTTCGGCCAGACATTGCATCCCTGTCTAGGCTATATTTGAAAAGAGTACCGGTCAGTATTTCTGACTTTTTTCCTTTCCTCTTTTTTCTTTATAGGCAGATTGTTGTTCTTTTCTTTATGAGTAGGATAAAGATTACTCAGAATCTCTTCGCTGTTGAATTGAGTTGAAGGCCCGATGATACTATCGGTATTCTGATCAATACAGAGGACTGAATTGTCGACGTTTTGTTCCACAAGGACTCTGATATCTTCTGTTCCTAAGCTACTCAAATGTTCTCTCAGTTCTTGATCTTGGTAAATGATTCCGATGTCAGTTTTGGGCAGCACCTCCCCATTTTGTGGCATAGGTTTCTCAGTAGCCAGCGAACGCTGAAAATCTTCATCTATAAATATTTTCAGATTGAAGGGACAAATACCGGTGCTCATAAAGCTCCGCACACGGATTGTTTTGAAGCATAAATGGGACATCCTGTAGGCATTTATTATAACAATAATGGGAAATATAAAGCTTATCAAATATTTTAATGCCACTAAATTTATATTTTAGGCAATCTAAATTTAAAGATACAACATAACATATTATAACCGCAATTGAATTTGTTGGTAGAAAATAGGAGTGTTATATGACAGCATTCACCAGGCACCGACGACTGAGTTTAAGGGCTCATCTGCGGGGCTGTTGATACAATTCAGCAGTTGGTAATCTTATGAACGTATCGGTGACACCAAGCAGTATTTTGACAACTGCTGCGACTGGTGATGGACCGCATTCAACGACATAGTAATGCCATTGACCGCATTAGTGTAACGATTTTTTCTAAGCGAAAATTTAAACTGGGTTAATAATGGTCATGGGCGAACGAAATGGGTAGTTTTCAATCGTCTGTTGAGTACAATATTTAAATGAAATTTCTTAACTTCATGAGGTCACCAATACGATAATAATTGGAAATTGTATTATCATTTGGGATGAAAATATCAACATGAACCAGCTTTTCCAACAATGAGAAAATAAAGAAATAAATCGAACCCTGCATTGTCAGAAAATTCGTAGGTCGTAGCTTAAGTCATACCTTTGCCTTTACCTACCACGCATTATCCACTGTGGATTTGACATGCAAGGGTAAGGTCTTGAAGGTCGTTAATTTGAAAGCGTCGAAATGTCAAAAAAGTAACATCAGGAAAATTTGAAATGATGTTTCAGGACCTCTGGTTTTTCACGATACAGAAGATCACTTCTAGGCATATCGACTTACTGAAGAAGTGATAATGTGGCAACAAAAAGAGAAATAAATATTTTCAAAGGTAAGTTAAGATCTAACATGAATATGGCAACATAATTTGCAGGCACCTTCAAGACGAAAGTCGCACGACAGTAATAACTCGGTTGCATTGAGGATGCGCACTTCCAAAAATATTTTAAGTAATGAAATAAAATACATTGACGTGCTGTTTCAGTGAATTCAATATACTATTTAGTTCAGGGTGCTGTTTACACACAAATTTCCCAACTGACCTGCCCTGACATCAGTTTGCCTAGATAAAAGATGGAAAAATGTGAAGGAAACTTACATTATGCTCAAATGAATGGCAGGGTTGGTTTTCCTTCCCCTTCTATCTTTTAATTAGCCAAACTGATGTCAGGAAAGCCAGTTGGAAGGATTGTGTGTAAACAGCACGTCAGGGAGGTATTTTTATTTCGTTACTTAATATATTCTGTAAAGTGCGCATGATCAATGCAATTGAATTTTTACTGTCGAGAGACGCTCGTCCTTTAAGTACGGTTATTTCAAATTGTGAAACATTTTTAATGCCGATTTTTTTGTTTTTTGGAAAAGTTCGTGTGGAGGAGAAGGTACCTATGTTATATACAATGATCTATGTGGAATAATAGATCATTAGTTATATAATATTTTATATGGATATTGAAATTTTAAATGTTTTTACCTATATTAAATAAGATAATTAAATCACATTGCCGTCTTTATGAATACCTATTAATAGATTATTTTATTCATTAAATTACACATGATGCGAGGCACACATTATATATTCCAAACATGCAAATTGCTGCTGAAAATAAGGTAGTCATATAGATGTTTGTCAGTTCTTATTTTCTTTCACTTGTAAGTATCGGCGTAGCTTGCCTCAGTTTTCAGAGGGGTGGCGTGGCCCCAGGTGTACGTTGGATTAACAAAATATATGTTTTCTATGTTCTTTATTAGAATCTTTCAGTGGGACCCGAGGTACATCAGGGGGGGGGGAGTGGGCAGGGCCCCCTGGCACCCCCTAGCTAGGCCAATGCTTGTAAGTATCTTGAGAAAGAAGCTTTGCAAAGCCATGAAATTTTTGGATAAGTACACTTGGAGAACCCCAAATCACCACAACACATATTTCAGAGACCTGACGATCGTTTCACTAACCAAGTTAGCGTCATCAGAGGATGAAAAATTTAGCATTATTCATCCTCTGATGACGCTAACTTAGTTAGTGAAACAATCGTAAGGTCTTTGAAATATGTGTTGTGGTGATTTAGAGTTCTCCAAGTGTACTTATCAGTGCTCATCACAGGTTCCAGTTTTCACATAGTGAAATTTTGGAGGTTAAATGTTAAATGACATTTATAATGTTGGAGTTGGAATGTCAACCAGTAGTCATAGACGTACGTGGCCCGTTTGTGCATTATTAATTTCAATTCCAGATATTTCGTAATAAAATACGTAATTTTAAGTTCTAAAATTGGAAATATCAAATAAGTACTGTCTGGTTCGTCTCAAGTATAATAATTGCTTAATTCAAACTCTACAGGTGATGAAACTATACCTCTCATATAACAGCAATGGTAATAAATTTGAAACTATGAACCGGCGGGAAATTAATTTTCTAACCCTACTAATGTGTTCCATTGTTTAAAGGAATTTATCTACGGTTTCTGACACTGCTTCATAAGCCTGGCTCACACACTCGCGAATTGCGAAACTGATTCCTATTGGTCCATATTATGATGTTATTTGAAATAAGCCAATAGGGATAGGTTTCGCTGCGATTTCGCAATTTAGGAGTGTATGGACCTAGCCTTAGTCGCAGTAGTCCACACAGAGCATGTATGGTAGTCAATTTAATATTCTTCACGCATGTGGCAACTGTTCATCTGTTACATTTTATTCAAGGCTATAGGTATGCTATCTGTATGTGACAAAAATTATGAGTACACATCCTTTAAACTTTTTGTTAGTAGTTTCCAGCTCTCCCGATTAAAATCATCATCTATGGTTATTGCAGAAGGGGTTTGTAAAATGCGAATTTTACCAGACCCGGATGAGGATTGGTCACCCATCCAGTAACTGGCCGTGCCCGACGATTCTTAGCTTCACTTAAGTAACATCCATGATACAAATAACGAGAGATATGATATTCCGACTACCTATTTTTAGACCTGTCACGCGCATGGTGTCAAGTGGTGAGTCCAATGCAACAATAATATGCTGTCGTTCAGTGGGGTTTGACGTTTCATCACAACCTCTTAACAAATTACGTATTTTACTAATATTTATGTGCATACAGTTGGAAGTAATAAAAATGAAAAAGATTAAATTTAGTGCTGCGATCTATATTATCTGAAAAAGGCAATATAGGCGTAATTTCAACCGCATTAAACTGACGTATCGAAACTTTTTGATTGCGAATGACTTTGTTTTAAGTGTGTAGTTGGACTTCTATAACGTTACTCACCACGTGACGCCATAGGAGGGGGCGGGGCATATGCGCAATATCATATCTGTTCTAAGTCATTATATCATGAGTAACATCGGCACGTATTATTAAACAGCGCCACCGAAACGGCCCTTACAGGTACTCACTTGTCAAATTAATTGAAGTTTACGCTTATATCAGGTGTAAATTTCAAATTTCCTTGGATTTTATTTCTGGCACTGCTACCACAGTTGAAGCTAATTTGTTTATAATTACAAGCAACGTCAACGTGTTACTTTTCATTACTCATCATATTTCCTCGTTTATTTATAAAAAAGTTACACAAGCAGTATATGTATTAAATTATATATTTGTTTATTAAAACATTCATTGCTGTGCCTTGAGACTTTACGAACATAAAACTTATACTGAGAAATTACCACTTAAATGTTGTTAAAAATATTTTCTAGAAATTTTGTAGGAATACTTCAATAGTTAATTTTCATGATACAATGTTTGGTAATGCCGTGTCAGTTCCTGACCAAAAGGTTTTTTATCTTCCTCATCATTTACTAAGTGAAGATTGGATCCTGTGATGAGCACTGATAAGTACACTTGGAGAGCCCAAATCACCACAACACATTTTAAAAAGACCTGACGATCGTTTCACTAACCAAGTTAGCGTCATCAGAGGATGAAACATTCTGAATGTTTCATCCTCTGATGACGCTAACTTGGTTAGTGAAACGATCGTCAGGTCTTTTTAAAATGTGTTGTGGTGATTTGGGCTCTCCAAGTGTACTTATTCCTCATCATTTTTTAAACTATTTGACCATAATTGAATTCGTTTTGTTAAAAGGTCTAATAATATCAAAATAATAGTAATATATTGTATAAATTTTCACCGACTTCGACTCTAATTTGATATATTTTTTTGATTTTTTTTCTGGTATCACCACACTCTATGCTGTGGTATTACCTTCAATCAGGCAATGGCGCAACTAAATTAACTAGAAACCTTTTCTCTATGGTAAGTACACTTGGAGAACACCCAAATCACCACAACACATATTTCAGAGACCTTACGATCGTTTCGTTGACCAAGTCAACATCTTCAGAGGAAGAAAAATTCTAACATAAAAAACTAGATCCCGTATATTTATATCGCGTCAAGAAAACGAACTAGTCCGAATGAAAGTTGTCGTCCAAGAACGATCGTTTGTTTATTGCGCAGTGAAACAGGTCGGAGACCTGCTTTAATCTTTTGGTCGACAAATTTATGACCCTTATCTAATATAGGTTTAAAAAGGACCGGCGTTCTTTAAAGAAACAGCACGTTTCCTTTCGATCTAGAACTTTACAATGTGGATATTGGTTTATGCCGATAAAGACATCTGCTGAGATAAACAACATAAACTCAAATCATATCTTTTAAAATTAGAAAAATAAAACCCAGATGTCTGTCTCACCGTGTTACCTTCAACAAAGGAAAAATAGTTCAACTAAAATACTACACAACAACTAAATATTGATTTTAATTCTACGTGAAAATATTTATATTGACTACATAGATACAAAAACCGAAACCGAACAGGTATTTAAATCAAGACATAGTGATTAGTATATGTATAAACCGGTCGAGTTATTGACCATAATTTATTATTCTACCAGACTAATTATGAGTATTTAAGCGGTTAAATGCAAAGAGCAAACAATGAGCTGGAAATTACAGGTGGCGCACGGTTTAATGAAGTTTTGTTCTTAATAGACCTTAATATAAAAATACTTTCTAATGAATCAAGCATAGTTTGATGTCTGACATTTTTGACAAGTTTCAGATTTTCTTTGTCAATGTGGTGGTTATTATCCCACATATGTTGTGCCACACAAGATTTGTCTACCGTACCATATCGTAACTGTGCGAGATGTTCACGAAATCTGGTGGCTATGTTTCTCCTAGTTTGGCCCACGTATTTAAGATCACAATCTTTGCAACTAATCTCATAAATTCCGGACATTTCAGTGACTTTGTCTTTGTCTTTCGTATTACCCAACAAATTTTTTAAATTACTTTTCGTCGAAAACGTCAAATGTAAATCGGCTTTCTTAAAAATACTTTCCAAACCCTTTGTGATTCGTGGTTCATAAGGTAAACATACAAATTTTTTTCTCGATTTTATCATTCTTAAATGTCGTACATTCTGATATCAACTTCTTTGTTCTGTGTTTGTTAACTAATTTGTCTATTAAACCATCCGAGTAACCGTTATATCTCGCCACATGTTTTATGTATTTTAATTCTGTATTAAATCTATTTTTACTCAACGGAAAATTTATCAATCTATTTACTAAGAAATTGAAACTAGCCGTTTTTTGTGCAAACGTATGGTGTGAGTCATTAGGAATATAATTAATAGTAGCCGTTTCCTTCCTATAGACATCAAATTCAAGCGAGCCTTTATTTTTATTTTTAATAACTAGTACATCTAGGAACGAAAGTTTATTGTTAATTTCTATTTCGTGGGTAAATTTTATTGAATCAAATTGACTATTTAGTTTTTCAGTAAATTCTTCTACCTTACATGTATTTGTGTCAAACACTGCAAAAATATCATCGACATAACGCAACCAAACTCTAGGGAAATACCCACTTTTATTTTTTAAATCCGTCTCAAATCTGCTCATAAACAAATCTGCAATAAAAGGCGATAATGGATTGCCCATAGCTGTGCCTTCAGTTTGTTCAAAGAACTCATTGTTAAATTGGAAAATATTTTGTTTTATACAAATGCTAGTTAGAGTTAAATATTCTTTGCAGACGTCTTGACTTATATTGTTCAATTTTAATAATTCTTCCAAATACTCCAACGTTTGTTTTGTGGGTACACTAGGAAATAATGACGTCACGTCGAATGACATCAAAATCTCTCCTTCCAATAATTTAACATCTTTAATTTTATCAATAAAATCAAGGGAATTTAGCACCGAACAACTTTTCTGTTTAATAGGTAGTCTTTTAAACTCGTTTGACAACCACTTTGCCAAGTTATATGTTGGAGAATCTATAGCCGAAATGATAGGCCTCATTAATTTTCCCGGTTTATGGATTTTCGGGAGACAATATTTTTTAGGGACTTTCGGATTAGAAACTTGTAAACGTGTTCTTAAATCCTTTGTTATGAGATTTGGACATTTTTTTAAACTGTTTTTAACTTCGTTAATCATTCTTGGTAACGGATTTTTATCTAATTTTCTATACGGCCCTGACTCTATTGCATTACTCACTCGCTCTTTATAATCACTTTTGTCCATTATCACAACTTTATTGCCTTTATCCGCCTTAATATAAAAACATTCCTTTTCTCGCAATTGTTTAACTATTTTCATTTGATTATAATTTTTGTTTTTTGTAGGATTGTTTTCTTTTAGATTTTTAGATATTTTCTTTTTACATGCTTCACGAATAAAGTTTTTTGAAGAATCCGGTAATTTTTTAATTCCCGTTTCTATACTGGCAACGACATCTAAAAGTGCTTCTTTTTGTGACTGTAATCCGAATTTTAACCCTCTGTTTAAGAGGTCCATCTCATTTTTGTTAAACGACTGCGAAGAAAGATTTTCTACAAGGTCAATTTTCCGAGGAACTGATTTTTCAATTTTAATCTGATCCTTTACAAGTTTTTTTAGTTTTTTATTCTGGATATTGATTTTCTTAATTAACTTAGCGTTTATAACTACAAACATGTTCCTCTGAAAATTGCACCATTCATCATACTCTACGTTACCTAAATTAAATGTTAACTTTTTAAACAAACTATAAGCTTGTATTTCTAATTCACTACGTTTCGAGTAAAGATATTGCCTTTCTAAATCTAACCATTTTTGCTTAGCACACTTTAAAACTTTTTGACCAACTTTTGTGTTGTTAGAAATTTTAACATTGAAATTAATGAAATTAGGAAAAACCGACTTCTGTCTACATGATTTTAAAAAAGCAATATCAGCACCTAAAAATCTAATCTTAGTACTTAGCTTTCTATATAGATTCAGTTCCGTTGACCTGGGAGCCATAATTCACTATGTGAAAACTGGAACCTGTGATGAGCACTAATAAGTACACTTGGAGAACACCCAAATCACCACAACACATATTTCAGAGACCTTACGATCGTTTCGTTGACCAAGTCAACATCTTCAGAGGAAGAAAAATTCTAACATAAAAAACTAGATCCCGTATATTTATATCGCGTCAAGAAAACGAACTAGTCCGAATGAAAGTTGTCGTCCAAGAACGATCGTTTGTTTATTGCGCAGTGAAACAGGTCGGAGACCTGCTTTAATCTTTTGGTCGACAAATTTATGACCCTTATCTAATATAGGTTTAAAAAGGACCGGCGTTCTTTAAAGAAACAGCACGTTTCCTTTCGATCTAGAACTTTACAATGTGGATATTGGTTTATGCCGATAAAGACATCTGCTGAGATAAACAACATAAACTCAAATCATATCTTTTAAAATTAGAAAAATAAAACCCAGATGTCTGTCTCACCGTGTTACCTTCAACAAAGGAAAAATAGTTCAACTAAAATACTACACAACAACTAAATATTGATTTTAATTCTACGTGAAAATATTTATATTGACTACATAGATACAAAAACCGAAACCGAACAGGTATTTAAATCAAGACATAGTGATTAGTATATGTATAAACCGGTCGAGTTATTGACCATAATTTATTATTCTACCAGACTAATTATGAGTATTTAAGCGGTTAAATGCAAAGAGCAAACAATGAGCTGGAAATTACAGGTGGCGCACGGTTTAATGAAGTTTTGTTCTTAATAGACCTTAATATAAAAATACTTTCTAATGAATCAAGCATAGTTTGATGTCTGACATTTTTGACAAGTTTCAGATTTTCTTTGTCAATGTGGTGGTTATTATCCCACATATGTTGTGCCACACAAGATTTGTCTACCGTACCATATCGTAACTGTGCGAGATGTTCACGAAATCTGGTGGCTATGTTTCTCCTAGTTTGGCCCACGTATTTAAGATCACAATCTTTGCAACTAATCTCATAAATTCCGGACATTTCAGTGACTTTGTCTTTGTCTTTCGTATTACCCAACAAATTTTTTAAATTACTTTTCGTCGAAAACGTCAAATGTAAATCGGCTTTCTTAAAAATACTTTCCAAACCCTTTGTGATTCGTGGTTCATAAGGTAAACATACAAATTTTTTCTCGATTTTATCATTCTTAAATGTCGTACATTCTGATATCAACTTCTTTGTTCTGTGTTTGTTAACTAATTTGTCTATTAAACCATCCGAGTAACCGTTATATCTCGCCACATGTTTTATGTATTTTAATTCTGTATTAAATCTATTTTTACTCAACGGAAAATTTATCAATCTATTTACTAAGAAATTGAAACTAGCCGTTTTTTGTGCAAACGTATGGTGTGAGTCATTAGGAATATAATTAATAGTAGCCGTTTCCTTCCTATAGACATCAAATTCAAGCGAGCCTTTATTTTTATTTTTAATAACTAGTACATCTAGGAACGAAAGTTTATTGTTAATTTCTATTTCGTGGGTAAATTTTATTGAATCAAATTGACTATTTAGTTTTTCAGTAAATTCTTCTACCTTACATGTATTTGTGTCAAACACTGCAAAAATATCATCGACATAACGCAACCAAACTCTAGGGAAATACCCACTTTTATTTTTTTTTTTTAAATCCGTCTCAAATCTGCTCATAAACAAATCTGCAATAAAAGGCGATAATGGATTGCCCATAGCTGTGCCTTCAGTTTGTTCAAAGAACTCATTGTTAAATTGGAAAATATTTTGTTTTATACAAATGCTAGTTAGAGTTAAATATTCTTTGCAGACGTCTTGACTTATATTGTTCAATTTTAATAATTCTTCCAAATACTCCAACGTTTGTTTTGTGGGTACACTAGGAAATAATGACGTCACGTCGAATGACATCAAAATCTCTCCTTCCAATAATTTAACATCTTTAATTTTATCAATAAAATCAAGGGAATTTAGCACCGAACAACTTTTCTGTTTAATAGGTAGTCTTTTAAACTCGTTTGACAACCACTTTGCCAAGTTATATGTTGGAGAATCTATAGCCGAAATGATAGGCCTCATTAATTTTCCCGGTTTATGGATTTTCGGGAGACAATATTTTTTAGGGACTTTCGGATTAGAAACTTGTAAACGTGTTCTTAAATCCTTTGTTATGAGATTTGGACATTTTTTTAAACTGTTTTTAACTTCGTTAATCATTCTTGGTAACGGATTTTTATCTAATTTTCTATACGGCCCTGACTCTATTGCATTACTCACTCGCTCTTTATAATCACTTTTGTCCATTATCACAACTTTATTGCCTTTATCCGCCTTAATATAAAAACATTCCTTTTCTCGCAATTGTTTAACTATTTTCATTTGATTATAATTTTTGTTTTTTGTAGGATTGTTTTCTTTTAGATTTTTAGATATTTTCTTTTTACATGCTTCACGAATAAAGTTTTTTGAAGAATCCGGTAATTTTTTAATTCCCGTTTCTATACTGGCAACGACATCTAAAAGTGCTTCTTTTTGTGACTGTAATCCGAATTTTAACCCTCTGTTTAAGAGGTCCATCTCATTTTTGTTAAACGACTGCGAAGAAAGATTTTCTACAAGGTCAATTTTCCGAGGAACTGATTTTTCAATTTTAATCTGATCCTTTACAAGTTTTTTTTTAGTTTTTTATTCTGGATATTGATTTTCTTAATTAACTTAGCGTTTATAACTACAAACATGTTCCTCTGAAAATTGCACCATTCATCATACTCTACGTTACCTAAATTAAATGTTAACTTTTTAAACAAACTATAAGCTTGTATTTCTAATTCACTACGTTTCGAGTAAAGATATTGCCTTTCTAAATCTAACCATTTTTGCTTAGCACACTTTAAAACTTTTTGACCAACTTTTGTGTTGTTAGAAATTTTAACATTGAAATTAATGAAATTAGGAAAAACCGACTTCTGTCTACATGATTTTAAAAAAGCAATATCAGCACCTAAAAATCTAATCTTAGTACTTAGCTTTCTATATAGATTCAGTTCCGTTGACCTGGGAGCCATAATTCACTATGTGAAAACTGGAACCTGTGATGAGCACTAATAAGTACACTTGGAGAACACCCAAATCACCACAACACATATTTCAGAGACCTTACGATCGTTTCGTTGACCAAGTCAACATCTTCAGAGGAAGAAAAATTCTAACATAAAAAACTAGATCCCGTATATTTATATCGCGTCAAGAAAACGAACTAGTCCGAATGAAAGTTGTCGTCCAAGAACGATCGTTTGTTTATTGCGCAGTGAAACAGGTCGGAGACCTGCTTTAATCTTTTGGTCGACAAATTTATGACCCTTATCTAATATAGGTTTAAAAAGGACCGGCGTTCTTTAAAGAAACAGCACGTTTCCTTTCGATCTAGAACTTTACAATGTGGATATTGGTTTATGCCGATAAAGACATCTGCTGAGATAAACAACATAAACTCAAATCATATCTTTTAAAATTAGAAAAATAAAACCCAGATGTCTGTCTCACCGTGTTACCTTCAACAAAGGAAAAATAGTTCAACTAAAATACTACACAACAACTAAATATTGATTTTAATTCTACGTGAAAATATTTATATTGACTACATAGATACAAAAACCGAAACCGAACAGGTATTTAAATCAAGACATAGTGATTAGTATATGTATAAACCGGTCGAGTTATTGACCATAATTTATTATTCTACCAGACTAATTATGAGTATTTAAGCGGTTAAATGCAAAGAGCAAACAATGAGCTGGAAATTACAGGTGGCGCACGGTTTAATGAAGTTTTGTTCTTAATAGACCTTAATATAAAAATACTTTCTAATGAATCAAGCATAGTTTGATGTCTGACATTTTTGACAAGTTTCAGATTTTCTTTGTCAATGTGGTGGTTATTATCCCACATATGTTGTGCCACACAAGATTTGTCTACCGTACCATATCGTAACTGTGCGAGATGTTCACGAAATCTGGTGGCTATGTTTCTCCTAGTTTGGCCCACGTATTTAAGATCACAATCTTTGCAACTAATCTCATAAATTCCGGACATTTCAGTGACTTTGTCTTTGTCTTTCGTATTACCCAACAAATTTTTTAAATTACTTTTCGTCGAAAACGTCAAATGTAAATCGGCTTTCTTAAAAATACTTTCCAAACCCTTTGTGATTCGTGGTTCATAAGGTAAACATACAAATTTTTTCTCGATTTTATCATTCTTAAATGTCGTACATTCTGATATCAACTTCTTTGTTCTGTGTTTGTTAACTAATTTGTCTATTAAACCATCCGAGTAACCGTTATATCTCGCCACATGTTTTATGTATTTTAATTCTGTATTAAATCTATTTTTACTCAACGGAAAATTTATCAATCTATTTACTAAGAAATTGAAACTAGCCGTTTTTTGTGCAAACGTATGGTGTGAGTCATTAGGATGTTGACTTGGTCAACGAAACGATCGTAAGGTCTCTGAAATATGTGTTGTGGTGATTTGGGTGTTCTCCAAGTGTACTTATTAGTGCTCATCACAGGTTCCAGTTTTCACATAGTGAATTATGGCTCCCAGGTCAACGGAACTGAATCTATATAGAAAGCTAAGTACTAAGATTAGATTTTTAGGTGCTGATATTGCTTTTTTAAAATCATGTAGACAGAAGTCGGTTTTTCCTAATTTCATTAATTTCAATGTTAAAATTTCTAACAACACAAAAGTTGGTCAAAAAGTTTTAAAGTGTGCTAAGCAAAAATGGTTAGATTTAGAAAGGCAATATCTTTACTCGAAACGTAGTGAATTAGAAATACAAGCTTATAGTTTGTTTAAAAAGTTAACATTTAATTTAGGTAACGTAGAGTATGATGAATGGTGCAATTTTCAGAGGAACATGTTTGTAGTTATAAACGCTAAGTTAATTAAGAAAATCAATATCCAGAATAAAAAACTAAAAAAACTTGTAAAGGATCAGATTAAAATTGAAAAATCAGTTCCTCGGAAAATTGACCTTGTAGAAAATCTTTCTTCGCAGTCGTTTAACAAAAATGAGATGGACCTCTTAAACAGAGGGTTAAAATTCGGATTACAGTCACAAAAAGAAGCACTTTTAGATGTCGTTGCCAGTATAGAAACGGGAATTAAAAAATTACCGGATTCTTCAAAAAACTTTATTCGTGAAGCATGTAAAAAGAAAATATCTAAAAATCTAAAAGAAAACAATCCTACAAAAAACAAAAATTATAATCAAATGAAAATAGTTAAACAATTGCGAGAAAAGGAATGTTTTTATATTAAGGCGGATAAAGGCAATAAAGTTGTGATAATGGACAAAAGTGATTATAAAGAGCGAGTGAGTAATGCAATAGAGTCAGGGCCGTATAGAAAATTAGATAAAAATCCGTTACCAAGAATGATTAACGAAGTTAAAAACAGTTTAAAAAAATGTCCAAATCTCATAACAAAGGATTTAAGAACACGTTTACAAGTTTCTAATCCGAAAGTCCCTAAAAAATATTGTCTCCCGAAAATCCATAAACCGGGAAAATTAATGAGGCCTATCATTTCGGCTATAGATTCTCCAACATATAACTTGGCAAAGTGGTTGTCAAACGAGTTTAAAAGACTACCTATTAAACAGAAAAGTTGTTCGGTGCTAAATTCCCTTGATTTTATTGATAAAATTAAAGATGTTAAATTATTGGAAGGAGAGATTTTGATGTCATTCGACGTGACGTCATTATTTCCTAGTGTACCCACAAAACAAACGTTGGAGTATTTGGAAGAATTATTAAAATTGAACAATATAAGTCAAGACGTCTGCAAAGAATATTTAACTCTAACTAGCATTTGTATAAAACAAAATATTTTCCAATTTAACAATGAGTTCTTTGAACAAACTGAAGGCACAGCTATGGGCAATCCATTATCGCCTTTTATTGCAGATTTGTTTATGAGCAGATTTGAGACGGATTTAAAAAATAAAAGTGGGTATTTCCCTAGAGTTTGGTTGCGTTATGTCGATGATATTTTTGCAGTGTTTGACACAAATACATGTAAGGTAGAAGAATTTACTGAAAAACTAAATAGTCAATTTGATTCAATAAAATTTACCCACGAAATAGAAATTAACAATAAACTTTCGTTCCTAGATGTACTAGTTATTAAAAATAAAAATAAAGGCTCGCTTGAATTTGATGTCTATAGGAAGGAAACGGCTACTATTAATTATATTCCTAATGACTCACACCATACGTTTGCACAAAAAACGGCTAGTTTCAATTTCTTAGTAAATAGATTGATAAATTTTCCGTTGAGTAAAAATAGATTTAATACAGAATTAAAATACATAAAACATGTGGCGAGATATAACGGTTACTCGGATGGTTTAATAGACAAATTAGTTAACAAACACAGAACAAAGAAGTTGATATCAGAATGTACGACATTTAAGAATGATAAAATCGAGAAAAAATTTGTATGTTTACCTTATGAACCACGAATCACAAAGGGTTTGGAAAGTATTTTTAAGAAAGCCGATTTACATTTGACGTTTTCGACGAAAAGTAATTTAAAAAATTTGTTGGGTAATACGAAAGACAAAGACAAAGTCACTGAAATGTCCGGAATTTATGAGATTAGTTGCAAAGATTGTGATCTTAAATACGTGGGCCAAACTAGGAGAAACATAGCCACCAGATTTCGTGAACATCTCGCACAGTTACGATATGGTACGGTAGACAAATCTTGTGTGGCACAACATATGTGGGATAATAACCACCACATTGACAAAGAAAATCTGAAACTTGTCAAAAATGTCAGACATCAAACTATGCTTGATTCATTAGAAAGTATTTTTATATTAAGGTCTATTAAGAACAAAACTTCATTAAACCGTGCGCCACCTGTAATTTCCAGCTCATTGTTTGCTCTTTGCATTTAACCGCTTAAATACTCATAATTAGTCTGGTAGAATAATAAATTATGGTCAATAACTCGACCGGTTTATACATATACTAATCACTATGTCTTGATTTAAATACCTGTTCGGTTTCGGTTTTTGTATCTATGTAGTCAATATAAATATTTTCACGTAGAATTAAAATCAATATTTAGTTGTTGTGTAGTATTTTAGTTGAACTATTTTTCCTTTGTTGAAGGTAACACGGTGAGACAGACATCTGGGTTTTATTTTTCTAATTTTAAAAGATATGATTTGAGTTTATGTTGTTTATCTCAGCAGATGTCTTTATCGGCATAAACCAATATCCACATTGTAAAGTTCTAGATCGAAAGGAAACGTGCTGTTTCTTTAAAGAACGCCGGTCCTTTTTAAACCTATATTAGATAAGGGTCATAAATTTGTCGACCAAAAGATTAAAGCAGGTCTCCGACCTGTTTCACTGCGCAATAAACAAACGATCGTTCTTGGACGACAACTTTCATTCGGACTAGTTCGTTTTCTTGACGCGATATAAATATACGGGATCTAGTTTTTTATGTTAGAATTTTTCTTCCTCTGAAGATGTTGACTTGGTCAACGAAACGATCGTAAGGTCTCTGAAATATGTGTTGTGGTGATTTGGGTGTTCTCCAAGTGTACTTATTAGTGCTCATCACAGGTTCCAGTTTTCACATAGTGAATTATGGCTCCCAGGTCAACGGAACTGAATCTATATAGAAAGCTAAGTACTAAGATTAGATTTTTAGGTGCTGATATTGCTTTTTTAAAATCATGTAGACAGAAGTCGGTTTTTCCTAATTTCATTAATTTCAATGTTAAAATTTCTAACAACACAAAAGTTGGTCAAAAAGTTTTAAAGTGTGCTAAGCAAAAATGGTTAGATTTAGAAAGGCAATATCTTTACTCGAAACGTAGTGAATTAGAAATACAAGCTTATAGTTTGTTTAAAAAGTTAACATTTAATTTAGGTAACGTAGAGTATGATGAATGGTGCAATTTTCAGAGGAACATGTTTGTAGTTATAAACGCTAAGTTAATTAAGAAAATCAATATCCAGAATAAAAAACTAAAAAAAACTTGTAAAGGATCAGATTAAAATTGAAAAATCAGTTCCTCGGAAAATTGACCTTGTAGAAAATCTTTCTTCGCAGTCGTTTAACAAAAATGAGATGGACCTCTTAAACAGAGGGTTAAAATTCGGATTACAGTCACAAAAAGAAGCACTTTTAGATGTCGTTGCCAGTATAGAAACGGGAATTAAAAAATTACCGGATTCTTCAAAAAACTTTATTCGTGAAGCATGTAAAAAGAAAATATCTAAAAATCTAAAAGAAAACAATCCTACAAAAAACAAAAATTATAATCAAATGAAAATAGTTAAACAATTGCGAGAAAAGGAATGTTTTTTTTTTATATTAAGGCGGATAAAGGCAATAAAGTTGTGATAATGGACAAAA
Source organism: Tillus elongatus (assembly GCA_964006375.1). Lineage (NCBI taxonomy): Eukaryota > Metazoa > Arthropoda > Insecta > Coleoptera > Cleridae > Tillus > Tillus elongatus. The sequence goes on along the minus strand of OZ023263.1, from coordinate 79,314,290 downwards.
GTGATTATAAAGAGCGAGTGAGTAATGCAATAGAGTCAGGGCCGTATAGAAAATTAGATAAAAATCCGTTACCAAGAATGATTAACGAAGTTAAAAACAGTTTAAAAAAATGTCCAAATCTCATAACAAAGGATTTAAGAACACGTTTACAAGTTTCTAATCCGAAAGTCCCTAAAAAATATTGTCTCCCGAAAATCCATAAACCGGGAAAATTAATGAGGCCTATCATTTCGGCTATAGATTCTCCAACATATAACTTGGCAAAGTGGTTGTCAAACGAGTTTAAAAGACTACCTATTAAACAGAAAAGTTGTTCGGTGCTAAATTCCCTTGATTTTATTGATAAAATTAAAGATGTTAAATTATTGGAAGGAGAGATTTTGATGTCATTCGACGTGACGTCATTATTTCCTAGTGTACCCACAAAACAAACGTTGGAGTATTTGGAAGAATTATTAAAATTGAACAATATAAGTCAAGACGTCTGCAAAGAATATTTAACTCTAACTAGCATTTGTATAAAACAAAATATTTTCCAATTTAACAATGAGTTCTTTGAACAAACTGAAGGCACAGCTATGGGCAATCCATTATCGCCTTTTATTGCAGATTTGTTTATGAGCAGATTTGAGACGGATTTAAAAAATAAAAGTGGGTATTTCCCTAGAGTTTGGTTGCGTTATGTCGATGATATTTTTGCAGTGTTTGACACAAATACATGTAAGGTAGAAGAATTTACTGAAAAACTAAATAGTCAATTTGATTCAATAAAATTTACCCACGAAATAGAAATTAACAATAAACTTTCGTTCCTAGATGTACTAGTTATTAAAAATAAAAATAAAGGCTCGCTTGAATTTGATGTCTATAGGAAGGAAACGGCTACTATTAATTATATTCCTAATGACTCACACCATACGTTTGCACAAAAAACGGCTAGTTTCAATTTCTTAGTAAATAGATTGATAAATTTTCCGTTGAGTAAAAATAGATTTAATACAGAATTAAAATACATAAAACATGTGGCGAGATATAACGGTTACTCGGATGGTTTAATAGACAAATTAGTTAACAAACACAGAACAAAGAAGTTGATATCAGAATGTACGACATTTAAGAATGATAAAATCGAGAAAAAATTTGTATGTTTACCTTATGAACCACGAATCACAAAGGGTTTGGAAAGTATTTTTAAGAAAGCCGATTTACATTTGACGTTTTCGACGAAAAGTAATTTAAAAAATTTGTTGGGTAATACGAAAGACAAAGACAAAGTCACTGAAATGTCCGGAATTTATGAGATTAGTTGCAAAGATTGTGATCTTAAATACGTGGGCCAAACTAGGAGAAACATAGCCACCAGATTTCGTGAACATCTCGCACAGTTACGATATGGTACGGTAGACAAATCTTGTGTGGCACAACATATGTGGGATAATAACCACCACATTGACAAAGAAAATCTGAAACTTGTCAAAAATGTCAGACATCAAACTATGCTTGATTCATTAGAAAGTATTTTTATATTAAGGTCTATTAAGAACAAAACTTCATTAAACCGTGCGCCACCTGTAATTTCCAGCTCGTTGTTTGCTCTTTGCATTTAACCGCTTAAATACTCATAATTAGTCTGGTAGAATAATAAATTATGGTCAATAACTCGACCGGTTTATACATATACTAATCACTATGTCTTGATTTAAATACCTGTTCGGTTTCGGTTTTTGTATCTATGTAGTCAATATAAATATTTTCACGTAGAATTAAAATCAATATTTAGTTGTTGTGTAGTATTTTAGTTGAACTATTTTTCCTTTGTTGAAGGTAACACGGTGAGACAGACATCTGGGTTTTATTTTTCTAATTTTAAAAGATATGATTTGAGTTTATGTTGTTTATCTCAGCAGATGTCTTTATCGGCATAAACCAATATCCACATTGTAAAGTTCTAGATCGAAAGGAAACGTGCTGTTTCTTTAAAGAACGCCGGTCCTTTTTAAACCTATATTAGATAAGGGTCATAAATTTGTCGACCAAAAGATTAAAGCAGGTCTCCGACCTGTTTCACTGCGCAATAAACAAACGATCGTTCTTGGACGACAACTTTCATTCGGACTAGTTCGTTTTCTTGACGCGATATAAATATACGGGATCTAGTTTTTTATGTTAGAATTTTTCTTTCCTCTGAAGATGTTGACTTGGTCAACGAAACGATCGTAAGGTCTCTGAAATATGTGTTGTGGTGATTTGGGTGTTCTCCAAGTGTACTTATTAGTGCTCATCACAGGTTCCAGTTTTCACATAGTTTTCTCTATGGTATTTTTTGTATCATCGTGAAAGTTGGCTGTTCTGAGGGCTCACAGAGCGCGAAAGTGGGAAATCATAAAGTCATGTGTAAAATATTTGGATCGTCTGTGGCAAAACATAATATGTAATACATAAATAAATGATTTTTAACGATGCTATTACATTTTGTAAAATGGTATTTAAGTATGTGCAGAGAACAAAACATTATCTCTCTACAAGAGAAGTCAGGGGATACACGGTGTAGCTGATTTGTTTCTTATTTCTGAAAGTTTTTATTTAAGGTTAGTAATAATTTTCACATTATTGTTATCCAGAAAATCACTAATTATATTCTAGAGCTAATACGATACAATTTTTCAAAATAAAAAATATGGAGTTCGATTCAGAAGAACAAAAACAAATGTATGATAAATGCAAATACATTGTAAAATTGTGGGAACATAAATTCAAAAAGAAACAAGGGAGACAGCCCTCAAAAGTAAGTAAATAGTCTATATTCTTTGAATTTTGTTATTATTACTGTAGTAATTGTTATATAGATGTGTTAATGCCTAATTTCATGATATATTTCCATAACTGTTTTGTTGTAGAAATAGTAACATTGTAAATTATAAAGTGCTAAAACTGGTATATTATATTTATAAATAATGTGAAATACGGTGTCTGCTTAACATATGGAATAAATCAAGTAGAAGGGAGGTAGAAATATTTTTTTTGGGGAAAAATCCTCAAACATCTTTATTTTATTTGATAAAAATAGGTACACATTTTTGCATGAAACTTGATTTTCCACCATCATTTGTTTTAGGGTAATTTTTTAAATACCTAGCAAATCCGTATTTTTCTTTAGTTTGAGTGATCTTCTCATTGTAGTACACACAGTATAAACATGTTGCCATCTTAGCTGATAAATGTTTCCGAGTAACTGACATGAGAAACCAAAAATTTAATTGTTTAACATATAGCTGCACACAAGTACCCCCAAAAATCTTTTAAAAAATTTAAAAACGTTTTAAATCAGTGAATCATGGTCTAAAGGCATTGTTGTCTTGTCATAGCACCCATGTGGCTATATCTTCAACATTTCTTTTTAGTCTGTTGTAGGTTTTACACTTCATCAATTTAGCCAAGTTAAAAAACTTTTCTCTTGGTCTGCCTCTTTTTTTAATCCAAATATCTGTCCTACAAATATTGTTGTTAGAAAGTTATCTTGTCTCAGATATGGCCATATACAACGATAACGAAAATGAATTCATTATATAAGTGTAGATATGAAATACAAAAGTAAATATGATTTATGGACAGGAAAATCATTGAGATATGTTAATTTATGGTAAAGGGACGTGTGTCTGATTTTTATGAAATTTTGTATATAGACGTGTTTTAGGGTGTAGATGCCGAAAATCACAATAAAAATAACGGCAAAAGCCAACTTTTGGGTTATTTCAAAATTTTTGTAGGAAAAACATAAATTGTACTCACTTTTGCAACATGTTTTCTCCCTATTTTACACATTTTCGGAGGTCGTTCGTTTGATATGAAGCTAAAGAAGGGTGTATTCCACTATTCTAATTAATTTTCACATAGTTACTGCACCCCCTTAAGTGCGTTTATGTGTCTCTGAAAATTACCCTTCTTTTCACTTTGATTATATATCAGAGAATAGACTGGGCACACAGCCGAATTGTTTGAAGCCAACATTCAAGGGACTCTATGTTTACATCGGTCCTCTGCTCTGATTGGGTGGTGGCTCAAACCTTGCCGCTATGTGATAATTCATCCTTAAATCGCCGAATATGATGACAAGTTGAGAATGATAAATTTATTACTTTTCTGTTACTTAAGACATTACACTTTCATTAGGGCTTATTTATGAATGTAAATATTTACTAACATTATATTACTTGGTTTCTCCCTTCTTTATGTAAATATAACCAGAAAACTCAATTTAAAATCTCTTATCTTGCTACATGTGAAGTATCTCGATTTGTATTAATCGACAGTTGTGGCTTGTATTTGTCTGTGAATAGTATGCAAGTATACTGATAATTTATTTTTGTGTTACCTTAATTTGCAATAAAGGTTTTGAGTTTTGTTTTTGCAAAATGATGAAAAAGTATATTGCTTCTAGATTACCTCGGGATGTGGCAACAATGTCTCTGCATGTGTAAGGACATTGCTGTTTGCGATTTTCAGTGGCGGCACGTCAGTTTGGCACTATTTTTAGGTTTCCATCTACTAAAGAAAGGAGCGATAAACATGGTGCACTGCCTTAAATAGAAAATCGGATACGCTGCCGAAATATTCTTATTTATGTTCACAGCATTTTCATAAAGACCTTTATTATTTACCCAAGTGGAAGAAGGGTATTAAAAACGCAGCGTCTCCATCAGCTTTAAGTTCTCCAGTGCCTTCTACTTCTGGCATGAATAAGCTCTTGCTCATGCGGAAAGAAGGTGAAGAATTCGTCTTAGCTTCCTATTTTGTAAACCTTTATTAGTGTTAAAATTAATAAATTACCCAATAAAAATTACAGTCATAGTTTTGAAGAAAATAGAGATAAATCATCGTTATCATCAACTCTCACTGCCTTGGAACTATCATGTTCAACAGGTGCGGCACTTGGCAGTCCTCCTGAATTAACACCAAAAACTAACATTACTCCAGGTCAAAAGTAAGTTAATATGCCTGGACTTAGAATTGAGGGAAAAATACTAGAAACCACAAAAAAAAAATTATACTCCGTTCACTGAAAACTTATCAAATATCGTCCATTTTTTAGGAAAAAACTTCGTTATTTTGTAGATATTTCCAGTTTATCAGGAACTCCAAAAACATCTTTAAAAAATGGTCTATTACTAAACGAGTAATAAAAAAACAAAAGAGGAAAATAAATATATTGCGCCAACAGAAAAGACGTCTTAAGAGTTTGTCACCAAAAATCGCTGACTGAGCATCTTAAAAGTCGTATTGCTTTTACGGAAAATACAGAAACATCTCTGAACGTCTCACTTTTGAGTGTTATTGAATTTATATCATTGCTTGTAATATTTTAGGTCTCTTTACCCACACAAATAGATCTGATTAAACAGCTTTTAAAATGTCCACAACGCAACTATGCACCAGACGTAAGGTCGTTTGCTATTACCTTAAATTTTTATTCAAACAAAGCTTATAATTACGTTCGAGAAAAATTTATGAAATCTTTGCCACATCCTCGAACGATTTCTAAATTATTCCTGGATTCTGCAAAGAGGCATTAGCGGTTTTGGATTCAAAAAGACGAGAAGCAGCTGAAAAAGGTCGCAAATACTTTGTTAAATACCTAGTCATCGACGAGATGTTCATAAGATGTCAAGTTGAGTGCACAGGAAAAAAGTTTTGTGGTAACGTAGATATTGGCGTGGATATGAATAATTCAAACAAGCTTCCAGTGGCTAAAGAAGTTTTGCTTTTCTTATTAGTTGCTTTAAATGGCCACTGGAAAGTTCCAGTGGGTTATGCCTAGCTGGCATTTCTTGTGAAGAAAAAGCAAGCCTATTATTTAATCGGGCTTTAAGTTTTATCCATCAAGCAAGAATAGTTGTTACTTCCGTAAGTTTTGATGGAGCAGCTGCAAATGTAAGCATGATTAAATGTTTGGGAGCAAATTTAGATACATTTATTCAAGAAGGTTTAAAGGCTTATTTGCCGCATCCTGTAACCAATGAAAATGTATATATTTTCCTAGATGCTTGCCACATGATGTAATTAATAAGAAATTATCCGGCAAGTTGTAGATCTATTAAACCTGGCAGCAGACAAATCAGGTGGTCATTTCTAGAAAAACTGGTAGAGCTGCAACGTCTTTTCTTAATTTTTGTCTTAAATTTTTGTTGAAAACACTTTTTACTGAATTTGCATAGGAAAAAATCGCTTGTGACGAGATCACAACATTACAACATTGAGACTTTCGAACAATTTATTCGAGAAATCATTTCTATAAAAATTCACTACCATAACGCACTTGCTGCCGCCAGATTTTTTAGTTAATAGTATACTTAAATAATGTGTAGGTAGTTAAACATCTTTTAAATTTTATTTTATTATTTTAATCGTATTTATGAAAATTTCAATCTTAATTCTCGAGACGCCTATGGTGTCGAGGACCGTATAAACAAACATTTTATTCAATGTTGGTTTCAAACATTACAACACATTGCATTGGGTGATGTCTGGTCTATTCGTAGGTAGGTAGATAGTCAAAGTCTTTTCATTATATAACCGATCCTAAGTTGAAATTGACATTTGACGTTGAGTTGGCTTTATATGTCAATTTCAACTTTGTATCGGTTATACGATGAAAAGAAGGGTAATTTTCAGAGACACAGAAAGAGTTAAGTGGGTGCACTAACTATGTAAAAATGAATTAGAATAGTGGAATACACCCTTCTTTAGCTTGATATAAAACGAATGACCCCTGAAAATGTGTAAAATATGACAAAAACATGTCGCAAATGTGAGTACAACTTACGTTTTTTCTATAAGAATTTCCAGATAGCTCCAAAACTTTGCTTCTGCCCTCATTTTTATTGTGATTTTTGTCATCTACATCCTAAAACACGCCTGTATTCAAAATTTCATAAAAATCAAACAGGAGCCCCGAAAGTAAACTGTCAAATAAGAAGGATCTTATTATATTCCTGAGTTCAGTGAAAACACAATATATTAACAATTATCAATAACAACTATATACACACTACTACTACCCTAATTTAATTAAGAATGAAAGAAGTCAATTTAATGTTCACGTTCACGTTCTAATATATGTGTCTATTCGTTTGTTAATGTCACTTCTTCTGGTGAACCGTAGTCGACGATCTTAAGAACAATACTAATCTATTGACACTACAAACTACACAAAGCTAACTCACTATGTTGCCACCCTCAACTCGTCAGGTCAGGGGTGTCTCGTGAATATGTCTATATATTTTTCACATAAACCTTTACCCAATTTATATATAAAAAAAATGTCAACCATGTCCGTGTTATGACAACAAAAGTAGAATATACATGCCATATAGAGCGTATCCAGGACAAGAAAATAGGTAAATGTGCAAATGGTTTAAACACCGCAACCAAAGTACCAACACCACACACACACAGATATGGCCCAACAATTTTTGCCTTTTCCTTTTCAATGTCTTTTAGTCAGCATTTTTCTCTCATGTATTTTAGCACCCCTTTGTTTGTTTTTTATCAGTATACCTTGTCTTTCTCATTTTTCTTCATGTTTACACATTTCAACAACTTATTTTTTTCTACCCTGCCTACCCAAAGTCCAGCTTTCCCCATAATACTTTACAACACCCCATAATAATATCACTTAATTATGTTGAATCACTTTGTCAGGTTTCAATTTAAATGTTTATCTATTAGTAAATTAGATTATATTCGATGTGAGTGGGCTATTCCAGTCCCTCCACTGCGACTTTAAGTCTATTTGTGGCCCACGTTTAATTGCTTAAATTTCACCCACCAAATCCAACTCCTTCTGGGAGTCTATCTTTTTTTTTTTAGGGTGAAAGTTGATTTGACAGTTGACTGCCATCTGACTGAAGTCGCTCAAAGAGAGATAACCTCTCTCCGAGTTTGTTTACACCCAACCATCAGTGTTTGACTCTCGAGGCAGTATCAAGAAGTTATGCACTCAAGCAGCATCCAAATGGGGTCGTTAGCCCGTTTCGAAGCTCACAAAGGAGACCTGAATCTCCAAGTGTAATCCACCACTAGAGATTTCAGCTTTTCTTTGGGTTTGTCTGGACGCTATACCCGCCAGTGGTTGCTTAAATTTCACCCAACAAATGGAGCTCCCCTCAGGAGATGGTTTTTTTTAGGGTTAAAGTTGGTTTGATAGGTGTACAGCCATCTGAGTGAACTCGCTTGTCCATTTTGAAGCTCAAAGAGAGATAACTTCTCTTCGAGTTTATTGGACCTGATATCCGTCAGTGTTTGATTCGAGGTGGTATTATGAAGTCCCGGACCCGAGCAGTATCCAAGCGAGGTTGTTTGCCCGTTTCGAAGCTCACAGAAGAGGCCTCAATCTCCAGTTGTAATACCCCTTTTATAGATCTCAGCTCTACTCTGGATTCGTCTAGACCCGACACCTACCAGTGTTAGACACAATCTGACATCCCACAGAATCCCACTCCCGAGCATCACCCAAGTGAGGTCGTTAGCCCGTTTCGAAGCTCACAGGGGAGACCTAAACCCCAGGTGTAATCCACCACTAGAGATTTCAGCTTTTCTTCGGGTTCGTCTAGATTCTATACCCACCCGTGTTTGCTTAAATTTCACCCAACAAATCGAGCTCCCCGCAGGAGACGTTTTTTAAGGGTTAAAGTTGGTTTGATAGCCAGCCATCTGAGTGAACTCGCTTGCCAATTTTGAAGCTCAAAGAGAGACTTTCTCATCGAGTTTGTTGGACCCGATATGAGTCAGTGTTTGATTCGAGGTGGTATTATGAAGTCGCGGACCCGAGCAGTATCCAAGCGAGGTTGTTTGCCCCTTTGGAAGCTCACAGAAGAGGCCTCAATCCCCAGTTGTAATACCCCTTTTAGAGATCTCAGCTCTACTCTGGATTCGTGTAGAAGAGGAATCCCCAGTTGTAATACCCCTTTTAGATATCTCAGCTCTACTCTGGATTCGTGTAGACCTGACACCTACCAGTGTTAGACGCAAGGCGACATTCCACAGAGTCCCACTGCCGAGCATCACCTAAATGAGGTCGTTTGTCCATTTAGAAGCACACAGTGGGGGCGTTAAAATTCGGGTGTATACCACTCCCGAGATCTAATCCCCCTCCGGGTCGTTTGGACATCCGACACCTGCCGGTGCTTAGCCTAAGGCGGTATCACCTGGAACCCCGCTCCTGAGTAACAACCAAGCGAGGTCAATTATCCATCAATTATACATAAATTTCATAAATTTATTCTGTTAAGTTATCCATGAAAAACATTGATACAAGAGAAAACTGATAGTAATATGGTTTAAATATTCTTATGCATAGTTTTGACAAATAATAGAAACTTAAAAGCAAAAAAAATAAATAAAAAATAGAAAACTCCATATTTCTACAAAATCCAAGGCCTACTTCGTCAGTTTTCAGGAGTAAAATTTTAAGAATCCTTATTAGGGATTTTTTTATAAGAAATCTGTTCACGTCACTGGATCCACCATCCTCCAAACGCTCCTGTCCTAAATTTCATAGAAAAATCAGTTTAATCTTATTTGAATGTTTTTCATGGATAACTTTGCAGAATAAATTTATGAAATTGATGTATTATGCATTTTTAATTTGACTACAAAATCGTTCCTACACGGGAATTTTTCGATGCAATGTAGTACAGGATCATTTTGGGGGATGGTGAATTCAGTGGTGTGAACAGATTTCTTATAAAAAATCCCTAATAAAGATGCTTAAAATGTTACTCCTGTAAACTGACGAAGTAGGCATTGGATTTTGTAGAAATACACGCTTAGTGTTCCAAAAATATAGTTCTTCAAGATCTAGACTTTAAAGAAAATCCGGCTAAGATCGTACTATAAATAAAGATTTTACAGGGTGGCTCACAAACAAATGTGTCACACTATATATATATATATATATATATATATATATATATATATAATATATATATATATATATATATATATATGTATATATATATATATATATATATATATATATATATATATATATATATATATATATATATATATATATATATATATATATATATATATATATATATATATACTTTATTTCTTTGCTGTATGTTTGTGATTTCTTTTTGGTTTGCGTGGACTGCAGTTTCGAACCGTCCCGGTTCATCATCAGCACGCTACTGCTGCATGCTGATGGTGAACTGGGACGGTTCAGTCCACGCAAACCAATAAGAAATCACAAACGTACAGCAAAAGAAATAAAGTGTATATTTAAATGTGATTACAGTGTAGTGCAATATTCCAAAAGATATATATATATATATATATATATATATATATATATATATATATATATATATATATATATATATATATATATATATATATATATATATAAATATATATATATATATATAATTATCAACAGCAGATGTCTTTCTTTTGCAACTGGCTTGGATAAGTTCGTTAACCAGGAAAATGGGAAAGTTTTTTCCATTAAAATTTTGTGTTTTCTTTTGGAAAATTTGTGTATCTCCATAACTAAGGAAGCTATGGGAACCAAATTTTGTATGCAAGTTTCTATTATAAAATGTGTACTATATACCAAAACCTAGAACCTAGAAAAGTTTAAAGAAAAATGTTCTAAAATTATTATTGTTTTTGGTTCCGCTCAAGGTCATAGGAGGGCCCAAGACCAAAATATTTTTATGTTAAGCAAGATTTATTAAATATTACAGACAAATAATATTTTTCTTGGTGCGTATATAGTTTTCGTACAAAAAATTTCAAACAAAATTGATAATTTCTATGAAAATTCACTCCCATACCGCACTTGCTGCGTTCAGACATCTTTTAGATTGAAAGATTTTGTGCAAATATGCTATCATACTGTACTCGCTGTACGCAAACTTATAGGTTTTAAGAAAATATTCTTATTACTTGAAAAGGTCTAAATGTAAGATGATATTCATGAGGCAATGCTACCCAAATCTATCGTAGTTATATTGCTTCTATTAACACTATATTTTAGACTTCGTTTAATTATTGTTGCTTTAATTAGATAATATTTTGCTCTAGATGAATCAATAATAGCATTGCTTTAGGAAATATCATATGGTCCAGGCCATAAAATCGACAAACACGCCTATGATACGAGAACAGCATAACTTGTCAAGTCCCACCCTGGCTGGTTATGCTGGAGCGTTGTTGTCAAGGTCAATTTTTATATTCCTAAAACATGAAAGTTTTACTGCTTGTCTTCTTATGCTGTGGTATTGTCTTAAAAATTGGTATAGATGTATTTTCATAGTGATAAAAAATAATTGCCCATATTGGCTCCAGCAGATAAAGGACGTTGCTAGCGGTACACTTCAAGTTTTAAAAATACCCACACTATTTTATTAGCGTTGCTAGGAAACTTATGATTAGAAACTATTATTCTCTTGTATATTCTTAACAAAAAAGGTATACTTCTTGAATGACGCTAAACTCAACCGTTCTCGAAATATTTGCGATTTTAAAGTAGCTGCAATAATGTAATACGAGTAATGTTTAAGTGTTTAACACTGGCTGGCAACCAGCGTACCACAAGGAGACATATTGGGCCCTGTTTTATTTATAATTTTAATAAATGATATTTTCTCACTAACTTTATACACAGATTAATACCAATGCAAGTACATCTTGAGAAAGTTTTGAAGTGCTTAGTGCTACAGCTAAGGTTTGTGTATCTCAGATTGGTGTTGGTGAAATGGTGCAGTACTTAATACAAACAAAACAGAAATGTTTTTTTCCTCCAGTGGGTGTACATCCAAACTTAAGCCTGTTTGTGAGGTTTGTCTGACAATATGGTTGGTTAAAACAGCAGTCGTCTACGATATTTTTTGGCCTACGCCTGGGGTTTCATCTATCGTTGAATTGCGATGTGGATTATATTGTGGTCTTTCTTGCATCCCAAAATGTGGTGTTGCTGCAATTAAGAGAGTCCTTAAGTGTCCAGGCCTTGCTGGCATTCTACTGTGGTAGTGTCAATGCTCCTCTGCCGTACAGTGTGCTTTGTTGGGGTGACTGTAAATATCTTGGTAGGGTCCTGATTGTGCAGAAAAGAATCATCCAAACCATGTTTAGCGTGCTAATCCTAACAGCATGTCGGCCAATTTTTATAGGACATGGTATGCTAACGGTGAGGTGTTTGTATACAGTGTCCGAACTTCGTTGATTTTATGAAGTATCTCAGTTATGAGTACAGATAGAGGGTTGCGGTTTTCACGATACTTTTCTACTTTTTTGTGAAACCAACAATGATGAAATCAAAACTGACATGGCACTCTTTGTTTTTGAGCTACAGAGTGATCTTGAAAATTTGTCATTTTTAGGCACCTGCAGTATCTCTTTCATGTGATGAGATAATAAAAGTCTGGACGCAGCAAGTGAGTTATGGAAGTGAATTTTTAATAAAAATGTTTTCAATAGCAAATATGCCTCTTTAATGCAAGCAGCCACCAATTTAGTTAACGCTATAACCTATACAGTAGAAACAATGTGCCATTTTATCAAAACAACTTATTGTTTGAAAATGTACAAAAATTTCCCGAAAATAAACTTAAAATGTTAGTTTGCTAACCAACAAACCTTAGGTTAATAGCAAATTGAGTTATTGAAATTTGAAGCATTTCACGAAAATTTGCTACCAAAACGCACTTACTGCGTCTCGATTTTTTTTCTCTTACAAACATATTTCGATAAATATATATATATATATATATATATATATATATATATATATATATATATATATATATATATATATATATATATATATATATATACAGATAAAAACTGAATGTAAACCCGGATAAGGATTCTAGGGGGCCTAGTTTGCGCTCATTTGAAGAAATCTTTTTAAAATTCTAAAGTCACGGTCTTCTCATTAACGAATTTTTTCTACAAAAATTAGCTAAAAATGATAGACCGTTAAACCATAAACCTAACTAAAACTACCGCCAGGGAAAGGGTCTATTTAAAATGAATTTTCTGTAAATATTTTAGAAAAATGAAGGACACTGACGGTTAAGGCTGACACTCAAGAGTTTGCAGAATACTCTTCTTACGACATTTTCTTTACATGATCCATATTTGTTTCAGATTCTTTGCCTAAATGTTGCAAATTTGACGTTTCAAATCGCTACTTTGACATTTTGAGGAAAACCCTAATTTTTTTTAATGCCCCTAACTTTTTTGTCTTTAAACTTACAGACCTAAATTTTAGTACATTGTTGACTCTTTATAATATAAACACGAGTAAGACATTTGGTTGTCCTTACTTTGTTGTTTCCGGAGATATATTTTTTTTCCGAAAGAAAATACAAAATTTTCCGGGAAAACCTGATCCGATTTCCTGGCTAAAGAGCTTATCCAAGCCACTTGCAAAAGGAAGGTACTCAGAAACTTTGATCAAAATCGGCCCATTATTTTTTGAGTTATCGATCGGTGTGATACATACATACATACATATATATATATATATATATATATATATATATATATATATATATATATATATATATATATATATATATATATATATATATGTATTTATTTATTTAAAAATCAGTCAGTCAGTTGCAAAATAAAACTCTTTATTAAAAGTCGAGCTTTCGGAAAAGTTTATCCCATTCTTAAGGCTACAACATGGAAAGAAAAAAGTTTTTAATTTAGATAGAAAAAATATAAGAGTTTAAAATACTTACATATAACGTGAGTTTTACTATAACTAATTATGGAGGAACAAACATGAAAAAACCTTGTAGTAAATTTGACTGAAATCGAAAGGTGACAAACTGACATATGAAGCTAACTATTGTGTCTTTGAATTTGTTTTTTTTTTGTCTAGGAAATATAAATAAGGGTAGTGATTTCTAGTTATTATCTTTCTTTAAGTTTATTAAATAGCCTTAAAAGTAATTTCAAATTCTTCTAAACACATTCTTTTATTACTTAAGGTCTCACAGTGTAAAATAGAAACATTACTACACTGCAAACCTGCACGATTATAGAAAGTAGAAAAAATTCACTATACAAATAAGCGCGAATACTTTATTATGGTGATGTCACATATTTAGATAACACATGAAGAGTTTTAAAATCAACATCGGTACCTAGATGAAATAAAACGTCACTAAACAAAAATTTAACAAAAATGTAGGTTCTATGCATCATGAGCACCATTTTAGATAAAATAGGTTCTAACAAGCCTATCGATTTATGTAATTTTGGTCACAAAATTCCATTCTTTGCAATATATATATATATATATATATATATATATATATATATATATATATATATATATATATATATATATATATATATATATAATATATATACATATAAATATATATATATATATATATATATATATATATATATATATATATATATATATATATATATATATATATATATATATATATATATGTACAGATTAGAGCACAGCACGCCACTAAATATGTTTAGTTTACTTAAGCGAATAATAAATAAACTTAACTCTTTACAAAATAATTAAATAATTCTGTAGACAGGTGGACAGTGTTAAATAAACTAGGATAACTAACCTGTTGCATATCATCCCTTTTTGTGAAACTTCAATCCTTTTTAGCTGTTGACAAAACATCACAAACACTGTTTAGTCAACCCACTAACAGTAATAAAGTCGTAAAGAATAATTTGCACTTGTATATTAAAATTCCCAAACCACAAATAATATGTAAAATGAAATTGAAAACAAATAAATGATCTAATAATGCACGTCAACTAGTAAAACTGTCCAAATTTTATCAGAATTCCTTTATAATTTTCGGAGATAAAAATTTTTTTCGAAAGAAAATTTAAAATTTTACTGGTAAACCTTGTCCGATTTTCACTTGCCTAATTTCATCAAAATCAGTTAATTACATTTTGAGTTATCGGTTGGATACATATATATATATATATATATATATATATATATATATATATATATATATATATATATATATATATATATATATATATTGTTCATGCTCGTTGTTCTGTCACTTTTAAATTCAAATGTCGCGCGCTACACTGACAGAGAGTAAGTGTTACTAATGGTTTCCGCCAGAAGACCAGAGGGGGGGAAGAAGAATGAGAGAAGGGAGAGAAGCTTGCATCCCTCTGCCACTTGTTTTTGAGTCCTTGAAGAGGCAAGAGGTCTCGAGAAAGCGAATTGCTTTCAACCCCTTGAAGAGACACGAGGTCTCGAAATATCCATTTTTGTTTGTAAGTCCGTTGGGAGACACGAGGTCCCTAGAGGTGTTGTGTGTGAATACAGAAAAACGAAGCTTATGTTCCTGCATTATTGGAGAATAAAGGTAGGTAACTTTGCTTATTGTCAGTGCCCTATTTGTTCTGTTTCTTTGTTATTCATTATAAAATAAATACACGTGGTATTTACATTTGGCCCATCGACCGGATTTTTATAGTTGTTTTGTTTTGTTATTAGTTGATACAGTCCATTTTTTGAAGTAATTTTACTTGTTTCCTTTAGTCTAGTAAATTTGTAATTGTTTATTGCCGTGTTGAGTCATTTAATTTCAAGGTGACGTTATTGCTTGTATATAACTAGGTACATACTCGAAGTGCATATTGTTGAAATCACGTTTGCATATTGTTTAAATCGCGTTTAGGAATTTTTTGCGTTGAACAATGGAGTTGATTCAGCTAAAAAATAAGCGCGAAAGCGTTTATAGACGAGTAGAAGCCATATTGCACGCGGCTCAACAGGTCAAAATAGACGCAGTAGTGGATTTAGATAGGTTGAATAGATTTGAGGTTCGTTTTGAGGCGTTGAATGAGTTGGTCAATCTATTTGATTCATTGCATTTGGACATCGTGTCGGTAGTTGATCGATCAGAGTTGGAGAGCGAGCATGAAATGCAGAACAAATTCGATGAACTGCAATACTCTATAAAAACTATCTATCGAGAACTGAGAGGTTATGCAAATAAAGCCGCTGAGAATCAAGCTCGATCCGTTTTTCACGGTAGTTCGAAATCGAGTCGAGCATCGAGTAAGTCGCGGTGTTCTGTCAAATCATCGAACGCTCGATCTCTCAGTGAAAAGGAAGTAACGAACGCAAACGCGATTATGTCAACTTCAAATTTAAACAGACATTTGAGGTTACCGAAAATCGAAATGCCAAAATTCGATGGAAATTGGAAAAACTGGCCAACCTTTTATGATCTGTTTAAAACAATGATTCATGAGAACGAATCATTGTCAGATATTGAAAAGTTCCAATATTTGAGTGCTTCGTTAGTGAAGGATGCAGCTGGCCTAATCAAGAATTTACCGCTAACGGGAAGCAATTATGGGATTGCATTCAAATCTCTGGTCTCAAGGTATCACAATACCCGGGTTTTGTTGACCAATTATTGGCAGGGTATTGTACAGGCCCCCAAAGCAAATAGTGAATCTGCTTCTTCCCTACGAACGTTGTTGTCTGTATTCAGTGAAAATTTGGAAGCGTTGAAGCAGTTTGAACATGACATGTGGGATTTCACTAAATTCAACATGTTGCTGCAAAAGGTGGATATGAGTCTTAAGCAAAAATTTGAGCTTGAGTTTTGCGAATCGGACATTCCCAGTTTTAGTAGTTTATGTAGATTCTTGGAAAAGCAGTGTAAAGCAATGGAGACAACTGCCTTAACTTCCAATTATGTGACTAATAGAAGGCAGCATGTTTCAGCAACCACTGCTAGGCCCGCTTCGTCCTTTGTTACCAGCACAAAGCTTGTATGTGCTTATTGTAAGGAGGAGCACCCCATGCTCAAGTGTGATGGATTTCTATCTTTATCCTCTCATAAACGGTATACGTTCGCAAAAAAGAATAATCTTTGTTTTAACTGTTTATCAAACTCGCATGCCAGCAGGGAGTGCAAGTCATCAAGTTGTCGTGTATGTAATAAACACCATCATACATTATTGCACTTCCCAAAAGCACCGGCATCGGGAGATGAGAGTGACTCAAACAAGCCACCTGTGGAAGAGCCACAAGGTGCAGAGCAATTGCGTGTGTTGGCAAGTGTGGTAAAAAGGGAACAGTCCGTGTTACTGGCAACTATAATGCTATTAGTACGAGATAAAAATGGAAAGGTTAGGAGATGTCGAGCTCTCCTGGATTGTGCGAGTGAGGCTAATTTCATTTCGCAGCAGTGTGTTGAAAAATTGGGGCTCAACACCTCATCTCGTTCAGTGATGGTTCAAGGCTTGAACCAAATGAGCTCGCTTGCTAGCCAAGGCACTCTCAAATGTCGAGTAGAGTCCATTTATGAGCCAACAAAGTTAGAGTTGGACATGATTGTGATTCCGAACATTTGTTCCAAGATCCCTTCTGCTAAAATTGAGCAGTGCCACTGGCAACATATTCAGAACTTAGAGTTGGCAGATTCAGAGTTTGGTATACCAGGGGACATTGAAATTTTGTTGGGTACTGACGTTTATGCTCATGTGGTTAGACCTGGAATAAAGAGAGGGCCTCGAGGTGCACCAGTGGCCATCAATACTGTTTTTGGTTGGGTGCTTATGGGCAGTGTAGAACAGTCAAAGTCTCATTCTGTTGTGAATAGTTTATGCACGTTGGTCGACTTGGATCATACCTTGAAACAGTTTTGGAGCTTGGAACAGGTACCACAAGGTTTAGTTATGTCTCCGGAAGATAAAAAATGTGAGGAAATCTTCAAGAAGACTCAGCACCGAAATAGTGCTGGGAGATATATTTTAAATATGCCCTTTCGTGAGGGTACTCCGTGTTTGGGAGAATCTTTCAGTGTTGCATTGAGGCGGTTTTACTCCCTGGAAGCACGTCTTAGTAGGGATCCAGCGTTGCACAAGTCCTATTCGGAGTTTATCAGGGATTATTATGAGTCTGGCCATATGTCTCTGGTATCAGATGTAGCTGTGGAACCATCTGATGCATACTATATTCCCCATCATTGTGTGTTGCGTCCTCACAGCCTTTCGACCAAACTGCGGGTGGTATTTGATGCTAGTTCCAAAAGTACGAATGGTGTATCTCTGAACGATACGTTGTTAGTGGGAGCGAAGTTGCAGACAGATATTGCCACTGTGTTGTTGAAATTTCGCTCAAACAAAATTGCATTTACTGCTGACATTCGGCAAATGTATCGACAAATTTTGGTTGTAGATAATCATAGGGATTATCAAAGAATTCTCTGGAGGTTCTCAAAGGGGGAACCTGTACAGAAATATCGCCTTAATACTGTCACATATGGGGTCTCCTCAAGCCCACACATGGCAATCCGAACAATGATGCAGCTTTGTGATGATGAGGAATCATCTTTTCCATTGGCAGCAAAGCTAGTTCGGTCCGATCTCTATGTGGATGATGTAGTCAGTGGAGTCGACTCATTGTCAGAGGCTTTTGAGTTGCAACGGCAATTGATTGGGTTGTTTGCTAAGGGGGGTTTTGAATTGAAGAAGTGGGCCAGCAATAATTCGAAACTGTTGTCCACAGTATCAGCTGATAGTCAGCAACCTCGATCGTTAGATTTAAATGATCCATCAGTGTTGAAAATTTTAGGATTGCAGTGGTGTCCCATAGGTGATACATTCTCTTTTAATGTTGAACCTATTGATCGTCCGTGCACAAAACGAAATCTTCTTTCGGAATTGGCAAGAATTTATGACCCCCTGGGTTTTTTGTCTCCTGTTACCCTGTTGGCAAAATATCTTATGCAGTGCTTGTGGGAGCAAAAAGTGGGATGGGATGATAAGCCCTCAAAGGATATTGTTGGTCAGTGGTCTCAGTATAAATCACAACTCAGTGCGCTAGCAGGTTTATCAATTCCCAGAGGCGTAAAACACGATAATATCATCAGTACAGAACTCCATGGGTTCTGTGATGCATCGGAGCGAGGGTATGCTGCAGTTGTTTACTTAAGACAAGTATCAGAGGAGGGTCAAGTTTGGATCAATTTTCTGTGTGCCAAGTCCAAGGTATCACCTTTAAAAAGAATATCGATTCCACGTCTCGAATTGTGTGGGTGTTTATTGTTGGCAAAGCTTCTGGAATTTGTGTGTCGGGTGTATGAAGGTCGTTTTGAGTTTAACTCTATGTATGCTTGGTCAGACTCTATGGTGGCACTTGCCTGGATAAAATCATCTTCCAATAGGTGGAAGACCTTTATTGGGAATCGAGTAGCAAGCATACAAGAGAAGATTCCTCCAGAGTCATGGCATCACGTAAGTGGACAAGAAAACCCAGCTGATTGTGCATCGAGAGGCATGTTACCTTCTGGGTTTTGTGAGCATCCACTATGGTGGGCGGGACCCGCCTGGCTAAAATTGGCAAGAGAAAATTGGCCCAAGTCGTTGCGTTTTGAGCCGCCAGAAGAGTGCCTGGCGGAGCAACGAACTCTCCCCGTACTAGTTACTTTGGCAAATGAGGAGTGGCTCAGTAAACTTTTGAATCGCTTTTCGCATCTACGGAAAATTCAGGGTGTTGTTGTATATTGTCAGCGGTTTGTGCGAAATTGTAGGGTGTCTCCATCTGACCGAACTACTGCATCTCTGACAGCCACCGAATTACAGGAGGCGCTTCATATGCTTATCAAATGTGCTCAAGGTGAAGTATTTCAAAGGGAAATAGCATCCTTGGTTAAAGGTGAGAGGTGTGCGAGGGCAATAAATAAGTTAGCCCCCTTTCTGGATACAGAGGGTATCCTCAGGGTGGGCGGTCGCCTTCGTCAAGCTGATGTTCCAGTTGAAGTGAAACACCCTATATTGTTGCCCCGCTCACATCGTCTCACCGAGTTAATCATTGCACACACACACCATGTCAATCTTCATCCTGGTCCTCGCACATTGCTTCATTTGCTTTCGCAACAGTTTTGGATTTTGTCCCCTCGGAGAGCTATTCATCATGTTTTGTCAAGGTGCTATCGTTGCTTTCGAGTGAATCCTACTCCCATGGCACCGATGATGTCTGATTTGCCAGTTGCCAGGGTTTCTCAGTTGAAGCCGTTTTCACACAGCGGAGTTGATTTTGCAGGTCCAGTTTTTGTGACACAGGGCAGATATCGAGGTGTCCGAAAGGTGAAAGCATATATTTGTTTGTTTGTGTGCATGGCAACGAAGGCCCTCCATTTGGAAGTAGTGTCTGATCTTTCAGCTGAAGCCTTCTTGGCAGCTCTTCGGAGGTTTGTGGCTCGCAGAGGAAGATGTGACAATTTGTATAGCGATAGAGGTACCAACTTCGTCGGCTCAAATAAGCAGCTCTTAAACTATGCAAAGGGGGCAGCAGATGCTTGTACCATTAAGTGGCATTTCAACCCCCCATCAGCTCCGCATTTTGGAGGTCTGTGGGAGGCAGGAGTGCGCTCAGTCAAGACTCATTTGCGAAGGGTGATCGGTTTGCAGATTCTGACCTTTGAGGAAATGTCCACGTTGCTTGCTCAAGTGGAATCAGTTTTGAATTCTCGACCATTGTGTAGTGCGAGTACTGATCCAAATGATCTGTTAGCCCTATCCCCAGGACATTTTCTTACAATGGAACCGTTAGGTGCTCCTCCTGATGCTGATTTGACTTTGTTAAGTATGAATCGCTTGTCACGCTGGCAGCTGGTGCAAAGGATCCACCAGGACTTTTGGCGCCGCTGGAAGAACGAATACCTGCATACACTGCAGCAGCGTGGTAAGTGGAATACTGTGCAAACGTCCCCCCCGATCGGAGCTTTAGTTGTGATTAAAGATGAGACTTCGTCACCTCTTGTTTGGAAGCTCGGACGCATTATGCAACTATACCCAGGCCGTGATGGTATAGCTCGGGTAGCTCAAGTTCGCACTAGTAGTGGCACTTTTGATAGGCCTCTGACGAAGTTATGTCTGTTGCCATCGCAGTAATACGTCTGCCTTGAAATTTTTTTGTACAGTTAATTATAAATCCAATAGCTTCAGTTTTTTGTTTTTTGTGCTTATTGTAAATTTTTGTTTTGTTTGTTTATTTGAGAAACAATATAATTGTGAAAATAAATCCTTATTTTGGTGGGCGGAATGTTCATGCTCGTTGTTCTGTCACTTTTAAATTCAAATGTCGCGCGCTACACTGACAGAGAGTAAGTGTTACTAATGGTTTCCGCCAGAAGACCAGAGGGGGGGAAGAAGAATGAGAGAAGGGAGAGAAGCTTGCATCCCTCTGCCACTTGTTTTTGAGTCCTTGAAGAGGCAAGAGGTCTCGAGAAAGCGAATTGCTTTCAACCCCTTGAAGAGACACGAGGTCTCGAAATATCCATTTTTGTTTGTAAGTCCGTTGGGAGACACGAGGTCCCTAGAGGTGTTGTGTGTGAATACAGAAAAACGAAGCTTATGTTCCTGCATTATTGGAGAATAAAGGTAGGTAACTTTGCTTATTGTCAGTGCCCTATTTGTTCTGTTTCTTTGTTATTCATTATAAAATAAATACACGTGGTATTTACATATATATATATATATATATATATATATATATATATATATATATATATATATATATATACAGACATTTTTTTTTCAAAGTCTCACCATCGATCCGTCTCTATTAGTGAATTTTTAAAAATAAAAATTCACAAAAACAAATGTTGGCTAACTAGTCATAAACCTTAATTAAAAGTGCCTCATAAAATTTAAGAAGTATGTTATTATGATGGCTATTGGACAGACGTTCTATTTGAATAATCATTAAAGTGTTGCGAAATAATAATGGCTTTAATCTTTAATTTTTTATAATAATGAACTAACCACACATACATGTTTTTAATCTAAGTTTAAAATAATTTGTATAATTTTTTTCTAGCTGGACATTCGTGAAGCAAGTTCAGAGGTTAGAAATGCATACAAAACATATTTCTATCTTAAAACCCAAACATTGGAAAAAAGCTTTAGCAATTTAGAAGGATTTCAGTTTGATGATGAAGAAAACAGTATCATTGAAAACAAATACGAAACTGAAAACAAAATTATAGATGTAAACTCACACGATACATATCCTTTCAGTGAAAATTCTGCTTTTTACACAAATTTTCAGTCTACAAAGAATAAAATTGAGAACAACCATGTAACAGATAATGGGTCAATATTTACTGCAGTAAGTGATTCATCCAAAGATATAACCTCTGGCAATAAGATTGAAAGCTATTCTCAGAACCAATCGTTTAAACTAAACACAGAAAACTCTTCATCTACAAAGAAAAATGAAAACGGCAAAAGTGACAAGAAAACTACAAAAAACTATCTGAGTAATGTATCATCCAAGTTTTCAAAACGAAATCCTCGAAAAGCACTTCCGCGTTCAAATAGTAGTATTGTAACGAAACAAGAGGAGAAATGTAGCTCATTTAAACTAAGTAGTTCACAACCTACTGGTACCACTGAGAGTGAAACTACTTTCTTTCTTTCTCAACCTCCGGTTGTTTCAACTAAGGTCACTATGCCTTTGTCTCAGCCGTTGATTATTTCAGCAAAAGAAAATACCAGTACACAGTCAACAAATTTGGTTAGAGATTTAATAGAAAATAAACCTAGAACTCTGAGAACTGTAGATGCGGATTGGTTAAGTAGGATATCACAGAGTACAGGTACAGGTTCCTTCAAAGTTAATGACCCTGATATTGAAGAAAATAAGGATCAGACTGATTATGATTCGGTTGATTCTGAAATAATTTATGAATCAGAAGATGAATCAAATTATCCCCCTTCTAAAAAGCCGAAAATTATTTTCGATAAAATTCAACCAATATGTTCCAGTTCTTTAACCAACTCACACCTTAGAAATACACCAAAACCCACAGACACCAGACCTGATACTCAGAGTCTATCTAAGACTATAGAAAAACAAGTATCCACTGAGGACAAAATCATGCCAAACAATGAGAAAAAATCTATTGAAGATGATAATAAAATTGTTAGTATTAAAAATGGTGCTGCAAAAGATGTATCATCAAAAAACGATAACCTTGAAATTGTGAAAAGGAAATCAGATGTAAGTAAGCTTATTGATAATTTATATGAAGATCCTAAGCTTTCAAAGAACACTGATGAAACCACTACCAGCTCAGGTCGGGTCTTACGAAGTCAAACAAAGCCAAGGTCA
Organism: Tillus elongatus; assembly: GCA_964006375.1. NCBI lineage: Eukaryota > Metazoa > Arthropoda > Insecta > Coleoptera > Cleridae > Tillus > Tillus elongatus. Next base: position 79,291,111 of record OZ023263.1, on the reverse strand, counting down.
CCAGATGCTGTACAGGTACCTTCAACATCTACAACACAAATGAGACCAGTAACAGAAAGCGATTATAGAAGAAAGAAAGCAAAGGAAATTTTCGAAAAGAAATTAAGTACAGGTAATCTAAATGAGAATTTCATTAAGGTTAATTTAAAGAAGAAGACTTACTCTAGAGGAAAACGCAACTTCAATTACAGTAACTATAAGAAAAAATTTTGGAAAAGACGGAAAGCAGAAATGAATAGTTGTGATGTAGGTGATAATCTTCTACCTGTAGAAGCATGTGAAAGCGATGCACTTCCGACATTAGAAGAAGCATCTGAAAAGGCAAAAATGTCTGATTCATTATATGATGAATTTTTAAAAGCTGAGATCGAAGAGTGGGATGTTGAAAATAAGTGCTTCAGTGAGTATCTGGGCGTTGAAACAAATGGGGCTGGTGAAGATGAAACTGCATGCCTTTTAGCTTCAGAACCAATATATAAAGAGCTTCCTGCAGGTAATTCTAATTTTTTTTCAAAGTTTAGTCTTAGTTTATGTTTGTTTATTCACATATCTCAGGTATAAGCAAAAATGATGATGGCTCCTCTTTGTGCAAAACATTCCGGAGGTAAAATACCCCTCCATTCGGATCTCCAGGAGAGGGGTGTACAGGGGACACCAACATCAAAATTCAACATATCCTCAAATATATGTGGCCTAAATTCTAACCTGAACTCCGTCCACGATTTCCTCCAGGCTAATAGGCCCCAACTCCTCTTCCTCACCGAAACCCAAATCAGTGCTAAAACAGCCACTAATCACCTTAATTTCCTGGGGTATGAGCTCCTTACTTGCTTTAGATTGCATGGAGGCGTGTGCACATACGTCCTTAGCAATCTACCCTGCACAGACTCTCCAATTTAGAACCTGGAAGAAAATACATACTATGGATAAAACTCTCTCTCAGGGCTGCAACTAAATTCATCTGTTGCATTTACCGGTCACCTTCTGACAACAACTTTGTCCAGCTCTTTGACTACCTTTCTGAAAAAACTGACCAAGAAAGGATCCAAAGCGCTTCCTAGCAACTACAGGCCTATTTCTCTCCTTTCAGTCATCTCTAAAGTGATGGAAAAGTATATAAACACTGAATTACTAAAATTTCTTGAAAAACACAGTCTAATGCACGACAGGCAGTATGGATTCAGTCAGCGCAGATCAACTGCCGACCTCCTTTCCTTTGTCACCCATTCTTGGAACAAGTCTATGGAACTACACGGTGAATCCCAGATTGTCGCTCTAGACATATCCAGAGCCTTTGACCAGGTCTGGCACGCAGCGCTGCTTAATAAACTACCGGCCTATGGCCTACCACTAAAACTATGTACCTGGGCAGCAAACTTCCTTTCCAACCGGAGCATTTTTGTTGTTGTGGATGGCCATTCCTCTAAACTATATCCAATTAATGCAGGAGTTCCTCAAGGTTCAGCTTTAGCCCCTACTTTGTTTCTTCTCCACATCAATGACCTCCTCTCTAGCACCTCCAACCCAGCACACAGTTACGTGGACGACAGCACCCTCCACTCAAATATACAATATTCTAAGCCTGTCTCTTTGGCCCAACTAGATGAGGATTGCAGACACATGGAGGGTTCTGTCTCCGTAGATCTCCAAAAAATATTAGACTGGGGAAGTAGAAATCTTGTACAATTCAACCCCACCAAATCTCAGTCTTGCTTTCTTATAAAAGATACACCAGCCCTAGAACCATCACAATGAACAACCAAGTTATTCAAACTAATGAGTCCTTTTCACTAGTTGGCATTTCTGTGGATCGAAATCTCAATTGGCACCAACATGTCACATCAATTGCAGAAGCGGCTGCTACGAAATTAGGTTTCCTCTTCCGGGATCGCAAATACTTTTCACCAGCTAATCTCTATACATTGTATACTTCACAAATAAGGCGAAACCTCGAATACTGCTCCCTTATCTGGGGTGCTGCTGCGGCTTCTACACTCGCTATCCTGGACTCCACTCAGAAGAGAGCTATACGTCTCATTGGTGACCCTACCCTCACCCAAAGGCTTCCCTCCCTTGCCCACCGACATGCCGTTGGTGACCTCCCTCCCTTTTATAGATATCTGCACGGGCAGTGCTCAGAGGAGCTTTCTTCCATAGTTCCTCCACCTGCTGCCCCCAACAGATCTACCAGGGGAACAGAGCGAATGCTGTCCAGGTCACCAGACATAGAACAATTGTTATGCCCGCTCTTTTGTCCCGAAGACTTCCAAGTTGTGGAATTCCTTGCCGGCACATGTTTTTCCTTCTACTCCGAACCTCCAAACCTTCAAGTCCAAAATTAACAAGTTGCCTCTTTCCTCCTTGTTGACAACCACAGTACGATAGTATTTAGGCTGTAAGCCCTCGTGGTGTGTTGTTGAAATAAAAAATAAACTGTTATAACTGAGTCAGCCCCAGATCTTGGATGTTTTCAAGGCGGAGCACCCATCACTCATGCCCCTTTAGTGTTGTATCTGATTGTTTTATGTACCTACAAATATAACTAACATGCTACTTGCCAACTTTATTTTGGCCAAGTATTTTAAAGTGAAGGATACAGTAAATCATTATTTGTTTGTTATTCGTAGTAGTTGGAAAATTATTTATACACTGTTGTCATTGAAATGTTGGGCAACTTCAGTTATCAGTATTTTACTTCCACATCGTCACAACGTGTGGAAGTATCGCATCGGCGACAAAAATTTTAATTTTTTTTTTTGCTTAAACGCTTAAAAAGTATTAAAACATATAGAAAACATGATTTGGGAACGAACATTTTTTTTGTCTGTCAGTCTGTTGTCTGTCTGTTTGTAGCTCGAGTAATATAACGTTTTAGGATTTATTTATTAGAAAACTTTTAATATCATCAAACATCTGGCATTCTGTGCTTATTAAATTAGGGGTTGAATGTGTGGGGGTAGAGTATTGTTGACAATTTGCAATATTTGTAGCCGAGATTTCACGATTGTTGGCTCGGGTAGTAAGTTTTATGCCTGTTATTTATTTTGTTTCTTTACCGTTGATGTATGGTTTATACCTGTTGTATGAATTAATCTACGTGTGACAGTTAATTACTCTGTCTGAGATTCATGGAGTGCTCCATGACTTTAAGAACAAGGATTCTATCGGGTGGGATGGTATCTCTGTCAACTGCTTCTTAACCTTCCTAACTGGGTTTTTGAAATCTTGGCAGATGCAATTAATAGTTCGATTATAACAGGATCTTTTCCTTCGTCTCTGAAAATGGCTAGAGTGTTTCTTGAATATAAAGGAGGTGAAACAGATTCTCTAAATAGTTTTCGTGCTCTGTCTCTACTTCCTACCATTTCTAAAATAGTTGAGAAATTAATTAAAAATAGAATGCAGGTATTTCTTGGTAAACACAAGATCCTAACATCTTCCTAGTTTGGATTTCAACCTAAAAAAGGTACAAATGATGCAATATTTTCTTTTCTTGAAAATCTGTACCTTTCACTGAATAACAATCAGGTGGCTGCACCAGTGTTCTGTGATCTCACTAAAGAATTTGATTGTGTTGACCATGAGATACTGTTATGTAAACTTCCTACTTATGGCTTTAGGGGGACTTTGCTTAAATGATTGAGGTCCTATTTATCTGATCGTCAGCAGAGTGTTCAACTTGATCATATTAGCTCTGGGTACCAACATATGGTGTTCCGCAGGGGTCTGTTCTTGGCCCACTGCTGTTTTTACTTTATATTAATGACCTGTCTATGTTGAAAATTAAGGGTGATATGACTATCTATGCTGATGATATAACCATCTTGTGGATTAGTGATAGTGTTGGAGCACTGGAGCGCACTGTGGCAGAGGATATGAAGATGATAGAAAACTGGTTCATTTCAAATCTGTTAACCTTGAATGTCTCTAAGACTAATATCATGCATTTCAAATGTAGTCTGCCTGCTGTGACTCTAGCAGCTGAGGAACTTGGGAAGGAGAGCTGTGTTAGGTTTCTGGGACTATACATTGATCAATCGTAAAATTTGAAACACATATAAATTATCTATGTAAGAAGCTTTCATCAGGTTGTCACACACTAAGAGTTATTTCAAAAAGCTTGGACAAGAGTACATCTAGAAGTGTTTACGTCTTACTTGTGGAGTCCCATCTAAGGCATGGCATTTGTTACTGGGGCTCTTGTGCAGGTTATCTTTTTAATTCTGTATTTATTCTGCAGAAAAGAGCCCTTAGATATTTGCGTGGGGTTAGTGTCCGTGACTCTTGTAGACCTTTATTTGTTTCTGAGCGGATATTGACCCTACCGTCTCTGTTTGTTTTGGAGACTGCATGCCTTATGCATGAAAAATATAATGACGAAATCAGGTCAGTGTCTCCTTATGATACAAGACAAAAGAACTGCATTCCTCTTCCTATACCGTCCACATTATTGTTAAAGAGGTCATTAATATATAATAGTAAGAAGATATTTAACCAGATAACACTAAACTTGAGGAGGATTGGTGACATTGAAATTTTTAGGAAAGAGCTTAAGGAATTTTTAATTGCAAAATATTATTATTCAATAGATGAATTTTGTAATGATGTACTACTGTGACAGATTCGATTGGTGTTGTTTGGGAGTTTTCATTTGGACTGCTTTCTATATATTGTGTTTATATTATATTGTTGGTTAGCTGTGTATTTATGTTTATATTGTTATTTATATATAGTTGTATTTAGAACTTTAATATTTTTTTAATATTTTTGTGTTTTTATATTTTGACAACTTTTACTTTTATATGTTAACTTTGCTTGTCAATAAGATTTTTATCTTTGGACAATAAAGGCACCTATCTGTCAGGCATTTGACTTTAACCACTAAGTTGTTTCAATGCATGTCTTTCAGATTTTATTTTTAATTTGGAAAAAACTCTAAATATTGTGAACCAAATTACTTAAAATTAACAACATAGGTTTGTTTACACCATTTCTAACCACATGTAAAGGCCCATGCCAGTTACTCTAACACTTACAAAAATATAGCTTTTCAAAAATATTTTGTACATTTTTGGGGGGAAAATGATATCCGAACTCATCTGCCGTCTTTAAGTTTAGTTTAAATCAGTTGAGTATTCTTTGAGTTATTGCTCGGACACATACATACACACACACACAATATATATATATATATATATATATATATATATATATATATATATATATATATATATATATATATATATATATATATATATATATATATATATATATATATATATATATACATATAAAAAATCAAACGGACCTTGGATTTGGGTTCTAGGGGCGTAATTCGCGCTTATTTGAAAAAAATTTCCCAAAGTCTTACCATCGTGACCTCTTTTATAGTGAATTCTCTTAATGAAAATTCACTAAAAGGTTCAATAAAAACTGCTTCTACCTAGATGACAACAATGGCCGTTAAGAACTTGAAATTTCCTGATGACTGAGTCAAAAGTGAGGTTCAAATAACAGACTTTCAATGTAAAATAGAATAGGTGAAAACTTCACAAAAGACAATATCGTAACGAAAATAAAAACACACTGGTCTAGTAGATAGCCCAATGTACCATAATAAATTCTCTTCTTTTCAACTAAGAATCAATGAATTAAAGATTGTTTCAATCACTTAAAGATTAAACATCAATCTTTTTTTGAATTCAATCGGAAATTGTAATTACATTTCGACCCGATCAATAATTCAACCAAAAAGCAGAGTATCACTCCTGTGCTAGATATCAAACGAACAACCTTGAATATCGCAACATCAAAAGCCGAAGTCTTTAATGTTGCAGCAGCAACTCCGATGATCATTTTCGCATCACAAAAAAACATATATTTTCATAAAATTTTTAGATAAAACTCAAGGTTGTTGAAGTCAGAATTTAGCCATAATCAGTAGTGACAGTTACATTTTAAGTATGGTTGCCATTCATTTTAAACCATATCATTCGTATTTAAAAACCCTTTATAGTTAAGACAAATTTCAATTTTTTTGAAGTGGTGTAAAAATCTTTTTCTAATTTGTAAGTATATTTAACAGGCACACCTTCAGAAATTATGGAAGCACTACAGAAGTTTGGTTACTCATCATTTAGGACAGGACAAGAAGCAGCTGTCACGAGAATCCTGGCTGGGAAATCGACTCTAGTCACTTTAAGTACTGGCACAGGCAAAAGCTTGTGCTATCTTCTACCAGCATATCTATATTCATTGAGAAGTTATTGCATAACACTGGTAGTATCACCTTTGGTATCATTAATGGATGATCAAGTGACTAATGTGCCTTCTTTTCTCAAAGCAGCCTGTTATCATTCTAACCAGACACGCACCCAGAGAGACAAGGTTAAAGATGCTATTGTTGCAAGGAAAATATCTCTCCTGTTCCTTTCACCAGAATTGTTGGTGAGTGGTGAAAAAAGTGAAGGTAAGTAATTATGAGAATGAAATGGTATATAAGATTTACAGTCAGTTTAATTAGATACAAACCAGTGTATATGAATCTGACAATTTGGTGAAGGTAGATCTAAAAGTGCTTTGATATTTTCCAAAGCGTGATTCAATCGATTTGGTTTTTTAACCTAAATGATGCAACACAATGAGTTAGATTTTAACTTTCACCTGTGGGTCTGGGAACGAAATAAAAGTATAGGCCCAAGGTAACTCCTTCCTGTTGTAACAGACAACTAACAGATGTCAAACAGTGGCCGGTGTCTGATCAAGATGAGCCTGGTGGGAGGCGGACATCTCTAATGTGTGGTGTACACCCAGATTTTGAGGCCTTCACACCGACAAATGACCTCACTTGTTACCTGTCACCCATCAAATCTAGCAAGAGTTGATATTTTTAGGGTGAAAGTTGGTTTGATAGGTTTACTGCGATCTGAGTGGAGTCGCTTGCCCTTTTTTCAAACTTACAGAGATAGTCTCTCTTCGAGTTCGTCTGGACCTGATATCCGTCAGTGTTTGACTCGAGGTGGTATCATACGGAATCCCGCTCCCGAACATCACCCAAGTGAGGTCATTTGTCTGTTTCGAAATCCGGGTGTATACCAGCATCTTAGAGATCTCAAATCCCTTCGGGTTCACCGGTCGTTTGGACCCGACACCTGCCAGCGCTTGACCCAAGGCAGCATCATTTGAAACGCCGCTCCCGTATCGGGTACAGAAGAACTCGGAGAGAGGTTATCTCTCTGTGAACTTTAAAATAGGTAGGTGATTACACTCAGATGACAGTATACCTGTCAGATCAACTTTCACCCTCAAAAATATTGTCTCCTGCTGGGGGAGCTGGATTTGATGGGTAACATTAAAGCAAACACTGGCACGTATCGGGCGCAGATGAGCTTGGAGACAGGCAATCCCTCTGTGAGATTCGAAATGGACAGACAACCTCGCTTTGATGCTGCTCGGGAACGGGATTCCATATGATACCACCTTGAGTCAAACACTGATGGATGTCGGGTCCAGATGAACTCTGAAAGCGGCTGTATCTCTGTGAGCTTCGAAATGGACAAACGACCTCGTTTGGATGCTGCTCAGGAGCAGGATTCCATATGTTACTGCCTCGAGTCAAACACTGATGGATGTCAGGTGCAGATGCACTCTGAGAGAGGCTATCTCTCTGTGAGCTTCAAAATCGACAAACGAGCTCCCTTGGATGCTGCTCAGGAGCAGGATTCCTTCCATATGATACTGCCTCGATTCAAACACTGGCAGATGTGTGGTCCAGATGAACTCGGAGCGGCTACCTCTCTGTGAGCTTTGATATGGACAAACTATCTCGCTTGGATGTTGCTCAGGAGTGGGATTAAATATGATACCATCTGGAGTCAAACACTAGTGGATGTCAGGGCCAGATTAACTCTTAGAGGGCCTAGCTCTCTGTGAGCCTCGAAATGGACAACGACTTTCACCCTCAAAAATATCTTCTCTTACGAGGTGCTCGATTTAATCGGTGAAAATTTAAGCTAGGACTGGCAGGTATTGGGTTCAGGCAAACTTGGAGATAGGTGATAGCTCTGGGAGCTTCAACACAAGAAAGCTTGGATGCTGCTCGAGAGCGGGACTCTGTGAAGCAATCGACTTTTACAGTAGATTCAGGGGAGGGGTCAACTTTATATGACATGGATGTAAATCTGGAACATGGTGGAAGGAAGTCTTCTTAGACTGGTAATGGTTGCTTCAGTCAACTCTTGGATCATATATAATGATCTGCATAGACAGAAGACACCTTTTATAGATTTTAAAATGAATCATGCTAAAGAGATGATTTAATTTGAAAAATCTCTCTCACCAGTTTACATAAAAAGAAGATTTACAGGTAAACAAAAAAAAACTATGGTGAATGTCTGGGATCATCTTCCAGTTAAAGGCAAAATATGTCTGCTTGCACATGATGTTCTCAGCATAAAATACAAAAAAGAACAACAACCTTATGCAAAATGTGCCGATTGCCTGCTTGCAAAAACTGTTTTGCAGCATGCCATACACAAAATAAATGTGATAACGTTTAAAATACATTTTTCTAAGTATAAGCTGGTTTTTATGAAATATTATACGACAAGTGATCTCTTCAGCCATATTTCCTATTGTACAGCGTTTATAATTGGAATTAACTAACTCAATTACCCAACAAATTAACAAACAAAAAATTATATATATATATATATATATATATATATATATATATATATATATATATATATATATATATATATATATATATATATATATATATATATATATATATATATATATATGCATCTTATTTTAATGATGTTCTGAAAGTTGGAATGAAAGGTTATACAGGTAAAAATATATTGTCTAACCATAACTTAACCTATTTCTTTAATTACCCAGTGATTACAGTTATATGCTTTTTGTTAAATTGAGGTTTTTACCACAGTAGCGCTTTAGTAAACTCAAATTTAGTAAAGCAAATTTTCGAGCAGCTGTGTAGTACATTTTAGACAAGTATGCAGAATCACTTAATTATTGACACAATTATTTGTTTTTAGGGTTAAAATCAATCTTAAATATACTACCACCTATTGCATTCGCATGCATAGATGAGGCCCACTGCGTATCACAGTGGTCCCACAACTTCCGTCCATCATACCTTTTACTGTGTAAAATTCTCCGAGAGTCCCTCAATGTAAAAACATTACTTGGGCTAACTGCAACAGCCACAAAAGCCACACGAGACAGCATAAGAGAACACTTTAACATTACTGATGAAGAAGGTGTCATCAGTGATATTCCTCTACCCGACAACCTGTCTTTAACAGTGTCCAAAGTTAACAAAAGGGATCAAGCTTTGCTGGAGTTGTTAAGCACTGAACAATTCTCATCGTACAAGAGCATAATTGTTTATTGTAACAGGAGACAGGAATGTGAGCGTGTTGCTAAATTTTTGAGGACTTACTTGCAAGACGAGGGTAACCAGAGTAGAAAGAGGAAGAGAATAAGTATACAGGCAGAGTGCTACCATGCGGGATTGTCTGCATCAAAACGGAGATCAGTACAGAAAGTTTTCATGTCTGGTGAATTAAGAATAGTGGTTGCAACTGTTGCATTCGGCATGGGTATAAACAAGTCTGATATAAGAGCTGTGATACATTACAACATGCCCAGCAATGTGGAGAGTTACGTGCAAGAAGTTGGAAGGGCTGGGAGAGATAGACTGCCTGCACATTGTCATGTCTTCTTGGATGGTAATGTAAGTAGAAAAGAGGTTTCTAATTTTTGCATGTATGTATGTAATATTATTCATATGTCTTAGATATTATTACAAGTTCAATGAGTAAAGATTGGAACTAGTAATGAGCACTGATAAGTACAATTTGGAGAACCCAATTCATCACAATACTTTTTAGACTTCACGATAGTTTCGCTAACAAAGTTAAGGTCACCAGAGGGGTGAATAAAGTAAGCAAATAGAAACTAGAACTACTATTTATGTTAGTTGCCAAGCAGTTGCGAACAGCGTCCTCTACAAAGGTATACAGACAGGCCCCCACTGTTGAGTCTTAAATCCCTGTAATTAAAATTGTATACCTGCTTTTGTAATACTGTGTGTCGATATCAAATATTCCTTCTAACAAGGACACACTGATTGTTAAGATAACAGTTCGAACAATGGACTACATAGAACCGGACCTACTCTATTCATTGAAACATTTTTGTTCAATTTATATATATATATATATATATATATATATATATATATATATATATATATATATATATATATTGTGCTGGGAAATTGCACATTATAAACTATTTGTACATCAGAGTGTACATAATACAAATTCCCTATAAATTTCACTATAAAACAAAAAAGGAAAGCGTTACGGAAATCTAATTTGATGACGTTAAACTCCTATTATTTGTTGAAATATGTAAATGTTCAGATATAGGTATATTGGGGGGTTATCTTAGCAACATTTGTTGCAAGAATTTAACCACAAGTCAGTAGTAAGTACAATACTTACAGTTTACACGTGATATATATGGGCTCTGTAAATTGTGTATATATCAATATCGTTCGACATTTTTCTTTACACTAAAACACAAAAACAAAATAAAAACATTAATATACAATCATATTCTCTATTATTGTTAGTCAGTGTTAGTTGGATGAGCAATGACAGGTATAAAAAAGCCATGGTTTATTAAAATAATCATTAATGAAAATTTTGAGATTTATAACTTTAACAATTTGGATATTATATCAGTGGGGTTTAAGTGGGTTTAAATGAGCCAAATATCTATATGCAAATACCTTAAACTCTTAATCATGACAGTCAAACCAAAGAATTATGCTCTAAAACAATATTTACCTTGATATAAGTTAGAATAAAATGTAATACAAAAACAAACACTTTGTATATAATATATAAGAGAGTGTTTTTTATGTAAGCAATGGACTAAAGTTTATCAAAGACAAAGTGTTTTATGTTGTGAGGCTTTTTAAATCAAGATCACAGCATTTAAAAGTGTTTTCGTTTTAAATTTAGTATTATTTATTAATGTCTAGAAGTAAGGTTATGCCAAATGCCATTTTTAATAGTAGGCATGCAAAATAATAAGATTTAAACTTACCGGGCTTTTTAAAGATCTATAGTTGTCAAAAAGGTATTAATTATTTCAAGAGAGTGCTTTGACAAAAGAGGAAACTAGATTCCAGATGAAATTGGACAAGATTTCCGGGCTTCAGTGGTTGGTTGTTAATGAATTAAGACGCGATAAACAAGCGTCATATATTACTTCACAAAGAATTTCAATATTTTAAAGTATATTTTGTGTAAAGAAGATCCATTGTGTTCCTGCAAGCAACAGAATGTATTAGATGCATGTTTATAGTCAGAAATACACCCAGTTGACAGTAATATATAAAGAATAACCATGTCCAGACTTACCTACCAAAACTAGCCAGGAATCAAGGTTTGAAATCCATTTTATTTTGTTTAAATCAGACCAAGGGACAGGAACTTCAAATAAAGACAGGCAATGCTGTCAAACATCTATCCATATAAAGTATTTGGGGGATATAGAACATTTAAATAATAAACAGAAATCTTATTTGCATTCTCACAATAGTTAAAAGTTAGGAACCTAGAGGGCGCGAAGTCCGCAGTGCAAAATCCGAAAAGCCATTTTAATCTTGTTATAAACTTTAATACCAATCAAAATTCTGTCCGTAATTTTAATAACCCAATTTGTTAATAAAATTTGAGATTTTCATAGAGGATCCCCTTTAAGTTTGAATTTAAAAATTCTATGAAATAATATTTGTTATGAATTTGAAATGAGGTAGTTCTTTGTGTGAATAATAAAACCATAAATTAAGGTTTAATTGCATATTAGCAGGCTATTTTTCTCCTATATAACAGAACCACCACTGAGAAGGATTTTGGAAGAGGGCAGAGCTAGGCAGTAAATAAAATTAAAAGGTAAATAATATTAGTAGATTAGAAACAAAACGAGAGGCAAATATATGAATATGTCAATTGCTATTTCAATTGACGAATAAGGGGGAATATGCAACCAATATTACACTAAAGTCAATTTTTCAATCTAACATATTTATAGGTATGGATTCAAATAATTACAACACCAGTCATAAACATTTATTAAACAAACACAAATACATTAATAAAATTAACAGGGTTATACATAAAAATTGTGTGTAAACTGTCAATATAAAAATTTATATATATATATATATATATATATATATATATATATATATATATATATATATATATATATATATATATATATATATATATATATATATATATATATGGACGATGTTTTTGCAGTACTTGATACAATTGTATGCAAAGTAGATGATTTTGTTGCCAAACTAAACAGTAAATGTGACTCCATTAACTTCACACATGAAATAGAAATTAATAACGAGTTGCTTTTCTTGATGTATTAGTCATTAAAAATAGAGATACTTTAGAGTTTGACATCCACAGAAAAGAAACCACTACTGTGAGTTACATTTTGATTGACACACACCATAGTTTTCCACAAAAAAACAGCTAATTTTCTGGTTCACAGATTAATACAGTTTCCCTTAAATAAAGAGAGATACAACAGGGAGCTTGAATATATTAAAAATGTAGCTAAGTAAAATGGTTATTCTGTCTGCTTAGTTGAAAAAATGGTCAGTAAACATAAAACAAAGAAAATGTTAGCGGAATCTACGAAAAGATAAACCAGACAAAACTGTTGTGTGTTTATCATTTGAACCGCGAATCACGAGAGGTTTTAATAGCATTTTTAAGAAAGCCAATTTACAGCTAACATTTTCTTCAAAAATACGTTGAAAAATCTGCTAGGTAACCCACAGGATAAAGATAAAACCACAGAAGTGTATCTAAGAAGTAGGTTGTAAGAAGTGTGAACTTAAATATGCTGGGCAAACTAAAAGAACTATTGACATTAGTTTTAAGAACATTTAGAGTGACTGTGATATAGCACTATTGATAAATCATGTATTGCTCAGCATATTTGGGATAATAATAGAGGTGTGCAAACCCATGTTTTTCTCGAACCGAACCATGAACGAACCCAAGCAAAGATGTTGCTCCCAACTTCGAACCTCTACAGTAGTATATCTAAGGTTCACACTCGAACTTCGAACTTCTTAAAAACTCAAAATCGAACTTCAAACTAACCAAAATTCTTCAATGTTCATAATATGTCATCTCCTTATATACAAAATTTAGTTATATTGTAGCATACAATATTTGGTATGTACAAGATATCTATTTGTTTTGCAAAAGCAAAGGTTCGACAAAATTTTAGGTTGATTCAGTGAAAAATACTTTACGTACTGATTTTAGTTGTGAAGATGGATCAACATTGAATCAAAAACACAAATGAAAGCTTTTTTAGATATCTATAGCTAAGCTCAATTGTATATACTTTTTGTCGTTTGGTATTATCAAGGCAGTTGTAACAAGTCTTTTAGAGTGAGTGGGTTAAAGTTGAGCTGATGGTTATAGTTACTTGAAATTTTAACTGTGTATTGATTGAGAATATTATTATTATTATTATTATTATTATTATTATTATTTTGGCTCATTGTAAAATAAAGCATGTTCAACCTAGTATTCCCAGAAGGCAATCTGCAATTATCGACATAAATTCTGAAAAATTACTTTACCAATTGCTTTTGAACATTTCCATCATAATGTTGTAACCAAAGAAGGCTTGGAATCGTAGAATATATATATATATATATATATATATATATATATATATATATATATATATATATATATATATATATATATATATATATATATATATATATATATATATATATATATATATATATATATATATATATATATATATATATATATATATATATCAGTATTATCAGTTATGCATTCCGATTCCAATGGGGGAAAATGTTGGTCTGTATGGCACTTGTAGTGAAATCCATTTGAAGATTTGATGTAGTCTGGAAACCTCTATTGCAGAACCAATGCCAAGTATGTCGTTCCAAATAGTGGTACAACTCTACCACAAAAAGAAATGTAGCCTAGCAATTAAACTTTAAAATAAACAATCACATAAGACGAGTTATAGTATCTTTCGGCCATAAGGAAATTATCTATTACACACAAACTTCACAAAATATCGAAAATTCTCAGTTGTACAACAAACGTGTGTTCTTTGCAATGTTGTCAAAGGTAAGAGGTTATAAAGTGCGATGTTTATGTGTAATAGTAGGAAAAATATGACGGAAGTCAGAACGTGCGAAGTTTAAAAATACGAAAAAGCACTGTAGCGACCTCAGTCAACAGCTGAACTAAAAGCGTATATTTTGCGACATAAACCGAACTTAAGACCTCCATGACCAATTTGAGAGGAAGATAGCTGACACTTAGTTGAATGTAATACTTTTCTATTTCATGCGAAAGTTATGACCTCCCAAAACGGAGGTGATAGCGTCATATATGAGGCCACAACGTATGATTTTTATATAAAACAGAAGCGCTAAAGTATATGTTGTATATATATATATATATATATATATATATATATATATATATATATATATATATATATATATATATATATAAATCTGTGATTGTTAAATGGCTCTGTGAGGTCTCAATGTGTCCCACCAACTGTCAAAAATATGCATTACTCAAATCTCCTCAAATTATGCTTCAGACTCAATGTGGCCAATACAGAGTTAAAAGCGCAGCTGCCAACTTAACAGGCCCGCTACTGGGTTACAACTTCTCTATTTTTGACAGCTTTCAATGCCTGTAATGTTTAATATTGAAGTGTTTTTGAACAACGAACTATTTTCGAGAATTACGTATTTCGAACTACTTTAACATCTCCGGCCTGTACAATTTTTCGAACCGAAGGTTCGGTTCAAGTTCTGGTTCGGTTCGAAATTTCGAAGCTTCGCACACCTCTAGGTAATAATCATCATGTAGATAAAGAAAATCTCAAGTTAACAAAAAATGTCAGGCAGTCGCATCAGTAAGATGCTTACGTAAGTATATATATATATATATATATATATATATATATATATATATATATATATATATATATATATATATATATTGTTAGAAATTTGAACAAAAATGTTTCAATGAATAGAGTAGGTCCGGTTCTATGTAGTCCATTGTTCGAACTGTTATCTTCATAATCAATGTGTCCTTAGAAGGAATATTTGATAATGACACAGTATTACAAAAGCAGGTATACAATTTTGATTACAGGGATTTAAGACTCAACAGTGGGGGTCTGTCTGTATATCTTCGTAGATGACCCTGTTCGCAATTGCTTTGCAACTAACATATAAATGGTAGTTCCAGTTTTTATTCGCTTAGTTTAGTCATCCCTCTGATGGTGCTAACTTTGTTAGCGAAACGATCTTCAGGTCTAGAAACTCTATTGTGATGAATTAGGTTCTCCAAATTGTACTTATTTTCACAGGTTGTTCAGTAAATACATCAAAAACTTAGGCTTGTTGATATTATATATACCTAACTGCTATATATTTTTTGTCCATTTACAATATTTAGTGTTTAATTGATGTTGCAAAAGTTACATATGCATATTTTAATTTAAGGGGTTAGACAAGTACGAATTAAGAAGGCATGCGTTTGGAAATTCCGTAGACCGCCATACTATCAGAAAACTCCTTAAGAAAGTTTTCATACCATGTAAATGCGAAGAATCTTGCCCAAAACATGAAACATGTTTTTCCATCCAAGAAACGGTAAAAGAACTAGATTTGCCAGAAGAAAATATTGCCACTATCCTATGTTATTTGGAGCTACACCCAAAAAAGTATATTACAATGTGTAGTCCTGCATATTCACTTTGTAAGATCACTTATCCTGAACAAGGGAAATTAAAGAAGGCTGCACAAGGGTGTGCAATATTAGCCAAAGCAATTTTGCTCTATGATAAGAATATAAAGAGCAATATGTTTGAATTTCCTGTTGTTGAAGTGGCATCATCTGTTGGTTTAGGTAGTGGATTTTGTAAACACAAGCTTAAGAATCTTGAATGGTTTGTAGGTGAGTAAACTTCAGTATACATTTTGTAATAAAAACATGGTTATCTCACTTTATTTTATTTATTAGTTAATATGTTTTTTAAGTTTGTAAATGGAAAATACACACTAATTGTCACTTTTTGACATAGCAGAACGTTTTGGTCGTTTCTGCTTTTAAAAGAAATTACATCCACCTGCAATGTTTTATTGGGACACTTACATATACAGAATGTCCCACAGTCGATAGTACCTTAGACGTATATGGAAAACCAAACATGAGATCAATCTGAAAATTTGGTTGGTACCATATCAAGTATGCTCTATCTATCCAAACTATTTTCACTTACGGTTTTGCCACTTCTACTGAAGAGACGTAGTTAGCTCTGTTATTTTTAATGGACCACCCTGTATATTATATTTTTTTGAATTCCCTGTTTCATTTAAATAACTTTTTCTTAATATCTTCTATATCTATCGGCGGTGGTTCCCCAGATATTAATTATTTTTCATATTTTTTGAAACCAAACACAGTCACGATTAAACCTTAGTCATTTTGTACTCCTGGATCCTGTGAAGCTGAAATTGTGGTTGTAGCTTAAGGATGGTACAATTATTTCATTCCAATAGAGGAATCGACCCGATATTATACAGGGTGCAAAAAAAACTGTTTTTTTCATATGGAACCCCCTGTATATTACCTACCAAATTAAAAGGTGATTGAATTTCCTTTTAAATGATCTAGCATATTTCTATACCTAAATCTTCAGTATTTCCGAGGAAAAGGCATTTTCCTGAAAAAAATCATTTCAACTTTTATACTAATAGATTACTTAATTTCCAAGGCAAATAAAACTCACAGTGTCAAACTAACAAGACATTTTGGCGTTTTGATTGGTTATCTGACATCATGAATTCCTTACAAACTCTGCGTATAAGACAATGGGCTTTATAATTAGGCATAGGAGGGATTTTACAGCTCACGAAACATTGATCCTCCTCTTCAAGGCACTGGTGTGTTACTTTACTAAATATTACTTGACCAATAAAGGCGAAAGCACACGCTGTCACCTTGACTGTGACAGTAAATTAAAATTTTTATTATCTTATTAAGGTAAAAAAATATAATTTATAAACCATCCTCAGTAAGACAAAAAACGGAACAATGTACAAGCTGGTAAGCTTTTAATTTATTAAGACCAGTCGACCAGTTCATATTCGTGTGTTACTTTACATTTCATTTCTTTTCTGGTATAAAAGACAAAAAACGGGACGGGACAATGGACAAAAAAGTACAAGCTGATAAGGTTGGAATTTATTAAGATGAGTCGACCAGTTCGTATTCGTGTCTTACTTCACATTTAATTTTTTTCTGTAATTTTTTCTTATGCAACCCCCATCATGTGATACATTGTTAGAAGCAGAAAAGATTGTACCTTCAGAAATTAACAATTACTGGCCCTGTTACCATTTTAAAAAAATGACCTACACCCTGTATATTCTGTAACAAAAGGGGTAAATACTTAAAAATCACGTCATAATATGCGAAAATACGTCCCATATGCGCATATCAAATGTCAATTTTTTTGGCCGCTTTAAATTTTATAAGTCCCGGTCCATACATTTGGTGCGCACTATATATATATATATATATATATATATATATATATATATATATATATATATATATATATATATATATATATATATAATTTTTTGTTTATACTTCCTTTATCATCCTCCCCGCCCAGCACCCCTGGTCACTCCTGGCCCAATAGTTTCTTAGTGGTTGTTTGCACGAAATTTTTTTTGTGGTCTATGCATCCAAGGGGGGCTCTAAGCATGTTTCTAAAATGAAAGTTCTCAAAACCCTCTGTGAGCTTTGACAATTATATACCAAATTCAGCAAACTTCAGATTTTGACAATCCAGGAAATAAATAATTCTCTTCACTTTCATTTCTTCAATCTAATCTCAACTATAATTCAGTCTTCACATACCATATTTTTGCCAAAATTATCTATTTTGTATAAGACCAAAACTGACATTAAACGGCAATCATTTTTATTTATATATGTATCACACCGATAACTCAAAAAAAAAGGGCCGATTTTGATTAAATTTGGTGAATACCTTCATTTTGCAAGTGGCTTGGATAAGTTCGTTAGCCAGGAAAAGCCGCCCAGGTTCTCCTGGAAAATTTTGTATTTTCTTTCGAAATAAAATATATCTCCGGAAATAACAAAGTAAGGGCAACCAAATTTGGTACGCAGGTTTATATCGTTATAGGTAAATTACGTACAAAAATTCAGCTATGTAGGATAAAGACAAAAAAGTTAAAGAAAATAAATTTTGGTTTTCCTCAAAGCGTCAGAGTGACTATTCAAAGCGTCAAAATTGGCAACATTTAGGCAAAGAACCTGAATCTATGACCGGCTATGGAAAGAAAATGTCTCAAGAAGAATGTTTTACAAACTCTGAAGTCTTAGTTTCAGCCGTCATTGTCCTTCATTTTACTAAAATGTTTCCAGAAAATTCATTTCAAATAGACTCTTTCTCTGATGCTTTGGCTTAGCTATAAAGTTATAGAGTATTATTTAATGGTATACATTTTTTGTCGAATTTTCGTAAAAAATCAATAAAGCACACTATATCTGTTATTATACAAGATATGAAAAAAATTTGTATACATTAATTGTATACATTAACAAGTTATTTTTATGAAACATGGCACATCATTTTTACTATATTGGTTATACTGGTAACCAAATTTGATGCCTGCTTTCATAAAAAAAAACCCTATTTGCTATTAAAAACATTTGTGTGAAAATCCACTACCATAACGCACTTTCTGCATTGAGACTTTTTTTTATTTTAATTTAATTTTATTATTTTTTCTTTGACACTGATTCTTTTTAGATGCAGTAATTTTGTAGGAGTGCTTAGCTAATTTGGAATAAAGTTTATTATTAATATTATTATTATTGTCACTTAAATAACCTTAACCACCGAGCCTCGGTGGTTCAGTGGTAAGAACGTGTGCCTCTAAACCGAAGGCTACTGGGTCGATCCCAGTGTTCTCCTTTCACTTTTTCAGTACATACTGCAACATTAACATCATCCGATGTTGTGGCATTGTATCTGAGCAAGTTGAATGTCTGCACGTTCTGCCTTCGGAGGGTAAAGCCGTCGGTCCCGGGTCTATGCGATGGGACATGTTAAATATCCATACCCTCCTTACAGAAAGGCAGAGGTTTGGCACAATTTCCAGGATAGTGAGGTGAAATTGCTCCCTGGCGTCGGTGTTGGCCATAGTTGCGGAAATAGACTGACGTTAAGAAACAAAACACACACACACACACACACACACAATAGCCTTACCAGTAACCTGCATTATTTTATTACTTATCTGCCTCCTTTTTTTTTTCAGAAAATAACAAATCAAAACGATCTCCACTAAATGTTAGCTTCTCAAACCTGGGCTTCCGAATGTCAGCTATTGGAAACCTTTCTAAATCAGAATTAGATGACGTGTTAAATTGTATATATGATCAAGCTGTTCAGAATGAAAAAACATCTCTGCTTCAGTTAGAAGCAATAAATTATATCTTATTAGAAGCCCAGAAAAAGGAAAGTGGCAATGAAAATCAGTCAGACTTTATCAAGAATATGGTGAGAGATTACTTCAGCGTGGAAAAACCCTTAGAGAATTATTTCCTGGAAGATGAAACTTTTGATGAACAACTGATTGTACATGACGTAAAAGCCCTTGTCTCTACATATCGAGACACCCCATTCACAGGAAGGGCTATTGCTCGTATATTTCATGGCCTTCAGAGTCCCAATTTTACTGCCTATAGCTGGGGCAGAACCAGATTTTGGAGGTCTCATTTTAAAATCGATTTTCATGCAATATCTAAAATCGCAACTCGTGAAATTTTAGATTTACACTGACTTTTAATTTATATGGTCTATTTTTTTAAACTATTTATATGAATTGTTTCATTTATTGTTTTATAGTTTTAATACAGTTTTATGAGAAATTAGATTGTTTGATAATTTCCTAGTCTACTCCCCTGGCAACATTCTGTAATAATTTATGCTTTTAATTTTTAATATCCTGGAAGTTAGCAGTGATAAATTAACTGTTTTATTCAAAATCTACTATTAAAATTTAAAGTAAGTTAGCTAGAAGATGAACTTTTAGCGTGATAAAGTAAGATATGTGCCTTATACAGGGTGTCCCAGGTTATAGTAGCAGGACTTTAGCAGTCAATAGAACAGATCATTTTAAGACAAAAAGTTCATATAAACATAACCTCTAATTTGCTTCTGAACAGAGACAGTGGCGGTGCTAGATTACATGCAGGTGTAGGCCAGTGTTGTTGCGAGGCCCTTCAAATGTATCGTCAGTTTTCAGTTTTAAGTAAAGGGTCAAATAATCACAATTCAAATTTTATGACAATTTTTATTCGTAAGAAAATGGATACATCAGTGGTTACAATAGGATTTTGCGGCTTTTTATATTACTAAATTCGTCAATAACTTCTTTGTAGTTGATGTTTTTTGCAATTTCGGCTTCTACTGACAAGATGGAAAGTGCTGAAAGTCATTCATGTGTCATTGTCGTACGCAAATTAGTTTTAACGATTTTTTAGAGTAGAGAAGCTACGTTCCGCAGAGGCAGTGGTTATCGGCATTGTTAATATTATTCGGGTAAGAATCAGTACGTTGGGATACAAATATTCCAGGTTGTTTTGAATAAAGAATGAAGCAGTTCCTTTAAATCTTTTACTGTCCTGAAAACACCATCTTCCTTTATCGTTGGCAAATTGTTTCGCAGAATACACAACTCCTCAAACAGTTCCAGAGAGTTAACTTCTGAATCTTTATCACTTCGAAGTAGATCACTAACATTATTACAAGATTTACGCAATAATTCGGCATCCATTTCTATTCAAGCTTTGAAGTGGTACATAAATGCGTCCGCTCTTCACAGGATGATGTTGTGTACACTGATCTATCTAAGGCCTTCGATTGCCTAAATCACTCTGTTATGATTGACAGGATGAGGGCTATCGGATTCTCCAAGGGCTTGCTTGGCTTGTTCAGATCTTACCTAGATGGAAGGAGGCAATTTGTTGAGGTTGAGGGCTTCAAATCTAACACCTATCACGTAACCTCGGGAGTGCCGCAGGGTTCCATACTAGGTCCATTACTATTCAATATCTTTATTGACCCAGTTAAACATGTTTTACATGTTCCTTTTTTAATGTATGCAGATGATATTAAGATTTTCGCAAACATTTCGAGTGTTGTTGACTGTTTGCGGCTCCAGAACTGTCTTCGGACCCTAGATGAATGGTGTTGTCAGAGTGGTATTTCTATGAATGTTTCCAAGTGTTGTGTGATGTCCTTTACTCGAAATAAGCACGCAATCACTTTCAGGTACAATATAAGAGGGCTTCCACTTGATCGCCCCGGGACAGTTAAGGACCTTGGAATTGTTTTTGATGGTACTCTATCTTTTAAACCACACTATGAGCAGACTGTCAGCTCTGCTTACAAAACTCTAGGGTTTCTGATAAGAAACAGCAAAAATTTCTCACAGACTGACACCCTCCTCCTGCTCTTTAGCTGTTTGGTTAGGTCCCGACTTGAATATGGCTCAGTTGTGTGGGCTCCTACTTATGAGATACATGTGGTAAGCCTGGAATCAGTGCAAAGGAAATTTATAAAATTTCTTAGCTTTCGTGAGGATGGTCGATATCCGTCTATTGGTTTTCCTCAGGAAAGTTTACTTCTTCGCTTTAGTCTGCAGAGTCTGTTGATGCGCAGGCAGTGCCGTTTCATTATATTCTTATATAAACTGGTTAATTTTGTGTTCGACTGCCCTAGTCTGCTTCAGCAACTTAATTTCAATGTGCCTCGTATTGCAGCACATTTTCCAGGCACATTCTATCTCTCGACTGCTCGTACACGATTGCTGCGATCGTCTCCAATTTACCAGATGTGCAATGATTACTCTGTACTGCAAGACCGCCTAGATATCTTCTCATGTAACATATCAGAGATAAAAATGTTTTTCAAAGCGATCTAATTTGTGACTCTCTTTTGTATAGTTTGTTTGATTATTGTTTGTTATTATGTTTTGTGTATTGGCCCATCCTTAATTTGGCTTTTAAGCTGTTGGATGGTGTATGAATAAATAAATAAATAAATCCAAAATTGTTATGGTGTTCTTTAAGTTCTTCAAATCGGTTTGCGATACCAGTAATTACTCCATCTCAAGGTTAAGAAAAAATTAGTTTGAAAGTGATCTTTCGCATTTTGTAACGGCTCGTCAGCAGATTCATAATCAAACATTTTTTTTCTTTCTGGTAACTCGCTTTTCTTTGAAATGCGAAGATATAGCCTATTGAATTATTTCTATAAAATCAAATCCTCTCTCGAAAAAGTTTGATCCACTCACAAAAGTTACTCGAGTACTGTACAGCTACGTGGAGATTATTTTCAGTAGATTCCCAAATTTTACTGATTTTGTTCATTCTCGACAATATATCATACCAAACATGTAGAGAGAACACAAACTCTAGACTTAACATTTCCTTCAAAAGGGCACTACAGTCACTCAGGGTATCTGAACTTGTGTCTACTTCTTGGAGAGTCTCAACCGCTTCCACAACCTTATCAAATTGATGTAAAATGGCATTCACTGCTTTAACTCTACTCTCCCATCGTGTATCACATATAGGTTTTAATGTCAGTTTTAACTCATTTAATTTAATTTATATGCCAGTGGTTGTGTCTAAATTTCACACGTTAGTACATAACAAGAAAGCGAAATAACACCTGTTTTGCGATCGGTGGCGGCCCTTCAGTGTGCGAGGCCGTCTGCGGTCGCCTATGCCTAAAACCGCCACTGAACAGAGATACAGGGTGTTGAAATTTAATATTTTTGAACAATCTTTTACAATATCTTTGGAACGGAGTCTGATATTTGAATGCAATTCCCTACACGTTCTATGTGGACTGAGATTGTTATTCAGTGGTTTTCTTGTTTCAAATGATATACTGGGTGTTACTTTTCTGGGCTCCATAGACTATTTGAAATAATAGAACTTCTTTCACGTACGTCACTGACCTTTTATAATACCTCTTTCTCAAAGAACACTCTCTTAGAAACATTTTTGTTACCCTGTAGTTTTATGCTATCTTGAGTAGTTATCGAAATATGACTAGTTTTTTGAAGCAGTTTTTTTTAAACTTCATCTCCCTTACGAAGCTAATTAGAGGTTATGTTTTTAGGAACTTTTTTTCTCAAAATGATCTGTTCTGTTGATTGCTAAAGTCCTACTACTACTTCCTAAGGGAAATTTTTTGGATTTTTTTTTGCAACATTTCAACACCCTGTATTTTCCTTAGAAACTAGTAGTAGGACTTTAACAATGAATAGAACAGATCCTTTTAAGAAAAAATGTTTATATAAACATAAACTCTAATTAGCTTCCTAAGCGAGATACGGGGTGTTGAAGTTCAAAAAAAAACATAACTGCTTCAAAAAACTAGTAATATTTCGATAACTGCTCAAGATAGCATAAAACTACAGGACACCAAAAATGTTTCTAAGAGATTGTTCTTTGAGAAAGGGGTATTATAAAAGGTCAGTGGTGTATGTGAAAGAAGTTATATTATTTCAAATAGTCTACGGAACCCGGAAAAGTAACACCCAGTATATCATTTGGGACAAGAATACTACCGAATAATAACCTAAATCTACAAAGAACGTGTACGGAATTGCATGCAAATATCTCACTCCCTTCCAAAGATATTGTAAAAGATTGTTCAAAAATATTAAATTTCAACACCCTGTATTTTCGTTAGGAAGCAAACTATAGGTTATGTATATATAAACTTTTTGTCTTAGAATGATGTATTCTATTAACTGTTAAAGTCCCGCTACTATAAACTGTGACACCCTGTATAGATATCAAAATGTTTGTAAACTGCATTATACTGTACCTTAGGTGATTCCTCAAACTAACAAGTTATACACCGGTTTCATTGGTTACAGTTATGATTGGATATTATACCACAGATACACAGTGCATGAGTGTGGCACAAGATTTCTCCACTGATTCTAGCAGTTAGTAAATAGCTTTACATACAGGCCAAGTAACCGAGTCTAGGTAAGTAGCCTATAGAATTTGCTTGATGAGTTCATGGGTTTTGTCTGCAGTGACTGTATAAGGACAGTGTGGTCATACGTTCATCAGAGTTTTTATTGGTCAACGATCATGTGGGATCAGTAACGCTGTTTCATTATTATTATTTTTGTACAGAGCCTTATGGGAGTAACAGGGAAATCGAAAATTTTCTGTGTTAACCAATGCATCAGTGAGAAAAAATGGACAGGGGTCACAAGTAATAATGATGAAGAAATGACTCATGTGATATTTCATTGTCAGAGTGTCTAATTAAAAAATGTAAATTAAAAACTAATTCTCGATTCCCACAAAATTTCAAATCGACTGTAATGTCAATTGCGTTATTTGAGAGTTTATATCACCTGAAGTATAGGTAATCAGTAGTAAAAGAAATCTTGGGAGAATTCTGGCAAATTGCGTGTATGCAATTGTGGATATTTCACGGAATGTTGACGAGAAAATGATCATGATATGATTGATCACCTGCTCAAAATTAAAAACCTATTCAATTATATGAAGGATAAAGAAGCCAAATTCATTTCCTTGGACAAGGAAAGTCAGATAACATTATTATTACATATTCGTGACTGAATACTTATCGATGCTCATTACAAGTGTGAAACATACATGGTTTTCTGAGCTATGAATTTTCAGCTATTCACTACCGAATGCTACTTTCATCCGTCACACAGTGAGGAGAAGAGCAATTTTCCTTGTGTTTAAAATTTTATCATCGGCTATTTTCCAAAGATGCTCCGTCCTGGGGGTTTTCCTCCCCTTCTCCATGCATACTACCACCCGCAATTCGGGGTATGGGGCGAATGGGGATTCTGTGCAGGAAGTAAACAGGATTTTAAGCAAAATGGGTATTTTTCTAGCTCCGCTTACAAAAATTTTTAACCTTATACAAGTATAAGGTTAAAATTTTTTGTAGGTGTGCATGATTCAAGAATCATCTGCTTTCTCTGAAGTTTGGAAATTATCATGTGGTTTTCCGATATTTAAGGCAGGTGAAAGGACTCATTTTTCCAATTATCGTATGGTGTCAATTTGTTGTGTCTTCTGTAACATTTTTGAAGCTGCTTTATATGAACATATATCCTTTAACATAAAGAATAGATTATCTGTTTTTCAACATGGCTTCATGGCAGGTCGTTCTACAGTCACGAATTTAGTCACAATGACAGAGTTTATTGATGCAGCTCTTGAGGATCATAGCTAAGTCGATGTTATATATACAGACCTTTCGAAGGCTTTTGACCGCCTTAACCATGCTGTTATTATTGACAGGCTGCACTGTCTTGGTTTCTCAGGGAATCTGATTGAGTTATTTAAATAGTATCTTAGCGGACGAAAACAATTTATTGAATTTAAGGGCTTTAAATCAGATAGCTTTGAAATATGTTTTGGAGTGCCACAAGGCTCCATCCTTGGTACGGTTCTTTTTAATATTTGTATTGATGGTATATCAAACATCTTGGAAGTGTCTTACTTAATATATGCAGATTATATAAAGATTTACTTGCGTGTCAATCATCCTGATGACTGTATTAAGTTACAGAGTAGTTTAAATCTATTCGATAGTTGGTGTGGTGGCAATGGACTTTCTCTTAATGTCGGTAAATGTTGTGTCATGTCTTTTTCACGTAAGAGGTGCCCCATCCTATTTGATTACAACGTAAATAGTCAGCTACTAAGAAAGCCATCTGCTGTTAAAGATCTTGGTGTTGTGTTTGCCCCAATCTAAAATCTATGTACCTGGCACTCGGCTGTGTTGCCACTGTTTATAATTTTTGCCTGCAATGTAAAATATTTTACTCCCTGTAACTTTATATGTTTAGGTAATATTAAAAGGTATTCGCAATACCAGTTCTTATATAATGATTATTAAGTATTACTTTAAATAACTGTAGTTATAAAAATGGTAATAGAGTATTTCAGCAAACTTTATATATGTATGATAAATATTATGATCTCCAAGAGAGATATCAAAGATAAAATCGAGTAGTACCTGTTCACACAAAATCAAGGAAAATATGGACAAAGAGATGCTCAGGGTCATTTTTTATTATACTTGCTTTGTTACATCGTCGGAAACTTATTGCTATTTCTCCAAAAGATGACATTCAGTTTTTCATGTGGTCAGGCAATAATAATGGAATTAATATACGAAATTGTTTTCTGATCATTCAAACGTTTTTGATTATTTTATCTTTCAAGTGTTATTTTGCAGGTTATAAAATTGGGTATTGTCAAAGTTAAAAACTACCTAGTAGCTAAGAAGGATGTTTTGTTTTGTAAACAGAAACAGTTTTGACAGTTGTCTACTGAGTCTATTTGTCACATGTTTAAGTCATTAAAATTAACAATATTATAAAAAAAGATACCAAATATTAAAAAAATCCTTAAACTTTAACACCATGTAGTTCAAAAGTTAGGACTTTTAGGACAAATGTTCATATGAAGTTTTTTTCTCAAAATGGACCCAAGAATAGCCTCAAATATTAGCATGTTATTAAGAAACAGCCTGTATAATACAAAAATAGCTTTTAGCGAATTTTCTTTAAAAAAAAAACTCACTAATGAGGAGATCCCGACTTTTGAATTTTGAGAAAATTTCTTCAAATGAGCGCTAATTAGGCTCCCTGGAACCCATAACCATAGTCAGTTCCAATGTTTATATATATATATATATATATATATATATATATATATATATATATATATATATATATATATATATATATATATATATATATATATATATATAAATGACTTGACCTAGTTCTTTGCACTTTCACTTATATATGTATGTATCACACCGATAACTCAAAAAATAATAGGCTGATTTTGATAAAATTTATTGAGTACCTTCCTTTTGCAAGTGGCTTGGATAGGTTCGTTAAAAAAAAGTTGTGTTTTCTTTCGGAAAAAAATTATATCTCCGTAGATAACAAAGCAAGGATAACCAAATTTCGTATGCGGGTTTGTATTATAAATAGTGACCCACGTGCCAAAACTTAGGTCTATAGGTTAAAAGAGAAAAAAGTTATAGGCATTTAAAGAAAAAAACTTTGAGGTTTTCCTCAAAACGTCCAAGTCGCGATTTGAAACGTCAAAACTCACAACATTTAGGCAAAGAACCTGAAACAAATACGGATTATGTAAAGAAAATGTCACAAAAAGACTGTTCTGCATACCCTTCAGTTTCAGCTTCAACTGTCATTGTTGATCATTTTACTAAAATATTTACAGAGAATTCATTTCAAATAGACCCTTTCTTTGATGCTTTAGCTGTAGGTTTAGTTAGGTTGATGCTTTGGCTGTAGGTTTAGTTAAGTTGATGCTTTATTGGCTGTAGGTTTAGTTAAGTTGATGCTTTGGCTGTAGGTTTCGTTAAGTTTATGGTTTAACAGTCTATAATTTGAGCTCATTTTCGCAGAAAGAATTTGTTAATGAATCCATATCAGAGTTAACTTTCAGTTTTTATTAGAGGTGTGCGAAGCTTCGAAATTTCGAACCGAACCCGAACTCGAACCGAACCTTCGGTTCGAAAATGTGTTCGCACTAGCGCTGTGGAAGTAGTTCGAAGTTCGAAATATGCAATGCTTTAAAGTAGTTCGAAGTTCGTTGATCAAAAATACTTCGAAATTTAACTTCACAGATATTGAATGTTGCCAAAGGTAGCGAAGTTGCGGCCCCTTTAACTCGGTAGCGACGCTAAACTCGTTATCGGTCTCATTGAGTCGATAGCATAATTTCAGGAGATTTCACTCGTGCATGTTTTTGATAGTAAGTCGGACACATTGAGACACAACGGAGCCATTTAGCAATCACAGAAATATTTTTCTTATATATCCTAGCCTCCAAACAACTTTTTCAGTAACAACATTATGATGGCAGTGTTCGAAGGCGATTGGTAACATGCATTTTTCAGAATTTGAGGATAATTGCAGATTGCCTTTAGAAAACATTGCTTTCAACATGATTTATTTTACAGTGAGCCAAAACAGTTATATATTTCACAATCAGCAGACAGTTCAAACTTGTAAGTGGTTATTTTTAACTGACTTCAAAAAAGGAATAGGTTCTCAATTCGACTAATTTTTTTTTAAATCTGTGTTACCTCAGAACTTTTTTCTAGGTAAACTGATGGTGATGATTCTTTTTTTATTTGAAAGCTGGTGCTTTTCGTGTAGTGCCATATAAATTTCATGAAGAACTGACCAGTAGTTTTTGAGTTATTAATGAAGTCGGTTTCCTATTTTTAAAATTTTTATTGTTATATACCTATCATGCTCACTTTGAAGCCTGTCAATCTGTTTGCTAAAACTGCCTAGTCAATACCAAACAACATATTTATAAGTGAGCTTATCTATAGATCTAGAAATCTAAAAAAGTTAAAAATATTTTTTGTTTTTGTGGTTTTGATTTAACATTGACCCATCTCCACAACGATCATCACCGGAAGGCATTTTCACCCAATCAACCTGCAAATTTGTCAAACCCTATCTTTTTGTAAAAACAGTGGGAATCTTTTACAATCAAATATTGTATGTTACAATATTCCTAAATTTTGTATTTAGTGAAATGATATATGAACACTGAAGAATTTTGGGTAGTTCGATGTTCGATTTTGAATTTCTAATAAGTTCGAAGTTCGACTGTGAACCTTAGACATACTATTTCAGAGGTTCGAAGTTCGAGGCAACATATTTGCTTGGGTTCGTTCATAGTTCGGTTCGAACAAAACATGGGTTTGCACACCTCTAGTTTTTATCTGTTTGCATATATACAAGGTGATGCATTTCTACGGTAAAGCTCTAATTTAATTTCCATTTACCGTACTTATTTACATACAAATCTTCATATGTTATTATTTTAATATGTACGCTCTTAATACTTAAAAACTTGCTTGCCTACGACCAGTTCAAATTAAATATAATTAGTCATAGATATTTATTGAAACATTAGCACGACTGAATGCTTGGGTACTTCTCCACACCAATCTGGCATCGCCGCTCTTTAAACATAAGTGTTTTCAGGGTCTTCTTATTGTATTTCAAAAGATTTATGACAAGATCCCTTTTAATGATGGTATATAAGGACGTTCCAATATTAGAATGCAGTGTAATAGGTTTATCTCATAATGGGATATGCTAGATACTACTAAATATTGTCGTAGGTAAATATTTTCAAAGAAGAAAAGCTTGCTACTTTTGTCTCTCACCACCAGACTTTGGTACTATATCTTCATCTTAATGTAAAAGGATCTTACAGCTTATTTATGGTTCTTCTAAAGTATTTGATATACAGTGGTGTATTTTTATTTGTAACAGATTCCGTCTACAAAAAATAAACTGTACTAGGTGATTCCGGATATTGACAAACACCAGTACGGGCACTGCCATTAAATGATGCTACCATTTT
Source organism: Tillus elongatus (assembly GCA_964006375.1). Taxonomy (NCBI): domain Eukaryota; kingdom Metazoa; phylum Arthropoda; class Insecta; order Coleoptera; family Cleridae; genus Tillus; species Tillus elongatus. The sequence continues at coordinate 79,261,376 of OZ023263.1, read as the reverse complement.
GCTATACTAGTAGCCATTGTATGCTGCTATATTGGTGTATTAGGAAATACTTTAATATAATTTTGTTTTTGCGGTGTTATTGCTGTAATATGAGTTTGTCGGTAGGGTGTTTCTAGTGTATGGCAACGTTACGGCATGATTTTGTACATAATGTGAATTTACTGTACCATGCTCTTCCTTTAGGATAAAGTACGCACCCCCTGTTTGATTGGGTGTTAGAATCATAATATACTACAGTCACAGTCGACTGCCGAAAGCATTTGTTAAAGTTATGTTAAAATTAAAACTTGCGCTATTATTTCCCTACTATTTGCATTAACCCTAGAATATAGGTAGTTGTTTTATATTCTGAGATTCTAAGGTATTAGTGGAGTCGCTTTCGAGGTTATGCGCAGAACATACATGTTTCTCTCATAACTCATATCAGTTAACAAATAGCAATTAGTGGTGTTGTGGAGATGGTTTTTAAATACCGTGAAAATAGGAAGCTTAATATTTATACATAATAAAACGTAGTTCTAGATTGATTTTAAACAAGTTGAATCACTTCCAGTAAATTTTCTGTTTATTTACATTTTTCTTATATCTAACGAATTAGATGAGAGTTGTGTAAATGGCGACCCCGCCGTTTATTGTGACATATTTTCGTAGCCTGTCCGTTTAAAACTTAATTTGAAGATTTTGTTTGCAAGGGCAGCGGAACCCTGATTTATCTGTCTGACCTTGTCTTAACATTATAGGCATCCATTTAGAGATAATTTCAGGTCATATCGGAGATTATTGATTTTTTATTTAGTGATAACTCAGCTGAACCAATTGAGTTCAAATTTGGTAGGTAGGACCACTTGTACAATGTGTACGTGCTTGTCAAGTTTTAGTTTAATATTTCTAGTAATTAAAAAGATATTGTGTTTTCAAGCAGTTTTTTGCATTTTTTCCTAAAAGTATTTCAGTGTCTGTCTAACAAACTCATCCAAGCTATTAACAAAATGAAGGTAATTACCAAATTTGGTTTCGATTGGTGAAGTATTTTTTGAGTTACCGGGTGGATATATATATATATATATATATATATATATATATATATATATATATATATATATATATATATATATATATATATATATATAAACTTTTTAACTGACCTTGGATTTGGGTTCTAGGGGCCCTAATTCACTCTTATTTGAAGCAACTTATAAAAGTCTCACCATCGATACCTCTCTATTAGTGAATTTTCTCAATGAAACGTTGATCGTTGAACAGTTGACAATTGACAATAACCATCTCCCAGTCAGCGAGTCATATGCACCATTACATTTGAGGTAAAAGTTAAGCTTATGTGATTCTCATTGGTTCTTTGAGGACGTTATCGTCTTATGCCCATTTCCGTGGCATATTCAATTATTTCATCAAATGATCCTTATAGAAACCAAACAATACTGCATAGACCACTTCATGGATTTCTATGTGGTATTCCTAGATAAAGGGAATTCCGTACAAATCTACATATAATTCATAATCCTTCCACATACATTTCCCATTAACCTTATATAGAGACTAGTCAAACAAAACAGGTTTCCTTATACGTTTTAGTAGTATTTCTATAAGTCATTTCTGGTAGGGCGGACACGGCTGTCAATGATAAACTAAATTTGCATGGGTTTTTGCGTCGAGTCGTCACCGTTGATGAAACCTGGATTCATTATTACACGCCAGAGACCAAGCAACAGTCAAAACAATATATTTTTTGAGATTCGAGGGGAATAATCTTCATGGACTTTTTGCAGAAAGAAACAACCATCATGGGGCAATACTTCAGTGAATTATTGGACTGATTCTATAAGAAATTGAAAGAGACACAGCCCCATTTTGTTAAGAAAAAGGTGCTTTTATGCCCTGATAACGTATCAGCACATTCATCCGGAATTATCGCGGCCAAATTGCATGAACTCCGCTACGAATTGCTGGCGCACCCAGCGACATCTTTCTGTTCTAAAACATAAAAACATGGCTCGGGAAAAAATTAGCTCTAACGAGATTATTGCCGAGACAAAAGCGTATTTTACAGAGTTTGACAAATCGTATTTTTGGAGGGGGTAAAGAAATGGGAGAAACATTAAAAATAATGTATGGACTTAAATGGGATCACGTTGCAAAATAAAAAATAAAAATTTGTGAAAAGCTTGCGTCTTCATTCCTAACACTGGCATTTATTGATCGACGCACGTATGTAATTTATATTAGTATTATTTTTCAATAATACGGGTTATGGCAGGTGGTAGTGGACTTTTCCTTTACGTGATAGTAAAGGATTTTTTCATGCCCAAGGAGGTACCACCCCTTACATCAAGGGGCCGGTAAAGTCCCAACGGACGTTTCCGGTTCTGGTGCATCAGTCGGTTTCCCTTATAAACAGAAATGATGATAGCTCCTCCTTGTACAAAATATTCCGGAGATAAAATACCCCTCCATTCGGATCTCCGGGAGAGGGGTGTGTAGGGGACGCCGGCATCAAGATTTAACATATCCTTCTCGAATATATGTGGCCTAAACCTTAATTTCCGAAGGTATGAGCTCCTTACTTCCTTTAGATTGCATGGAGGCGTGTGCGCATACGTCCGTAGCAATCTACCCTGCACTAGACTCCCCAATTATAAGCTGGAAGAAGAGACATACTTTGGATGAAACTTTCTCTCTCAGGGCTGCAACTAAATCCATCAGTTGCATTTACCGGTCACCTTCTGACAACAATTTTGTGCAGCTCTTCGACTACCTTTCGGAAAAAACCGACCATCTGATTTCTGAACATCCTTCCTCCGAGGTCACTATTCTTGGTGATTTCAATATCCATAATAAGGATTGGCTAGGATCTTCAAAAACCGATCCACAAGGGAGAGCAGCGGATGCCTTTGCAGTCAGCAATTCTTTAGCCAGTATGGTTCAGCAACCTACTTACTTTCCTCGCATCCCAACACAGCTCAAATTCCTTTGATCTCCTTCTTACTACAAAACCTGAATGTTATAAGACATCAGTCACCCGCCCCCGTTGGTCGCTCAGACCACGGCATGGTCACTGCTTCCTGCGCAATGCAACCCGAGGTCACACAGTCATCACACCCACATATCGTTTGGCACTACAACTCCGCAAACTGGGACGAAATGCGGGATTACTTTTCCTCATTTCCATGGGCGTCTGTGTGCTTCTCTCATCCTGACCCCACTGATATCTCACAAAACGTCAGCGAAATTATCCAAGTTGGCATGGAATTATTTATTCCACGTACACAGAAAACCTTTGCAGCCACTCAAAAGCCCTGGTTCTCTAAATCCTGTGACAAGGCCAGACTTAAAAAGGCCAAAGCTCACAAAAAGCTTCTACACAATCCCAGTCAAGAAAACCGTCAAGCATTTAATGACACAAGAAACCGCTATGTCCGCATTCTTTCTGAGGCAAAAAACTCGTTTAATAACCACATCAAAAACAAAGTCCTCTTAAGCCCCAGCGGCAGAAAACCCTTCTGGACTCTTGCTAAATCTATTGGGAATAATTTCTGCAAGAGCACGTTCCCACCTCTTGTCTCAGGGGATGATATTGTTTCTACCACCCTGGGCAAGACTGAACTTTTTGCCTCGTTGTTCGCCGGCAATTCTACTCTCAACCCACCTCCAAATGTTCAACTACCAACAGTCCCCAATCTCACGCATAAAATGACGGATATCATTTTCAAAACTAAAAAGGTACGAAAGATGCACTCTTCCCTTAATACCAGGAAAGCCTCTGGCCTTGACGAGATCCCAGCAATTGTTCTCAAAAAATGCGCACCAGAACTTGCTCAATCCTGACTTGTCTGTTTCAGACATCTTACAATAGAGGCATATTCCCTAGTAACAGTAAACTACTAGATACAACCCGTCCCCAGGAAAGGATCCAAAGCGCTTCCTAGCAACTACAGACCTATTTCTCTCCTTTCAGTCGTCTCTGAAGTGATGGAAAAGTATATAAACACCGAATTACTAAAATTTCTTGAAAAACACAGTCTAATCCACGACAGACAGTATGGATTCCGCAGCGCAGATCAACTGCCGACCTCCTTTCCTTTGTCACCCATTCTTGGAACAAGTCTATGGAACTACACGGTAAATCCCAGATTATCGCTCTAGACATATCCAAAGCATTCGACCAGGTCTGGCAGGCAGCGCTGCTTAATAAACTTCCGGCCTATGGCCTACCACCAAAACTCTGTACCTGGACAGCAAATCTTCTCTCCAACGGGAGCATTTCTGTTGTCGTGGATAGCCGTTCCTCTAAACTGTATCCAATTAATGCAGTATTCTCTCAAGGTTCAGCTTTAACCCCTACTTTGTTTCTTCTCCACATCAATGACCTCCTCTCTAGCACATCCAACCCAGTTCACAGTTACGCGGACGACACTCAAATATACAATATTCTAAGCCTGTCTCTTTAGCCCAATTAGATGAGGATGGCAGACTCATGGAGGGTGTTTTCTCTGTGGATCTCCAAAAAATATTAGACTGGAGAAGTAGAAATCTTGTACAATTCAACTTCACCAAATCTCAGTCTTGCTTTTTACCTCATAAGAGATACACCAGCCCTAGACCCATCAAAATGAACAACAAAGTTATTTAAAGTAATGAGTCATTTTCACTTGTTGGCATTTCTGTAGATCGAAATCTCAATTGGCACCAACATGTCACATCAACTGCAGAAGCGGCTGCTAAGAAATTAGGTTTCCTCTTCCGGGCTCGCAAATACTTTTCACCAGCTAATCTCTATACCTTATATACTTCACAAATAAGGCCAAACCTCGAATACTGCTCCCACATCTAGGGTGCCGCTGCCGCTTCTACACTCGCTATCCTGGACCCAATTCAGAAGAGAGCTATTCGTCTCATCAGTAACCTTACCCTCACCCAAAGGCTGCCATTCCTTGCCCACCGACGTGCTGTTGGTGACCTATCTCTCTCTCTTTTATGGATATCTGCACGGGCACTGCTCAGAGGAGCTTTCTTCCATAGTTCCTCCACCTGCTGTCTCCAACAGATCTACCAGGGGAACAGAGCGAATGCACCCTTTTACTGTCCAGGTTACCAGACATAGAACATCTTGTTATGCCCGCTCTTTTGCCCCGAGGACTTCCAAGTTGTGGAATTCCTTGCCGGCACATGTTTTTCCTTCTCCTCAGAACCTCCAAACCTTCAAGTTCAGAATTAACAAGTTGCCTATTTCCTCCTTGTCGACACTTACGGTACGATAGTATTTAGGCTGTAAGCGCTCGTGGTGTGTTGAAATATAAAAATCAGATGTCATGAAAATATATAGCTTAGAAAAAAACCATTGCAGGCTATACTGTGACATAAATCAATGTTGAAGTACACCATTGCTTCAAACCTGGACCTATACTCTTTAATGGGCTTTGGTAGGATAGCTACGACATCCTTTAGACTAACTGCGGCCAAAGATTCGGTGGTGAAGCTGCATCTGTTCGAAATAATCCTCAAAAAGTTTACTTTCCGCGCATTCCTCTTTATTCATGTCTTCTACAACTGCCACATATTTCCTAACACAGGCTCTTCTATATACATTATTGCAACAATGTAATCGCCTATAGAAACATCCTTGTCACTCTTATCTTTCTCTAAGTCGAGACTGTGATCTGAGGAATGATCTGCATAATCTACTAAATTACTCTCATCTTTACACGAATCATCCTGTAAAACCTGCCTCTTAGCTACTTTCTTCTTTTTTGTTGTAACCTTTCCTGCTTCTAGTCTTTTCGTTTTTCCCTCAAAACTTTCTCTGGAGTGTCAGTTGCTCTCATGCAACGTCCTCGTTTTCTTTTTGTTCGAATTGTTTTTCTGACAGGTGCTTTTGCTTAAGGTTGAACGAGCTTTGGAGATGTGAAATTATTTTTTACATATTTTGAACTGCATGGTGCTACTTTTGGTGTATTTACTTGGCATTACGTGGTTAGTTAGACTAATTTTATCACCATTATTTGGTGGAGTTATATTTCTATGAACAGAACATGCAGGTATAAAAGACATGGAGGGCATATCGATTCATCAGACAAGACGCAACGATCCATAGCTAAATATGTCATATGTGGAGGGCTTGGCGATACGATCAGGCTGCGAGCGATCCGTAACAACAAGGTAGAAACTATTCTTCGCCAAATACATTTCGATCGAATGGAACAGTTCCCGTGCATCGGAATCCAGATTTGATATTACTTGAATTCGCTACCCTGTCCCAAGCCTGAAGGCACATCAAAGGTAAATGGTATGTACTCAAAGTATGTCCAGTATGAGAAATATTTCGAATGGATCAGATACTGTTATATCTAAGGGCTCCTGTTAATTCGACGTGTGTGGTAAAAGGGCCAAAATGATGATCTCATTTGCCATACACAAGACGACTGCATTTAGTAAAATATGTCATTTATGGTTGTCCATGATTAGTAAAAGGCGCTCCTGCGTGTTACATTTCACTTGTTTAACAAAAATGTTCCAACATTATTAAAAACTTCTGACTGGTAGGATCCAGGAGAATATGCCAACCCTAAAGGGTTTTTATTGGGTTTTCCTCTCATCATGCTAGCAGCGTCAAATCATTGGTGTGGAAAAATTCAGAGTGCTGATAGCGCATTCGATTTGCACAAACTATTCCCACGTGAGTCGTCAATTTCGGTTTTATAGAGAATTAAATAAATTTCACACTGGTTTCTTCCTTTCAAAAGTGACCGATTCATTTCGAGTTCCAGACAGTAAATCAGACTAAATAATTTGTTTTGATGTGCTGTTAATTTTCTGTGTAGTATAATAAATGTATAAACTTTGATTCTAGAAATTTCAGATAAGGATTAAACTTTAATTTTGCATATAACTAAAATTGAAGCTCTTCACATTTTTTGAAAACAACATACCCAATGGCCGCAAGAAGTTAATGCTTGGACAGGTATTCTGGTAAATGCCATAATTGGTCCTTTATCTATTGAGGAAAACTGAACTTGTAACAATAACCTCATTATGCTCAACGATACTATACCGATCCTCTTTTAACTCATGAGATAGATAATCAAACTGATGCTGCAGGCAACTTCATTCTGGAAGATAATCTTTTGCACTTTCGGAAAGATGGAACTCCAGCTCATTATTTCTTCCCACGGTGATATGTAGTTCCTAAACGACGGATTTTCAGGTTGATGAATTGGCACAAGAGGAACAATTTAGTGGCCAGCAACATCACCGGATGTAGCTCCATTTCTTTGCGGTATATTAAATATAATGTTGTTTATAAAACACAGCTTGTTGATATTTTGATGATCTTAAAAGACGAATTACAGCATCAACCCCCTTTTTTTTAAATGTCAATAACTCTTTTGTCTTTTAACTTATAGATCTAATAAATTTTGGTATGTAATTTACTTTTTATGGTATAAACCCGCGTACAAAATTTGGTGGCCATAATTTTGTTATTTCCGGAGATATAAAAATTTTTTGAAAGAAAACACAAGATTTTCCAGGAAAAATCGGGCCAATTTTCCTGGCTAACGAACTCATCTAAGCCACTTGCGAAATGAAAGTATTCACTACATTTGATCAAAATCGGCCCATTATTTTTTGAGTTAGCGGTGTGATATATATATATATATATATATATATATATATATATATATATATATATATATATATATATATATATATATATATATATATATATATATATATATATATATATATATATATATATATATATATATATATATATACAGTGTGAAACACACTTATGGAATAAAATTAATTATTCAGCAAAAAATAGTTTTTGTGGAAAACGCTGAGACACGTGAAGTTTAATTTGTCGAACATTATCTTATAATCATAGTTAAAAAACTTCCACCATTTTATCCATTTTTAAAAATGGAAACCCCACATTTTTTCCTCACAATTCGCTGGATCACATTTTTCTGAATGCGGAGATACCCCATATGTATGGTCTAATATTACAGTTTTCAATACAGGGTGGAAATTTAATACCGGAATATTAAAACTAAACAGTTTACCCTGAAATTTAAATTTCGAAAATAAACTTAATAAAAACGTCCCTTTCTTATAATAAATGTTCAAAACATTCTCCATTCACTTGCACACAACGAAATAATCTGCTCTGGAATTCTTCACTGACTCTTATCTTAAGTTTCTTATCTTGTCTTTTATCTAAAACGTACTTGGTATCATTAATCGTTTCTTATTAACTACCAATGTTTGCAGTGTGAAAGGTGAAATTTAACAGTTCTGTTTTATTTTGTAATGTATTGTGTTGAATGCACGGTCTCCTAATAAATTGGTCGTAATTTTGTTCCGATAATTTCAATTAATTTTTGGTCTAATAACGCGATACTTAACTGAAACTCTGCGAACAGAAATATTAATGATTATTGGGTATGTTGATATGTGTAGAACACAGGCAGAAGCTGTTAGCCTATTTAATAAAAATATCCAGATTTGCCCCCACTAACCCAGAGAACTGTATCTAAGATACATTCACAGTTTGGTGATTATGGACACGTTAAACCACTGCCTAGGAGACCCAAGTTTGTTGAAGTAGATGTATCACTCAATATTTTATTGGCTTTTCAAGAAGAACCAACCACTTTTACCTGTCAAGTTGCACCGGAAAATGATGTTAGTCAATCAACAGTTTTAAGGTGTCTCAAATACGAAAAAATGCATCCCTATAAACTACAACACGTTCGAGAGTTGATTGACGGTGATTCTGATAGAAGACTGCAATTTGTGAACAACTGATGGACATGTTACATAGAAATGTTATTTCTTCTGCTGGCGTTCTGTTTTCCGATGAAGCAACATTTCTTTTGAATGGCGATGTAAACAGGTAAAATTGCAGATACTGGGCTGCCGAAAACCCCCACTGGATGCGACAAACACTCACTCAGCGTCCTCAGAAGTTGAACGTTTGGGCTGGTATCATTGGCGATTACGTAGTTGGAGCTGTTTTTATAGAAAATCTAAACAGTCCAAGATATTTAGAAATGCTAAGAGAACAGGTTGTCCCAATGTTAGGAGAATTGTATCCAAATGTGATGGAACCTAATATTCCCCATGAACGGATATGGTTTCAACAAGAGGTTTCGTAGAATGGCCCCCTAGATCACCAGATCTTACACCTCTTGATTTCTTTTTATGGAGATACCTTAAAAACAGAGTGTATAAAACGCAACCTGCTGATTTAGATTATGTGAAAATGAAAATAACAACAGAAATTAGGAACGTAACGCCTGACATGTTGATCAGAGTTAGGGAAGAATTCCAAAGCAGATTATTTCGTTGTGTGCAAGTGAATGGAGAACATTTTGCACATTTATTATAAGAAAGGGGCTTTTTATTAAGTGTATTTTCGAAATTTGAATTTCAGGGTAAACTGTTTAGTTTTAATATTCCAGTATTAATTTTCCACCCTGTATTGAAAACTGTAATATGGGGTATCTTTGCATTCAGAAAAATATGATCCATCGAATTGTGACGAAAAAATGTAGGGTTGCTATTTTTAAAAATGGACAAAGTTGTAGGGGTAAAATGGTGGGAGTTTAATTTTTTTAACTATGATTATAAGATAATGTTCAACAAATTAAACTTCACGTGTCTCAGCGTTTTCCAGAAAAACTATTTTTGCTGAATAATGAATTTTATTCCATAAGTGTGTTTCACACTGTACAATATATATATATATATATATATATATATATATATATATATATATATATATATATATATATATATATATATATATATAAATTGAAACTGACCCCGAATATGTGTTCTAGAAAACCTAGTTCGCGGTCATTTGAGGATTTTTTTTCAAAAGTCGCGATCTTGTCATTAGTGAATTTTTTAAAGAAAATTCACTAAAATGCAATGTAGCAGGAGTATTCTTCAAAAGGCGGTACATTTTTTTGTTATCTTTTAATTTTTGTTACCGCAGACCAGTTGAAATTTCCCTTCGCAATCTTTTTTCGTGGAATTTATCTCAGGGTGATGTTTAGTACTAGAGCCGGCCTTTTTAGATACAGTCTTGGTGACTATCCGGGTAATGGCACCGGCCTGCGCGTCGCTTGGTTATGTCTATTTAGTCCTGGACGGGAGTCTTCTCGTGTTAAACAGACGTGGTCTGAACGGTTTTTTTTTCTTAAAAAGATTTTCCAGCACAAGGAGCATCTTTATTTAGTTGTCTATATTCCCCCATCATCTTCTTCACGCTTTTCTGGAAAACCACGAAGGCCGCCATTTCCATTACATATAGGGACTTGTGGTTAAGAAGTCAACCTGAACTCGAAGGGAACAAAAGGTTGCCCCTGACAATGTGTTAAAAAACAATTATCTTTATCATCCAGCAGCGACGAAGATTACTTCTGGAAAAACTGAGCGGTGTAAACGTAAAATTATCTTTAGAAGTCTCTTTTTAGGTGGTGGGTCACCTGTAACAAAGCCCATGTCTTCGCATTTTGTTTACACCACATTCGTTTCTACCTCAAGTTAAGTCTGTAATTAACCTATGAGATTAAAAGTGTTAGGTACCTAGTAGTAATTAGACAACTAATCCTTTTGCCTGCCTACTATTACCTACACCAATCGAAGTCGGCTGGTTTCCGTAGCCCGTGAGCTGGTTACAATAGTTGCTGGAATACGAATATTGCTTATATTAATATGGATACATAAAAAGAAGAAAATATCCAGCTGAATAGCGAGTCTACCATGCGCAGAGCGTCATTGCGCATAAAAATGGCAACAGAAGTTACATGTTCCCAGTCGCCAGTAGATTAGTATTCGCATTGACGTGAAACATTTTGTTTTTCGTTACGTACCTGATCATTTAGGTTAAGTTTGGAACTATGTGGCAATGTATCAAGGATTTACTTTACTGTAGAACTAGAAGATGCAGAAGGAGTACATGTAAAGCAGGTAAGTACTATATAGAATTCAATAATAGGTATTTTTGTATTTGTAAATATAGCCTAGTCATTCTTTAGAAGCACAAAGAGAGTACAAGCTCATTACTAAATTGTGGAGTGAAGTTAGTATGTTCTCTTGATATAGTTTCTAGGTATTTTATTATAATTATTGTTGGCAAGTAAACCCTTTAGTCCTTAGATAACTAACTGTATTATTGCTTAAAACAATTTTATTGCAAATTAAGCTGATGTTTCATATCAAATTATATAGTAGGTAAGTTTTACTATAAAACTGGTTCATACCTGTTTCACAATAGATGGGTAGGTTCTGTTATAGAAATTGTTATGTACTTATTTATTCAGTGGTTTTACATATTACTGACTGTAAATATATTCTAATATTAAACTTCTAGTTGCATAGTTACTCCTATAAAGTTAAATTTCCAGGTTTGCAAAATAATATACAATACGTATATTATAGGTGTACGCATATAAATTAAATAACAATGATTGACCTTTTAACCTTGACGAATTATATTCATTTAAAATATTGTGAGCTTTAGTTATCTCTTGCAACAATATACCTACCTACCTACATAGGTATTCAGTAAAGTCCCGTACTATTTGCTGTTAGCTTATTATTTTTTGAACTGATATATTTGTATAAACTTGAAAATTTTTTTAATAGTTCAATTATTTTTGGTCAATTAGCAAACGCTGTTCATTTTTAACGTTGATCAAGCCATACGTTGTGATGTACAATCATAGTACCTGTTTCTATACCTACATAATATATGTAATGTATTACTAAGGTAAGTAACCTAAATATGGGCACCCCTAAGCATTATATCAATTAATAACTTTATCGATTAAGATTAAGCCAAAGAAAAAAAATGGTTTGCTCTTTAGGTCAGAACGAATACAAAATCATACACAGAATTTGAAAAATATGTCTTTATTCTGAAACAGTCACCCATAAAAAAATTAAATCAAGTGCCCATATTAGGAGCATCAAGTTCTAATTATGGGCACCCTAAAAGAAACTTAAGAGAAATTAAATGATCCAGAAAATATAGTTATTAATAATTCTTATTAATCAAAAGAAAAACTTAAACACTTGTACATGAACTTGAACATTGTAAAAAAGCTTAAGTTAGATAACGAGTTAGATAACTTAAACTTCATTCACTCTCTTCGCATGACGGGCACCTAAAAAAGGGTATGACATCTTTGGCCATCAGCCCACAGCACTCTTCATGAACCCAAGTCTGGCAAACAGTACACTGCCTCATGTCTTCTTGTTTATCTTCTTTACAAAGGGGGCAGTACCATGATTCCTTTCGAGGAGTTGCAACGCCACTGCACGTAGCTCTATCTAAATTGGCTGTTTGTTGTTTGGACTGAGGCGCTCTTTTTTTGGCAATTGATGGTTCCTTTTGACTTAACTTCTTCTCCGCAAACAACCATTTAACAACTTTGACAGCTCGATAGTTTATTGCCTTTTTGGGTGGTGCTTTAGACTTGGCAGGTAGTTCTGGTGTTTTCAATATTTCAGTAAACGATCTAGACTTGTTAGCCTCCAACTCTTCGTCCGATGATTCACTGGTTTCAGAAGTCGAAGATTCGGATGGTTGCCATTCATTTTCATCGTCAGAACTGTCGTCATCTGAGACACGTCGAAGCCGTTTTTGTTTTTGACGAGGATTGTTAGTTGAAACCCTTGGAGTAGATGTACTGGGACCATCAACCTCTTGTTTTCTTGTTAATTCTGAAGCCATCGTTTGTTGGACAGGATTAGGACTACTAGGAATTGTAGTTGCAGGGGAATTTGCATTGTTTTGGTTCTCTAGGGGTCTCTCTGACAGTGTTGAAGGTGCAAATGCCGTTTCTGGAATAATCGTCGGGTCAAAAGGGTATATACCAGTTGCTCGAAATCCTGCAGACACGTTTGAAGGGGTTGTTGCCTTTGGCCAAACTTTTGAAAATACATTACCAAAACTAGATTTTGTTAATTTTCTACCAGGATTAAGACTCCAATACCTCTGCAATTCATCGTCCCAGTGATTCAAAAGAACGAAATACCGATTTGTCCATTGGCTGCAATTCATGCGTGCAGTTACTCGGAAGGCATAACAATGTGATTTCATGAGTGTCTGCAGCCTCAACAATATTTGCATCGAGATGGGATTTTGCTCCATCAAAAATCAGAAGGACTTTTCCAGGAGGTTTGTATTGTGCAAAATGTGCAATCCATTTAACAAAAGTATCACAAGTCATGCTGCCTTTTGCAGTCATGAATGCTTTGCACCCAGGTGGTAAATTATCTGAAAATTCAGGTTTATTTCTCTGGCCTTTAAACAAAACAACAGGTGGAATTATCTGACCAATAGCATTTCCACAAGACACAACAGTCACATTTTCGGCATGTTCTGGTGCCACAAAGGGTACCCGTTTAATTCCTTTGCGAGTTAAAATTACAGGTTCCTTATGAATTGTTAATTGGCACCCTTTTTCGTCCATATTAAAAATAAGCTGAGGTTTATCCATAACGTCTAACTCGGCCATCACAGTCCTTAATGTCTTGAAATAATCCTCAACAATAAATCTGTTTAGTTTTGCAGCTCGTGCTGGATTAACGTTTTGAGATTTTCGGCGAGCAACCTCAGGATGTCTTCTTAAAAATAATTTAAGCCATTTTCTACCAACCATTGAAGAATTATGTTTTGTAGGTGGAAAGGGAACGTTGTTTTCGCTGCAGAACGTGTAAACACTTCTTCTTAAAATTTTAGATGTAAGGGGCATTCCTATCTCAGCAAGTCTAAATATTCGAGAACACAACTCGGTTTCCTGGGCGTCAGTTAAAAAAGATTTTCGACCCAGCCGTTTAACTGTATTACCACTCCAAGCATGGCGTTGCAAAGTACTTCGTGGAATATTAAAATTAATTGCTGCACGTTTTATCTTCATTCCTCCTTGAATTGCAGCAACTGCTGCTTTGAGGGAGTCAGAACTCCACTGAGCTCGCTTTTGTGGAGACATATTCTGAAAAATAACATCGTGTTAGATAAAACATAACCAAACGTCAGCAAAAGGTATGTCCCAAATATGGGCACAGCATGTGTTCTAAATATGGGCACTGCCCATATTTGGCAGTCACTCTAGTGCCCATATTTGGGACATGCCATTTTCTACAAGTTTTGAAACACATTTTCATAATACGGAAGTAAACCTAAATATCTATTGTACAGTCTCAAAGTACAGTTCCTCAGCTTCAATTTTATATATAGTAACAATTAATTTCGCTACATTTTCTTTACAAAATGAAACAAAATCTACTTACCGAAAACTACAACCTCACTTTCCACATTCGACGACTTCTGACTAGAAACACCCGGTGGCGCCCTCTATCGACTAATGGCCGAATTTTGATTATGACTGAAGTTGTACGAGATACCTGTAATGCATATGCTGCCATCTTTTATTAAAATTGGTTACAAACAGTATTTATTCACTAGTGCCCGTATTTGGGGGGGTGCCCATACTTGGTTAAGGTACCTTAGTTGGTCGTTGTTATGGCCTGCACAGTGCCAGATTGGCCAAAACAATTTACATCCTGGGAGCTGCTCATAGTTTTTGATTAAAATTGGACGTGCTTAGTGCTTAACAAATGAAGTAAGATATTTGTTTTGTCACTTTCAGATTTACTGGACGTGGACTAGGTACCTACTACTTTTTGTTTATGTTAACCGGACATTCTATATTTTATCGTTAAATATTGGATCTCTTTATTAGGGCTAATTTATGCGAACACGCTCTGTACTAAGAACTTATCAGTACTGCAGGGCGCGTAAAACGCAATTATACGAGGGACGATTAAAATAAAATCTTCCTAACCAGAATATATTTACATGTAGGAAAAAGAAAACGTTATTTTTCGGCATAATTTTAACAGTTACAAACTATATATATATATATATATATATATATATATATATATATATATATATATATATATATATATATATATATATATATATATATATATATATACAGGGTGGCGCATTGAAAAAGAAACAGACCGCTTTGCGTCCAGAGAAATTTTTTTTAAGAAACGCTGAAATACCACAATTTTAATACGAAGGGGGGCATGTTTTGACATAAAACTCAACTTTGTCACATCAACCCCTTAAGAGTGGTGATAACAACCGTTATATTTTAAATAGGGAACATGGGTCGAGTGTTACATCATTTGAAAGCTCTTTCTTTTCTGAATTCAGCACACTAATTTTTTTGGAAGTTTTATTAACTCGTTTAAAAATTATTCACAGTTGGAGTTGCAAGAACGTATTTCATTCATTGTGATAAGAAATGCACTAATTAGTAAATTTTTCGTAAAAAACTAAAAAACTAAAAAACAAAACCAAACGTTAAAAAATGTTTATTCAGTTGAGTAAGTGTTCAAATTGTTGACCACCAGCTTCCATACAAAAGTACAAATTTTGTTCAAAATGAGCTCTGACATTCTGGAGCATTTGTGGAGTTATTAGACGGCATTCTTCAACAATGCGTCGTCGTAATTCTTCCAGAGACTCCGGTTCTGTTGCGTAAATTCTACTCTTTTAATGGCCCCATAGAAAGAAGTCTAAAGGAGTTAAATCCGGTGATCTAGAGGGCCACTCAATAGCACCTATACGCCCAAGCCATTGCTTTGGCAACTTTCTGTTAAAAAACTCACTAACACGTTGTGAAAAATGCGAAGGAGCTCCATCTTGTTGAAACACTAATTGATTTTCTTGATAGCGATCATCATTTTTAACAATGTCAATTAGTAGAGGGTAAACGATATCTTCTAGTAACTTAAAATACGTTTCGCCACTCAAATTGCCATCAAGAAAAATTGTTCCAATTAAACTGTCTCCAAAAATGCCAGTTCAGACATTCAATTTCTGTGGAGTTTGAGTGTGGACTTCGTGAAAATTTCTTGGATTATTATCTGCCCAATAACGACAATTATGACGATTGACTGTAGGGTTTAATAAAAACGTACACTCGTCTGAAAAACAGATATTGAACAGAAAGTTCCAGTTAACAGCTATTCGTGCAGTCATGACTTCACAAAACTCCAGCCGCCGATTAAAATCATCTTCATGCAGTTGTTGTACAAGATGAATTTTATACGGGTGAAATTTATGATGCTTCAATATTCGCTGAATAGTTCTTCTTTTGATGTTTGAAACAGTGGCCAATTTTCTCGTGCTCAAAGTTGGATCTGCAACAATTTGTCCTAAAACTTCAATCTCAGTAGTCTCATTTCTAGCCGGAAATTCACGTTCAGGATCCCGTTTTTTGTTGGCTACTGAACCACTTTGTCGAAACTTTGCAACTAGCTCGAAAATGTATTTTCTGTTAACATGTCTGTTCGGATGTCGTTCATTAAACAAATTTGCGGTACGGTTGGCACAGTCATCGTTTTTGAAAAAAAGAGTAATTATTTCAACTCTTTCTACTACAGACCCACAAAACATTGACTATCAGCACATTTCTTATCGGAGTGAGTGAAATGCGTTTTTGCATCTTCAACTGTGAATAATTTTTAAACGAGTTGATAAAACTTCCAAAAAAATTTGTCTGCTGAATTCAGAAAAGAAAGAGCTTTCAAATGATGTAACACTCGACCCATGTTCCCTATTTAAAATATAAGGGTTGTTATCACCACCCTTAAGGGGTTGATGTGATAAAGTTGAGTTTTATGTCAAAACATGCCCCCCTCAATATTAAAATTGACGTATTTCAGCGTTTCTTAAAAAATATTCTCTGAACGCAAATCGGTCTGTTTCGTTTTCAATGCGCCACCCTATATATATATATATATATATATATATATATATATATATATATATATATATATATATATATATATATATATATATATATATCCGATAACAAAAAATAATCCACCGATTTTGATAAAATTTGGTAGCTACCTTCCTTTTGTAAGTTGCTTGGATAAGTTTGTTAGCCAGGAAAATCGGACCAGGTTTTATGGAACATTTTGGTTTTTTTTTTCGGAAAACAAATTTCTAAGAAAATAACAAAGCTATGATAATCAAATTTGGTATCTAGGTTTACATTATAAAAAGTAAACTATAGACCAAAATTTAGATCTCTGGGTTACAATAAAAAAAAGTTATAAGCATTTAATTTTAAGAAATGTTTGGTGTCGGATCAGTTCTATGAAAATTCACTATCATAACGCACTTGCTGCGTCCAGACTTTTTTTTAAATAACGCGATACCTACCAAAAATTTTCTTTTGGAATTCCTCAAGATAGTCGAAAATGGTCTCTTCAAGTTCATTATCTGAAGAGAATCAACGTCCGTGCAAGTGTTTCTTTAGCTTAGGAAATAGGTACTAGTCAAGTGGAGTTAGGTCAGGGTTGCAAAGGGGTGTCGTAACTCAACAAACCCGCAGCTGTTGATTTCTTTTAGAACTTTTTGGAGCATATAAAGTCGGCAATTGTCGTGCAAGAACAAAATTAGAGGGCCTCTTTGGCGTATAGCAACTTTTACGTTTCCAGTTATTTCTTTCTAGATATTTTCAGTAATCGTAGACATCTTCAGCATATACCCAATCCAAATAATTCCCTCGTTATCCTAAAAAAACCGTAGCCCTCCCCTTCCCTGTAGATGCTTGTGTCTGTTTTTTTGGAAGGTGGAAATCCTTTGTGCAACCATTGCACTGACTTTTCTTTTGCTGAAGGATCTCGGTGGAACACCTAGCACGCGCGTTACAATCTTGGAAAAGGCTCTTGTTTGTGAGCTACAGCTGCCAAATCTTCGTCGCACACTTTTTGTATGTACAACTTTTGTCCAGGGGTCGGGATTCTCTGGATACAGCGAGTTGGCAATTTATTATTCATAAACCTTCATGCAAAATTGTTAACATTGATCGGAATAAAATGTCTGTCCCATTTGAACCGCTTTGACCAGAAGTTTACTTTAAAATATGATGAACAAGTTTTATCATTCAGTCCGAGTGGTTTTGTTCATCCGCAGGTCTCCCAGAGCAGTTGGTCTTAGGTCCTTTTTTATCAGTTCTGTTTATAAATGGCGTCTCTGAGAGTCTTTCTTTAATGGATATAGATCACCTTTCGTATCCTGATGACCTGAAAATGTTTTTGATTGCAGCCAGCTTTATCTTCTATATCAATGGTGTTCAGCTAATTTTAATACTTTAAATGTTTCAGAATGTTAATGGATGTTCTTCGATCTGAGATTCAGTTGTATCGTAATCGACTATTCTTTAAATGGAATTGTCAAGTATCGCACTTGTCTGTTATGTTATGTCGATGGTCTTTGTCATTTTTTCCGTTTCCCATATAGAATCAATTGTTAACGATATGCCAAGAACCATTGGTTTCATCTTTAGGTGTTTTTTTATTTGGTCCATTAGTTACAAGCAAATCAGACGAGTCATAAACCGCATGATATACGTATGACAGTTTAGCACAAGGGTACTTATCAATAGTACCCAAAAATCGAAAATATAACGAATTTTACATCACACCAAGAAACATATATTTACAACGCAGCTGCATAAAATTCACGCGAACTATAAAAACAGTTACTAATCAAAGCAACTTTTAGTTGTTTTTTTGGACAATTTGTGTCCCTCAGAGAACAAGGCAGCTGTTTGTACAAAAAACAACCTGCATAACATTGACTTCTTGAAAAGAGAATGGTGATATGTATTTAGGGAGAAGTATCAAAAGGTGTTGTATTTATGAAGATCCAAGTTGATTACAAATTTTCTCTTGTTTTTATGAATATAGGTTAATAGATGTAACATGTATACACACGTTAACGTGATAATATTCTAGTGCTTAAAAATGTCACGACAAGAGTGCTCATAAGGTAAATCGTATATTAATCAATGTATTCGTTTTTGTAGCACAATAATGATTCTATAGCTGTCCGCGGATTGGCCCGAGATAACGATATCGTAACTCAGATGTGAATAGACTGTCGCGTTATAGACATTCAGCAGATGATTGGAGTTTAAGGAATCTTTAAGCACCAAAATGTAATAGAACGGCGAATTTAATTTCTTGCACACGTGATAGATCTGATCTATGCATGTATAACAGGCTACTATCAATGATAACGCCCAAACATTTTGTCATCTTTTTGAATTGAATTGCATTTCCGTTGATCATAATTTGTGCTGTCGCTCATTCTCTTTCTTCGGTGGCAGTTATGCATTTCAAAAGAAGAAGTCTTGCCATGGTTTATAATTAATCGATTGTTCAAGGGAGCTTAATAACATACTTATACGTATATACTTACTTATTTATTAGTAATAAAATAATATACATGTTATGAAGCAACTGTTTAATTATCTAATCCGAGCTAAGCCTGGCTAGTTGAATAGGCTTGCATAGTTTGGTGTCCCATGTATGCAGTACATATTACATATTTAGAAACGACTCAGAGAAGGTTCATGAAGTTTATGTACTTGAGTGAGGACGGTATTTTACTTGCTGTCGGGATACCGCAGAATAAACTGCTGAGAAGAGTCTCTCATTCTAGTTTGAGAAAACGTAGACATTTTTTCCCCTCAGGCATCGTCCGCGGCCTTGCCGCCCCGATAGCACTGCAACCTTTGGCTTATTGTG
Organism: Tillus elongatus; assembly: GCA_964006375.1. NCBI lineage: Eukaryota > Metazoa > Arthropoda > Insecta > Coleoptera > Cleridae > Tillus > Tillus elongatus. The sequence goes on along the minus strand of OZ023263.1, from coordinate 79,241,714 downwards.
CATGCCCTTTTTACTTCACCCATTCCAAAATCACTGTGCCTTGAACTAGTCTGCACAGGGTAGGGTGAAGTCTTATAATGCTATGCCTCCGGTCTAGACTGGCCGTAGATCAGTTGTCTTTTGCGGTCCAGAGCTTTACACTCGCACAAGATGTGCTGGGCTGATTCCTCCCTCTGCCGCAGAGTCTGCATGCGAGGTCCCCCTCGAACTGCGCCATTTTATGCAGGTGTTTCTTGACGGCCATGTGTCCCGTCAAGAGACCTGTTATGTTTCTTAGCTGTCCTCTGCTAAGATTTAGCAGCTCCACAGCTCTCTTTGAACTGCGTTCGTCAATTATTGACTTCCCATGTCTGAGCCCTGGACAGTCTGTCCAGTACACCTTGTGTTGGTTTCTGACCCAGGGCTTAATGGCTTCCCTGGCAGTGCTCTTTGTCACGCCCAGAGCCGGTTCTTGTGCCATAAATGGTTCTGCCGACCCTCTGTTCGCGAGACTGTCAGCTTCTTCATTGCCTTTGACCCTCGAGTGACCCGACACCCAGATGAGGGTGACCTCATTCTGCCCAGCCAGGTTGCTCGTCTCGGCACTCACTCACCAGCCAGGAATCTACCCGTGGGCTACTTAGGGCCTTAAGGGCTTCCTGGCTGTCTGTGGCTATGAGGACCCGCTTGTTGGTGTAGCCCTTCCCCTTGTTCTCCCGTACACAGTGCAGGATGGCGTACATTTCGGCGTGAAAGACCGTTGCATGGGCTCCGAGGGAAATACTATGACTTATCCTCAGTCCTTCCGAATAAACACCTGCCCCCGTCCCACGCTCCCCGCCGATCCGTCCGTGAATCATACGAGCGCGTCCCGTGGTATGCCCGGCGTCTCCTCCCGTCATACATCGCGGTCGGGCATTTCCACTGTAAAGTTGTTTTCCCTGCAGATTCGCGGGCTCGCGAAGTCTGACCTCATTTCAAGCATGGGCTCCTTCACGATCTCCCTAATATTGCAATGGCCCCTGAAGCCTGGGTTGATCTTCAGTCTACCATTGCAGGCTAGTCTGTATAGTCCTAGGCTGGCCTCCCCCATTATAAATAAGTGTAAAGGGAGGGGCAGATCCAGCAACGCCTTCATGGCGGCTGTTGGGGTTGAAGACATAGCCCCTGTGATGCCTAGGAAATCCATCCTTTGGATCTTGCCTAGTTTTTGTTTGGCACTGGATTGTGTCACCTTAGGCCACCAGACCAGTGCCGCGTATGTTAACGATGGTCTGACCACCCTTGTGTACAGCCAGTGGGCCATACTAGGTCTTAGTCCCCACGTTTTTCCATGCAGCCGCCTAGTGACGGCTAGGGCCATGACTGCCTTACGCAGTATTTTTTTAACGTGGCCATTCCAGGTTAGCTTAGAGTCGAATACGACCCCAAGATATTTTACCTCCCAGGCCATTGGAATGTTCCTACCGTATAAAGTGAGAGTTCTGCGGCTCTCCCACTTTCTCCTCCTCGTAACCGGTATGATGGTTGCTTTCTCGGGGCTCACCCCGAGCCCTTGATCAACCGTCCACCTTTCCACCGCTTTCAGTGCTGTCTGTATGTGCTCCCACACTGACTGTGTAACCTTTCCTCGGACTATGATGACAATGTCGTCCGCATAGCCCTGTACCTGATACGCCCCTCCCGAGAGTCTCTCCAGCAGGTCGTCTACGACTAGGCACCAGAGCAGGGGAGACAGAACGCTCCCCTGCGGACACCCCGCCGCGACCCCCGCCAGCAGAGTTCTTGCCACGAGTGAGGTGAACACCGCCCTGTTCCTTAGCATCGAACCGATCCACCTGCAGCACGCTCCCTGACTGCTGCCAGAACCGATCCGAATGAGGTGTTGCTGTAGGCCCCCAGCGCCACCTCCCTGTTCTCCAGCCTATTCTTCAGTTTCAGCACCAGTTGGTGCAGTGCTGTTTATGTTGAGAATCCTGCTTTGTATGCATATTGTCCGCTGTGTAGGGGATTTGCTTCCAGTACATCGCCCCTAATGTGCCGGTCCACTGTAAGGACATAAGACTTATTGGCCTCAGGGACTTTGATTGGTCTGTTGGACGCCCAGGTTTAGGAATGATTACAACCCTGGCCAGTCTCCATGCCCTCGGAATGTACCCCAGAGCCAGGATGGCCCTCATAATGAGGGTAAGCGCCGGCGCCAGTATATCTATCCCCTGTTGGAGCATGATGGGCATTATTCCATCAAATCCCGAGGATTTGTATGGATTAAAGCTGTTAATGGCGATCTGATTTTGCTCCAAGTAACCACCTCTTTAGCGACTGTCCAATCCACTCTAGATGCCCGCCTATAAGGCGCGTCTATTTCTGAGTGTTCCCAGTCCGGAGTTGATTGGTTTATTATGTTACAGTCAGGGAAGTGCGCCTGGAGTAAAATTTCCATAGTTTCCTCCCCCGAGCTTCTAAAGCCCCCCATGGATGTTCTAAGGTAGCCTATGTTGGTATGAGTGCCCTTGGACAGGATCTTGTGTAGCCGAGCACTCTCGGACGTGTTCTCCACTTTCTCGCAGTGCCTCCTACACGACTTCCTCTTGGCGTCTCTCAGTCTTTTGTTGTAGGTCGTTAGGGCCTGTCTATATTCATCCCATGCTCCCGACCTTTTGGCAGCGTTAAACAGCTTACGAACCTGCGTTCTCCTTTGCCTGAGGTCCTCGTTCCACCACGGGACGTTCCTGGTGGACGCCCTCATTTTCAGGGGGCAGTTGGCGTTATAGGCCGAGGTGATTGCGTCTCGCAATTGGACTGCCGCAATCTCGAGGTCTATTAAATTGTCTATGGTACTCTGAACCCCCCGCAGTTCCACTGCTAGGTTTGCCCTGTGGGCTTCCCAGTCCGCCTTGCGGGGGTCCAGGTACCATACCGTTTGTCTTTCGACTTTGGCGATTTCAAACCGGATGTATATGTGGTCTGAGTTACTCACTTCCCCAGACACAGCTCAGTTCTTAATAAAGTCACCCAGAACAGTCATAAAACTGAAAAGTCTTTAATAATTATTAGCGCTAACAAATATATCAACAAATCGCGTAATAATAAAGAGATGACTAAAAGTAAACTAAGCATCAAACAATAATATAACATGCCAAAATATATAATATATTTTTTCAAAGAAATTGTTCGAAGCCATTTCCGCCGAGACATTTATTAATTATTTTTAATAAATGTTTCCCAGTGGCTCGATCTATTTTAGCGTTTGTTGAAGAATTAAATGCCTCTCTTACTCCAGATTGCATATTTTGTTTGGTGGTCAGACAGAAGCCAGTGGCATCGTACAATATCTACTAATATTAAGATTCTCGTCGTAAAAACATAATGACAGAATTATATTTCCTTTGATGGCTTAAAATACGTTAAGACTTCAAGTGTCTTGAAAGTTTCTTTATTGCACGATATAGGTATTTTCAGGACGGCAGTAGTGACTGCTTTGGCGGTTTCGTATACCGTTTTTGGTAAATTTTGCTTCAGCAATCCATATTATTTTGCCAATGAAAGTAGTATCATCTTGTGTTCGTAACAAGAACCATTGACAAATGTCAACAGGGCGATTGAAGTCTTCATTCAACAGGTGTTGGGCAGGAATTGGCTTATAAGCTTTCCGTTTATACTTTTTTAGAATTTGAAGAATAGTAGATTTAGGTGTACCTAATTCTTATTCAGTTCTCGCACATAATTTTAAGGGTTTGCTGTAAAGTAACCTAAAACAGTTGTTGTAGCTAACTCTTGGTTGTCCAACTGAGGTTTAATGCTTTTGAATTTTGCCACGGATGGTTCCTGATTAATCAAGATTTTTAAGTACTTGTTTAACTATCTTCGTCGTAAGTCTATGTCGTCTTGGAAAGCGTTCTGGAAATATGCGACACGCCCTGTCAGCAATTCTGTGATATTCACCATAAATAGTAATTAAATTTATGGGTCGTTATTAGCATATCTTCCAAAGGACAAAGCCTGATAATTTTAACTTAGCTGGGAGCAGCAAAGAACAGTACCTTTACTTAAAGTTAGAATCTAATCTGAGACAACTGGTGTTTAACTAAATGAAAGTCGTGTTCTACACAGTTTGTGCATTTTCTTACCCGAAAATTATTTTATAGTTCCAAATCTAGGAGAAAATCCAAAAAAATTGACTCAAATTCACAAAATAATGAAATATTTTGGTTAAAACGCAAAATTAATCTAAAACAATATGATATATCTCAATAGAGAATTAAACTCGAAATTTAAATAAGTCATAATATACAGGGTGTTTCATTTGAAAAAGTCAAGTTACGGTTGTTTGAAGTTTCTAAAACAACAATAATGTTCTAGGAGCACCCTGTATAATTATCTCAGGAACTGTAAACTGCTTCAGATCAAGCAATTCTTCAGCATTAAGGTATAAGAAAACTGCAGCTGAAGAGAGGAAACTCAGTTAACAAAAACATTTTTCTTAAACATCATGAGATGTCAATTTTTGTCTTCAGGTCCCCATATTTTGGAAACTATATTAGAGAAAAATGACAACTATGGTACATAAAGTTATATTAAAATTTGAGGGGAATCTAAAAATGTAAAATCTCTGGACGCAGCAAGTGCGTTATGGTAGTGAATTTTCATAAAAATGTTTTTATTGCAAATATGTGTGTTTTCTTTTTAAGAAAGCAGGCATCAATTTTGGTTACCAGTATAACCTATATAGTAAAAGCAATGTGCCATGTTTCATAAAAATAACTTTATTGTGTGAAAATGTACCAAGATTTCCAAAAGTAGACTTAAAGTGTTCCCGAAAAACTCGTTTCTTGGTCAACCTTATAGGTTAATAGCAAATTGGGCTATTCAAATATGAAGCATTTGATCAAAGTTCGCTACCATAACGCACTTGCTGCATCCAGAATTTCTTTTCTTACAAACATGCATTATATTTCGATGGAAAATGCAATAACATAAGGCGTGTTTGATTAAAAAAAAAAAGAAAATTTGTATCACCAATGACTTATGGGCCATCCTGTGATTGTAGAAATATTTTTTCAAGATGTAGCTCAAGACACCCTATAATTAATATATACAAATTTTTTTCAAATCTTGTATAATAACGGATATATTGAGCTTTATTGATTTTTACGAAAATTCGACAAAAATTATATACCATTAAACGATAAACTCTATAGCTAAGGCTACTGCCAAGCATCAGGGAAAGCGTCTATTTCAAATGAATTTTCTGGAAACATTTTAGTAAAATGAAGGACAATGACGGTTGAAACTAAGACTTCAGTGTTTGTAAAACATCCTTCTTGAGACATTTGATTTCCATAGCCCGTATTAGTTTCAAGTTATTTGCCAAAATGTTGCCGATTTTGACGTTTTAAGTCGCAACTTTGACGTTTTGAGGAAAACCCCAATTTATTTTTCTTTAAATGCCTATAACTTTTTTGTCTTTTGACATACAGAGCTAAATTTTGGTAGGTAACTTACATATAAGGACATAAACCCGCGTACCAAATTAATAACGAACTTATCCAAGCCATTTGCAAAAGGAATTTATTCACCAAATTTAATCAAAATCGGCCTATTATTTTTTGAGTTATCGGTGTGATACATATATATATAAATAAATATATATATATATATATATATATATATATATATATATATATATATATATAAATATATATATATATATATATATATATATATATATATATATATATATATATATATATATATATAAACATATAAAAATTCAAACTGACCCCGGATATGTGTTCTGGGGGGCCTAATTAGCGCTCATTTGAAGAAATTTTTTCAAAATTCAAAAGTCGAGATCTCCTCATTAGTGAATTTTTTTAAGAAAATTCACTAATAATATACAGGGTAATCTATTTGGAATAAGGAAGTTGGTATTCACTTCCGGTATCACCGGAAATAATCTGAGGCTATATTTATCTTTTTTGAACAGATAATTATAGAAAACAAACCTCTAGAAATTTTCAGATTTCAAATTACAGCAGTTCCTGATATACGGCTAACAGTCAAAGTTCGCAGGACAGCCTATATATATATATATATATATATATATATATGTATATATATATATATATATATATATATATATATATATATATATATATATATATATATATATATCCACACGATAACTCAAAAAGTTATTACCCGATTTTGATGAAACTCGGTAAGAATCTTGTTTTATTAATAGCTTGGATGAGTTCGTTAGCCAGGAAAATCGGACAAGTTTTTCCGGGAAAATTTTGAGTTTTCTTTAAAAAAAAAAATCTCTCCGAAAATTGCAAAGCCATTTTGATGAATTTTGGTGGATATGTTGTCTTGGAAAAGACCTTACTACGTACCAAAATTCAACTTTCTAGGTTTATATAAAGTTTGAGGTATTCAAATTTGAAGCACTTAATGAAAATTCGTTACTATAACGCACTCGCTGCGTCCCGAACTTCTTTACTAATTGTCTCTTGGGATATAGGCCCAAATCGAGAAAATTTACTTGAAATAGGCAGGCAACTTCTATCCGTGATCGTGTTTTATCTCCGTAACCAATTGTCTGTAGAATTATTTTTTATGTATTTCTGGTAAATAAACCTTGTTTCTGAATTGCAGTTAACAACGGATAACTATTTTCATGCGGTTACAATTACACAGCAAGTTGCTAAGACATTTTAAACAAAACTAAAATTGCTAACAATGAAGAATGTTAGTAACTTTTTATGTCTCCTTTCCAGTTGATACCGTCCAAAGAGGACACTGAAATTGTTTTTGCTTGCTTTGTCATTATCAAGGATGAAACGTGATTAGTTACAAATTTTTTAGTCTTGTAGCGAAATTCGCCAATCAGATGAATTTCTTGTTTTTACTTTAAATTTTTGCAATACATTTTAAAACCATAGCATTTTTGAATGGAGAATGAATCGATCTTTGGGATGAGGGCATTAATGATTGCTTGATATTTTGATATTTACTTGAAATCAATCTATCGACTGTACCTTGTGCCAGAAGAGCCTACTAAAGATCTCTCAGGGCATTTCTTTATTTTAAGGGCGGTCTTGAATAGTTGCCATAGCTGAATCAATTTGTAGGTATGTAGCGTGTGCTACACAGGTTTCAGGGGGTTGAACTCCGTGGAAGCATTACAGAAGGGTAATGTTCTTATCTTAGAAACAATTTTGTAGCCGCTGTGCAATATGTGAACGAGAATTGTCTTGCACACATTCGTCTGGATCGGCAATATATAAATATTGTCGTATAATAGGAACGACTTGATTTATGCAACACCGTTGATTCATTTTGGCTCCTTCCAGATAAACAAAGTTGATTCTATGGTGCAAATCGTATTCAGCTCAAACTATCTCAGTATCACGGCATAAGAAATATTATGCTGTGCCAGTACCACAGCATAAAACTGTTTATTATACTGTGCCAGTACTATCTCGAAATGTGGACTTCCTGGAAGTACCTGGTTCTCTCTAACAGTCGATTTGCATGCCACACACTCGTTCAATTATCAGATTGAAATCCGAACCGAGATTGGTCTGTGAACAGAATAATGGTTCATTCTGCTTCATACTTCATCTCATTCAGTATGCTTTTCAACCCATGCATCGAGACGAGCTTCGAGATTGCCGCGGCGAAGTGCAAGGTACTCTACTCAGTAGTCGATAGGATTAAATAATAGTTTTATAGATATATTCAATTTCTGGCGGTTTGAATAGAAACCGTTACGATTTGTACTTAAAAGTTGCCAGAAAGCTTACCTGGCGTTATCGATGATTTACGCTGACAAAACAGGATACAGCAAATCGCAGTATTGGGGTTACTAACCTGAACTCCGTCCACCATTTCCTCCAGGCTAATAGTCCCCAACTCCTCTTCCTCACCGAAACCCAAATCAGTGCCAAACCAGCCACTAAGCACCTTAATTTCCCGGGGTATGAGCTCCTTACTTCCATTAGATTGCATGGAGGCGTATGCGCATACGTCCGTAGCAATCTATCCTGCACCAGACCCCCCAATTTAGAAGCTGCAACAAACGACATACTTTGGATGAAACTCTCGCTCAGGGCTGCAACTAAATTCATCTGTTGCATTTACCGGTCACCTTCTGACAACAACTTTGTCCAAACCGACCATCTGATTTCTGAATATCCTTCCCCCGAGGTCACTATTCTTGGTGACTTCAATGTCCATAATAAGGAATGGCTAGGATCTTCAAAAACCGATCCACAAGGGAGAGCAGCGGAGGCCTTTGCAATCAGCAATTATTTAGCTAATATGGTTCAGCAACCTACTTACTTTCCTCGCATCCCAACACACAGCTCAAATCCCTTGGATCTCCTTCTTACTACAAAACCTGAATGCTATAAGACCTCAGTCACCGCCCCCCTTGGTCACTCAGACCACGGCATGGGCACTGCTTCCTGCGCAATGCAACCCGAGGTCACACACTCATCACACCCGCGTATCGTTTGGCACTACAACTCCGCGAACTGGGACGAAATTCGGGATTACTTTTCCTCATTTCTATGGGCGTCTGTCTGCTTCTATCATCCTGACCCTTCTGATATCTCACAAAACGTCACCGAAATTATCCAAGCTGGCATGGAATTATTTATTTCACGTACACAGAAAACCTCTTCAGCCACTCAAAAGCCCTGGTTCTCTAAATCCTGTGACAAAGCCGGACTTGAAAAGGTCAAATCTCACAAAACGCTTGTACACAATCCTAGTCAAGAAAACCGTCAAGCATTTAACGACGCAAGAGTCCGCTATGTTTGCATTCTTTCTGAGGAAAAAAACTCGTTTAATAACCACATCAAACACAAAGTCCTCTCAAGCTCCAACGTCAGCAAACCCTTCTGGACCTTGCTAAATCTATTGGGAATAATTTCTGCAAGAGCACGTTTCAGGGGATGAAATTGTTTCTACCGCCCTTAGCAAGGCTAAACTTTTTGCCTCGTTGTTCGCAGGCAATTCTACTCTCAACCCTCCTCCAAATGTTCAACCACCAACAGTCCCCAACGTCGCACACAAAATGACGGATATCATTTTCAAAACTAAAAAGGTACGAAAGATGCTCTCTTCTCTTAATACCAGGAAAGCCTCTACCCTTGACGAGATCCCAGCAATTGTTCTAAAAAACTGCGCACCAGAACTTGCCCCTGTCCTGATTCGTCTGTTTCAGACATCTTACAATAGAGGCATATTTTCTAGCAACTGCAAAACTGCTCAAGTACAACCCCTCCCCAAGAAAGGATCCAAAGCGCTTCCTAGCAACGACAGGCCTATTTCTCTCCTTTCAGTCGCCTTTAAAGTGATGGAAAAGTAAACACCGAATTACTAAAATTTCTTTAAAAACACAGTCTAATCCACGACAGGCAGTAGGGATTCTGTCAGCGCAGATCAACTGCCGACCTCCTTTCCTTTGTCACACATTCTTGGAACAAGTCTATGGAACTACACGGTGAATCCCAGATTGTCGCTCTAGACATATCCAAAGCATTCGACCAGGTCTGGCACGCAGGGCTGCTTAATAAACACCCGGCTTATGACCTACCACTAAAACTCTGTACCTGGACAGCAAATTTCCTCTCCAACCGGAGCATTTCTGTTGTTGTGGATGGCCATTTCTCTAAACTGTATCCAATTAATGCAGGAGTTCCTCAAGGTTAAGCTTTAGCCCCTACTTTATTTCTTCTCCACATCTTTGATCGCCTCTCTAGCACATCCAACCCAGTTCACAATTTCGCAGACTACAGCACCCCCCACTCAACTATACAATATTCCAAGCCAGTCTCTTTAGCCCAATTAGATGAGAATCGCAGACTCATGGAGGGCTCTGTCTCTGTGGATCTCCAAAAAATATTAGACTGGGGAAGTAGAAATCTTGTACAATTCAACTCCACCAAATCTCAGTCTTGCTTTCTATCTCATAAGATATACATCAGTCCTAGACCCATCACAATGAACAACCAAGTTATTCAAAGTAAAGGGTCCTTTTCACTTGTTGCCATTTCTGTGGATCGAACTCTCAATTGGTACCAACATGTCACATCAATTGCAGAAGCAGCCGCTAAGAAATTAGGTTTCCTCTTCCGGGCTCGCAAATACTTTTCACCAGCTAAGCTCTATACCTTATATACTTCACAAATAAGGCTAAACCTTGAATACTGCTCTTACATCTGGGGTGCCGCTGCCGCTTCTACACTCGCTATCCTGGACTCCATTCAGAAGAGAGCTATAGGTCTCATCGGCGACGCTACCCTCACCCAAAGGATGCTATCCCTTGCCCACCGACGTGCCGTTGGTGACCCTTCTCTCTCTCTTTTATAGATATCTGCACGGGCACTGCTCAGAGGAGCTGTCTTCCATAGTTCCTCCACCTGCTGCCCCCAACAAATCTACCAGGGGAACAGAGCGAATGCACCCTTTTGCTGTCCAGGTCAACAGACATATAACATCTTGTTATGCCTGCTCTTTTGTCCTGAGGACTTCCAAGTTGTGGAATTCCTTGCCGGCACATGTTTTTCCTTCTCCTCCGAACCCCCAAACATTCAAGTCCAGAATTAACAAGTTGCCTCTTTCCTCCTTGTCGACACCCACGGTACGATAGTATTTACGCTGTAAGCCGGCGCGGTGTGTTGTTGAAATATAAAAAAAGGTACTCTACTCTCAGTAGTCGATAGGAATAAATAATAGTTTTATAGATGGATACAATTTCTTGCGGTTTGTTTAGAAACCGTTATGATTTGTACTTAAAAATCGCCAGAAAGCTTACCTGCCGTTATCGATGCATTACGCTGGTTTAAAGGAACAGCAAATCGCAGTATTGGGCAGGAACTGCTACGGCCTTCATGTCTATTGCCTATTAGTGCAATGGTCACTATCCTGACGTCGGTCGCACAATCGACATATCATACAGGATTGTCCAATTAAATCTATACAAGATTGTCCAATTAAATCTATACAAATGAGATTTCGAGTTTTTAAAGTTATCTCTTTAAATAACGCTAGGACATGTCATTCTGTTTTTCCTTCAAATTTTTAAATGGCAAGTGATATTTATCTAGTGAAATATCGTTGAAAACGTTACTCAGTTCTTTATCCAATAGTGTACTCGATTTTAAAAATCCTTGATAATCTTGCAGAGAAGATTCACAATCAAATATGTTATCGACAATCTCATTCTTCTGCCTAAGGTACGATAAGTTTGAAATTATTGCGATTATTTTGGTAAGTAAACTTTGATAATGAAAATATTTCATCAGTTTTTTCAACTTACCACTTCAGATAAGACCAATTAGAAGACAAAACAAAAAATGTAATTGCAATGAAAAACCCGAACACACAGTAAGAGTTGAAAAATTTTAATAAAATTTATACATGTAATGTGTGTTTAATCAAACTTAAAAATGATTACGTTTTCAAACTAAAATATTAAAAATAACGAAGTTATTTAATAATGAGTGGGTCCGCCGCAAGTTCTTATGAATTTTATAAATTTTCGAGGAACGCTTGGAATTGATTTTTAATATCCGTAGGAATGTCATCCTAGACTCCTTGAATTCGGAATATTCTAAATTGCTACGTTGTCCACGTAATCGTCTCACTCTTCCGCGACCATGGTGGACCCAAATGCAGAATCGGGACTCGTCAGAAAACTAAACACGATTCCATTCACCACCCCAATTTGATATGCTGTTATACCACTTAAGTCGAGCAGCAGGATGACGAGGTGTCAGTGGGAGACATAAATATGGTCTATACGAACAACGCCCAAAAGCGCGTATTCAGCGATATATCGTTGCCATAAAGACTTTTTGTTGTAAGCATTTCTCATCGACCGTGTTGTGGAAACTCTGTCTTGTAAAGTCGTAATTCTCAAATAACGATCTTCCCGCGCTGAATTAGCTCGCGGTCGTCTGGATCCATTGCGACGGTTATGGATTCCTTCCTTGGACCACCTGGACCAACACTGTAGGTAAAAATGTTGACACACTGCGTCATATGCGGTCGGAAATTTGGCTGATTGAAAACCCCGCTTCCCGCATAACAGCAATGCGCCCCCTTTCAAATTAACTTGAATGAACAATGATTCTATTTATTGTTCCGTAAACGGCGCCTAGGCATAATGACTTAATGAATTAAGCACAAATCATCACTACGAATTACCCTACTCTACCAAAAAATGCACAAAATAGATATAATATTTCCAAATTATACCATTTTCCCATCTCTAAATCATTCCATACTTGAAGCAACATTGAAAAAGTTTGACAAATATACACAAATATATACAGTTGGTTCAAAATCGTTATCTGGGACAGGCTGTGCTTTTTATTCCCAAGACGGTAGATACCAAAAAATTAAATTAAATAATATAGCATCTATTTACACTGCGGAGGCACATGCCTTGTATGAAGCACTTCAATGGTCAATTGAAAACAAAATTAAACATACTCTAATTTTATCAGATTCCAAATCAGTTCTGCTTTCACTTAAAAATTATATCAAACATGGCAAAAATCCAGTAATATGTGACATTATCAGTCTGTATCAGTCGATAGATGATGGTGGTAATCGAGTCATATTTATGTGGATAAAAGGGCACACGGGACTAGCAGGCAACAAAATAGCTGACAAACTAGCTAAAGAATCTATTGAAAGTCCAAACAAAATAATAAACTGGATTACTGCTGACGATGTAAATCAAAAAATTAAATTTGAAATAAGGGAAACGTGGGAAAGTGTCTGGCATGAGTTTGTTAACAAAACAACTAATCGATTTACACTTATTCATCCAATGTTGCCTAAAAACATTCCACATATTGACGAATGTATTATGCCAAGGTACTATACTACTATAATTACCAGAATGAAGCTGAATCACGGTTGCTTTCCACAACACCTACATAAAATAGGCATTAGTAACAATCCTTATTGTACATGTGACAATAGTTACCTAGGAACTTTAGAACACCTCATGTTTCAGTGCAATTTGTATAACCCGATACGTAAACAACTCTGGAAAGAACTCAAAGATGCAGGAGTAGAGTTTCCTGTGAACTTATTTGTACAAATAGCCTGAAAATCTATAATATACTTATAAAATTCATTCGGCATACAAAAATCAAAATTTAGTTTTGCTGTTTCTCTATATGTGTATTTTAGCATCAGCTTTAGTTAAGAATAATATTAATATAAATTTAGTTTTCCTACTGTCTCACCTATTGTTTTTTATCCCATGTCATTAGCTGTCCAGTGTTGTTTGTTAAAAAAAAATGCCCTGAAGGACACCTGTGCGAGAAGCGAGTATCCTTTGTTTCTATCCTTAATAATAAGAAAGAACACAAACATTTATATTTTGACAAAATTGATATGTTAGAAGATAAATATTGCTTATGCTATAGCCATTTAGAAATAGTCATACTCTGTAAGAGCTTACACATAAAGGTACGTCTATCGCTTTAGCCCTCCCAATTGCTGTAAGTATTGATATCCACGCAGCAAATTATAAATATATTTGAAGGAGAATCGCTTTTTATAACAATGTATAGATATAACAATGGTACAAATTTACTGCAGAGTTTTGTGGCCAATGGACGTAATGTCCGAAGCAAATTCCTTCCACACACACACACACACACACACACACACACACACACACACACACACACACACACACACACACACACACACACACACACACACACACACACACATCACTACGAAATATTGCTTCAGACAGAAGGAAACGCAAATTTAAACAGATAATTTTTTGATAAAACAAAATTTAAAAACTCGGGACGCAGCAAGTGCGTTATGGTAGTGAATTTTTATTAAATGCTTCAAATTTAAATAACCCAATTTTCTATAAACTTAGAGAGTTTAATTTTAATACCTAGTAATGTCTTTCCTAAGGCAATATATCCACAAAATTTAATTAAAATAACTTTGTAATTTTCGGAGAAAAAAAATTTTTTGAAAGAAAATTTAAAATTTGAGTAACGCAATTTTTTCTAAACTTAGAAAGTTTAATTTTGGTACGTAGTAAGATCTCTCCTAAGGCAACATATATAGTAAATTTCATTAAAACAGCTTTGTTACTTTCAGAGGAAAAAAAATTTTTCGAAAGAAAACTCAAAATTTCCTCGGAAAACCCAGTCAGATTTTTCTGGCTAACGAACTCATCCAAGCCATTAATAAAATAATAAAAGATAGGCACTTGCTAAGTTTCATTGAAATCGGTTAATTATTTTTTGAGTTATCAGACGGATACATACATACATATATATATATATATATATATATATATATATATATATATATATATATATATATATATATATATATATATATATATATATATATATATATACATATAAAAATTGAAACTGACCCAGGATATGGGTTCTAGGGTCCTAGTTCGCACTCATTTGAAAGAATTTTTGCAAAGTCTCACTATCGATACCTCTCTATTAGTGAATTTTTTTAAATAAAAATTCACTAAAAGTGTACACCTGTTAATTTTTTTGTCCATTTTGTTATTATTTTTTATCGGAGAAAATTTCATTGCAACTGGTCGACTCTTATTAGATTTTTTGGAAAGTCAGTATATTTTATCAACCATCTAATTCTTCGGCCAAATGGACGTTATATTTTAAATTGATGCGATTATTTTAGTTAGCAAATTTTGATAATGAGAGTATTTTATCAGTGTTTTCAACTTATCACTTCAGATAACGCCAAATAGAAAAAAAATCAGTGACTATTCAGTATTCGACGCGCGGTGTTGATTTTGTACAGTGCTTTATTTCACATTTTTACTTTTCCACTGTTTTAAAAATCATGATGCACTTATTCAATTCAGCAACATGTCGAAATTATTGCGTTATTTTCGAAAATGACCAGTGCGCGAATAGAATCTTAGTTGTTTCATATTCTTAAGCGGGCACCATAATCGCGACGTGAAGGCAGCGAATGTGACTGTGGAGGTTTTCGCGTAGTTTTTGTGGTTCACGTTCGTGCGTCGCTATGTTCCCCGTCCGGTGTCGGTTTTCTGTCCTGCGACAAAGGGCTCGCGAGTTAGAGCACCCTGTATAATGCTGTTCCTATATCTCGTGTTAGTATAGTAATACGATGGAAGCAGTCGTTCACCGCGGAAATAATAAAACCGCTGATTAATTATAATCAACATAATTATTTAGTTTAAGTTGTTTTACTTTATAATGTTAGCCTAAGCATATTCGAGTTTATATATAGGTACAAGTAAGATACAATATTGTTAGAATATATTACGAGTGTTTCAGCATTAAACATCGTGTATTTCTCCTTTGTTTTAAAATTATAATTATATAATTTCGAAATAACGTTTTTTGTTTTAAAGTGCCAAAAGGGCATCATACAAACTTGCGGAGCGCGAACGTGAATCACGCCGCGAATGTGGAGCCTGCTTAAGAATAGAATAATGCAGTTATTTAATCAATCAGCACCCTGAGAACTTAACTAACCACTCGCAAGTACGTTTTAGGCATAGTAGAAAAGTTTCGAAATACCGGCTCTCTTGTAAATCCAAAATGCTTTTTAGCACGGCCTGTGACGAACGAAGCTGTAGAAGTAGTAGTTTTTGGACACGTTACGACAGATCCCACCTTAAGCATTATAACGTTTCTGGCACAAATCGTACAAGTATACAAAGAATTGTAAACGAAAATAAATTCTCTTCTATTTCGTCTCTTTAACGTGGACCTACGCAACTATGGGCAATCACGGACACAGGGAGCAATTTTACCTCAGTATCCTGAAAATTTTACAGAATTCTTTACTTTCTGTAAGAAGAGCAGTGGTATTTAACGTGCCCAACATCGCATGGCACACGGGATCAACGGCTTAACACCCCCTCCGAAGGTCGGAACGTTCAACTTGCTCAAACACAATGCCACAATCTCGGTTGGTACTAATATAAAGTATGTACTGAAAAAAAATTACGCTTCTACTGGGAAGCGAACCCGGGACCTTGAGTCATTCATTTTATCCATACAAAATTAAGCTGCTACAAAAAATAAAACAGGACGAGTTTGATTTTCATCTACAATTTTGTGAAACACTAACGCAACGTGCTATAGATCTTTAATTACAGGCGTGTGAAATTAATGAACATTTAAACAAACATTTAAAAGCAGTGTTAATTTTTTTGCCACCAGTTTTTAGCAAAAGTTCTTTGTTCTTCATCATAATGCCAGATGTTTATCAGTGTTGATATCCAATCCACCTTTGTTGTTATCCTGGTTATTTTAGTATTGTCCTGTATTGCTGTTCTGTATTGCTCAACGTGACAACGCTGTAAGCTGCCACCCCTAAGCATATAAGCTCATTCTGTTGCATCAGAATGGTATTCACTTAACAGTATTCATTCAATAACATTCATTCTTTCTGTATTCACATTTAACAATTTATTTCTAGTTCTTAAGCTCGTAACTTAAAGATGTTGCATTAAATATCTCAGTTGAGATAGATGTATATTGTGTACAGTTAATTTAAAGTTGTTATGAATGACTTTATTGACTGTTGCGTTGATTGTATTAATTAATTTGTAACACCGTTGTTAAGGGTAGGTGACTTATTAATTGATACGCCGAAGTACACTATATACACTTATATTAACTGTACACAATATACATCTATCTCAACTGAGATATTTAATGCAACATCTTTAAGTTACGAGCTTAAGAACTAGAAGTAAATTGTTAAATGTGAATACAGAAAGAATGAATGTTATTGAATGAATACTGTTAAGTGAATACCATTCTGATGCAACAGAATGAGCTTATATGCTTAGGGGTGGCAGCTTACAGCGTTGTCACGTTGAGCAATACAGAACAGCAATACAGAACATGCCGCCCCCCTTGAAGGAATTGACTTCAAAATGTTTCTCTGCAAATTATATAAACAACTGTTTCGACTTAAATATACATTAATTATTAATAAAAATGTTAATATACGTTAAGTAAAATGTTCATATGATATTAATTAAGTTGCTAAATATGCAAACTCATTAGTTTGTACACACAGTCCCTATAGGAAGAACACAAACTTTGTTAAGTGCACGTTTCACAACACCGTTTCGAGTTAGTACACTTACTACTCTGATTTTGCTATCGTGTTTTCCAGGATAAACATCATAATGCTCCAGAGAGTCTCAATGGGGTTCATATATGCGCTATTTGCAGGCCACGGCACAGTTTTTACCCTGTTTTGTTCCAGAAACTTGGTGATAGACTTTGCTTTATGGCACGGTGCACCATCGTGCACGAAGATGGAGTACTCATTTGGGAACCAGTCATTCAGTTGACGGAGTAATCTCGTCTCTAGCATTTTTTTTTTTGTATTGGACATGATCCATTATCTCCTTTACAATGTAAAAACGACCTGTTATTTGAGCGGACATGACACTCTGGATCATCACTTACGTAGGATGTTTGACAGTTTGTGCGATATACTGAGGAGAAAACACCTTATGGAAGCGCCTCTTTAAATACTAATTGCTGTCTTCCGAAATGGCAATAAGTATTGTTTGATCAGAAAAAATCCCTGCAAAATAAAAATAGCCTTCAGCATACTTGATCAGCACAGCATGCTTTGAATGGCAGTTGTGTCCAAACTGTCAATAAACATTTTGCTGAGTGAAAGACAATTTTCCTTGCCTTGCTCTCGAGTTGGTCGTTTATTTTTTCCTCTTCGCCATGGAAGGATGTGAATTTGGCTTTTTCACGCAGACGGCGCGCATTCGATGGATAGAAGAATAAATATCGTTCATTCCATACTGCTCCACTGCTCGATACTGATTTTTAATTGTTTGCTGGTAGCTATTCTGTTTGCCTTGGCAATTTGGATAAGTTTTGTTTTCATTGGTGTACATTTATTCTTTAATCCATAAGTCCATAGGTTCCCACTACAGAAGGCGCATACTCAAAACCCTAATCCAAATATCTCTTCACTCCAGCCACAGATATTAATAGTGAAATATTTATTCTGTGTAGAATTGCTGTTTGAGTGTAACGTAAGAGAATCTTGATCTGAGCCACTTTTCTAGGAGAAAAGCCACTTGTCTTACCCATAGTCGCAAACTGATCAGCGACAAACTAATGAAACGATAATTTAATGAACAAACTCTTAAAACACGCCCCTAAATCGCTTTAATTTCCAGAAACATTCTTATCCTTTAGGTACACTTATTGACGTTACCTTGCCAAAAATGACAACCTCAATTCTAAACTCAACTGTCAATTCCTGCGCAGTGTTGCCAATATGACATATTTATCAAAAGATAGTTATCATTTATGATTGCACTTAAACCTACAAAATATATTACATAATACTTTTGCTTGATGTAATATATTTTAACCAGCGAAGTGAGCTTAAACTTCATGCGGTTGCAAGTAAAACACAATTATTCAGATAATTTCCACACGTCTGTAGCTTACAGTTCTGCATTATGTTAACTTGTTGATTTGGTAACCTAAATTATGTATCCTAATGCAGCTAGAAACAGTAGTCAATAAAATGTGAAACCCTCGAATCATTAAGTAAAAAAGACTAACCGTTTCGCTTTATGTATAGTTTTTGTTGTTTCCAGCTTCTATTGTGGGAGAAATGCACTTTATGTAAAAATTGTTTAAGTCAAGTTAAACTTGCGTTACCAAATTTTAAAGAAAAGCGAGAACAATGACGAAACCACAGCGAAGGAAAGGAAGATTCCATTTTCAGAGAAGTATACATATGTAGTTATTATCTATATTCTAGTGACACAGGGGAATAATTATCAGCGTGTGTACCTACTATTATTAGAATTATTATAATATAAATTTCTTTTTACTATAGAACGGAAGTACATACTAGACTTTTGCGGTCCGCGACGTGCATAAGATAATGAAAAAAACCCTCTGGACGCAGCAAGTGTCTTATGGTAGTGAATTTTCATTAAAATGTTTTTAATGGCAAATGTGTCTTTTTAATGAAATAATGCATCAAATTTGGTTACTAGTAAAACCTATATAGTAGAAACAATGTACCGTGTTTCATCAAAATAACTTTGTTGTTTGAAAAAGTAGAAAATTCTTTTGAAAATTATTTGGCCTGATTGTCCTGGCCAACGAACCTCTTCAAGCTATTTACCCACCTGCCAAGATATAATTATTCACAAAAAGCCTTTCGACAAAACTTCCAAAAAAAGTTTTGTATGTAAATATGCAAACAATTTTTTGAATGAAAATGCGAATTACAATAACCCATTAAAGATAGTGTTGCAAATTGAATCATAACTTCCACATAGCTGTGATAATTTATTTTGTTCAGAAACACCTTCTCATCGAATGAATTTAGGGCGCGTGATTTGGCCACAAAGAAAATATTTGTATTCCTGTACCCATAAGGATTTAAAACGTTATATTACTCGAATTTTATTGAAAAATATCAATTTTAACTAAATCACCCCTTATTTATCCCGTACCCCCTGAAGCGATCTTACCCAAAAACAATTCGAAGCGTTACTTTGTCGGGTGCTAACTGGACACCAAATTTGAAGATGATAATATCTCAATTCGTTTGAAAGTTGTTGCGCCTATTAACAGACAGGCGTACATGCCGAGAGATCGACAGACAGAAAAAAATTCGTTCCAGAATCGAGCTTTCTGTATGTTTTGAGATTTTTTACGGCGTTTTTGAGAGAAAAAAAAATCGAAATTTTTGTCAACAATATTCAACTCTCACACATTCAACTCCTAATTAATTTCAGCACAGAATACCAGGTGTTTGATGAAATTAATAGTTTTCTAATAAATAAACCCTAAAACGTTATATTACTCGTGTTTTAACGAAAAAATGTAAATCTTCACCAAATCACCGTCCATTCATGCCCTATCCCTAAGCGATTTTACCCAAAAACAATCCGAACCACCGTTCGTTTGTCGAGTGCTAACTATACAAAATTTGAAGACGATATCTCAATTCGTTATAAAGTTATCGTGGGTACAAACAGACAGATATACAGACCGATAGACAAAAAATATTCGTTTCAAAATCATGTTTTCTATATGTTTTGATACTTTTTACGGCGTTTAAGCGAAAAAATTTTTTTTGAAATTTTTGTCGCCGATGCGATACTTCCACACGTGACGATGTGAAAGTATTTAAATATTAATTATCAAAATTTTACAAACATATTAGAAAATAGTGCTGCAAATTGAATCATAACTTCCACATAGCTGTGATAATTTATTCTCTTTAGAAAGACATTCTCATGGAATTAATTTAGGGCTCATGACTTGACCACACAGAAAATATTTGTATTCCTGTACCCATAAACTTTTGAAACGTTATATTACTAGAGTTTTAGTGAAAAACGATTCGAAGCGTTCCTTTGGCGGGTGCTAACTGGATACCAAATTTGAAGATTATATCTCAATTTGTTAGAAAGACAGACATTCGTACATGCCGACAGACCGACCGACAGACAAAAAATGCTCTTTCCAGAATCGAACTTTCTATATGTTCTCAGACTTTTTACGCCGTTTTAAGAAACAAACATTCGAAATTTTTGTCAACAATATTCCACCCTCACACATTCAACCCCTTATTTAATTTCAGCACAGAATACCAGATGTTTGATGAAATTAAAAGTGTTCTAACAAATAAACCCTAAAACGTTATACTACTCGAGTTTTAACGAAAAAATGTCATCCCCTACCCCCTAAAGCGAGTTTACCCAAAAACATCCCGAACCGTTCGTTTGGCGAGTGTTAACTGTATACCAAATTTGAAGACGATTTCTCAGTTCATTCTAAAATTATCGTGACTACAAGCAAACATACAGACCGACAGACAAAAAATTTCTTTCCCAAATCATGTTATATATGTTTTGATACTTTTTACGACGTTTAAGCGAAAAAAAATAATTGAAATTTTTGTCGCCGATGCAATACTTCCACACTTTGTGACGATGTGGAAGTAGTAGCAGTGGTGGGGAGGCTAACGCCAAGGAAGTAGGCCACAATGGGCCCTTTTTGCCAACCGCAGCAACCCAGCAACCATGCTCTTCCTCGGTTCCGTCGCCAAACCGCCTCGACATCGAAATGAAGGCCGTGACAGTCCTCAATTGGACAATACTTACCTAATTCCCCTGCAGTCCT
This sequence comes from Tillus elongatus, assembly GCA_964006375.1. NCBI lineage: Eukaryota > Metazoa > Arthropoda > Insecta > Coleoptera > Cleridae > Tillus > Tillus elongatus. The sequence continues at coordinate 79,220,496 of OZ023263.1, read as the reverse complement.
CGAATCAAACAATTCTGCTCGAAGACTCCCAAAAGCCTCGCATTCACACAGGTAGTGGTAAGACGTTTCTTCATCCTCGCCGCATTCCTGGCAAATGGGATCCCTCTCTACGCCTATCAATGTGAGGTGTCTTCTAAGGGCGCAGTGGTCTGCCAGCACCCCAAGGATGCGGCGAAGCGTAGGTCGACTCCTACCGAGTAGCCAGACAGCTTGATCTCTGTCCGGCCCCTTCACGAAGTTCCTCGCCTGCCTGCAGCCCACAACCGACCCCCAGTGTCCCTCCATGGCTTCCTCAGTCCACCTGCCTAAGGCGACAGAGACCGTCTTCCTAATTATGCCTATCGCAGGCTCCGGGCCACAGAACGGCCGCCTGGAACCAAGCCTTACGAGATTATTCGCTACCTCATTCCCCGCTACGCCACAGTGCCCCGGAACCCACACCAGTTGCACCTCCTTTGTCCAGGCTAGTCCTTTGAGGGCGTCAGCGCACTCCTGAGCAAGTGTTTACCTGATTCTGCCGTGCAGATTGCCCGGAGGACTGCCAGGATATCTGAGCATGTGTATAGGTACACAATTATCGGGGGTCTTCCTCACATCCTGTCTATTGGCCACAGACAGGATAGCGTACATCTCTGTTTCGAATGCCGTGGTATATGCGCCCAGAACATAACTCTCGCGCACCTCCAGGCCCTCGATGTATATTTCTGCCCCGGAGGATTGTCGATCCTCCAGCCGCGATCCGTCGGTATAACAGACCAGGCTTGCGGGCTGGAATGCAACCTCATTTTCCCTCCACTGATCCCTACTGGGGATCCTGAGGGTATATGGCCTAGTCAACCTCATATCGTCCTCGGCATTCCGTACCTTGATGGCGGAAATCGAAATTTCCTTTTCCACCTCATTGGCGACTCTTGCATGCCCTATTACTGCTCCCTCTCCGCACCAGTTTCCAGAGTCTCGCATTCTAAGATGCGACGCCATAACCTCCCTTCTGATACAGGTGGGAAGCGGTGGCAGCATCAACAAGACCACTAGCGCCGCTGAGGGTGCCGTCCTCATAGCGCCTGTGATACCCAGGATTGCCAGCATGTGGAAGTAAAATGGTTTCTACGGAAACAAAAACATTTTTGCGAAAACTGCTATATATTTTTTTACACAAGAATTTGCTAGAAACATACTCATATTTTGTATCATAAGCTATTAGAAATAATCGCTTAGGGCTGTCACTTTAAAGTTTCATTTTACATTTGTGAAAACAATTTATCAACTACTGATATATTCTGAATATGTAAACATAGATAATCGTAGCAAATTAATAATTTTTTACCTTTTCTATACCAAAGTCAATTTTAATATTTTCATATTATAATATATATTTTTTTTAATTTGCTAAATAAATAAATATAATCTGATCCGTTGTTAGAAATGAATAAAAAACTGAAAAAACTAATCCCGACATGAATCAGGGTATGCGATTATGTAAATATTTCCAAAGCTACAGTCGGTAGGTATAGGGAGTGTTATACAAAACTTGAAGCAGAGGGCACGCCCTTCACCAAAAAGACACAATACAGACTGTTTGATTTGAAAAAATTAAGTTACGGTAGTTTGAATTTGTCCAAATTCTACCACCATTTGAGAGAGCGCGTTTTCACGGGACTCTGCTATGTATTGGTAAAAGCGCCGTATCATAAATTTTGATATGTGCGAAAAATGTGAAAAGTTGCAAAACAATTGAAATAACTCGAAAACGATAAACGGTATCAAATTTTTTCACACAAATATGCATTATAATAAAAAATATAAATAAAAAATAAAATGCAATAACATAAGTGGTGTTCGTTTAAAAAAAATACAATTTGCATCACCAACGACTTATGAGCCAGCCTGTGATTGTCAAAATAATGTTATAAGATGCAGCTCAAGACACCGCAATAATTATTATTAATGTAAAATTTCTGGACGCAGCAAGTGCGTTATAGTAGCGAATTTTCATAAGAATTGTACACTATTATTATACGGCGTATTAGAAAAGTTAATAATTTATACTTATACATACCTTGAAGATCGATTTTAGAGGTACTAGTACGCGCATATTTGAATAATTCTTAAGTGTTACCATCGATATCTCTCTATTTCCAAAAGGAAACTTAATTCATATTTAGAAAAGTATTTCATGTCCGGGATATTATATTCAGAATTACAAATTCAGAAATATTGTTAAAACTTAAAAGCCTAAATCTTCTGCACTTTTGATGGAAGTTTGGGGATGTGCGTGAAAATAGGCTAACACGTTTATAACGCTGTCTTCTTTTGAAGTTATAGGCTTCGGTCAATTTGGTACTTAGGTTATTATTTTATATTATAGACATTAAAAATTTTTTTGGGTGCCACTGGTGACCAGAGAAATACACAAAACCAAAATATTTTGTGTGGATAACAGAATCTATTGTATATTACAGGCAAAGATTAGGTGATTAGGTTTTCTCGACGCAATAAGGTCAAGAAATAACAGAAAAATTACTTTGAAAATTTTATAGTTTTTCTTCCTAAAATCTCAAAGTCGCGATTTGAAACGTAAAAATGTGTAATTTTTAGACGGAAAACCTGAAAGAAATACGGGCTATGCAAAGAAAATGTCATAATAAATGTGTTTTACAAAGCCTTAAGTTACAGCTTTAACCATCATTGTCCTTCATTTTTCTCAAATATTTTCAGAAATTTCATTTCAAATAGACCATTTCTCTGATGATTTGACAGTAGTTTAAGTTATAGAGTTTGTGGTTTAATAGTCTATACTTTTTCGCGAATTTTCGTAGAAAAAAATCGTTATTAAGAAGACCGCACCTTTAAAATTTTAAAAATATTTCTTCAAAGGCGTGCGAACTAAGCGCCTCCGGGGTCAAATTCAGTTTGTACATGTTTAGAGATATACAGGGTAGTTAATTTTTACTGTAAAGCTCAATATCGGTTATTATACAAGATACAGGAAAATATTATAAAAATTATTTATAGGGTGTTTTGAGCTGCATCTTATAAAATTATATTGGCAGTCACATGATGGGCCATAAGTCGTTGGTGTTACAAGTTTTCTTTTTTTTTTTTGGTGATCAAATTTGGTGAGTACCTTCCTTTTGCAAATGGCTTGGATAAATTCGTTAACCAGAAAAATCTGCTCAGTTAAAATAGATTAAACAATGTTTTCTTATAATTAGACATACGGATTCCCCCTATCAGTGTCAGTTCTGAGCCAGCCTTAAATGTATGGAATTTAGACCACGAAATTATAATGCATGTTTTGTAAGAAAATACATGTTGGAGAGGAAATTTGCTGTCCAGGTACAAAGTTTTGGTGGTAGGCCATAGGCCGGAAGTTTATTAAGCAGCGCTGCGTGCCAGACCTGGTCGAATGCTTTTGATATGTCTAGAGCAACAATCTGGGATTCATCGTGTTGTTCCATAGATTTGTTCCAAGAATGGGTGACAAAGGAAAGGAGGTCGGCAGTCGATCTGCGTTGACGGAATCCATACTGCCTGTCGTGGATTAGACTGTGTTTTTCAAGAAATTTTAGTAATTGGGTGTTTATATACTTTTCCATCACTTTAAAGACGACTGAAAGGAGAGAAATAGGCCTGTAGTTGCTAGGAAGCGCTTTGGATCCTTTCTTGGGGATGGGTTGTACTCGAGCAGTTTTCCAGTTACTAGGGAATATGCCTTTATCATAAGATATCTGAAACAGACGAGTCAGGACAGGAGCAAGCTCTGGTGCGCATTTTTTGAGAACAATTGCTGGGATCTCGTCAAGGCCAGAGGCTTTCCTGGTATTAAGAGAAGAGAGCATCTTTCGTACCTTTTTAGTTTTGAAAATGATATCCGTCATTTTATGCGCGACATTGGGGACTGTTGGTGGTTGAACATTTGGAGGTGGGTTGAGAGTAGACTTGCCGGCGAACAACGAAGCAAAAAGTTCAGCCTTGTCCAGGGCGGTAGAAACAATTTCATCCCCTGAGACAAGAGCTGGGAACGTGCTTTTGCATAAATTATTCCCAATAGATTTAGCAAGAGTCCAGAAGGGTTTGCCGCCGTTGGATTTTAAGAGGACTTTGTTTTTGATGTTGTTATTAAACGAGTTTTTTGCCTCAGAAAGAATGCGGACATAGCGATTTCTTGCGTCGTTAAATGCTTGACGAGTTTCTTGACTGGGATTGTGAGTTTGTGAGCTTTGGCCTTTTTAAGTCTGGCCTTGTCACAGGATTTAGAGAACCAGGGCTTTTGAGTGGCTGAAGAGGTTTTCTGTGTACGTGGGATAAATAATTCCATGCCAACTTGGATAATTTCGGTGACGTTTTGTGAGATATCAGAGGGGTCAGGATGAGAGAAACAGACGGACGCCCATGGAAATGAGGAAAAGTAATCCCACATTTTATCCCAGTTTGCGGAGTTGTAGTGCCAAACTATACGTGGGTGTGATGACTGTTTGACCTCGGGTTGCATTGCGCAGGAAGCAGTGACCATGCCGTGGTCTGAGCGACCCAGGGGGCGGTGACTGATATCTTATAGCATTCAGGTTGTGTAGTAAGAAGGAGATCCAAGGGATTTGAGCTGTGTGTTGGGATACGAGGAAAGTAAGTAGGTTGCTGAACCATATTGGCTAAAGAATTGCTGACTGCAAAGGTCTCCGCTGCTCTCCCTTGTGGATCGGTTTTTGAAGATCCTAGCCATTCCTTATTATGGACATTGAAGTCACCAAGAATAGTGACCTCGGAGGAAGGATATTCGGAAATCAGATGGTCGGTTTTTTCAGAAAGGTAGTCAAAGAGCTGGACAAAGTTGTTGTCAGAAGGTGACCGGTAAATGCAACAGATGAATTTAGTTGCAGCCCTGAGAGAGAGTTTTATCCATAGTATGTCTTTTCTTCCAGCTTCTAAATTGGGGAGTCTGGTGCAGGGTAGATTACTACGGACGTATGCGCACACGCCTCCATGCAATCTAAAGGAAGTAAGGAGCTCATACCCCGGGAAATTAAGGTGATTAGTGGCTGTTTTGGCACTGATTAGGGTTTCGGTGAGAAAGAGAAGTTGGGGCCTGTTAGCCTGGAGGAAATGGTGGACGGAGTTCAGGTTAGAATTTAGGCCAAATATATTCGAAAAGGATATGGTAAATCTTGATGTTGGCGCCTCCTGTACACCCCTCTCCCGGAGATCCGAATGGAGGGGTATTTTGCCTCCGGAATATTTTGTACAAGGAGGAGCCATCATCATTTTTGCTTATAAGGGAAACCGACTCATACACCAGAACCGGAAACGTCCGTTGGGACTTGATGTATGAGGGTATTTATCTGTAGGGCTGACGATAATAGTAATAATTGTTTCAGTTTTGACCGTTAAGATAAAAATATACTCTGGCAACAAGAATTTTTTTTTTATTAGGGGATGTCTTCCTTATATTATGAGTTTTAATTTTTTTGCTGTTTACTCAATACCAAACGGAAAAATATGTTTATTAATGGTCAAAACAATAACTCGAAAATTCGCATTAATATGGAAAAATGATTTTGAAACTCCATTTGTGAAGCACAACTTGCATATATATAAATATAAATATAAATATATATATATATATATATATATATATATATATATATATATATATATATATATATATATATATCTGTGTATCACACCGATAACTTAAAATAGAATGGGCCGATTTTGATTAAATTTGGTGAATAAATTCTTTTTGCAAATAGCTTGGATAAGTTCGTTAGCCAGGAAAATCTGCCCAGGTATTTCCGGAAAATTTTGTGTTTTCTTTCAAAAAAAAAATTATATCTCCGGTATTAACAAAGTAAGGGCAACCAAATTTGGTACGCGAGTTTATCCTTATAGGTAAGTTACCTACCAAAATTTAGCTAAAATAAATTGGGGTTTTCCTCAAAACGTCAAAGTTGCGATTTAAAACGTCAAAATCGGCAACATTTAGGCAAATAAATTGAATCTAATACGGGATATGGAAATCAAATGTCTCAAGAAGGATGTTTTACAAACCCTGAAGTCTTTCAACCGTCAATGTCCTTCATTTTACTAAAATGTTTCCAGAAAATTCATTTCAAATAGACCCTTTGTCTGATGCTCTGCAGTAGTCTTAGCTATAGAGTTTATCGTTTAATGGTATATAATTTTTGTCGAAGTTTCGTAAAAAATCAATAAAGCTCAATATATCCGTTATTATACAAGATATGAAAAAAATTTGTATATATTAATTATAGGGTGTCTTGAGCTACATCTTAAAGAATATTTCTACAATCACAGGGTGGCCCATAAGTCGTTGGTGATACAAATTTTCTTTTTTTAAATCAAACACGCCTTATGTTATTGCATTTTTGCATTTTTCATCGAAATATAATGCATGTTTGTAAGAAAAGAAATTCTGGATGCAGCAAGTGCGTTATGGTAGCGAATTTTGATCAAATGCTTCATATTTGAATAGCCCAATTTGCTATTAACCTATAAGGTTGACCAAGAAACGAGTTTTTCCGGGAATACTTTAAGTTTACTTTTGGAATTTTAGTGAATTTTCGTAGAAAAAATTCACTAATGGGGAGATCCCGACTTTTGAATTTTGAAAAAATTTTTGCAAATGAGCGCGAACTAGGACCCCTAGAACCCATATCCGGGGTTAGTTTCAATTTTTATATGTATATATATATATATATATATATATATATATATATATATATATATATATATATATATATATATATATATATATATATATATATATATATATATATATATATATGTATCACACCGATAACTCAAAAAATAATGGGTTGATTTTGATAAAATTTGGCACGTACGTTTATTTTGTAAATAGCTTGGATAAGTTCGTTAGTCAGGAAAATCGGATGAGTTTTTCCGGGAAAATTTTGAGTTTTCATTCGAAAAAAATTCTGATCTCAAAAAGTAATAAGCCGATTTTAATAAAATTTGGCATATACCTTCCTTTTGTAAATGGCTTTGATAAGTTTGTTAGCCAGGAAAATCGGACGAGGTTTTCCGGGAAAATTTTGAGTTTTCATTCAAAAAAAATTTTTATCTCACAGAATAATAGGCCGATTTTGATAAAATTTGGCATGTACCTTCCTTTTGTAAATGTCTTTGATAAGTTCGTTAATCAGAAAAATCGGACGAGGTTTTCCGGAAAAATTTCGAGTTTTCATTTGAAAAAAATTTTTATCTTAAAAAATAAAAATTCTATGATAACCAAATTTGGTAGGTAGGTTTACCATATAAAAAGTAAACTATACACCCAAATTTAGATTTCGATGTTACAAGAAAAAAAGGTTATAATAAAATATTTTGTGCCAGATCATTTTTATGAAAATTCACTACCATAACGCACTTGCTGCGTCTTCGACTTTTTTGTACATTCTCACACAATAAAGTTATTTTTATGAAACATGGCACATTGTTTTTACTATATAGGTTATACTGGTAACCAAAATTGATGCCTGCTTTCTTAAAAACAAAACACACATATTTACAATAAAAATATTTTTATGAAAATTCACTACTATAATGCACTTGCTGCGTCCAGACTTTTTTTTTGTGTGGTTGTAACTGTATTTTTAGTGAATTTTCTTTAAAAAAATTCACTAATGAGGAGATCCCGACTTTAATTTTGAAAAAATGTCTTCAAATGAGCGCTAATTAGGCCCCCCAGAACACACATCCGGGGTCATTTTCAATTTTTGTATGTTTATATATATATATATATATATATATATATATATATATATATATATATATATATATATATATATATATATATATATATATATATATATATATATATATATATCACACCGATAACTCAAAAAAAAAGGGCCGATTTTGATTCAATTTGGTGAATATCTTCCTTTTGCAAATGGCTTGGATAAGTTCGTTAGCCAGGAAAATCGGCCCAGAATTTTGTGTTTTGCCGTTGTTTACCTTAATACAATGGTAATATAAAGAAAATAAATTATATATTCACGTATAGTGACGGATTTTGTTATTTCACAAAACCTTTAGTAACATGAGTACAAGTTGGAGAACCCAATTCATCACAATACAGTTTTTTGATCCGACGGTTGTTTCGCTAACAAAGTTAGCGTCATCAAGGGGATGAGTAAACTTCTTGGGTTCTCCAAATTGTACTCATCAGTGCTAATCACAGGTTCCAATATTCATCCGGGCGCATTTAGGAACACAAAACTTAAGTGTTAACTTAGTGGGGGAGTAGAACTGTGTTAATTTTAAAATTTAATCTCTGTTCTATTATGTTTTTGGTGTGCTAAAATGGATAATTTTCATGTTAGGATAATTTTGAAGAAGACATGTGATAACCCCAATTATGTTCTTAGCTTTATGAATTTTGTAAATTTAACACTAACATAAATTTAAAGCTTATTGTAATCTGGCATTGTTGCCGTGCTATCGGGGCGGCAAGGCCGCGGACGAGCCCTGAGGGAACAAAAAAAAATCTGGCATTGTAAAAGTTCATTTAGTTTTGTTTATTCTCAGTCATAACCTTATTACAACTTAATTTGTGCAACCAAAATGTTGATATTGGTAGTAGTAGTAGTAGCAGTGGTGGGGAGGCCAACGCCAAGTAAGTAGGCCACAATGGGCTCTTTTTGCCAACCCCAGCAACCATGCTCTACTCTTCCTCGGTTCCGTCGCCAAACCGCCTCGACCTCGAGATGAAGGCCGTGACGGTCTTCAATTGGACGGTACTTACCTGATTCCTCTGCAGGGTCCTCGATCCGAACAATTCTGCTCGAAGACTCTCAAAAGCCTCGCATTCACATAGGTAGTGGTAGGTCGTTTTCTCATCCTCACAGCATTCCTGGCAAATGGGATCCCTCTCTACGCCTATCAATGTGAGGTGACTTCTAAGGGCGCAGTGGCCTGTCAGCACCCCAAGGATGCGGCGAAGCGTAGGTCGACTCCTTCCGAGTAGCCAGACAGCTTTATCTCTGCCCCGAAGTCCCTCGCCTGCCTGCAGCCACTAACCGACCCCCAGTGCCTCTCCATTGCTTCCTCGGTCCACCTGTCTAAGGCGACAGAGACTGTCTTCCTACTTATGCCTATCGCAGGCTCCGGGCCACAGAACGGCCGCCGGGAACCGAGTCTTGCGAGATTATTCGCCACCTCATTCCCCTCTACGCCACAGTGTCCCGGAACCCACACCAGTTCCACCTCCTTTGTCCTGGCTAGTCCTCTGAGGGCGTCAGCGCACTCCTGAACCAGTGGTGACCTGATTCTGTCCGCGCCGACTGTCCGGAGGACCGCCTGGCTATCCGAGCAGATGTACACACATTTCTCGGGACTCATCTTCACATATTGTCTATTGGCCACATACAGGATAGCATACGCCTCTGTTTTGAATGCCGTGGTGTATGCGCCAAGAACATAGCTCTCGCGCACCCCCAGGCCCTCGATGTATATTCCTGTCCCGGAGGATTGTTGGTTCTCAAGCCGCGATCCGTCGGTGAAACAGACCAGGCTTGCGGGCTGGAATGCAACCTCATTTTCCCTCCACTGATCCCTATTGGTAAGACTGCATCGTATTTGCTCAAAACTTAGTATGCAACATATAATCAACAAGTAAATGTATGCAGAAAGCAGACTAAAAGAAAAATATAAATGTAATGAAATGGTTACAAATCTGGTAATGGCTAATTTCAAAAAAATATCAGGCTTGTTAGAGAATGTATCTTATTGGGATCTCAAGAATTGCGTTAGAGATACAACATTAGTTAAATTTAAAAGGGTCAAATTTTGAAGACAATTCATTCATAACCACATACAAAAGTTAATTTAACAGGCATAGGCATCAAGATAAGTTGAAGAAAGTAAAATTCTGCAAGTTTTTTGTTTTCATTATGACTACTTCTCTTTCTCACTTCAGAGTATTAAGACTTTCTAAGTATTTACGAAAAGATAATTAGTAGCTTATTTGTCTTTGGCCGCTTCTTTTCTAGACTTTACTGATTGCAGTGGTCTACAGCTTTTTAACAAATTGTTGTGGGAAAAAATTGTTAACAGAGAGGCCATGATTTACAAACTATCGAGTTTGTGATAAGGCGGCGATATAGAAAATATTTAAGAAACAAAACCCTATACGAGAGCCAGTGTACAGGGTGAGCGAAACTCGATGTCTCGGCTCTATTGTAAGAAAGGGAAAAGCGATAGAAAAAAATCTGAAAAGATGTTCTTAAATGGGATTGAGTAAGGTCCATTTTAAGCCGAATTTGCATATTTGGATATTTGGATTGAAATAATGACGTCATCGAATTTTTTTCCCCAGAAATATACCTATGTTTTAGCATATCTAAAAAGAACTATTTTTTCTGAACAAATTATGTAAAGAAAAAAAAATTGCTATCTTTTTCCGTTAAAAAGTTATAATCAAATTTGTAGAAAAAAGTATAACAAAAATATGCGGAACCATCACGATATAATCAAGAAGCCTTTGGAAACAAATAGCAAAGTTTTATCTGTCGTAGCAACGTTTTATCTGTCAATAATTAAACTAATGGTTTACAAATATTGTTTTGTTGTCATTTCACTTTGAAAAATGTTTACGCACAACGAAAAAGTCGATGTTATTAGTTTGTGGTGAATCTCAAAAGAACCCTAGAAGAGCAGTTCAGTTATACACCCAGAGATACCCTGATGAGGGATTTTCTTCTCGAAAGGGAAGAAAAATTGCTAGAAGGGTCAATTAGGAAAATAATGTTGCCACTGTTTTGCAGTATTTTGAAGACCATTAAAGGAACTCGAAGCCTGTCGTGAGTTGAATTTAAAATATAGTTCAGCACGAAACTTTTTGAAAGAAAATGGTTATCACGATTATAAACTTCATAACTTAGCACACTTGTCAGATCAGCATCAACAACGAAGAATTAATTATATTGCCCAAGTGATGGTAAACTTGATCAATGACAATCGTTATTTTCAGCATGTGTTGAAAACAGACGAAAGCCATTTTGTTAGTAACGGTAAGCCCAATAAAAAACATGAGCCTGTTTGGGCTACTGAAAATCCACATATTGTCTATCCGATTGAAAATCAAGGACACTTCGTAATTAACGTTTGGTGTGGTATTATTGACGGGCATTTGATTGGTCCATATTTTTACGAGAGAATTTTACATAGTGAGCGATATTTGCAATTTCTCCAAGAACAACTTCCTGTGCTGCTTGAAAACGTGCCATTACAGCTGCGAGCACATATGTGTTTCTAACATGACGGAGCTCCGCCGCACAAAGCAAGAATTGTCCCAACAATATTTAAATGAAACTTACGGAGAAAATGGATAGGTATAAATGCACCGATACAATGGCCGCCTAAATCACCGGACTTGACCCCACTAGACTTCTTCTTGTGGGGAGCTTTGAAAAATAAACTTTACAGAACACCATCTGTTAACTTGGAACATTTAAAAGAAAAAATCAGACATGCTTGCGATGAATTATCTAGAGAAATGTTTCCTAAGGCTTCAGTGTGAGAAGTGGGGCGTAGATTGGATAAGTGTTTACAAGTAGGAGGTGGTCACATTGAAAATTTGTTCCAATAATTGCGTACATACTTTGCTTATTGCTGTGGTAAAAGTAGTAACATATAAAGTGTTTTATAATGTTAAATTATTCAATAACTATTTAACGGAAAAGATAGCAATTTTTTTCTTTACATAATTTGTCCAGAAAAAAATAGTTCTTTTTAGATATGCCAAAATATAAGTATGCTTCTGGTAAAAAAAATCGATGACGTCATTACTTCAGTTTCCAAATATACAAAAATATGCAAATGTGACTTAAAATGGACCTTACTCAATCGCATTTAACAACCTCTTTTCAGATTTTTTTCTATCACTTTTCCTTTTTTTTATTTTTTTTTTATTTCAACAACACACCATGAGGGCTTACAGCCTAAATACTATCGTACCGTGGGTGTCGACAAGGAGGAAAGAGGCAACTTGTTAATTCTGGACTTGAAGGTTTGGAGGTTCGGGGGAGAAGGAAAGACATGTGCCGGCAAGGAGTTCCACAACTTGGAAGTCCTCGGGACAAAAGAGCGGGCATAACAAGATGTTCTATGTCTGGTGACCTGGACAGTAAAAGGGTGCATTCGCTCTGTTCCCCTGGTAGATCTGTTGGGGGCAGCAGGTGGAGGAACTATGGAAGAAAGCTCCTCTGAGCAGTGCCCGTGCAGATATCGATAAAAGAGAGAGAGGTCACCAACGGCTCGTCGGTGGGCAAGGGATGGCAGCCTTTGGGTGAGGGTAGGGTCACCGATGAGACGTATAGCTCTCTTCAGAATTGAGTCCAGGATAGCGAGTGTAGAAGCGGCAGCAGCACCCCAGATGTGGGAGCGGTATTCGAGGTTTGGTCTTATTTGTGAAGTATATAAAGTATAGAGATTAGCTGGTGAAAAGTATTTGCGAGCCCGGAAAAGGAAACCTAATTTCTTAGCAGCCGCTTTTGCAATTGATGTGACATGTTGGTGCCAATTGAGATTTCGATCCACAGAGATGCCAACAAGTGAAAAGGACTTATTACTTTGAATAACTTGGTTGTTTATTGTGATGTGTCTAGGGCTAGTGTATCTCTTATGAGAAAGAAAGCAAGACTGTGATTTGGTGGGGTTGAATTGTACCAGATTTCTACTTCCCCAGTCTAATAATTTTTGGAGATCCACGAAGATAGAACCCTCCATGAGTCTGCGATCCTCATCAAGTTGGGCTAAAAAGACAGGCTTAGAATATTGTATATTGGAGTGGAGGGTGCTGTCGTCCGCGTAACTGTGAACTAGGTTGGATGTGCTAGAGAGGAGGTCATTGATGTGGAGAAGAAACAAAGTAGGCGCTAAAGCTGAACCTTGAGGAACTCCTGCATTAATTGGATACAGTTTAGAGGAATGGCCATCCACGACAACAGAAATGCTCCGTTTAGAGAGGAAATTTGCTGTCCACGTACAGAGTTTTGGTGGTAGGCCATAGGCCGGTAGTTTATTAAGCAGCGCTGCGTGCCAGAACCCCGTCCGATTTTTCTGACTAACGAACTCATCCAATCCATTAATAAAAGAAAGGCACTTGCCAAAGTTTCTCGAAATCGGTTAATTATTTTTTGAGTTATCGGTTGGATACATATATATATATATATATATATATATATATATATATATATATATATATATATATATATATATATATATATATATATATATATATATATAAATTGAAACTGACCCCTGATATGGGTTCTAGGCGTCCTAGTTCGCACTCATTTGAAAGAATTTTTGCAAAGTCTCGCCATCGATACCTCTCTATCAGTGAATTTTTTAAAATAAAAATTCACTAAAAATTAGTATCCAGTCAATTTAAATTAGGCAATAACTCTGCTTTGTCCATTTGACGGCATCCGTTACGGGAAATTATCTCGTTTTCGTGGTAACACCAGTTGCAGTTAAAGTGCAGTTCGTCAAAGTAAATTAGGAATCAATGGCGTAATTGCATCTCAGTTTTTATTTGTTTTCACAATCTATACACGTTTACTTTAATTACTGTATTTAGCTGGTATTTCAGTAGCTAAAATCTTCAAAATTGCGCACAGTTTCTTTGCTTTTAACTGGTAATAGCTTCATATAACTGTACTAATCATAATTAATAAATTAGAATTTTTATTCGGCATTAAAAAATAAAACAATCTCATACCAAACATCAGTTACAGGTTACAGCGTCTAACAGACTTGCGCAATAATATAAAATGTTCGGTTGTCTAGCAACAAGATACTACATTTCATATAAGCGATGTTTACGATACGCGGCGATATTAAAAAAAAAGTTTCAAATTTGAATAGCTCCATTTTCTGTAAACCCGGAAAGCTCAATTTTGGCGCATAGTTAGGTCTTTCCCAAAGCAATATGGACACAAAATTTAATCGAAATATCTTTGTAATTTTCGGAGAAAAAATTTTTTTTCGAAAGAAAACTCAAAATTTTCCCGGAAAACCTTGTCCGATTTTCCTGGCTAACGAACTCATCCAAGCTATTAATAAAAGAAAGGAACTTGCCGAGTTTCATCAAAATCGGTTGATTATTATTTGAGTTAGCGGTTGGATATATATATATATATATATATATATATATATATATATATATATATATATATATATATATATATATATATATATATATATATATATATATATATATATATATATATATATATATATATATATATATATAAACATATAAAAATCGAAACTGACCCCGGATATGGGTTCTAGGGGCCCAAATTCGCGCTCATTTGAAGAAATTTTTGCAAAGTCTCACCATCGATACCTCTCTATTAGTGAATTTTTTTAAATAAAAATTCACTAAAAAAACCTTAGCAAGTGTTGCAAAAATAAATTTTGTCAATATCTTTTATAATCATATGAAAGATTTAATTGACAGTTTTAAAATGTTTTTCAAATTCGAATGATAAATATGACTAAACAATATGTAAGGCTGATTTTTAGCTGATTTTCTTTACAATTTTATGCGTCTGTTAGAAGAGAAATTTGTTTAAAAAAATAATATTAAAAAAAAATGAATAAACGTCTGTGGCCAATAGACCTTAGCATCGGAGGTAATCCATAATTACACACACAGAAGAGAAATTAAATCAGGCGCCTCTGTGGTCCAGGGAAAAGAACGTGTGGCTCTGAACCGAAGGGTACGTGGTTCGATTCCCAGGGTTTCCTTTTCACTTTTCCAGTAAAGACTGTAATAAATTATTATCAACCGGGGTTCTGGCATTGTATTTGAGCAAGTTGAATGTCTGCACGTTCCGCCCTTCGGAGGGGGCGTAAAGCCGTCGGTCCCGTGTACATGCGATGTTGTATACGTTAAAGATCGCTACCCGCCTTACAGAAAGGCAGGGGTTCGGCAAAATTTCCAGGATAGTGAGATGAAACTGCTCCCTGGCGTCGGTGATTGGCCATAGTCGCAGAAATAGGCCAACGTTAAAGTGAACGAAAAAAAATTAAATCACATGAAATTATGATAAATGGACAATATCTACAATAAAATGAAAGGAGGTGCTGAAGACAAGAGAATCGTGGTTGAGACAAGGCCATGTCATCTTTAGACTGTGACTATGAGTCAAAAATCCGTCCAAAAAAATTATTATTAATATTTACTTGACTGTTTGACCAGTTTCGTTACACAGTAGCTTCATCAGGAATAGTTCTCTGTATTTGATGACGCTCCTATAAAGCGAAACCAGTCTTGCCGTTTAGTAAATATTGGTGGGGGTTTTTTAGTTTGTTTTATTATCTAATAAAATGGTATAAATATTTAAGATGTAATATTTTTTTAATCTTGTGTCACTAAATTATGTGAAAATATATTGTGGTAAATGCAGTGTAATTATTTTAGTTGTTAAGTTATTCAGAAATAAAACAAATAAGTTGTGTATCATGAATTTGAAAATCTTAACAATTGCGTTCCCGCATAAATTTAAAAACTGTTGCTGATTTTCTTTGTCTCAGTTATATTATAGAGTAGGCTGAGATAGATAGATCAGTTTATCACGTAGATTTTTTACCAATATACTTTTGTTATTGCAACATTTTATTAATATTGAACCATAATAATTATGTAATGGGATAATTTAAAAGAAATAGGAAATTTAATAAAAAGCATTTGATATCAGTTTATAAAAAAAGTTACGTACGAAATCCAAGGAAGATCCTTGCTTGCCGTGCCGATCCCTGAAGATGGCCGTGGAATCAGCCGTGCCACCAGCACACACCAACACCACACCACAAAAACTTAAAACGGAATTATTGTGAAATTATTTTTACCGTAACACTTCACCTGATTTTTAATAATTTAAAAAACTTCGCCAAAAAAAGGATAGATGCAAAACCCGCACACGAACCCGATGCGTCGGCTATTTTCAAATTTGCAAAGTGCTGGCGGCTAAACGAAAATTCGTTCGACCGCAATAACTTAAAAACAATTTTGAAAACTCATCAGCCGCGTAAATATAAACGGTAAACGCGCGACGCGATCGCGAATTAAGTTATAATTAAATAAAATGATACAAAACTCAAATTAAATTAAAATTGAATGTGTAAAATTTAGAAGAAATTCACAGACATGTTAACAGTAAAATGGTCGCCGGACAACTGAACGATCAAGGGTATGCAGATTGTGAAAAGAATTTAATCACAAATGTTTTTAGACTCCTGTTGCACAAACGGAAGATAACGAACGTCCGTCGTAGGTGTTTTTTGTACCTACAGTAAGTCACAGGGGCCGCCTTATCTTATAGTTTTTTGTGCGCTTTCAGAACATGCTGGACGTTGTTGTGGCAAAAAGTTGTTTGTAGGTAAATAAAACTTTTAAATAATGTTTACAATAAGTTGAGTTATTGATAAAGTTATAACGAAAATTATGAAACATTATGACTTGTGTATTTTAATTTAATTTTAAAGAATTTATATTTATAGGTATGCCAGAATATAATTATTGTGTAACACAAAAATGCTTATGGCAGGGCATAACATTTAGATAGTTTTCAATTACCTATTACTTTTAGTGAAATTTCTTTAAAAAAATTCACTAATGAGGAGATCCCAACTTTTGAATTTTGTAAAAATTTCTTCAAATGAGCGCTATTTAGGACCCCCGGAACCCAAATCCGAGGTCAGTTTCAGACTTTATATATATATATATATATATATATATATATATATATATATATATATATATATATATATATATATATATATATATATATATATATAGATATATATTTATTGTGTCACACCTATAACTTAAAAAATATAATGGACTGATTTTGATAAACTTGGTGAGTACCTTCCTTTCGCAAGTGGCTTGGATAAGTTCGTTATCCAGGAAAATCCGCCGAGGTTTTCCCGGAAAATTTTGTTTTCTTTCGGAAAAAAATGAAAAAATTTATATCTCCAAAATTAACAAAGTAAGGGCAACCAAATTTCATACGCGGGTTTATATCATTATAGGAAAGTTACCTACAAAAATTTATCTCCGTAGGTTAAAGGACAAAAAAGTTACTGGCATTTAAAGAAAAAAAAATTGGGTTTTCCTCAAAACGTCAAAATCGCGATTTTAAACGCAAAATTGGTGAGTACCTTTCTTTCGCAAGTGGCTTGGATAAGTTCGTTAGCCAGGAAAATCCGCCGAGATTTTCCCGGAAAATTTTGTTTTCTTTCGAAAAAAATTTATATCTCCAAAATTAACAAACTCAGGGCAGCCAAATTTGGTAAGCTGATTTATATCATTATAGGTGTGCTACCTACCAAAATTTAGCTCTGTAGGTCAAAAGACAAAAAAGTTATGGGCATTTAAAGAAAAATAAATTGGGTTTTTCCTCAAAACGTCAAAGTGACAATTTAAAACGTCAAAATTCTCAACATTTAGGGAAAGAACTTGAATCGAATACGGGCTATGGAAAGAAAATGTCTCAAGAAGAATGTTTTACAAACACCGAAGCCTTAGTTTCAACCGTCATTGTCCTTCATTTTACTAAAATATTTCCAGAAAATTCATTTCAAATAGACCCTTTCTCTGATGCTTGGCAGTAGCCCTGGCTATAGAGTTTATTGTTTAATGGTATATAATTTTTGTCGAATTTTCGTAAAAAATCAATAAAGCTCAATATATCCGTTATTATACAAGATATGAAAAAATATTGTATACATTAATTATACGGTGTTTTGAGCTACATCTTAAAAATTATTGCGACAATCACAGGATGGCCCATAAGTCGTTGGTGATACAAATAATTTTTTTTTGTCGAAAACGCCTTATGTTTTTGCATTTTCCATCGAAATATAATGCATGTTTGTAACTTAAGAAATTCTGGAGGCGGCAAGTGCGTTATGGTTGTGAATTTGGATTAAATGCTTCATATTTGAAAAGCTCAATTTGCTATTAACCTATAAGGTTGACCAAGAAACGGATTTTTTCGGTTAGACTTTAAGTTTACTTTTGGAAATTTCTGTACGTTTTCAAACAATCAAGTTATTTTGATGAAACATGGCACATTGTTTTTACTATATATGTTATACTGGTAATCAAATTTAATGCCTGCTTTCTGAAAAAAAAACACATATTTGCTATTTAAAACATCATGAAAATTCACTACCATAACGCACTTGCTGAGTCCCGAAATTTTTTGCTTTCAGTGAATTTTTATTTAAAAAATTCAGTAATAGAGAGGTATCGATGGTGAGACTTTGCAAACATTTTTTTAAAATGAGCTCGAACTAGGACCCCTAGAACCCATATCCGGGATCAGTTTATATATATATATATATATATATATATATATATATATATATATATATATATATATATATATATATATATATATATATATATATATATATATATATATATATAATAACAAGTTTATTCATCCAAAATTCTACATACTGAATTCTACTTACAAATGGAAAATTACTCCAATGAGCACATGATTTTAGTTAACGACGAATAAACTACAAGTTTAGTACAGAAGCTTTCAGCTTATATGCATATAATATACGTCAATTTATTCTACATCTTTACCTTTTTTATGAGTGGTATACATTCCTCATTCAACTAGTAATAGTTTTCTCAATTTTATCCCTGGGAGTATTTATAAGCCATTTACTTATAGCCCTCTTGAAAGGTCCCACACCACCAACACTTTTGACTGAGTCAGGTAACAGGTTATATAGCTTTGGTCCATAGTTTCTATAATATTTTTTGCCTATGGTTTTATGGATTATGTCAACCTCACACCTCTGCACTCTCATGTTATATCCGTGTTCAACCCTCAGATAAGTATGTTTGTTACCAAAAAACCACAACAACCCAGACCTAGCATACAGTTGTCGCAAATCTAGAATCCCCAAATCATCAAAAAGTTGATCACTGGGATTTTTTTATTTTTTTTTAAATTTCAACAACACACCACGAGGGCTTACAGCCTAAATACTATCGTACCGTGGGTGTTGACAAGGAGGAAAGAGGCAGCTTGTTAATTCTCGACTTGAAGGTTTGGAGGTTCGGAGGA
The DNA here is from genome assembly GCA_964006375.1 of Tillus elongatus. Taxonomy (NCBI): domain Eukaryota; kingdom Metazoa; phylum Arthropoda; class Insecta; order Coleoptera; family Cleridae; genus Tillus; species Tillus elongatus. Next base: position 79,201,348 of record OZ023263.1, on the reverse strand, counting down.
GAAGGAAAAACATGTGCCGGTAAGGAATTCCACAACTTGGAAGTCCTCGGGACAAAAGAGCTGGCATAACAAGATGTTCTAAGTCTGACCTGACCTGACCTGGACAGTAAAAGGGTGCATTCGCTCTGTTGTCCTGGTAGATCTGTTGGGGGCAGTAGGTGGGGGAACTATGGAGGAAAGCTCCTCTGAGCAGTGCCCGTGGAGATATCTATAAAAGAGAGAGAGGTCACCAACGGCACGTCGGTGGGCAAGGGATGGCAGCCTTTGGGTGAGGGTAGGGTCACTGATGAGACGTATAGCTCTCTTTTGAATGGGGTCTAGGATAGTGAGTGTAGAAGCGGCAGCGGCACCCCATATGTGGGAGCGGTATTCGAGGTTTGGCCTTATTTGTGAAGTATATAAGGTATAGAGATTAGCTGGTGAAAAGAATTTGCGAGCCCGGAAAAGGAAACCTAATTTCTTAGCAGCCGCTTCTGCAATTGATGTGACATGTTGGTGCCAATTAAGATTTCGATCCACAGAAATGCCAACAAGAGAAAAGGACTCATTACTTTGAATAACTTGGTTGTTCATTGTGATGGGTCTAGGGCTTTTTTTTTTATGTCAACAACACACCACGAGGGCTTACAGCCTAAATACTATCGTACCGTGGGTGTTGACAAGGAGGAAAGAGGCAGCTTGTTAATTCTGGACTTGAAGGTTTGGAGGTTCGGAGGAGAAGGAAAAACATGTGCCGGCAAGGAATTCCACAACTTGGAAGTCCTCGGGACAAAAGAGCGGGCATAACAAGATGTTCTGTGTCTGGTGACCTGGACAGTAAAAGGGTGCATTCGCTCTGTTCCCCTGGTAGATCTGCTGGGGGCAGCAGGTGGGGGAATTATGGAGGAAAGCTCCTCTGAGCAGTGCCCATGCAGATATCTATAAAAGAGAGAGAGGTCACCAACGGCACGTCGGTGGGCAAGGGATGGAAGCCTTTGGGTGAGGGTAGGGTCACCGATGAGACGTATAGCTCTCTTTTGAATGGAGTCCAGGATAGCGAGTGTAGAAGTGGCAGCTGCACCCCAGATGTGGGAGCAGTATTCGAGGTTTGGCCTTATTTGTGAAGTGTATAAGGTATAGAGATTAGTTGGTGAAAAGTATTTGCGAGCCCGGAAGAGGAAACCCAATTTCTTAGCAGCCGCTTCTGCAATTGATGTAACATGTTGGTGCCAATTAAGATTTCGATCCACAGAAATGCCAACAAGGGAAAAGGACTCATTACTTTGAATAACTTGGTTGTTCATTGTGATGGGTCTAGGGCTGCTGTATCTCTTGTGAGAAAGAAAGCAAGACTTAGTTTTGGTGGGGTTGAGTTGTACAAGATTTCTACTTCCCCAGTCTAATATTTTTTGGAGGTCTACGGAGACAGAACCCTCCATGAGTCTGCGATCCTCATCTAATTGGGCTAAAGAGACAGGCTTAGAATATTGTATGTTTGAGTGGAGGGTGCTGTCGTCCGCGTAACTGTGAACTGGGTTGGATGTGCTAGAGAGGAGGTCATTGATGTGGAGAAGAAACAAAGTAGGGGCTAAAGCTGAACCTTGAGGAACTCCTGCATTAATTGGATACAGTTTAGAGGAATGGCCATCCACAACAACAGATATGCTCCTGTTGGAGAGGAAATTTGCTGTCCAGGTACAAAGTTTTGGTGGTAGGCCATAGGCCGGAAGTTTATTAAGCAGCGCTGCGTGCCAGACCTGGTCGAATGCTTTGGATATGTCTAGAGCAACAATCTGGGATTCACCGTGTTGTTCCATAGACTTGTTCCAAGAATGGGTGACAAAGGAAAGGAGGTCGGCAGTCGATCTGCGCTGACGGAATCCATACTGCCTGTCGTGGATTAGACTGTGTTTTTCAAGGAATTTTAGTAGTTCGGTGTTTATATACTTTTCCATCACTTTAGAGATGACTGAAAGGAGAGAAATAGGCCTGTAGTTGCTAGGAAGCGCTTTGGATCCTTTCTTGGGGATGGGTTGTACTCGAGCAGTTTTCCAGTTACTAGGGAATATTCCTTTATTGTAAGATATCTGAAACAGACGAGTCAGGACAGGAGCAAGTTCTGGTGCGCATTTTTTGAGAACAATTGCTGGGATCTCGTCAAGGCCAGAGGCTTTCCTGGTATTAAGAGAAGAGAGCATCTTTCGTACCTTTTTAGTTTTGAAAATGATATCAGTCATTTTATGCGCGACATTGGGGACTGTTGGTGGTTGAGCATTTGGAGGTGGGTTGAGAGTAGAATTTCCGGCGAACAACGAAGCAAAAAGTTCAGCCTTGCCCAGGGCGGTAGAAACAATTTCATCACCTGAGACAAGAGGTGGGAACGTGCTCTTGCAGAAATTATTCCCAATAGACTTAGCAAGAGTCCAGAAGGGTTTGCCGCCGTTGGAGCTTGAGAGGACTTTGTTTTTGATGTGGTTATTAAACGAGTTTTTTGCCTCAGAAAGAATGCGGACATAGCGGTTTCTTGCGTCGTTGAATGCTTGACGATTTTCTTGACTGGGATTGTGTAGAAGCGTTTTGTGAGCTTTGACCTTTTCAAGTCTGGCCTTGTCACAGGATTTAGAGAACCAGGGCTTTTGAGTGGCTGAAGAGGTTTTCTGTGTACGTGGAATAAATAATTCCATGCCAGCTTGGATAATTTCGGTGACGTTTTGTGAGATATCAGAGGGGTCAGGATGAGAGAAGCAGACAGACGCCCACGGAAATGAGGAAAAGTAATCCCGCATTTCGTCCCAGTTTGCGGAGTTGTAGTGCCAAACGATACGTGGGTGTGATGACTGTGTGACCTCGGGTTGCATTGCACAGGAAGCAGTGACCATGCCGTGGTCTGAGCGACCAAGGGGGGCGGTGACTGATATCTTATAGCATTCAGGATTTGTAGTAAGAAGGAGATCCAAGGGATTTGAGCTGTGTGTTGGGATACGAGGAAAGTAAGTAGGTTGCTGAACCATATTGGCCAAAGAATTGCTGACTGCAAAGGCCTCCGCTGCTCTCCCTTGTGGATCGGTTTTTGAAGATCCTAGCCATTCCTTATTATGGACATTGAAGTCGCCAAGAATAGTGACCTCGGAGGAAGGATATTCAGAAATCAGATAGTCGGTTTTTTCAGAAAGGTAGTCAAAGAGCTGGACAAAGTTGTTGTCAGAAGGTGACCGGTAAATGCAACAGATGAATTTAGTTGCAGCCCTGAGCGAGAGTTTTATCCATAGTATGTCTTTTCTTCCAGCTTCTAAATTGGGAAGTCTGGTGCAGGGTAGATTGCTACGGACGTATGCGCACACGCCTCCATGCAATCTAAAGGCAGTAAGGAGCTCATACCCCGGGAAATTAAGGTGATTAGTGGCTGTTTTGGCACTGATTTGGGTTTCGGTGAGGAAGAGGAGTTGGGGCCTGTTAGCCTGGAGGAAATGGTGGACGGAGTTCAGGTTAGAATTTAGGCCACATATATTCGAAAAGGATATGTTAAATCTTGATGGTGTATCTCTTGTGAGAAAGAAAGCAAGACTTAGTTTTGGTGGGGTTGAATTGTACAAGATTTCTACTTCCCCAGTCTAATATTTTTTGGAGATCCACGGAGAGAGAACCCTCCATGAGTCTGCGATCCTCATCTAATTGGGCTAAAGAGACCGGCTTAGAATATTGTATATTTGAATGGAGGGTGCTGTCATCCGCGTAGCTGTGAACTGGGTTGGATGTGCTAGAGAGGAGGTCATTGATGTGGAGAAGAAACAAAGTAGGGGCTAAAGCTGAACCTTGAGGAACTCCTGCATTAATTGGATACAGTTTAGAGGAATGGCCATCCACAACAACAGATGTGCTCCTGTTGGAGAGGAAATTTGCTGTCCACATACAGAGTTTTGGTGGTAGGCCATAGGCCGGAAGTTTATTAAGCAGCGCTGCGTGCCAGACCTAGTCGAATGCTTTGGATATGTCTAGAGCAACAATCTGGGATTCACCGTGTTGTTCCATGGACTTGTTCCAAGAATGGGTGACAAAGGAAAGGAGGTCGGCAATCGATCTGCGCTGACGGAATCCATACTGCCTGTTGTGGATTAGACTGTGTTTTTCAAGAAATTTTAGTAATTCGGTGTTTATATACTTTTCCATCACTTTAGAGACGACTGAAAGGAGAGAAATAGGCCTGTAGTTGCTAGGAAGCGCTTTGGATCCTACAATCTATCTTTATCGTACAAAACCTTGAGAATCCATTTCTGAATAACACTCAGCCTCTCTAAATACACAGCATCGACTCCGTCCCAGCTTAATATTCCATACATAAGTTGACTTTGGATCAATGAAAAATACAATGTTCGCAAACAGCTCAAATTAAGAATTCCACTTAAGTGTTTGAATTTAGTAATAAATGAGCGCAACCGTTTAGCGAGATCCTCCATGTGGTGGTTCCACCTAAGATGACTGTCGAGAATAATGCCAAGGTATGTAACACGATTTAGCGATTGTATCTCTAATTCTCCTACTTTAAGAGACTTGAAAGTGGGTATATATTTTTTGTAAGATGTGAAGGGAAGGTATACCGTCTTATCAGGATTTAAGGTAATCAGGATTTTTTAATTTTAAAGTAAGTAGGTTGTCAGAGAACCAATTTTTTATCCTCTTAAAATCTGTTTCAGCTTTATGTTTCAGTATATCCCAGCTTTCTGCGCTTTAAAATATTGCTGTGTCGTTAGCATAACTGACTAGTTTACCCTGTGACTCTTGCGTTAATAAATCGTTAATACAGATGGTAAATAATATCGGCCCCAAAACTAATCCTTGTGGAACCCCAGAGTTTATCATTCTTTCTTTACTGATCTCATCATCCACCCCAACACACTGTCGTCTGTTAGTCAAATATGACTGGATTAATGTTTCTGCATGCCCTCTTATCCCATATGCTTCTAACTTTTGAATAAGTTCTGTATGATCTACAGTATCAAAGGCTTTAGATAGATCGACAAAAATGCATAGAGCCACTCTTTTTTCATCTAATGCCTTGTATATGTTACGAACCAAGCCGTATCCTGTACCGATCTACCTTTTAGAAAGCCAAATTGAAAGTCAGATAGCACACTTTGCATCTCAAAAAATTTAACTAATCTCTTTTTTATCATCTTTTAAAATTTTTTTGACAGGCTTGAAAGCAATTTTATTGGCCTGTAATTAACCACATTTGTGGTATCACCTTTCTTATATAAAGGAATAATTATTCCCTTCTTAAGTACTGTAGGAAACACCCTTTGTACAAGCGTAGCATTGAACAGTTCCGCAAGTATAATAGAAATTTCTGCAGCAATCTCTTTCAAAATGTCAGCCTTTATCTCGTCATCACCAGGCATTTTACCATCCTTTAGAGACCTTATTTCGTTCTCCACTTCCTGCTGAGTAGACGGTTCGAGAAAAATTGTAGAATTAACCTTCTTTATTTTATTTTTAACCAGTGTTGTTGAATCTTTTTTTATGCTTTTCGCCAGATTTTTTCCTACATTTACATAGTATTCATTAAAGTGGTCTGCTATATCTGCTTGATTGACAAGTGTTTGACCTTCAGTTGTCTTTATTTCGCTTATACTCTTTTCTCTCTTATTTTCTTTATTACAAATTTGGTTTACAGTGTTATATAATTGTTTTGCTGAAATATTCTTACCCAGAAGGTTTTTAAAATTATTTGCTTTTGTAGCTTTTATCAGCCTGGTTAACATATTTAGATATGTTTTGTATTCATTTATCTTTACAGTATTGGTAAAATTGTTTTTTTTTAATAGCATTATATATATATTTTTAACAATTGATTTTAGTAAGGCTGGAGTTATCCAATCCTTCCTTCTATCACACTGAGTTCTGGCATAACAATTTTTTGTATTAATACTAATATGCATCTTTAATATTTTGAAAAGGAATATATATATATATATATATATATATATATATATATATATATATATATATATATATATATATATATATATATATATATATGTTCTCTTGCCAGCTGCTATAGATACAGTTTGGTATCTTACATGCATGCTGGCAGTATTCTTACCTTTTGTTCTCTTGCCTTTATCGAGTTATTTACATTTAAAGTTTTTTACACATTACATAGTTTTAAACAATTTATCAGCTGCTATAGATACAGTTTGGTATCTTACATGCACGCTGACAGTATTCTTACCTTTTGTTCTCTTGCCTTTATCGAGTTATTTACAATTAATTTTTTTTACACATTACATACTTTTTAAACAATTTCTCAGCTGCCGATTGATAAAGTTTGGTCTCTCACATACACGCTGACACTATTCTTACCTTTTGTTGTCTTGCCTTTGCCGAGTTATATATATATATATATATATATATATATATATATATATATATATATATATATATATATATATATATATATATATATATATATATATATAGTTTTTTACACATTACATACTCTTTAAATAATTTATCTGCTGCTATAGATAAAGTGTGGTATCTTACATGCACGCCGACAGTATTTTACCTTTTGTTCTCTTGCCTTTACCGACTTATTTACATTTAAAGTTTTTTACACATTACATACTTTTTAAACAATTTCTCAGCTGCTGATAGATAATCTTTGGTATCTCACATGCACGCTGACACATTTCTTACCTTTTGTTCTCTTGCCTTTGCCGAGTTGTTTACATATAAAGTTTTTTACACGTTCAATATTCTTTAAACAATTTATCAGCTGCGGATAGATACAGTTTGGTATCTCACATGCACGCTGACAGTATTCTTACCTTTTGTTCTCTTGCCTTTGCCGAGTTATTTACATATGAAAATTTTTACACATTACATACTTTTTAAACAATTTCTCAGCTGCTGATAGATAAAGTTCGGTATCTGACAGTGAATTTGCAGATGCCCCCCCACCCCCCCCCCCCCCCCCCCGAACAGTTTTAGATAACTTACATGTACACTGACACGCTATTCTTACCGTTTGTTCTCTTGTCTTTGTCGAGCTTTTACATTTGAAGTTTTTACACATTACATACTTTTAAAACTATTTCTCAGTACGGTTCTGTTCCGTGACACCCCTTTCCCTCTTAAACATTACATTGGACATTAAGTTCACATTGACTTTGGAAATCCCTGGAATGTTCTAGACACATGGACTATTGGCTTCTACTGCCAATTGATCACTTTGCTTTTAGTACACCGCCAGTATGCTTCAGTTTAGTACGCCGCTAGTACGCGTACTCGTTTAGACGGTTTCATATATATTCATGTGTTTACGGACGTTATTTCTGAAATTGTGTGTTGTTTACCTAGTTCTGTTAATAATCATTAGTGTTGTAGTGGTTTAGGCATGCATGTGTCGCTAGTTACTCCCAAGCGTTTTTTTAACTTTTTTAGAAACATGCGTAGACCTCCTCCCCTGGATACACAAACGACAAGAAAAATTTCAGGAGTAAATAGGGATGCTGAGCGGGGTAGTTAGTAAAAAGGAAATATGAGCAGAAAATGCAAAGAAAATGGCTTAAAAACTGCCTTTTCACATTTTGAAGCCATATCCCCCTTAACCCTCGCCTCTACAGCACAGTACCCCTATTCACTCCAGGTCCTGTTATTTTTTTGAGGGCTGCTCTCAGGAAATTAGTCTTGTGGTTTATGCAACGAGGGTGGGTTGTATGCATATGAGAGGGGAAGGAAAATGACCCCGGCGATGCAGCCCCTTCATTGCAAAAACAATGTAGAAAACAAATAACTTCGTCACAGATCAGGAACCAGCCACACATGCATGCTTAAACCACTACCAACACTGATGGTCATTACAGAGAACAAGGCAAACAACGCACAATTTCAGAAATAACGTGGTTGAACACATGAAACCTTCTAAACGGGTACGCGTTCTAGCGGTCTACTAAAAGCGAAGTGATAACTTGGCAGTAGAAGACAATAGTCCATGTGTCCAGAATATTCTAGGGATTCCCAAAGCCAATGTGAACTTTATGTCAATTGCAATGTTTAGGGGGGAAAGGGGTGTCACGTAACAGAACCGTACTGGGAAATTGTTTAAAAATTATGTAATGTGTAAAAAACTTAAAATGTAAATAACTCGGCAAACGCAAGAGAACAAAAGGTAAGAATAGTGTCAGCATGCATGTGAGATACCAAAAGTTATCTATTAGCAGCTTCGAAATTGCTTAAAAAGTATATAATGTGTAAAAAACTTTATATGTAAATAACTAGGCAAAGGCAAGAGAACAAAAGGTAAGAATAGTGTCAGCGTGCATGTGAGATACCAAACTTTATCTATCAGCAGCTGAGAACTTATTTAAAAACTATGTAATTTGTAAAAAACTTTAAATGTAAATAAATCGGTAAATGCAAGAGGACAAAATGTAAGAATACTGCCAGCATGCATGTAAGATATCAAACTTTATGGTAGAACTTTTTTGTTTGTAACATAGAAATATAAATGTTCGTTTATAGTCTTCTTTTTATATCATAAACCTACCTACCAAATTTGGTTACCATAGCTTTCTTATTTTTTGAGATATTTTTTTATTTCGATAGAAAACAAAATTTTCCCGGAATACCTGTTCCGATTTTCCTGGCTAACAAACTTATCCAAACCCCTTACTAAAGGAAGGCGCATGCCAAGGTTTATCAAAATCGGCGTATTATTTTTTGAGTTATCGGTGATATATATATATATATATATATATATATATATATATATATATATATATATATATATATATATATATATATATATATATATATATATATATATATATATATATATATATATATATATATATATATATATATATATATATATATATATATATATATATATATATATATATATGCTAATCTTTGATTTTAGGGTGTCACACGGCGCATTCTAAACGGCGCAGCCGAGATATGGAACAGAAACCGTAATACCGCATACAGTGTTGTCGGGTTGTATTCTTTCTTGAATAAGATGTAATAAATATTTTATACTTTTTAATATATCTTTGCCTGTATCAAATATATCTAAAAATAGGTCGAACAGCATCTACAAATAATGTAAAAAACATAATATTGTTACATTTAAGTGCCTATTTGTTAAATTTGCAGAGAACCACCCGAACACTTTTTCGTGAAGTTTGTTCGAAAAAATCCACTATTGGGGAGATCCCGACTTTTAAATTTTATAAAAAAAGCATGTTTATAAATAAGCATGTTTCTGAAAAGTTTTTTCTAAAAGTCTTGACGCAGCAAGTGCGTTATGGTGGTGAATTTTGATGTGTGTGTGTTTTTGTTTCTTTAACATCGGCCTATTTCCGCGACTATGGCCAATCACCGACGCCAGGGAGCAGTTTCCCCTCACTATCCTGGAAATTTTGCCGAACCCCAGCCTTTCTGTAAGGAGGGTAGGGATCTTTATCGTGCCCAACAGCATGGACACGGGACCGACGGCTTTACGCCCCCTCCGAAGGGCGGAACGTGCAGACATTCAACTTGCTCAAATACAATGCCAGAACCTCGGTTGATGTTAATTTTACAGTTTGTACTGAAAAAGTGAAAGGAGTACCCTGGGATCGAACCCAGTACCTTTCGGTTCAGAGGCACACGTTCTTACCCCTAAACCACCGAGGTTCGTGAATTTTGATAGAAATAATCTGGCACAAAATACATTTTTTGAACATTTTGCTTGTAACAGAAATAAAAATGTTAGTTTACAGTCTACTTCTTATCTCACAAACCTACCTACCAAATTTGGTTACCACAGCTGTTTTATTTTTTGAGAACATTTTTTTCGATAGAAAACAAAATTTTCCCGGAATACCGGTTCCGATTTCCCTGGCTAACGAACTTATCCAAGTCACTTACAAAAAGAAGTCATATGCCAAACTTTATTGAAATCGGCGTATTATTTTTTAATTATCGCTGTGATACATATATACATATAAAAATTGAAACTGACCCCGGATATGGGTTCTAGGGGTCCTAGTTCGCGCTCATTTTTTTATATAAAATTCAAAAGTGGGGATCTCCCCAATAGTAGATTTTTTCGAAGAAAATTCACTAAAAAGCGTTCGGGTGGTTCTCTGCAAATTTAACAAATATACACTTAAATATAACAATATTATATTTTTTTACATTATTTGTAGATGCTGTTGGACCTATTTTTAGATGTATTTGATACAGGCAAAAATATATTATAAAGTATAAAATATTTATCTTATTCAATGAAAAGAAGTACAACCCGACAACACTGTATGCAGTATTTACGATTCTATTCCATTTCTCGGCTGCGCCGTTTAGAATGCGCCGTGTGACACCCTAAAATCAAAATTACTATATATATATATATATATATATATATATATATATATATATATATATATATATATATATATATATATATATATATATATATATATATATATATATATATATATATATTTGTTCTCTTACCTTTGCCGAGTTATTTACATATCAAGTTTTTTACACATTACGTACTTTTTAAACAATGTATCAGCTGCTATAGATACAGTTTGGTATCTTACATGCATGTATGTAGGTATATATGTATCCGCCCGATAACTCAAAAGTTATTAACCGATTTTGATGAAACTCGGCAAGAACCTTTCTTTTGGCCAGAAAAATCGGACAAGGTTTTCCCGGAAAATTTTGAGTTTTCTTTCAAAAAAAATTTTTAGCTCCGAAAATTACAAAGCTATTTTGAAGAAATGTGGTGAATACATTGGCTTGTGAAAGACCTTATTCCAAAATTAACTTTCTAGGTTTATAGAAAATTGAGTTACTCAAATTTGAAGCATTTAATGAAAATTCGCAACCATAACGCACTTGCTGCGTCCCGAACTTTTTTCCTATTAAAAGAAAAACAAGAGGTATTATACGCTAACTTCTCCCTTATACAATTAATTTCAGTTTGCTGTCAATGACCAATTCTAAAATTAATTTAAAGTATTAGGACACGCACATAAAGCAATCTACAACAAAGTGTATTATATGATAAACCAATATGTAATTTAAAAGTTTTATAAATATTATCCAGTATTGTTTTAAAAAAAGTTTAGTTTTTTTAATGCATGTTTTTTACGAAACATAGATGTTGGCCGCCCTGTCAATCTGTCATTTAGAACATGGATGTCAATTGTCAATCAATTCAGAAAATTGTTATGAGTATGAGCTACATTTTGTTGTCATCGACTCCTGTTCACATTTTATGAATGAAAATAAATTGCCTTTTATTGCAATTTTAGTTTTAACAAACTGTTGATATTAATTTTATAATTATTGTGCTGTGTGAAAGTGACCCCAAACATTTCAAATTATGCATTGAAAGTACCACAAAATCGGACATGGCTGCTACTAGAAAATTACAAGGTATCTTTCTGTCTTTTCTTCATGGGTCATTGTTACTTCTTGCAGAATTCCCGAGAAATGTGGAAGAAGTTTCATGTATTGGAATATGTTTTTCTCCCAAAGATAACACAATGCCTTATCTTAACCTCTCGATATATAGATAACTTTAAAACATCAACATATTTTTCTAAAATACTGTACTAAAATTAATCCATACATGAATATTCGAAAAGCTTGGTTCAAACAAGTATTTACATTTTTAAATGCTGATTTGGCGGAAGAGAAATAGCTAATGCTACCTTCTACCTAATAGATGGAAGTAGTGGCCCAAACAAAAACTGTAGTAATAGTTTGTAACCTATATTATATTTAAGGGTTGTTACATATTTTCATTATTTAAATATTAATTTATAAGGGTACTGTTATTGTCAATTTAGACAATACCGACAATCTGTACCCCAATGTAATCATTACATCATATTTTAGGTTTGCCCTGTTATGGTTTTATTTAACCCTAACACTGTCACATGGCAAAATTTTGATGGGAGGACAATAAAACCTAATTTCAATTATTAGTTAATTTATACATTGTTCTTTGCACGTGAACTGATTCTTACTAGTTAAATATTAGTAACAATAATATTCTTGCCTTTTGTTGTTATTGTTACCATATCAGGATAAACAGTTGTTTAAATTATTTTCTTATCTGATGTTTACATGTATTGGTCCTTTAGTTTCAAATCAGATCTTTTGGTTTAAAATAATTTACACTAACCTTACCAATAATCTAGCAGTGTATTTTATTGTTCACACAATTTCGGTGGTGTTTGATAGATTAAAATGTGATTTAATTTTTCAGGGGAGATAGACCGGTGTTTAAAAAAAGTAACAGAGGGCGTAGAGACCTTTGAAGACATATGGCAGAAAGTACATAATGCCACAAATAGTAACCAGAAAGAAAAATATGAAGCTGATCTCAAAAAGGAAATTAAAAAACTACAAAGGCTGCGTGATCAAATTAAAAGTTGGATAGCTTCTGCAGAAATTAAAGATAAGAGTATTTTAATGGATAATAGAAAACTCATTGAAACCGTAAGTATTAAGGTATTTAAAACTTTAAAATTATGCATGTGCCTTGAATTTGACATGTATTTGAAAAGTGGACAGGAAGTCATAAACATTATTGTCAAATCATTTTAAGGAAGATTTGTTTGCTAAAATAGTGACAAACACAAACACACACATCCTCTGTATGGGTTTAAATTTTAAATCCGATCAGCAAAATTAAAAAAAAAATATGTTGCAATTTGACAAAAAATCAGCATTTTCATCTACCTTAACATTGATAATGACCAGTGAGGTGACTGCTGATAGATAAAAGTTTGGTATCTTACATACATGCTGAGACTATTTTTACTTTTTGCTTCCTTGTCTTTTTCGAGTCATTTAGATTTAAATTTCTTAGCTGGGCTGGTGTGGTATGGTAAAAATGATTTTTTTTCCACAATTTCTCTATTTTTTTGCTTGCTATGTTACATGCGCCTTTATCGGTGCACCCCTTCCCCCTGCAGTTACCAATCACTATCTATTTCTCGGATTACACTCCGTGTTTTTGACTGGCCAAGTGGGGTGGGTTGATGCTCCATTACTTCGCCATGGAGAGCTACAAAGTCTGTTAAATGGGTAGTGTTTCTCAGGATTCTATTACCATTTTTGAATCACATATCATTTCTTTTTAGTGAATTTTTATTTTAAAAAACTGTAACTAATAAAGAGGTGTCGGTGGTGAGGCTTTACAAAAATTTTACCAAATGAGCACGAACTTGGGCCGCTAGAACCCATATCCAGGGTCAGTTTCGATTTTTATATGTTTATATGTATGTATCCAACTGATAACTCAAAATGTAATTAACTGATTTTGATTAAACTTGGCAAAAGTGCCTTTCTTTTATTAATAGCTTGGATAAGTTCGTTAGCCAGGAAAATCCGACAAGGATTTCCGGGAAAGTTTTGAGTTTTCCTTCGAAAAAAAAGTTTTCTCCAAAAATTACAAAGCTATTTCAATGAAATTTGATGGACATATTGCTTTGGGAAATACCTAACTATGTTGCAAAATTCAGCTTTCTGGGTTTACAGAAAATTGAGATATTCAAATTTGAAACATTTATATTTAATATCACCGCTTTTTATTGACAGTGGTAGAAACTGGTTTATAGATATATGAGATCTAGTATGTCTGAGTCGTTACCTAGCAACAGAACATTTGATATCATTGTGCAGGTTAGTTACACACTGTAACTGACGTTTATCGTATATTATTAGATCGGTTATCTGTTTTCAATTTCCGCTGACAAATATTTGTGTTATTTGGGAATTTTAATATACAAGTGCAAATTATTCCTTTACAATTTTATTAATGTTAGTGGGTGGACTAAACAGTGTTTGTTATGTTTGTTAACAGATATAAAAGATCGAAGTTTTACAAAAAGGGCTGATATGCAACAGGTTAGTTATTTTCTCTCTGATGCTTTGGCGGTAGTTTTAGTTAAGTTTATGGTTTAACGGTCCATAATTTTTAGCTAATTTTCGTAAAAAAAATTCGTCAATGGGGAGACCGCGACTTTAGAATTTTAAAAAGATGTCTTCAAATGAGCGCAAAAAAACCACTGCTACTAGGCCCCGTAGAATCCATATCCAGGTTTACGTTCAGTTTTATCTGTTTACATACATACAGGGTGACACATTTGTACGGTAAAGCTCAATATAAAAAATTGTATAAGTTAATTATAGGGTGTCTTGAGCTGCATCTTATAAAATTATTTTGACAATCACAGGCTGTCCCATAAGTCGTTGGTGATCCCTACCATGCTTCAAATTTCAATAACTCAATTTCCTATTAACCTAAGGTTTGTTAGCTAGGAAACCAACATTTAAAGTTTATTGTCGGAAAATTTTGTACATTTTCAAACAATAAGTTATTTTGATAAAATATGGCACATTGTTTCTACTATATAGGTTATATCGGTAACCAAATTGATAACTGCTTGCATTAAAATGACATATTTGCTATTAAAATCATTTTTATAAAAATTCCCTTCCATAACGCACTTGCTGCATCCAGACTTTTTGTTTTTGAAATAACCACGAAAAAACAAAATGGTGTGTTTTTGACAAACCCCCTATCTTGGTTATCTGAGAACACAGGGTATTTTGGTTTAGACATTTTAGGAGAACTTTTTAAGGTCTGCAATAAAAAGTAAAACAAAAGAATATCTTTTACAGTTTTTGAGATGATGATTATAACTTAGTTTTTTCTTATGAATGCCAGATTGGATTTTTATCGCATTAAATAGCATCTTTATTGCATTAAATAGCATCTTTATTGCATTAAATAGCATTTTTTTATCCCCTTTTCAAAAATGTATCACAACCTGGTAATTTCTGTTACAGAAATAAGAAAAACATATTATTTACCTGTAACTTAAAAGAAATTGTTAATCTAGTTGGGCTCTGGTTCATGATGATGTTCAATTTTTCATTTGTTCACTCACTTCAGTAGGCGATTGAATGCTTCAATCTACACTGGCTAGACAATTAGGAAACTATTCTTGCATTATTATCGATTAAATTTATTGAACGAATGTAAAAACAGGCATTTTGCAGTAATTTTGAGACAATTTACAACACAAGCTTATACAAATGAGGTTTAGATAAACTGTCCAATTTAAAGAAATTGTTTTATGTGGTCACCACCTTAATCAATACACATTTGACAACGATTTTGCAGAGAGTTTATTGCCCTAATTAATGTGTTTCTATTCAGTGCACCCATAGCGTTTCAGATTCTTTCTTCTAAAATTGCAAAATTTTTGGGAGCTTCAAGTGTGTAAGTTTAGTTCCTAATGTGTCCCCATAAAAAGAAGTCAAGGGCATTTATATCAGGAGATCTAGCAGGCTAGAAAATATCCATTATTCGCAATTAATCTCTCAGGAAAGTTCTCTTCTAAATAAATCTTTGCGATGGCGGCTTTATGAGCTGGACAACCATCGTGCATAAACCAAGTTTGATCCAAGTTCCCCACAGCTGCGGTTACAGCTGGCATTATTTGCTCTTGCACGAGCTGAAGATATCGTGCTGCATTTAAATTGAAGTTAAAAATTAATGGTCTACTTAATGAATTTCCTGAAAGTAATAATTTCAATAATTTCATGTTGTCGCCGCAGAGTCTGCATGCCAGGTCTTCCTTGAACCGCCACATCTTGTGCAGGTGTTTCTTGACAGCCATGTGTCCTGTCAAGAGCCCTGTTATGTTCTTGAGCCGTCCTCTGCTAAGATTCACCAGCTCCACAGCTCTCATTGAACTGGGTTCCCCAATTACTGACTTCCCATGTCTGAACACTGGACAGTTTGTCCAGTACACCTTATGTTGGTTTCTGACCCAGGACTTAATGGATCCTCTGGCCGTGCTCTTCGTCACACCCAGGACGGGTTCTGGTCCCATAAATGATTCTGCTGATCCTATCTTCGCAAGTCTGTCTCTTCATTGCCTTTGACCCACGAGCGACCCAGCACCCAGATGAGGGTAACCTCGTTTTGCCCATCCAGGTCACTCATCTCATTTCGGCATTCATTAATCAGCCTGGAGTTTACCTGTGAGCTGCTTAGAGCCTTAAAGGCTGCCTGGCTGTCTGTGGCTATGAGGATCCGTCTGTTGGTGTAGCCCCTCCTCTTGTTCTCTTGTACACAGTGCAGGATTGCGTACATTTTGGCCTGAAAAACTGTTGCGTAAGTGCCGAGGAAAATACTGTGACTTACCCTCGCTCCTTCCGAATAAATGCCGGCCCCCGTCCTACGCTCCTCCCGAATAAACGCCGGCCCCCGTCGTACGCTCCTCGTCAGATCCGTCTGTGAACCAGACGAGAGCGTCCCTTGATAGGCCTGGCGTCTGCCCCCGCCATGCCTCGCGGTTGGGGATTACCACTGTAAACCTGTTTTCCGTACAGACCACGGGATCGTGAAGTCTGACCTCATTTCAAGTGTGGGCTCCTGCAAGATCTCCCGAATCTTGCAGTGGCTCCTGCAGCCTGGGTTGGCCTTTAGTCTATCATTGCAGGCTAGTCTGTATAGTCCTAGCCTAGCCTTTAGTCTATCATTGCAGGCTAGTCTGTATAGTCCTAGCCTAGCCTCCGCCATGATAAGTAAGTGAGGGGGGTAGCAGATCCAGCATGAGGTCATGGCCCCTGTGATGCCAAGGCAAGCCATCCTTTGAATCTCACCCAGTTTTTTGTTTGGCACTGGATTGTGTCACCTTAGGCCACCATGCCAGTGCTTTGTATGTTAGGGATGGCATGACCACACTTGTATATAGCCAGTGGGTCATACTAGGTCTCAGTCCCCACGTTTTTCCATATAGCTGCCTAGTGACGGCAGTATTTTTTCACCGCGGCAATTCCAGGTCAACTTGGAGTCCAGTACGACCCCAATATATTTTACCTCCCTGGCCATAGGAATGTTTCTACCATATACAATCTGAGTTCTGTGGACCTCCCACTTCCTCCTTCTCGTAATTGGTATAATGGTTTTCTTGGAACTCACCTCGAGCCCCTGGCTAACCGTCCATCTTTCCACCACTTTCAGTGCTGTCTGCATACGCTCCCAGGCGGAATGTGTAACCTTTCCTCTGACTATGATGACAATATCGTCCGCATAGCCCCGTACCTCGTACCCCTCTCCCGAAAGCCTTAGCAGCAGGCCGTCCACGACCTGGCATCAGAGAAGGGTAGACGCTTCCCTGCGGGCACCCTGCGGAGACCCTTGCCAATCGAGTCCCCCGCGAGTGAGGTGAATACCGCTCTGTCCCTGAGCATGGAACCGATCCACCTGCAACAGGTCACCTCTATTCACTATTCCCCGCTCCCTGATAGCTGCCAGTACCGATCCGAATCACAGTGTATTGTAACACAGCATCAATTCTCTTGATTTTCCACAGCATATTGACGATTTCTGGGTTTTGCAAAACCGCCATAATCCAGCAAATTTTGTATCAGATCCATAAAATCTCCTGCGTTTGGTTGATGCCGCTCAGGAAATTTATTTGTAGGTTTCTAACATGTCTAATTTTTCTTCATTAGTATAATTAGGAACTATTAGACGGTCAGGTATTTGAAAATAATATCAACGTAATGGAAATTGAATTAAACCAAAGAAAAGCAATTAACGAATTCAAACTAAATGAATGAAAACAATACAGAAGATACTTCAAACTAAACCTAATTTGTCAGTTATAAGATAAACAAATTGTTGGCTCATCTACTACACGATATCGAGCACATCAGCAAAATTCGTTAGGAAATTTTTAGATTTGTTTATTCCAGTATTAATTTGAAAGAAAACACCATGTTGGTATACCTTTTTGAAAAGGGAATAAAACATGCTATTTCATGCAATAAAAATCGAATATGACTTCCATAAGAAAAAACAAAGTTATAATCATTATCTCAAATGGTATTCTTTTGTTTTATTGCTTATTGAAAAGACCTTAAAAAAGTGCCCCTGAAATATGTTAACCAAAATACTGTATGTTCCCAGATAATCGAGATACGGGGGTTTGTCAAAAAATCATCATTTTGGTTTTTCGCTATTATTTTAAAAACAAAAAACAATAGATCAAATGTGATAGCAGTTCTGAAATGGTAATAGAATCCTGAAAAGCATTACCAATTTAATTGACTTTGTAACTTTTATAATAACGCAGATAGTAATC
The DNA here is from genome assembly GCA_964006375.1 of Tillus elongatus. NCBI lineage: Eukaryota > Metazoa > Arthropoda > Insecta > Coleoptera > Cleridae > Tillus > Tillus elongatus. Next base: position 79,183,187 of record OZ023263.1, on the reverse strand, counting down.
TGGGATACACTGTATATGAAACTTGATTCCATAACTTTCCACATTGTTGTCAGATTGTATTTGACAGTTTTCTTTAACTGGGATAATGACCTATTAATGTATTAGCACCCATCATAAGTGACTTGTTTTTTTAATTGGGCATATAAACACAATACACACAATACAAAACGTCTTATTGTTTTATAACAATAGACCAGGAAGTGGCATATTCTACCCCTGCTCCAAAGTGACACCAAGCAGATATCAAATTTTGGAGAAATGCACTGCAAAAATTATATATTTATAGTTCATAGATTGTTAGTAGCAGTCTAAGTAGAATCCTTCTTCGTAACACTCAAGTGCATCAAGTGTATAATTCTAAAAGAGGTTGTTTTAGGCCAACAAAATTTCATTTTAAAGTACTACTGGTCACGGTCACATTGGAAAGATAGTGTGTAAGGCAGTCATGACCTTAGCCTTCACTAGGCGGCTATATGCAAAAACGTGGGGACTAAGACCTAGTATGGCCCACTGGCTGTACACGAGGGTGGTCAGACCATCATTAACATATGCGGCACTGGTCTGGTGGCCTAAGGTGAGACAATCCAGTGCCAAACAAAAACTAGGCAAGATCCAAAGGATGGCTTGCCTAGGCATCACAGGGGCCATGTTTTCAACCCCAACAGCCGCCATGGAGGTGTTGCTGGATCTGGCCCCCTTACACTTAGTTATTATGGGGGAGGCCAGGCTAGGACTATACAGACTAGCCTGCAATGGTAGACTAAAGATCAACCCAGGCTTCAGGGGCCACTGCAAAATTCAGGAGATCGTGAAGGAGCCCATGCTTGAAATGAGGTCAGATTTCGCGAGCCTGCGAATGTGCAGGGAAAACAACTTTACAGTGGAAATCGCCGACCGCGAGGCATGGCGGGAGGAGACGCTGGGCATAACACGGGACGCGCTCGTCTGGTTCACGGACGGATCCGGCAGGGAGCGTGGGACGGGGGCAAGTGTTTACTCAGAAGGACCGAGGGTAAGTCATAGTGTTTCCCTCGGAGCCCATGCAACGGTGTTTCAGGCCGAGATGTACGCCATCCTGCACTGTGTATCCTTATAGCCACAGACAGCCCTTAAGGCACTAAGTAGCCCACGGGTAAACTCCTGGCTGGTGAGTGAGTGCCGAGACGAGCGACCTGGCTGGGTAGAATGAGGTGACCCTCATCTGGGTGCCGGCTCACTCGGGGGGTCAAAGGCAATGAAGAAGCTGACAGTCTCGAGAAGAGAGGGTCAGCAGAACTATTTATGGGACCAGAACCGGCTCTGGGCGTGACAAAGAGCACTGCCAGAGGAGCCATTAAGTCCCTGGTCAGAAACCAACACAAGGTGTACTGGGCAGACTGTCCAGGGCTCAGACATGGGAAGTCAATAATTGATGAACCCAGTTCAAAGAGAGCTATGGAGCTGCTAAATCTTAGCAGAGGACAGCGCAGAAACATAACAGGTCTCATGACTGGACACATGGCCGTCAAGAAACACCTGCATAAAATGGGGCGGTTCGAAGGGGACCTCGCATGCAGACTCTGCGGCGAGGGGGAGGAATCAGTGCAGCACATCTTGTGCAAGTGTAAAGCTCTGGACCGCAAAAGAGAACTGATCTACGGTCAGTCTAGACCGGAGACAGAGCAATATAAAACTTCAGCCTACCAATCGCTGTGCAGACTAGTTCAAGGCACAGTGATTTTGGAATGGGTGGAGTAAGGCTAAGGGTATGCACAATCAACCGAAGGTTGCAGTGCTATCGGGGCGGCAAGGCCGCGGACGAGCCCTGAGGGGAAAAAAACTACTGTTCACGAAGTGAAGATTGTAACTAGTGATGGGCACTATCGAATGAAAACGAATGATTTATTTAATAGTTTTTACTATCGATAGTAACTATCGAATGAATATTTTAGGTGAATGAAAATCACAATCGATAGTAAAATTAGTATGTACTATTTGTGTTGTGAGAATAAAATTCTATCCCACTTTATTGAATGAAAATAACTATGGACAGTGAAATTAGTATGTACTTCCTACAACCGGAGTAATTATCAGCGAATGAAAGATCAGATACATTCGAATAACCAAGTGAGAAGTATCATATAATAAATAAATAAAACTGGACAATAGTACGTATGCGCATGCATGGGCTGGTTTAGCTGCAGCACTTTTATATGCCAAAAATAAGCAAATCGAATTAAAACTTAAAAGAGACAATTCATGGAATGTTATTTCACTCACCATATGACTATGCCTTTTATGGTTAATATACTTACACGTATATGGTATATATAGTTCAATATACAACTTACAACATTTATGTTTTAAATTTTAATTATGCGAATCTCACTACTAAAATATATTAACTTACAAAAAATTTACCGAATATATTTAAACGAATGAAAAATATCGAACGATTATTCGATAATACATTTGACTATCGATAGTAAAAACTGTCGATAGTGTCCATCATTAATTGGAACCTGTGATGAGCACTGATAAGCACACTTGGAGAACCCAAATCACCACAACACATTAAAAAACCTGACGATCGTTTCACTGACCAAGTTAGCGTCATCAGAGGATGAATAATTCTATTACTACAGTAGTACTATAGTACTGCTGGTACTAAAAATTTTTCATACTTTATGAGTGATTTTTTAACATTATTACTTTTCATGTCATTCAGTTCTGACTGATTTAACTTCATAACTCTGAGTTCTAATATTTTTTATGGAGCCTCATTAACAAATAAAATATACTGTATGCTCAAATAGATTATGGTCCCTACATGTGCCCAACTGACCACAACAAGAGTGGAATGATGTCACGAGGAGCAGTGCGACACTGCCAGATTGTCAAATATTTACGAGTATTTTGAAAGCAACCTTTTTAGTAGTTCATTTAAGTGAATTTGTATTGATTATACTTACAAACATCGTAATGTGTGAACAACTTAACTTCTAATGTAATTAGAACGAGATAATGGTACAGATACCTAAATTTTTACATTTCATATAACATTTCAAATGTCAGTTCGGTGGAAATCATCGATATGTACAACTTCCTTGGTTCTTTGTCGTTTTCTCGAGGGTCTTCTAAGTACCACACGTTTATTACACTTAGCTGCACTATGGTTAACTGTTGCAAGACTTAAGTAGCTTTAACACAGCTGCAACTGTCTTTTTTTGTGTGTGAAAAAAAAACTAGATTTAATCATTGATATTGTAACATTTTACAGCAAATGGAAAGGTTTAAGGTTGTAGAAAGAGAAACAAAAACGAAGGCTTATTCGAAAGAGGGATTAGGTGCAGCTCAAAAGTTAGATCCAGCGCAAAAAGAAAGAGAAGAAATACAGCAATGGTTAGTGGCATCGATAGATGCATTAAATAGACAGGTGAGTGTTTGTTAAGATACAAGACTTTAAAAAAATCAGGTGAAGATACTGCCAAATATAGACAGATGCTTTGCTTCCAGCTTCATAATAAATTTTTATCCTCTCTGCAGTTGGTTTCACCATTAATAGTTTGGTCAGGCGAAAGAAATTTGAAAATATTTATACCCACCCATGACAACCATGGGTGATTGGGGAAGCCGCTGAATTGGGTCTTGTGTTCCTATCCCTTGATCATTAAAAATAGCGCTTAGAAGTTGATAAGTATCTCTGTACTTGTGGGCAGTTGGCAGGTGCCCCATCCTGCTGAAATTGTAGATTGTGTCTACTTATAAGGGCCAGGTCATCTAAGAAATTACTCATAATTTCAGTCATAAATTTTATGTACCATTCACCAGTTAGTGTGCCTCGTATAAAGCAAACCAACAATTCTTGAACCAATTAAACTGTACCAAATATTAAAACCGAAACGGACTTGTGGGCCTCTTGGATCTACCAACAAAAGATTTCCCCTTGACTAGTAATGATGGTTTTTTTCTATATGGACCACCAATGTTGTTTTTTTTTTAGTGAATTTTCATAGAAAAAATTCACTAATGGGGAGATCCCGACTTTGGAATTTTGAAATGGGCGCGAACTAGGGCCCCTAGCACCCATATCCGGGGTCAGTATATATATATATATATATATATATATATATATATATATATATATATATATATATATATATATATATATATATATATATATATATATATATATATATATATATATATATATATATATATATATATATATATATATATATATATATATATATATATATATATATATATATTAAAATATTGTTAATTAAAACTAAATATTCGGAAATAAAGTGTGATACAGCACTGACGCAGCCCTACAATTCCAGTCAGTTGAGAAATTAGCAGCACATCTTGAATTATATAAGGCTTTGTACAACCAAAGTACAAGCACTAGTAATACCTTGCGGGATATTGACTCCAGTGGAGAGATGTGCTTCACAGGACAGTTTGGAGTAATAGCATTGCAAATGGGGTCTTGAAAAATCTGAAAAGTAAAAATAAAATTTAAGGCAACTGTAGTAACAAGAAATTGACAACACCATGTTTAAATAAATAGTCAAATGATGTTATTTATATTGGGGACAGATAAATTGAGTAAAAATGATACATACACATTCACAATATACATACATTCATCTAAATTACACAAGCCAATATTCAAAAGTAATGTAAAAGTAAAAAGTAATGTAAAACATTTTCCCAAACATATAGATGATATGGTATCCGGTAAAATTTCTATGTTTTGGATTATAACTACATGAGTTCCAGTATTGTTCTTAATCCACAAGGATGGAGAGCTGAGAATAAAATGAAAAAAATATTTAAAATGAATGTATAGGAGAAAATAAGCCTGAAAATAGAGATATTAGTGAAACGCTGAACACAGCTTGAAAACTAAAACAATTTGATGTTTAAATGAATAATAAAGGCGTTTCTCAAATAAATAATGGTAGCAAATTTGTTTGTAATCTAAATATAGGCAAGTTATCAAACTTTTAATCAAATATGAACACTAAAGCAAAAGTGCAAAAAGAACTAGGTTAGAGTCATACATATAAACTTTCAAAGCCCAAAAGATAAAAACCATGACTCTAGTTTGATGACAATTAAAGTGTAAATGATATAACAGTGTTGTTGAACTGCACAAATAGCCAAAAATGTTTTATCTGGTTAATTTGAGTTTTAAAGATAAATTTGTTATAGTTTAAATGTAAACAAAATGTTGAAGTTTATTATTAAGATATAACCTTATAAATGCGGGTATGTATTTAAAACCACTACTATAAACAAGTTAATTTAATGTGTTATGTAATTTCAGGCATTTAAAATCAGTAGATTGAACCATTACTTCAGAAATTTAAAAAATATCATCAGCTTCTAAGCTTCAAAACGGTGTAAATTAACTGGGAAAAAGACTATCTTACTTCTAAAAGTGCTTTATTGAACGTAAACATACAAAAAGTCAGTCCTGGTAGCATACATTATTGGTTTTAATATTGAATGTCGTCTCTTTTGCATTGATATTGATAACACCTTTCACTCTTGTAGGCATATAAATTACAAGGATTTCACAGCTTCCTTTTAGTTCATCATCGTGAAACTAGACTCCAATTACTGCAGATATCATTTTTGTTTTCGTTTTACAATCCATCTTGGAGAGTAATTTTTTGCAAATGGTCCAGAGGTTTTCGATTGGGTTGAGATTGGGAGTTTTCGGGCCATTCTAGCACTGTAATTTGGTTCTGTGTGAAAAACTGTTTCACTTTTTTTGACATTTGGTATCAGGCGAGATCATGTTGAAAAATGCCCCTGTTGGAGGAATTGACCTTGCAGAGCTCCGGTATCATATGCTTTTGATAAGATCTCAATATGTTGGTCCAACTTCACCATCCCAGTGACTGGCACGAGTGATACAGGGCCATGATAGGAGAAGCAACCCCAAAACATCTTCATAAGAGTGCTTTACTCTCTGTTCCAAGTGGACAAAAATGGGATCGCCAGCTGCTCCGCGCACGAACTGCAAATGCTGTCCCTGCACAACAAAATGTGTTTTATTGGAGAAAAGAACTTTACGCCAGTCTTCAGCTGTCCAGTGCTGGTATTTCTTCGCCCAAGCTAGGCGCCTTTTCATCATAACAGTGGTCAGAAGCTGCTTCTTAATTGGCTTCCTTGTCCTTCTACCAGATTCAAGAAGCCATCGTAGCACTGTAGTCACTTCAATATATTGATTCCAGAATGAGGAAGTTCCCTGTTCAAGTCGACTGCAATCATGCGTGGATTTATTTTGCTCTTATGAATTAGAAGTTGATCATCTTTGACAGTAGTTTTCCTCTGCTGACCGCATTTTTCCTTTCGTTTAATGTCCACCGCTCCTGTCGTTTGTTTCTGCTTGACAATCCTGCTGACGGATGTTATGCCTACTCCAAAGTTCTCTGTTATCTGCCGGTACATCATGGAAGCGAATTTAGCAAGAGCGACTATCTGTTCCATCTTTCTTGGAGTGATATCCATGATTAAAAAGTCACTTAAATTACGCAGTACAAACAAATTAAAATGCTCTTGTCGAAATAACAATATATTTACAGCTGAAACAACACCAAAATAACCTAGAATGCTTCCATTTGATACTTGACATGTGTTCAAATAACTGACAGGATTTAAAACATTGCCATAATAATAAATATCCCAGATAATTGTCAAAAACAACAACAAAAAAATGTTAAAATATCTTACTGTTGCAGTTAATTCGCATGGTACTGTAATTTTGTCCTTATTAAATTCTTGTACTAACTGGACTTTATAAGGATGCCATTTATTTTTATGTAAATAGTCGAATAAGGATCCTTGACTAATTTTGTTCTTGTCAGTAATAGTGCTACTAACTTTATGGTTGTTCTCTTGGATACATAATAGCTTATTCAACTGCACATCGTCTGAGATAGTAGGCTGGTCATTTGCATAATTCTATCACATGCCCCAAATCCCTTTTTTAACAGACTTGAAAAAAAGGAGGAGGTTCTCAATTCGACTGTATGTTTTTTTTAATATGTGTCTTTTTTTCTAGGTGAACCGATTTTGATGATTCTTTTAGTGAATTTTCTTAAAAAAAATTCACTAATGAGGAGATCCCGACTTTTGAATTTTGAAAAAATTTCTTCAAATGAGCGCTAATTAGGCCCCCCAGAACACATATCCGGGGTCGGTTTAAATTTTTATATGTTTATATATATATATATATATATATATATATATATATATATATATATATATATATATATATATATATATATATATATATATATATATATATATATATATATATATGTGTATCACACCGATAACTCAAAAAATTATGGGCCGATTTTGATTAAATTTGGTGAATAAATTCCTTTTGCAAATGGCTTGGATAAGTTCGTTAGCCAGGAAAATCGGTCCAGGTTTTCCCGGAAAATTTTGTGTTTTCTTTCGAAAAAAAATTATATCTCCGGAATTAACAAAGTAAGGGCCACCAAATTTCATAGGCGGATTTATATCATTATAGGAAAGTTACCTACCAAAATTTAGCTCCGTAGCTTAAAGGATAAAAAAAGTTACAGGCATTCAAAAAAAATAAATTTGGATTTTCCTCAAAACGTCAAAATTGCGATTTTAAACGTCAAAATTGGTGAGTACATTCCTTTCGCAAATCGCTTGGATAATTTTGTTAGCCAGGAAAATCCGCCGAGGTTTTCCCGGAAAAAATTGTGTTTTCTTTCGCAAAATATTTATATCTCCAAAATTAACAAAGTAAGAGCAACTAGATTTGGTAAGCTGGTTTATATCGTTATAGGTGTGCCACCTACCAAAATTTAGCTCTGTAGGTCAAAAGACAAAAAAGTTATGGGCATTTAAAGAAAAATAAATTGGGGATTTCCTCAAAACGTCAAAGTGACAATTGAAAACGTCAAAATTCGCAACATTTAGGCAAATAACTTAAATCTAATACGGGCTATGGAAAGAAAATGTCTCAAGAAGAATGTTTTACATACACCGAACTCTTAGTTTCAACCGTCATTGTCCTTCATTTTACTAAAATATTTCCAGAAAATTCATTTCTAATAGACCCTTTCTCTGATGCTTGGCAGTAGCCTTAGCTATAGAGTTTATTGTTTAATGGTATATAATTTTTGTCGAATTTTCGTAAAAAATCAATAAAGCTCAATATATTCGTTATTATACAAGATATGAAAAAATATTGTATACATTAATTATACGGTGTTTTGAGCTACATCTTAAACAATTATTGCGACAATCACAGGGTGGCCCATAAGTGATACAAATAATTTTTTTTTTGTCGAAAACGCCTTATTTTTCTGCATTTTCCATCGAAATATAATGCATGTTTGTAAGTTAAGAAATTCTGGAGGCAGCAAGTGCGTTGTGGTTGCGAATTTTGATTAAATGCTTCATATTTGAAATTGCTATTAACCTATAAGGTTGACCAAGAAACGGATTTTTTCAGTAACACTTTTGGTTTACTTTTGGAAATTTCTGTACGTTTTCAAACAATCAAGTTATTTTGATGAAACATGACACATTGTTTTTACTATACATGTTATACTGGTAATCAAATTTGATGCCTGCTTTTTCTATATAGGTTATACTGGTAACCAAAATTGATGTCTGCTTTCTTAAAAAGGAAACACACATATTTGCAATAAAAACATTTTTATGAAAATTCACTACCATAACGCACTTGCTGCGTCCCGAGATTTTTTTTATTTTATTTGAAAGCTGGTGCTTCTCATGTGGTCCCCTATAAATGTGATCAGGATTTGACCAGTAGTTTTTGAGTTATCCTTAATAATGCGTATTTAATTGACTTCGACTACATTGATGATGTTCTTGTGTGTTACCTCAGAACTTTTTTCTAGGTGAACCGATTTTGATGATTCTTTTTTTATTTGAAAGCTGGTGCTTCTTGAGTGGTCTCATATAAATGTGATCAGGATCCAACCAGTGATTTTTGAGTTATCCTTAATAATGTTTTATTTGAAAGCTGGTGCCTCTCGTGTGGTCTCATATAAATGTGATCAGGATCCAACCAGTGATTTTTGAGTTATCCTTAATAATGCGTATATAATTGACTTCGACTACATTGATGATGATTGTGGATCACACCGTTGCGCTTCCGTCTAATTAAATCATATATAAAGCTTCACATTCACTAAAAATAAAGAAATAAACAAAAATTTTAACAAAACGGAAAACCGACTTCACAAAAAAATATTCTAAAACAAAAAATGCACTAAAAAGTAAAAAATAATTGCGTATTCTTCTGTCTACAACTTACAATCAATTTATTTTTTCCACTCAATGTACGATCAATGCATTTACCACACAAGAATGTAGGTACCCACTTAAACTTAACCTCTAACCCCATACATACCTATGACTAACAGACAATTATCAAAATATTTATTTGGAGTTCACCTAAGCAGAAAGTTTTAAATATATGTGTAGACTGCTTAAAAGACAATCAAATTATTAGGATCATATAATGTAAAATTATTGTTATTTTTGGAGTCGGTGTCAGCTAAGATGGGTTTGTAACTACTTAACCTGAAATGTCTTACTATATAACAATTGGCATACACACTTTACACACATAGACGCAGCGTGGGACCGTCGATTGCGCGCGCGCGCCCGGAAAATGGTTGGAGGGGTATAGCCGAGTAAGCGAGGCAAACGCGTACGGCGGCCATACGCCAGTCAGTCAAGAGAAAGAAGCGATAGGAGTTACTTGATTATAAACCGATTGCGATTATTTTTCATTCTACACCGTCTTTCTTAAGATAATTCTTTATGTTTATTATTGTAGCTTTTTGTTTATTCTTAATTTTACTAATAGTGGTTTGAGATACAGATGCTCTGTTTGAGTATCTACTGTTAAATAACTCAGAAGCTTCAACTTGGGTATGCATCACATCTCCATAGCCAATCAACGTTCGTATTTCTTTGCGTCTCTTTCTTTAATAGTATGGGATCATCATAAAGTAAATGGTATACTTTGAAGTCTTATGTAAGTTTAAAAAATCAAGCTAGTAGCAAAAAGTATATGGAATCTAGTTGCTTCAATGATTGGATTTTACTGTATCTATGAAAAACAAAAGAGTTGTCGTGTCACCTGCTCATACAAGTGTCAAATATAATCATCACGATTTAGAGAATTGTTCTCAAAATTAAACGTAAGCGTATGTTGAAACCAACTAAACTTTAATAACGTAGATCTATGAACAAGAATTGGTTTAGTACAATGTTATTATAATCGTGGTAGAAATTACACTGCTGGATTACGAAGATGTATTTGAGAACAGGGCACTGTCAAATGAAAGCGTACCTTAATTTAATTAGCAAATTTGATAGAACAGGGTCCGTAACTGACCTACCGAGATCAGGATGCCAAAGGATTAGTGATGTCCAAGTTGCAGAAGTTCTTCTGGAAAATTAAAACAGCCCACACTAATCCACTAGCAATCAATAGCGTGAATTCGATATCAAGACGACTGCAAATGCCATACACCATGGTTTGGAAAATTGTACGCAAAATCCTAAAAATGTATCCCTATAAACTGGAACTGCTGATTACAGTGGGGTTATTTGTAAAATTTGGTGTTTAGAACAGGACCAACAACCCCGGAAGAATTAATAGGCTATATTAGGGAGCCAATTGCTGCAATTCAACCAGAAATTTGAAACAATGCTGGTATAATTTGAAGGAATGGTTGGTGATTGTAAAGCAGCAAAATGGACGACATGTCGAAATTTGCATTAACCACTGTTGGACATAATAAATCCCATTATTTAAGCAATCGATAATTCTTTCACATCTTGTTAACTTAATCTGCTAAAAATACATAAAAGCTGCAATATATTCCTTACTTTATGATAACATTGTATTTTGCAGTTTCGAAAATAACTTTTAATAAAATAGTTGTACAAATTTACAAATAATTAAATAACCTTTTGACAGGCAATCAATGTCAATGCAAATTAAGGTATGTAATAGGTAAAGTTTTTATTATTGTTTATGTTTTGAGTAACATTAGTTATGTTTAATTCTTACTATGTACAATTTAAATGAACAGAAATTTATTAAATTGAGTTTTTTTTTTTAGAAAAAAACCTTAGACATCGATTATGTACAGGGTGAGTATTATAAATGATAACCCCCTTTTATTTTCGATATTTCTGGGCGAATTGATTCGTTCAAAAATTTATTTTGAACAATTTTTAACGTAGTTTCTGAATCTGCTATCGCTTTTCAAGAATTTTGAAAAATGTACGAGGTGGAACAAAAAATATAGTTTTTTTAAATGGAACACCCTATATTTTTTTACATGTTATAATTTGTCGATTTTTTCTGATTACAAAAATATATAGTTACAGCACATTTGGATAAGCAGTTTTTAAGTTATGATGAAATATGTAAAACGACAAATCTGTTTACATATTACTCAATAATATACGAAGTAGCTTTTGGAAATAAAATTTTAATTTTGTATACAAACGTCAAACCATTAGTTTATCCTAAAAATATGATTTGTCAATAGTTAGTTAATTATTATACAAAACAAGCTAAGTTATCTATTCAATGATTCTCATAACAAAATATATAACGAAACCATACACAAGGAAACAAAATAAAAGTATCAAACTTACAAAAATTAGAAAATGATATAACGATCATTTTCGGTTAAGTGTTGAACAGGAAGAATGTGAAAATGTTTATACTTATTTCTTTTTAAAAGTTGCATAATGCTGCTTTGGCTTACATTTAAATCTTTAGCTACAAAATAAGTAGACCGACTTGGCTCTTCTATAACCAATAATAGAATATTCATTTGTATTTCCTCACCAATAGTATTCCTCGTTTTTCTTCTATTTGCATTCTTTAATGAATTTGTGTCACAAAATTTATTGTAAATTTTCTTGAATGTTCCTTTGCCAGGACAGTCTCATTGGGATGCAGTCTTCTAAACTCTTTTTGTGAAGCAGTCATGTTTTTATCACAATATAAGAATATTTCTAAAATTCTACGCCTATTCTCTAAAGTATGATAAGGCATGATTGCTTTTTTGCACACAATAAGATTCCTAATAGAAAAAGCACTAACAAATCTTAACCTTTTTGACGTTTATACAAAGTTAAAATTTTAATTCCAAAGGCTACTTCGTATATTATTGAGTAATATGTAAACAGATTTGTCGTTTTACATATTTCATCATAACTTAAAAACTGCTTTTCCAAATGTGCTGTAACTATATATTTTTGTAATCAGCAAAATCGACAAATTATAATATCTAAAAAATACAGGGTGTTTCATTTAAAAATAATATATTTTTTGTTCCACCTCGTACATTTTCCAAAATTCTTAAAAATCGATAGCAGATACAGAAACGGTGTTAAAAATTGTTCAAAATAAGTTTTTGAACAGGTTAATTCGCCCAGAAATAATGAAAATAAAAGGGGGTTATCATTTATAATACTCACTCTGTACATGAAATGTGCTCAAAATGTTTTGTAGAATCTAAAAATTAAATGAAAAATACGGGCTGCTATTAAAGAAAACAAAGTATAACGTCATATTTTTGTCACTCTCTTTAAATTTAAATTAGTTAAAAAAAAAATGCGCAGTAACAGCAACAGCACCCAGTGGTTATTTTTTTAAAATAAAAAGTCTACAATGTATAATAAAAGTCAACTTGTATTAACTGTTTAGATAACAGTTTTATAATAGAAGTTATTTTAATGAAAATTTGCTATCTCATAATGCACTTGCTGTGTCAAGACTTTTTTAACTAATCGAGAAAATAATAAACTAAATTATTTTCGCCAATTCCACTGTATATAACAAAATAGTGAATTGGAATACATTATTTTCACTTATTTGATTATTTTTGTTATTTTAGACTGATTCTTTCGAATGTGAAATAGAATCATTACTGGCAAACAAAAAGAAGAAATTAGATAAGGATAAACAGGAAAGGATAGAAGAATTAAAGGCAAAGCTGGAAAAACATCGATTTCACATCAGAAAGCTCGAAACTTTACTAAGGATGTTGGATAACTTGAGTGTGGAAGTATCGCAGGTAAAGGTTAATTAATTTTTTTATTTCTTCTCTCAACCTTTACGTTCATACATTTTTGAGGATATTATGTTGAAAATTTCCTTTGGTATTATTTTTAGCAAAGATGTTTAATTAGATATTACATGCTTTGTAACTTAGATTATATTAGATTTAGAGTAGGAGATGGGCATATGGTCTTTGTCTCTACAAACTTTATCTATTGTGACATTTCCAAGTAAATATCTGGACCCTGTCCAGCTTTATCTTCTTTATTAGAATCCACATTCTTGATAGCGGTTCCTTTGTTTAGCTTTTAACCCTCATTTTTAGCGAATTTTTATTAAACAAATATGCTAATAGAGAGGCATTGAGGGTGAGATTTACATATATTTTTTTCAAATGAGCGCGAAATTGGGCCCCTAGAACCTGAACCTAGAACCTGAAAGCAGGGTCTGTTAAAATTTTTATATGTTCATATATATATCTGAGCGATAACTCAAAAACTTCTAAACCAATATAAACGGAACTTCCATTTTCTTAAGACTGTGACGAGTTCGGTAGCCTGCCCGGTCGCTCCAGTTTTTCAATCCAAGGGGAAATTGGCGGCATATTTTGAATCCAATGAGGCTTTGTACAACCAAAGTACAAGCACCGTAAATAGGCAGGTACTAGCTTGAGTGATACTAACTCCAATGGCAAGATGAGTTCCACAGAACAGTTTGATTATGATCATTGCCAATGGAAACTTGAAAAATCTAAAAAGTAGAAATAAAAATTAAGGCTTAGTAACAAGAAGTCTAAAACACCATGTTTGAATTAATAGCCAGATGATGCTGTTTATAATGGAAGAAAGTTAAAATGAGTAAAATGATACATATACACTCACGCTACACATCCATCCATCTAAAATCACAAGCTAACATTTAAAAGAAATGTAAAAGTAAAAATAATATAAAAGATCTTACCGAACATTGAGGTGATCTTCTATCCAGAAGAACTCCTGAGTTTTTGTATCATTGTCATACATGTTCCAGTATTCTTCTTTGATCTAAATGGATCGATATCTGTGAACACAAAAGAAAAAGATAATTTAAAAACAAAGTATTGCAGCAATAAAGCCTAAAAAGAAAATATCAAGTAAAATGCTGAGTGCAGCTTGGTAAAAGAACAGTATAAGGTTCAATTGTCATTTAAATATGAAAAAGGGTTTCTCAAATAAATAATGATAATTAACATTGTTTTATAATCATAAATGTAAGTAAGTTATAAGCTTTTAATCTGTTTTGAACAGTGAAGTGAAAGTGCAAAAGAACTAGGTCAAGTCATATATATATATATATATATATATATATATATATATATATATATATATATATATATATATATATATATATATATATATATATAAACTTTCAAAGTCCAAAAAAAAGACCTTGCACAATTTGTATCACAAATAAAGTGTTACTGCAATGGACAGTGTTTTTGAATTGCAAAAGTAATCAGAGTGTTTTGATGGTAAGTTCTAATTTAAGTTTTCTGTTAGTTTAGGGTGTCAAATCTAAACAAAAATTTAATGTGATATAAATCTATCACCCAAAGCTTATAAAAGCAATGATAGCTATGAAATAACTACTAAAAGCAAGCTAAATTAATTTTTTATGTACTTTCAGGCATTTAAACTAAATAACATGGATAGTTTTTTTGAAAATTTATAAATTGTAATAAGTATCTCAAAGATTTTAAGTGTAGTGAAGTTTTAAAACAGTTAGATAAAATCTAATCCAACTCTAAAATATATGAAATTAGTATCAAACGGCTCATAAAGAGTTGTAGTTTATCCCAACAGTTGTATTTTGAACATGTAATATGCTACAAGCATCAAATTATTGATAAATGTTAAAATTTGTAAATATTTATAAAATTTGATAAGTTATAATATAACCGATCGGACCAGCGTAAATGCCCGAGCTTGGACTCGAAGCGGTCTCTGACATTCAAAAAACAAGGTATTTAATAAAGAGAATGCTTTGATTTCTGGTCGACAAATTTATGAGCCCTTATCTAATATAAGGATAACATGCTTAAAGGAAATGTACTGAGTTATTTAAGGAATCTGCATGTTCCCTTTCGATCTAGAAATTTACTATGTGGATATTAGATCAAGCCGACAAGCACATCTGGCGCTACAAACATCACCTCTGCTCATCTGTTTTAAATAGAAAACTAAACCCGGGTGTTTGCCTAAAAATGTTAACTCTAACAAAGGATAAATAATTCAACTAAAATACTACATAAAAACTATATTTATATTGATTTTAATTCTTCGTGACAGTATCTATATAGACTTCATAGATACAAAGAAAACGAACGGGTCTTTAAGTCGAGACAAGTGTAGAGATTAGTATAAGTATAGACCGGCCGGGTTATTGACAGTAATTTATTATTCTACCAGACAAATTAAGAGTGTTTAAGTGGGCACATGCAAAGTGAAAACAAAGGGCTTGAAATTAAAGGTGCCGCATGATTCAATGAAGTTTTGTTCTTAATCGACCTTAATATAAAATCACTTTCTAATGAATCAAGCATAGTTTGATGTCTAACATTTTTGACAAGTTTCAAATTTTCTTTGTCTATGTGGTGATTATTATCCCATATATGTTGTGCCACACACGATTTGTCCACCGTACCATATCGTAACTGTGCGAGATGTTCACGAAATCTGGTGGCTATGTTTCTCCTAGTTTGACTCATGTATTTAAGATTGCAATCTTTGCAACTAATCTCATAAATACCGGACATTTCAGTGACTTTGTCTTTGTCTTTCGTATTACCCAACAAATTTTTAAAATTACTTTTCGTCGAAAAAGTCAAAGATTGCAATCTTAAATACATTTTAAGCCAAACACCCGGGTTTAGTTTTCTATATTAAAAAAAAAAGAGCGGAGGTGATGTTGTTTGTCGCGCCATATGTGCTTGTCGGCTTGATCCATTATCCACATAGTAAATTTCTAGATCGAAAGGGAACGTGCAGATTTCTTAAATAATTCGGTACCTTTCCTTTAAGCTTATTATCCTTATATTAGATAAGGGCTCATAAATTTGGCGACCAGAAGATTAAAGCAGGTCTTCGACCTCGTAGTTTCACTACACAATAAACAAACAATCGGTCTTCGACGACAATTTTACTTCGGACTAGTTCGTTTACCTAGACGCGATATAAATACAGGGTAGTTAGTAGTTTAATTTTAGAATTTTTCTTCCTCTGAAGATGTTGACATGGTCAACGAAACGATCGTAAGGTCTCTGAAATATGTGTTGTGGTGATTTGGGTTTTCTCCAAGTGTACTTATTAGTGCTCATCACAGGTTACAGTTTTCACATAGTAGACACTAAACATAGTGAATCATTGGTGCCGGGGGGAGCAAATGGCTGTAAACCCCCAAAACCTCCCATTCACCAAAAGGAGAAGTTTGGATAAACTTTCTCATACTGTAAAAGGCAAAACCGGTTATGTGTTTAGTATGGAACGGTTTCACCAAGTGTGGGCAACAGTAAATGAATATTTAGTTAACCTTGTTTTCTTTGCAAATGTGAGAATTCAAGTAGGCTAAAGATTTATATAATTGAATTTTAATGTGTAAGTTATGCACTATATTATGTGATCTTAATTACCATCATAATGTTAATAAATAAATATGTATATTTGTCTGAAGATAATAGTAGAGATTTCTATTTAAGGACTGTTGATTGTGTTTATATTTTTTCGTGCAATTATTTCTGTTAAGACAACTTATGTTATGGCATCTGGAAGTGAATGTTTGCAGATTATTAACAATATTTTAATATTGTTTAGCAAATCCATTAAAAATGGGATTGAATAAGGACTAAAGGTAAAATAAACAATGTGAAAATGTGTCAATTCCAGTAAACAAACTTTATTAAGCTCCAAAATGTTAGTTTACACTTTTGTCATAGTTTTATTTTAATGTTAATTGTGAGAGTGTTCATTAGGATACTTTTAACTGGGTCTAAGCAGAAACTTCTAATATATAATTACATGGAATTGTTATTTATTTATCTTATTTTTGGTTTATAAATTTTTAATTTGGCAAAGAAGTTAGTTGAAAAATTCAATCTCATTAGGGGGAGTTCGATTTAAATTGTTTTAGTATTTACACTAGATCGTAAGTAATGCAAATATTGCTATCATTAAACCAAATGAGGTTTAGGAAGGAACTTATGAACATTTGCAAATCTATTTTGTTCTTTTCTTTTCATTTTGTGTTTACTTGATCTGTTTTTGTTTATTCTGGCTTCATTTTTCTATAGGTTTTATTGTCTTAGTTTGATGATCTTCTCATGTGATTAGCATATTTTAATATAATTCCGAATATAGGCATTCTTCAAATGTTTCCGTGGTGTCATTTCTTTTAACAATATCACTGCTGTGCTTCTTGAACAGTATCAGTGCCTAGGAGTTTTTGATATCTGATGATCTTGTTAGTTGCACGCTCGTCCAAATATGCCCTTTTGCCAGGTTACATTGAAATTTAGGTATCTAGATAATAGTTAGTAAGAACAAATTGTTTGTGCCGACGCCAACAGGAAAGTAGATACTAGGGAGGAATTTCTCTTCAATTAAACAGATATGTTAATGTAACAAAATAGCGAATTTATTCATACAAATTAAATTTGGAATAGCAAACCAAATGAAATAAAAATGGCTGGCAAATCTAAGGTAAACAGCAATTGCTCACAAATAACAATCAGATAAATAGCAAGAATCTCAAGAGCAAGAAATTATTAACTTACATACGTGTCAAAACAATAAGATAAAGATAGTTGCACATTACTAAAATGTTACTATTAATTACTTAGGGTATCACTCAAAAACAAAGACAAATGATTGGGTAAATTACTTGACGTTTGTCAATCAATTGCTAGGTTTTCTAGTGAATTAACTGGCCAGTTCTTTGAGTGAGGCTCCAAAAAAGAGAATATATAATCCATCGTGAAGTTTCCACATTAATTATGAAAAATAAGAGATGTTAAAGAGAATGTATAGGTTAGGTATTTCACAGACAAAATTTGCTAATTACAATTTAAAAAAATTAATAAAACTTATGTGTTTAAATTTACAAAATTGAGAAAATCTTAGAGATTAAACAGGAAATATATAGTTATGCTGATAGCACCTCCCTGGCATGGTTTAAGCTCAAACTTGAATACGTGATTTTGAAAGTTCAGGTTATTAAAACTTTAGATGTCAGATTTCGGCATGAAAATTTTGCTGATTCGGAGAAAAGATTTGTTTAGACTCACCAGTCTTCCGGTATTAGGTTACCTGATGACCCTGTGAGGATGCTTTCCAGGTGGGATCAATTATGAGTGGCTGACATAGGTTCCAGACTCCAATAAGAGCGTAAAAACTGGGGAAAACGACTGGGACTTCCCATCAGAGATTATTGGGCCGGTGGATGTTATTGCTCCAATACTACAAGACCATTTGACACCTATGTCGATGTTCTGAATTCGCTTAATAGAAACTTTGCAAATCGCAATTAAAACGTGAATTTGCTCAAGTAAAATTCACTACCAATTGACTTAAGGTTCGATAATAACCAGGAATTCTTTCTGATTATGGCAAGAAGTCAACAGCTCGGAACAAAGAACCACAAGTTAGCTCGCGTTTTTATGCTGAATACGATGTTTAATTAAAGTCGAAAATCACTTGAATTATTCCGAACAATCACAGACAATAATTATTAGGTAGTACAGATAACAGAAAGAACATTACAACCGTGTTTTAAGATAATTTAATAGCCACCGAAACCGACGGATGTTCAGTCTATGAACGCTCAGCAGAGAGTTCATGCTAAATGTCGGGTTCTGCAATTGCTACTCGCTGCACGCAAAAATTCTTACTGTGACCGTTGTTGGCGGTGCGCGAGCTCTTTCTAGCCTCCATTCTTCGAATGAGATAAAACGAAACCTCCAATCGGTGGTGAAGCCACGACGTCTCAACTCTCGTGTCCACAGTTGAAGGTTTTGCCGGCAATTCTCTCAACCTTCGCCTGTGATGTCATAAGGAAAATTACAGAGCCAGTAGCAACGACATTTATTTCTTGGAAATATTCCTTCCGCAAAATGCGACGTATCATTTACTAACAAAGCCATATTGCGTCTTTAGATATTTGACTTTTAACGTACACATTTAAAATGCAGTACGGTGTTCAGGATAGTTAAACATTGGCGACTTTTCATAAAACAATCTTGAGATCAAAAACTTGAATTGCCTTACAGATATTGGGTTGTCGGCTCTTAATTAAGTATCTTGCGGGTTTATTCTGAATAATTAAAGCAGTAACAAAACATAATCGTTACATTTTATCCAAAATAAGATCAGGCCATTTTCCATTGTGATAGTGTGCAACATGTCTAAGGAGGCCTATTTTATAAAAAGTCAATGCGGGACATTCTTGTAGATAGGATAGAGCGATAGGGGGTTTGAATGTGTTGGTGCACTTAAATTAGGAAACAAACGTAACTTACTGAAGTCATTACTTATTTTTAAAATCATAATCGCACATAAGTGGCATTTTATAAAACTAATTCTGGAGTTGAGTTGAGAATTTCATAAAAGTGTTCACAACTGCCCATATTAAATTTTACAACAAGTGTTGCACATAGCATTTTAACTTTAAATGACGATTTTTCCGATGTCCATAGGGCATTCATCAACGAAAATACTAATGGTGTAGGGTTGTGGTAAGGTCTGCTTAAAGTCGCCTAGCTCGAGTTGGATAAGGCACACTGATTCACCTTAGATACCATCACTTAAACATCTTGCACTTGTTCAGCAGCTTGCTCTAGACCAGTTGACATCTTCTTGAACCTAATATTATTAAATTATGTTGATCTTCATTTTAACATGTACACCTGTTGACTCTTCACCTCTAACCGTGCGAGTCCTAGCACACACTCCAAAGTATAGCTTGACAGCTGCCACGTCGCTGAATATCTATAGGGGTTAAACAGTATGTAAACTACAGGAGTTAGATGGAATGTAAATTATATGAATGCTACTTCAGCGCTTTTTTACCTTGATTGACTAATTGGCCTATGCAATTTCTCTCGCTCTTTCTCTCTCTCTCTCTCTCTTTTGCACGCACTTGGCACCCTCGCGAAACGAAACAACACTCACCTCACACTCATGCATACTGCCTGCTGCCTGCACACGGGCACAACGCAACAGAGACGCTACAGTGTTGACTCATACTAAAGTAATTCGTCGTTCGTCCGTTTTATTTTTTGCGGTGCATTCTAAAATTTTTGAATTTATGGACCTTGAAATCTAGGAATTTAATAATATAGGAATGCGGGAAGCATTAAACATATTGTGGGACTATTTTATTAATTATTGTAATGTGGGATTACAACTGCCATTATGGGAGGATAATGGCATTAAATATGTCCAGCATAATTCAATTTTCAGTTCTGCCACAGCTTCAGCAATATATTTTATCATTGTGATTATCTTTGGATGACATGTATTGTTTTCAATCATTTGATAACGAAAAAAATCATGTTAAGTAGAGCTGTTCACCTATTTTTTTAAACTGAACTATGAACAAACCTAAGCAAATATAGTGGCTCGAACTTCTAAATATGTTGGAGTAACAATTGAACCTGGAACTTTTTAAAATTAATGATCAAATTCACTGAGGTTTTTTAAGGTCCATATATCATTTTCTTTAAAAAAAAAACTAGGTATATTGAAGAGGTGTGCGAAGCTTCGAAATCTCGAACCGAACCCGAACTCGAACCGAACCTTCGGTTCGAAAATATGTTCGCACTAGCAATGTTGAGGTAGTTTGAAGTTCGAAATATGTAATTCTTCAGAATAGTTCGAACTTCGTTGCTCGAAAATACTTCGAAATTTAACTTTACAGACATTGAATGTTGCCAAAGGTAGCGAGGTTGCGGCCCCTTTAACTCGGTAGCGGCGCTTTAAACTCGATATCGGTCTCATTGAGTCGATAGCGCAATTTCAGGAGATTTCACTCATGCATATTTTTGACAGTAGATGGGAAACATTGACACACGACGGAGCCATTTACCAATCACATAATTATTTTTCTTATATACCCTAGCCTCCCAACACCTTTTTTAGCAACAACATTATGATGGCGGTGTTCGAAGGCGATTGGTAACGTAAATTTTCAGAATTTGAGGATAATTGTAGATTGCCTTTGGAAAACACTGGTTTCAACATGCTTTATTTCACAGTGAGCCAAAACAGTAAAATACTCACACAGTTCAAACTTGTAAGTGGTTATTTTATACCTATCATGCTCACTCTCCACAACAATCAGCACTGGAAGGCATTTTCACCCAATCAACCTGCAAATTTGTCGAACCCTTCCTTTTTGTAAAAGAATGGGAATCCTTTACATATGAAATATTGTCTGTTACGATATTCCTAAATTTGGTATTTAAGGAAATCATATATGAACACTGAAGAATTTTGGGTAGTTCGATGTTCGATTTTGAATTTCTAAGAAGTTCGACTGTGAACCTTAGAAATACTATTTCAGAGGTTCGAAGTTCAAGGCAACATATTTGCTTGGGTTCGTTCATAGTTCGGTTCGACCAAAACATGGGTTCGCACACCTCTAGTATATTGTATAATACAATATTTGGTAGGGAAAAAATCCCTATTTTGTTTTACAAAAGGCAGAGGTTCGGAAAAATATGCAGGTTAGTTGGGGAAAATGCTTTTCAGCATCTGGTGTTAGTCACGAAGATGGGTCAACATTGAATCAAAAATGAAAGGGGTATATTAAAAACTTTTTAGATTTCTATATTGACAGTACATACAATATACAGTATTGTATAAATTAATGGAATCACTTTGATTTTTTCTTTTTACATGTTGCAACATTGTAACTTGTCAGCTGTAAGGTCAACTGTATGTATGTATGTATAGTCGAAATTGCTTGGCTGCGACTAGTTTAGCCATTCACACATTTTCAAAGCATTTAAGGTCAGCTGTAAAATCATTTAAAAATAACCTACCATCCTGTGCAAGTTGGAATATTCACCAAGCCCACTCAGTTCAGGATAGGCGAGTTTATATAACTAGATCGGTTGGTTCGCAGTTCAGTGCAAAAATTAGATACCACAGCCGGATTGCATTTCTATTCAGAAAGTGCTTTTATCAGGTACCTAATCAATAAAATTGAGAGTTCTATTATTGATTAATTTCGTAGTCATTCTTATGTAAACAATGCAACCAAGTTATTCATCTTAAATTATTAACTCTACCCAGGGATGGGTAATGACGTGTCGAAAATTAATTTTCGACGATTATGTCGAAAACCTCATCGAAAATGACAAATATTGTCGAAAATGTAGTTTGGATGCAACATACCCTTTTCGGTCGTGGCGTCTTTACATTTTAAAACTTTCATAAATTCTCTTCACACTTTATACAAGTTCCCAACAAGAAAAACTTTAACCAACTCGTTACTACCAACATGCTACGAAAATTGTAAGAATTCTTTGAAAAATTTTGACGCAGAGTCCATTATGTTGACTGACAGTTGGAAAAATTCTTCTAATAATACGAAGAATGTAGTATGCCTCATTGACAATATAGGATGTAATATAGCTTTCCTTGACTCTTATGATCTTACAGGAGAAAAGGAAGCTTGGGATAAACTACAGGAAATTGTCGAGCAGTGCGTGATTTTAGTGAAAGAAATATAGACTACTAATATTTACGCAATCTGCTCATATAATGCTAGTACCCTAGCAGAGAGAGTTGGGTTCTCAAGTCAATCTTTGGTACACAAATTGCAATAGCCATGCTGCAAATCTTTTGGAAAAAGAATTGGTGTCAGATCATATTGCAGGAAGAGTACATACCATATTAAAAGAATTTTCATCACCTGATCTAGAAAGAAATATAATGAAACATAGTGTAAAAACAATAATATTAGCTCGGGAAACACGCTGGTGTTCATTTAGAGACAATTTGTAAATTTTTTAGCTAATTTAAAGCCTGTGAGAAATGTTATTGCAGACGATATTACGAAAAATCAGATGTAAGAAAACATGTTTTTGATTAAAATTTAAAAAACCAAGTAGAGGATAGCGTTAAATTATTCGATCCTGTATGCAAGCTTTTAATAAATTACAGAGCACACAGGCTTGAATTGCTGATGCAGCTGAGGAATGGTTAACACTGCGTTTACTAGATGGTTTTGAACAATATAACCATTTTATGAAAAACCGACAGCAACAAGCATTAAATATTTATTCTCTCAGCAAATTTTTTACATCCACATTATCAAGGAAAGATGTTATCCAAAGATTGAATAAAATATGTGGAACATTTTCTCAGAGACAATTTAAGTGCTGATGCATTAAATGATTTCCATTTTTTTTTTTTTTTTTTCACAAACTTTTCTCCAAACAATTCGCGAATGTGCAGACTTTCTGGGGATTGGCTGAACTACATCATTCAGAACTAGCTAAGTTAGCCATCAAGTTAAACTCAATACCAGCCTTTTCGGCACAGCTCGAGAGACTTTTCTCAAATTAGTCCTGTATTCACTCTAGACTGAGAAATAGACTTAGTTCAGAAAATTCAAAAAAACTTACATCTATTACCACTTGAAAATAGGGGATGAAAACAGAATAGATGAATATTAGTTTGTTTTCATAAGATATTTTAAATGGCAGTTTTTGGAATCCTTTCTGAATGTACTTTAACTTTATAGTCCTTTTGTTAAGTTGTTATAATTTTGTTATCCATCTGCTGTTTTGTATTTTCATATTTTTAAACAATTATATTAATATGAACACACTGATTTGTAGTTATATTATTTATTTCCAAATTAAAATATTCAGTTATATTTCCGACTGTCGAATATGTCGAAAATTAATGGTGTTAAAACATAATTCTCGACACGTCGAATATGTCAAATTTTCGACGTACCCAACTCTGACTCTACCTCTTTTGCAGTATGGAAACATAAAGCTGGGGCACATTGTATTGAACGTAATATAAGAATAAACTTCTTACATGGTAGATATGTGAAATTTATTCATATTTCAAAAGTTAGGAAAATTGTATTGTACTCTTATCTTTGGATATAATCTATTCATGGGAGAATAATTTTGCCATATAAACTTTTTTGCAATGTCATCAAATCATGTAGTGATTTGGGTCGGTATTTATACAGGGTGAATCTAACCACCAATACCACCCCTTGATAAGCCTACTGGATGCTCCAAAGAAAAAGATAAGATATGTTTGTACACCCAAATCGGGTATGTTCCACTGATTGGTGATAGAGTTAACTTCCGGAACAGACCGTAAATGGGTCACTCTGACCCAAATATTGGATTTTTAAATGGAACATTGTATTTTTTATTACAGATTTAGGTGACATGTAAAAAAATAAGAAACTTATCCAAACCACTTACCCGATACATGTCACCGTTAACCTTGAAAATAAATTTTAACTGCTCTTAACATAAACCAGACCCAGCAACAAGGACATGGCTGTTGTGTGTGGGAGAAATGGATGGCAGAAAATGTAAGCATTCATAAATGTTCACAGTGTCTGCCACCTTGATTTACACGTTCTTGGTTTTCAAAAAATGAAACGATTATCTACCAAACAAATAACATATGTAAACATGCAATTGTCACCAGTATACATTGCTGTCAACATTTCAATCATCTAGTCACTGCTTCATGAAATCATTTAAGTGTCATTTTTGACAAGGCAAAGATGTTCTCCAACGAGGAAGGTTTCGATATGCTCCTGGTGTTAGGTGAATGTCTTCAAAATGGCAGACAAGCCGAACGAATGTATGTAGAGAGGTACCCTGTCCGTGTTGTTCTAACTCAACTTTTCAGGCGCTTGTTGGATTGAATTATTACAACTCGTCAAATTCAACCTCAACACAGTAAGAATTAGCAGATTCGGTGAACAGTAAGAAACGAAATGGCACCTGTCATTTTTGCTGCTGTTGCTATGAACCCCCATGTACGAGTCAAATGTCACCATGCAGGATTATACCACCTCAACCTGCAACAGGCACTTCAACTGACGGATTATCAAAAACGTATCGATTTTTGCAAATGGCTATTGACCAAAGACCTTGAGTTCCATCGATCGATTCTCTGGATCGATGAGGCTACATTCAAAAGCAACGGGGTCGTCAACATGCACAATGCCCATTACTGGCCTCAAGAAGATCCTCATTGGCTGCGAGAAGTGGACAACCAGCATTTGTGGGGCCTCAACACATAGTGTGGCCTCATCGGGTGTCACATCATCGGACCCTACTTTTTCGATGGCATCCTAATTGGCCATGTGTACGCTGCCTCTTTCGACAACGTCCTCTGTCAACTTGTAGAAGACCCCCGCTCAATACATGAGAGATGATGTGGATGCAGCAGGATGGTTTGTCCAAGTACCAGCACCCTGGATGGTGGATCGGAAGAGATAGGCCTATAGCGTGGCCGCCTCGATCCCCAGACTTGACATACCTGGATTTTTTCCTTGGGCCGGGTCAAAGACATTGTTTACGGACATCAACTCACAACAAAAGATGGTATGAAGGTGCAAGTCCGGGCAGCATGTCAGTCGTAGAGCTGCATAGAAATCTTGCGAGCTACTGACAGCGTTCCAACACGGAATGTGTGAATCAAGGTGGCAGACACCGCTTGTCGTTGGGTCTGGTTTATGTTAAGAGCACTTAAAATTTATTTTTAAGGTTAATGGTGATATCTATCGAGAAGGTGGTTCAGATAAAGTTTCTTATTTTTTTACATGTAACATAAATCTGTAATAAAAAATACAATGTTCCATTTAAAAATCCAATATTTGGGTCAGAACGACCCATTTCCGTTTTGTTCCGGAAGTAGGTATTATTATTTAGTTATTACTATGCCATGTTAATTGCTAAACTTGACCATAAAAATGTCTTCCTCAGAATCAGTTGATTTAGAAATCTTTCTTCATGGCAAATACCTTGTTATTGGGTATCTGAAGGGTATTTGTTATTAACAAATTAAAAAAAATATATTGAATTAGAACCCCTCACGAATTCTTTTACCATAAATCTATATATATATATATATATATATATATATATATATATATATATATATATATATATATATATATATATATATATAATGTCAACAACACACCACAAGGGCTTACAGCCTAAATACTATCGTACCGTGGGTGTTGACAAGGAGGAAAGAGGCAGCTTGTTAATTCTGGACTTGAAGGTTTGGAGGTTCGGAGGAGAAGGAAAAACATGTGCCGGCAAGGATTCCACAACTTGGAAGTCCTCGGGACAAAAGAGCGGGCATAACAAGATGTTCTATGTCTGGTGACCTGGACAGTAAAAGGGTGCATTCGCTCTGTTCCCCTGGTAGATCTGTTGGGGGCAGCAGGTGGGGGAACTATGGAGGAAAGCTCCTCTGATCAGTGCCCGTGCAGATATCTATAAAAGAGAGAGAGGCACCTCGGTGGGCAAGGGATGGCAGCCTTTGGGTGAGGGTAGGGTCACCGTTGAGACGTATAGCTCTCTTTTGAATGGAGTCCAGGATAGCGAGTGTAGAAGCGGCAGCAGCACCCCAGATGTGGGAGCAGTATTCGAGGTTTGGCCTTATTGGTGAAGTATATAAGGTATAGAGATTAGCTGGTGAAAAGTATTTGCGAGCCCGGAAGAGGAAACCTAATTTCTTAGCAGCCGCTTCTGCAATTGATGTGACATGTTGGTGCCAATTAAGATTTCGATCCACAGAAATTCCAACAAGAGAAAAGGACTCATTACTTTGAATAACTTGGTTGTTCATTGTGATGGGTCTAGGGCTGGTGTATCTCTTGTGAGAAAGAAAGCAAGACTAAGTTTCGGTGGGGTTGAATTGTACAAGATTTCTACTTCCCCAGTCTAATATTTTTTGGAGATCCACGGAGACAGAACCCTCCATGAGTCTGCGATCCTCATCTAATTGGGCTAAAGAGACAGGCTTAGAATATTGTATATTTGAGTGGAGGGTGCTGTCGTTCGCGTAACTGTGAACTGGGTTGGATGTGCTAGAGAGGAGGTCATTGATGTGAAGAAGAAACAAAGTAGGGGCTAAAGCTGAACCTTGAGGAACTCCTGCATTAATTGGATACAGTTTAGAGGAATGGCCATCAACAACAACAGATATGCTCCTGTTGGAGAGGAAATTTTCTGTCCAGGTACAAAGTTTTGGTGGTAGGCCATAGGCCGGAAGTTTATTAAGCAGCGCTGCGTGCCAGACCTGGTCGAATGCTTTGGGTATGTCTAGAGCAACAATCTGGGATTCACTGTGTTGTTCCATAGACTTGTTTCAAGAATGGGTGACAAAGGAAAGGAGGTCGGCAGTCGATCTGCGCTGACGGAATCCATACTGCCTGTCGTGGATTAGACTGTGTTTTTCAAGAAATTTTAGTAATTTGGTGTTTATATATTTTTCCATCACTTTAGAGACGACTGAAAGGAGAGAAATAGGCCTGTAGTTGCTAGGAAGCGCTTTAGATCCTTTCTTGGGGATGGGTTGTACTCAAGCATTTTTCAGTTACTAGGGAATATGCCTTTATTGTAAGATATCTGAAACGGACGAGTCAGGACAGGAGCAAGTTCTGGTGCGCATTTTTTGAGAACAATTGCTGGGATCTCGTCAAGGCCAGAGGCTTTCCTGGTATTAAGAGAAGAGAGCATCTTTCGTCCCTTTTTGGTTTTGAAAATGATCCGTCATTTTATGCGCGACATTGGGGACTGTTGGTGGTTGAACATTTGGAGGTGGGTTGAGAGTAGAATTTCCGGCGAACAACGAAGCAAAAAGTTCAGCCTTTCCCAGGGCAGTAGAAACAATGTCATCCTGAGACAAGAGGTGGGAACGTGCTCTTGCAGAAATTATTCCCAATAGACTTAGCAAGAGTCCAGAAGGGTTTGCCGCCGTTGGAGCTTGAGATGACTTTGTTTTTGATGTGGTTATTAAACGAGTTTTTTGCCTCAGAAAGAATGCGGAAATAGCGGTTTCTTGCGTCGTTGAATGCTTGACGATTTTCTTGACTGGGATTGTGTAGAAGCGTTTTGTGAGCTTTGACCTTTTCAAGTCTGGCCTTGTCACAGGATTTAGAGAACCAGGGCTTTTGAGTGGCTGAAGATGTTTTCTGTGTACGTGGAATAAATAATTCCATGCCAGCTTGGATAATTTCGGTGACGTTTTGTGAGATATCAGAGGGGTCAGCATGAGAGAAGCAGACAGACGCCCATGGAAATGAGGAAAAGTAATCCCGCATTTCGTCCCAGTTTGCGGAGTTGTAGTGCCAAACGATACGTGGGTGTGATGACTGTGTGACCTCGGGTTGCATTGCACAGGAAGCAGTGACCATGCCGTGGTCTGAGCGACCAAGGAGGGCGGTGACTGATATCTTATAGCATTCAGGTTTTGTAGTAAGAAGGAGATCCAAGGGATTTGAGCTGTGTGTTGTGATACAAGGAAAGTAGGTTGCTGAACCATATTGGCCAAAGAATTTCTGACTGCAAAGGCCTCCGCTGCTCTCCCTTGTGGATCGGTTTTTGAAGATCCTAGCCATTCCTTATTATGGACATTGAAGTCGCCAAGAATAGTGACCTCGGAGGAAGGATATTCAGAAATCAGATAGTCGGTTTTTTCAGAAAGGTAGTCAAAGAGCTCGACAAAGTTGTTGTCAGAAGGTGACCGGTAAATGCAACAGATGAATTTAGTTGCAGCCCTGAGAGAGAGTTTTATCCATAGTATGTCTTTTCTTCCAGCTTCTAAATTGGGGAGTCTCGTGCAGGGTAGATTGTTACGGACGTATGCGCACACGCCTCCATGCAATCTAAAGGAAGTAAGGAGCTCATACCCCAGGAAATTAAGGTGATTAGTGGCTGTTTTGGTACTGATTTGGGTTTCAGTGAGGAAGAGGAGTTGGGGCCTGTTAGCCTGGAGGATTATTGCACCGTTAATGTCAAAAACACCAAGCCAGACACAAGTGACATTATATGATTGCAATTACATTACAAGTAAAAGAATATAATTAATCATAACATTTTTTTACTTAGATTATCATTTTATTAAGAGGATATACTTCATGGAACAATATTTGAAGTATATAACATGTAATTGACTTTTATTGTAATTCTCATATTATTTTTCTAAGTTCATATTTAATTACTTGTTGATGCAGCATCTGATTTTATTGTTCTTTCAGATACGTCGAATCAAAGACGATGTTGAATACTACATAGACCATGAGCCTGATTTCCTTGATAGTGAGTGCATATATGATGACATAATCGGTATGGACGAAGTTGAAATATCCGGTGTCGGACTGCCATCGTCGGCGACGACGGACAGTAACGAGACAGCGGGTAGTCCGACGTCAATTATTTCAGGATCATCCCCAGTCGTTTCACCTTTGCCTTCCAGTCAGCCTTACAATCATTCGAGTGACAGTTCCAACGAGCTGGACAGGAAACTAATATACAAAGATGTTCCTAAGGTGAGATTTTTTCTATTCAAATTGTTGCGTTCACATAACTATAATAAATTATGGATTAATGGTTTATTTTCATCATTTGTTAATTTAAGATATACAGGTGTTCAGAAATGACATCCAGCAAGTCTGCTGAAAATTTGTCACAGTTCATGGCTTTTTCTCCTGAAAATTTTTTGTAATATCTGGAGTCCCACGCTGGTCACATTCTGCACTTTATTATTTATTTTGTTTGTCACTGATTTTCATAATTATGTATTTTGTGACTTACTTCCGACTCAGATTTTTCTTTGTAAATAATCAAAGGTTGTCACTACAAGTGCCTGCAAATTACAGAACACCCCTAAATAACAAGGGTGATTATTTTTAGTTAACATATATTACCAAAATAAAAAGACTTGCCACTAAAGTTCTAATTCTTTTGAAAGCTGAGATTTTTAATGTTCGTTAAAACATCCATTTAAAAATATTAACAAAGTTTGATCGAATTAAAATTCAAGTGAATTGATAACATGTGGTTGATATTGCATATATTTTGTACTAAATTATTAATTAAAAAAAAATTATAAATTGGTTAAAATAATCAAAGGAAACTGTTAATTTTCAATAACGATGCTTTATTTACCACACTGTATTACATAGCAATTACTATATCATTTTTGGTTAAAAAATATATACATTTTAGTCAATAAACAGGGTTATGGTTTCCTTTCATCAGTGAATCAGTTGGATCATTACGGTTAGAGAAAAACAACGGTAATATGGTTCTTTATCTAATTCAGATCCCCAATAACTTATAACCAGTGAAACATTTGTTTATATAGCTACATCAAAAAATCTTGTTGTTAACAAAGCGGTCATCTTCGGTAAAATTTCTTAGTATGGCCTCCTCTTGCATTTATTGGTAGGTTAGGTTAGGCTAGGTTAGGTTTGAATGTGAGTGTGTGCCATGCCGGTCCCTCCACCGCGACCATAAGATGCCATATTTGTAGGATTTAATTAAAACCCAACTTTTTAATATAATTTCATTGGCAGGCCAAATAATATAGGATTCTTGTTTGTTTAATGAACGCAAACCATATGTCTTAAATAATCTTCAAATCCCAGATAAGCCCCTAAAATGTAGACCCTTTTTAATTATTCGGAAATTTTTGCACATTTAAAAACATTTATTAGCAAGTACGAATAAATTAACGAACTGAACTCTCAAAATTAATTTGATGCTTCTCGCTTGCTGCTGATGTCCATTCTCCCAGCCCGTCTTTATTTTTCACATGTCGTCTTATTTCATGAACTGTTTCATAACGATAGAACAAAATCTAAAAATTCTAACTACTCCATTTTCTGAGTACATGAAGTGGGTCATTTATGGAAGTGATTCTCAGTTGAGGAAGACCAAGTATAGGATTCTTGTTTGCCCATCCACATAGTAGAGCTAAGATTTTGATGTTTCATTCTATTATCGCGTTCTATAACAGTTAATGAAATAAGATGACTTTCGGAAAGTAAGGGAGGGCTGTGAGAACTGACGTCAGCAGCAAGCGAGTGCATGTTTTTTAACAAGGCAAAGTTTCTTTAGGTCGTGTCAATTAACCCTAGACAAGTTTATATGGGCCTACAATAATACATGAATTTGCTTTTTATACATGAGCCTAATTATTAGTTAGATGGCAATGATAATTAGGGAAACACTAGGTAGTTTTTATCAACAAACCAACAGCTTGCTATGAATCTGATAGATAAAAAGGTATTTTGTAAACACTAGTTGTTGCAGCAAGATATTCGGTAATGTGGTCGCTGTAGCGCCGATAAGGCATTAAGAACATTTTTATGATAACCACAAGGAAAATAATTCTCTTTCAGCCTGTAAAACCAACTGCGGTTCGAGCAACAACAAATATGAACACAACAAACAATTCCATCTTAAATTCCAGTAACAACAGTAGTACAACGTCCACTCCCAGCAGTAAAACAGTGTTTGCAAGCAGTACGCCGAGTAAACCGCCGAGAGAAAGTTCGCCTGTAACAACACAGATCTCTTCATCCGGAAACTTCGCCTCCGTCACTGCAAGTGCTACCTGCAAGGCTAACGCATGTAAGTTTACTATATGGTCTTTCTAACATTTCACTGATCATTTCACGAAGCTTCAAACCTATGATCAGTACTGATAAGTACATTGTGGAAAACTTGGTTTATCATAACGCATTTCTTGATCTAACAACTGTTTCACCAGCAGAGTCTATTTGGTCAGAGGATGAGTACAACTAAACAAACAGAAAACTGCCCTGAATGTGTATATAGAAAGTCATTCGTGCAACTCATTCCTATTTCTTTGGAATTCTGATATTTTGGGGTTGGTGTCAAGTTGGGATGTTATATCGATTTGAAATAGTGGCAATTTTGTATCACTTCCAGTTATATCGGAAGCGGCTCACAGTTTCTTATGTTAAATGAAACACCCGGTATGTTTTTACATTTTTCAAATTTCTCTGCTAATTTCAGGTCGATTTAGTTACCTAATCTATCTTGGGCAGTTTTTGAGATATTAGCACTTACCTGTCAAAATTGACAGTTGTAGTGTGATTTTAAAAATTCATTATTTAGAAACACATGCGCCTTAAATGTTTTGACAATAAATTAACGCAAATACGTATTAATAGCTCATAGTACAAAAGTTATCTTTTGTTATACATGATGCTCATACAATTAGCATATTTTCTGAAATAAATAAACAATTCAATTTTATATATATATATATATATATATATATATATATATATATATATATATATATATATATATATATATATATATATATATATATATATATATATATATATATAAAGGTACCTATATGTTTAACATCCGCATCCTATTACAGATTTAATTACCATTACCATCATTTTTCTATTTATGTTCCTCTACCTATCTCTATTAGTTTTACAGGGTTTCCCATATGTCAAATTCATAGAATGTATCAACTTAACCCGACCCCAAATTTTCAAAGAAATTGGAACCCCCAAAAAAATTTAATGAATGACTGTATACAGTTGCACAATTATAAGGGCTCTCTTAAAAGCTATAAGTTTTTTAGGTTACAACATTTTTTTATAGGTCACTAGATGTAGACAAAAGAGTGGCACTTTTTCTGTAATGTTTTAAAAACCATAGTGGCAATTTTGTATCACTTCCAGTTATATCGGAAGCGGCTCACAGTTTCTTATGTTAAATGAAACACCCGGTATGTTTTTACATTTTTCAAATTTCTCTGCTAATTTCAGGTCGATTTAGTTACCTAATCTATCTTGGGCAGTTTTTGAGATATTAGCACTTACCTGTCAAAATTGACAGTTGTAGTGTGATTTTAAAAATTCATTATTTAGAAACACATGCGCCTTAAATGTTTTGACAATAAATTAACGCAAATACGTATTATTAGCTCATAGTACAAAAGTTATCTTTTGTTATACATGATGTTCATACAATTAGCATATTTTCTGAAATAAATAAACAATTCAATTTTATATATATATATATATATATATATATATATATATATATATATATATATATATATATATATATATATATATATATATATATATATATAAAGGTACCTATATGTTTAACATCCGCATCCTATTACAGATTTAATTACCATTACCATCATTTTTCTATTTATGTTCCTCTACCTATCTCTATTAGTTTTACAGGGTTTCCCATATGTCAAATTCATAGAATGTATCAACTTAACCCGACCCCAAATTTTCAAAGAAATTGGAACCCCCAAAAAAATTTAATGAATGACTGTATACAGTTGCACAATTATAAGGGCTCTCTTAAAAGCTATAAGTTTTTTAGGTTACAACATTTTTTTATAGGTCACTAGATGTAGACAAAAGAGTGGCACTTTTTCTGTAATGTTTTAAAAACCATGTATTCTAGGAGTCCGGTATTTTATACAGGATCATAATTTGTCATTCTAGTTGCTATGGTGATGGTCTCAACAAATACCTGATTTATTGTTCATATTATTTCACTATCAAAAGATACATGATACCTCATACATTAACCCTTTGTTCCCGGCAAAAAAAATAATTATTAGAAAATGTGATGTAAAAATTTTAAAGTATCGTTCCTTAGGGCTCTTAGAACAGATAAAGTAAGTCCATATATATATATATATATATATATATATATATATATATATATATATATATATATATATATATATATATATATATATGTATGTATGTATATATATATATATATATATATATATATATATATATATATATATATATATATTTTATATATATTTTATATATATATATATATATATATATATATATATATATATATATATATATATATATATATATATTTATACTATGGTTTCAGTATGTAACCACTAGAAAACTAAAGCATGGCGAGTTTAAATTACACACTATGTAAGGCTAGATGTGTTCTCACCACAATTAGAACCGTACACCGGTTTCACTCTAATTAGAGCTTCTCAGTACAACATACTAACTGCAGCGAAAATACACCTATAAAGGAATACGGCAATGGTGACCAGCCTTCCAACACTAAGTAAGACACGAAGCACGTGCTGCCACCTCATTGCGGAACCAAGTAGTATGTTGTCACGGCAGCTCCAAATAACACAGAATGTTAAAAAATAGAGACTGTATACAACCAACTAACAATTTAGAAAATTGTCAGCCCTGGCCCATTTCTACCCTGATATAGGGACAAAGTATGTAAGGCTATATACATTCTCACTACAATTAGAACCGTAGACCGGTTTCGTTCTAATTAGAGCTTGTCAGTACGGCATACCAATTGCAGCGAAAATACACCTATAAAATAATACAGTAGCCATTTTTACACCTTTGTATTTTTTAAAATTAAAATACGTTGTGAGCTACTAAAATTTTGTTTGCGAGCTACCGGTAGCTGGCAAACAACAGGTTGGGGACCACTGGTGTGAGAGCTGGGCGATGTTGGGATTGGGCCTTAAGGTAGTGACTACTCTTGGTTGCTTCTCAGTAAACAGTGTAAGAAAATCACCATGTTACTCTAGCTGCCAGGTAAGTTGAGCACCTCAAAATCTTTCGAATTGCATATACCACCCTCGACAGTTTGGAACATAAATCTTCTACATGCTGCAGCCACTTGAGTGAGTTGTCCATCAGGACTTCCAGAAATCTCACACACTCAAGCTGACCCGCATTTCTTATGCTAAATTTCCTTATTCTAGTCTTATCAACATTCAGCTGCAGTGCATTGCCAGAAAACAAATTTTTCGCTTGACATGCTAGTTAAAGCCTGTTTGTGGACTTATGGTCACTTCTAGATCTGTTGAGCTTATATGTTGTATCATCTGCAAACATGTAGGTTCCATATTTTTCAATACTTAGAAAGGCGTCATTGACATAAATCATAAAGAGGATGGGACCCAACATAGATTCTTGCGGTACTCCAGCTTTCAAACAGCCTACTGGACAATTTGTTGTTCCACTTGACCATCTGCACTCTGTTATAGAGATACGATTTGAACTGATCATATACCAAACTCTTGACACCATAATAGTAGAGCTTATCAAGGACATAGTGATTCACATTTATACATTTATGGTTACAACAATCAAGATTTTTTATGGACACAATATTAATTTTTTTCTGGTTGCAGTAATGTATCCCCCGAGGTAGTTTTATTTGGCTTTATTTATGTATACTATAAGAACAATAAATGATATAGAAGAAAGGCTGTGACTTTCTGACATAATTATAACAAAATATTTTTTTGTCATATTCAAGTAGTAGTGAAATTAAAAAATCTCGGGACGCAGCAAGTGCGTTATGTTAGTGATTTTTTATTAAATGCTTCAAATTTGAATAACTCAATTTTCTATCAATCTAGAAAGTTTAATTTTGGTATGTAGTAAGGTCTTTCCTAAGGCAAGATATCCACCAAATTTACTTAAAATAACTTTGTAATTTTCGGAGAAAAAAATTTTTTTCGAAAGAAAATTTAAAATTTGAATAACTCAATTTTATATAAACTTAGAAAGTTGAATTTTGGTACGTAATAAGGTCTCTCCCAAGGCAACATATATAGTAAATTTCATTAAAACAGCTTTGTTATTTTCGGAGAAAACATTTTTTTTTCAAAAGAAAACTCAAAATTTTCCCAGAAAACCTCGTCCAATTTTCCTGGTTAACGAACTCATCCAAGCCATTAATAAAAGAAAGGCACTTGCCGAGTTTCATCGAAATTGGTTGATTATTTTTTGAGTTATCAGATGGATACATATATATATATATATATATATATATATATATATATATATATATATATATATATATATATATATATATATATATATATATATATATATACATATAAAAATTGTAACTAACCCCGAATATGGGTTCTAGTGGTCCTAGTTTGCGCTCATTTGAAAAAAAATTGCATAATCTCACAATCGATACCTCTCTATTAGGGAATTTTTTTAAATAAAAATTCACTAATAATGTCAGTATTATTTTAATTTCATTACTACTTAATAATAAATATTATTTTTTAAAACGTGAGAAAGAAGAAAATGTATTTAAGCTATGAAATGAGGAATATATTACTTTCTGATTTCACAGATGTAAGACTTGTAGTAGTGTTGGGTTTGTGCCAAATTAAAAACGAATCAGAGAAAGACAGAAAATAGAAAGATAATCCTTTTATGAGCATTTGTTTGTTAAGCAAATGTATTTTTATTGTCAACGGGTTCTTCGTTTTTCCTGCACTTTAATATTTTAGTTTGTTTTAATTTTTGACAGAACTACAAAGAAAACTTCTACGAGTCTTATATCTTCACGTGTGTGTCATTTCATCACTTGAAATAGATTATCTTCTATTTTGTACATTTTTTGTAATAAATAATAATTATTAAGCGAATTGGTAGCGACCTAAGATCACTAAAAACAAAAAATGTGAAAAACTTGCATCTAACAGGTATATATTGATCGACCCTCGTATATTTAGCTAAGAATGAAAAAAGGTTGAAGACATGTTAGTGATGGGGAAAAAATATAACTGGAGCAAGATCTTAACATAATTTATGAAGCGATGATTAACGTTAATCATTTTTGACAGTTTTATTTAGAATGCATCCTTTATAGAAGTTGTGTCTTATGCAAGCGCAAGCCAAGCTTATTTGTATGACACATTGTATAATTATGATAAATATATATTATTATTTAAAAAGGGAAAAATAAAACCCACTTAAGTGATATTACCGCAACCAGAAAAAATCTTCTATCTTTTAGTGAAAAGAAACAACATGGTCCATAAAAAAAGTTGACTGTCGTAGCTCCTAAATGTATGAGCTCAGATATTTTTTTATGTCGCCATGATAGCCAGAATGACACATGACCTGCATAAAACTTCAGACCTGTGGAATGCCTAATTTTTGCGAATATGAAAGAAAGAAAGAACATTTTTAGTCTATTATCTATATCTAGTGACCTATGAAAAATGCTTACCGCATTTCAACATGGGTAAGATTAAAAAAAAATTTAAAACATGTAAAAAGCATGTAAAAAATAAAATTAACAAGATCAATTGCTGAGATTTTTTTTTCCAAAAATTTCTTGTTTAGAATTAAGGAAATCATTACTAGCTTTAATTTCACTTGTATAATTAAATAAGGCATTTGCAAGAACTTCAGTAAGTTCTTGATATAAATGATATCGCATACAGCATGCTAGATTGGCTACCTTTCGCAAAGGTATCTAAAAACCAAACCCAAGTTTGTGTAATTGGCTATAAATATTCAATATGTAATTTGGGTTAAGCTTTATCCAAGGTGTGGGCCATCTGTGTTTTGCTTTTGAAGTGTGGTATTTTGACATTTCTCAACACTGACATGTTTGAAATTGCCAATATGAGGCTATGAGGCTATGAGGTGCAAAGTGGCCTAAGCCCGAAATACAACAAATGAGAATAATGCCTCTGAAGTTTTTGATATTTCCCCACTCTAATAACACTGTTAATATAAAAGGAATATTGCAATATTTTTGCTAAACAAGATACAATTTTAAATTGTTTTATTAGGTGTTAATTAAAATATGGAAAACCTAAATTTTTTTGCAAAAAATGAGAATTAGGCCACACTGGTTTTTTCATATAAGCAGCAATATGTGGTTTAGGCCACTTTGGCACACTGGTATTAGGTCAAAAATTCTTGATTATACGGACTTTATGAATGGATAACAGATAAAATCAATAAACCAAGAGTTTTTATTGAGAATTTAACTGAAATATGTAGGTACATTAAATTTACACATTACACATTGAAAAAGTTTGATGGACTAATATTTTTATTCCAGCATTTCTTCTCTATCGCTAGAAACGGCAATAAAATCTTCAGATACATCGTCGGCGGTCTTCAGATTTGCATACAAATTATGATGAATGGGGGGTATAAACTGGATTAATTCCATTAGGTCAGCTTTTTTTTTCACATCAATTTTGCGGCTGTTCGGATATAGCAAATCACTCAGGTTTGCAGGAAAAAACAGAATTTATTTTCTTCATATCTACTTCATTGAATAGAACTAATTCGCTGTTTGAATATTTACACGAAATTATAAAAGGCTTATTTTTTTTTCTAAACGGATCCATTGCATTTTCATCCATTCAACTTTGAATTTATTGGACGCAACTTTTCTGTTAGTAATGCTACTTTCTAATTGTTTGGTAGAAAAAAAGTTTTCTGATTTCATGTGGACGATATTGAATGGAGTCTTTTTTCTATCGGTCATAACGACACGAGACCAATCTTCAGGGATGTAAATTTCTTTATAGTACTTTTTCTCTTTTTCAATGAGTCCAAAGTTCTGGTCACAAGCAAGATAAGAGTGACCACTAACTAGAAATTTGTGGTCAATTTGTTCAACTATGAAAGAAGGGGATGAAACTATGTAAGAACATAAAAGGGAAAACTTTATATTCCGATTTTGCCCACCGCACTGATCGGAATACATTATGACTCTCCTTGTTGTCACATAATTTTTTATATAAAGTACATTATGCACGATCCTATTTCTTGAGGACGCCTTGAGGGTATAGCCTCGTGCCACATGAACATGTATGCTTCTCCGAAACTAAAATTGTGTACTCCTAAACAATACGTCCAGAGCTGACGTTTGTAGTAGCAGATACCTGTTGTTTCACTTACCGATGTTTTCTGCCATTTTCCACCAACAACACACCTTTTAAACAATAATAATTTGCAGACTGTTTAAGCTGACAAGTTAGAAAATAAATATTCAGGTGTACTTTTCTTTATTGACAACCGCTAACTGCTTTCATAGGCATAGTGGCCTAACCCACAATATATGTGGGTTAGGCCAGCATTACCTTTTGAATTATGGATATAATTGTAATGCAAAAGGAATTTACGCCGACATCTACCAACCGGTAGCCGAATGTTGCTTGGGCCACTTTGCATCTGAAAGTACT
The DNA here is from genome assembly GCA_964006375.1 of Tillus elongatus. NCBI lineage: Eukaryota > Metazoa > Arthropoda > Insecta > Coleoptera > Cleridae > Tillus > Tillus elongatus. The sequence goes on along the minus strand of OZ023263.1, from coordinate 79,143,959 downwards.
TAAATAACAGGTAACTTTACTATAATGAACGCGTTTTGGTAAAATTGTGGGTTAGGCCATTTTGCATCTCACAGCGTCATATATGGTGTGAAAAATCGCAGGATTACAGATCTCTTTGTACAGCTTAAACATGTATGTAAATAACTATAAAATAATAATTATTTAAGCACAGTTTTGTAATAATAGATCAAGTATATTAAGCCCATTTAATACAAGACTTTATACATCATGTTATATTTATTTAGATATCGTTTTAGCAGACATAAGTGTGTAAAAAAAAGTGTCATTTTGAAATAAAAGTTTCAATTGATGTCACTATTATAAATGTTTGCAGTAAGTTGCAAATGATTAAATTTTAAAATTTGAAATCAAATAGAGGAGAGAACGAGAGTGAGAGAGAGAGTGGGTGGACAGGTGCGTAAAGTCCGTGAGCTTATTTATGGCATGTCACAGGGACTGTGCTGGGGTCTTCCTTATTTATAATTTATATGAACAGCTTGTTTTATCATCCAACTTGCGACAAGATTGTTAGCTTTGCCGATTATGTTTGTATATCTTACAGTGGGGATTCCTGGAAAGAATTAAATTCTATTGCTCAGGGTGATCTTAAAGGTATTGTTGGGTGGTTTGGAGCAAACAAATTAACAATCAGTTTCGACAAAACAATGTATCTCCCCCTCACATCGTATAGTAATAATTTGCCAAATTTGATGCCCTTGGTTATAAATTGCAAAGGTGCATCTCCCAGAAACAGGAAAGCAAGGTACCTTGGGGTTTACATAGATCGAGATATGAGGTGGAACAGACATATAAACAGTTTCATTAACAAATTCCGAGGATTACTGTCGAAATTTAGACATCTAAAATCTTACCTTGATATGAAGCACATGATGACCGTCTACTATTCACTGGTGTAATCACAAATAACTACGAAATATTGAGATGGGAAGGAGTCTATGGTAACCATGTGTCTAATGAGATAAACATGCTTATTAAGAATAATATACAATATACAAATTACATATCCCAGTGATGCTCTGTATGATGAGGCTAAAATACTTGATCCATGACAAGTATATTGCTCAATAATAATAATAAGTGTTTATGAATTAAGGCTGTCCATGAAAGAGAAAAAACATTGATACAATATTAGAAATGCTCCCATTTATATGCCATGTTGCCTGAAAACATAAAAGATATTAAAAATTATGTAGCATTTAAAAGGAAGGTAGATGAATGGGTCCTAATCAAAGGAAGAAAAAAACCTAATGATATTGTGAATAATAAGAGGTGACTGATTGAGTGTAAAAGGTATGTAACTACGGGTGGATGGTTGTATGTCGTATGTGTGTGTATTGCTGTGTGTGTGTGTGTGTGTGCTTGTGACTTAAAATGAGTGATAGATAATGTGTGCTATTTGTCTGAGAAAATAGAAAATGGAAGTGTGAAGTTGGTGGGTTGGAGTGAAATAGAGACAAGGGGTGGAAATTTAGATTGTGACTTAAGGGATATGTAGTTAAACATGCTCAACTGTGAGAAAACAGGTAATGATGCAAAATTAATCTCATATGTTGTGTTTCAATTATCAGTGTGTTTTATTTGTTGACATGTTTTATTTTAAGCTATATTTTAGATGTTTATATTAGTAGGTTAAAATTTACGGAATATTGTGATTGTGATGATTAGAGATGCCATGAATGTTTGTTCGGCTTAAGCTGTGTGCATTTCGTGCAAGGCAGGTTATGACCTGTCTCATTGCGCTGCATACGAAGGTGACGGGGCAGGTGTATTTGTTTTATTTGTGAGTAGATCATGTCACGGCATGCACTATTTGTTTATAATTGCATCACATTGTGTTTTACTAATGGTCATTTTTACTATAAAAAAAATATCACTGTTTGCCGAAAGCTTCCCAAAATGGCACCATTTAATTAAAAAGATAGATAGATAGTTTTATTCCACTTATCTGCTGTACAAAGGCAGATGTGTTCGTCATAAAAATACATTAAAAAAAACATAAAATATGTGTGCAAACCATTACAAAATATCTGCAACAAACACACACAAAAAAAAAACACAAGTAAGAGGTTATCACAGACTAAAACTGGCTAAGCGCTAATAGGCAACAAGCCCGAACAGGTTGCACAAATAATACATAAAAAAATAAATTATTAAACTACATAAAATCAAGTCACACACAAGAAAAACTCCTCCACTCTGCTAAAAATTCTTGCAGTGAGTAAAAACATTTTTGCTGGAGATAAACACATAGTGTGTTTTTTAAATTTATTTCCGGATTTAATTTGTCTCAGCACGAGTGGTAAGTTATTAAAAAACTTGACAACAGCATAATAGAGCAACCGCTCGTAGCCAGCCGAACGATGCCTAGAGATTGGGATGGTGTATCTGTCCCGTAGGCTATGTGAGTGACCAGCTTCAGCGTCCGAATCGAAAATCTTTGGGTAAGACCTGACAAGCATACTGCCCTTAAAATGTAAACAGAATAGACAGTCAGAATACCAGAGTCACGAAAATACTGGCGGGATGAGCATCTAGGGCCCAAACCGAATAGGAGCCGGATTATTCTCTTCTGAATAACAAAGACTCGCTGCGTCTTTGAGGTGGTGAGTGTATTATAATTTCATATTGAATAGGCCATGGAGTAATAAACAGACAACAGTGTTTTTGTATCTGACAGAGTTTTAAGTCTCCTCAAGGCAAAAAATGAACCATTTAGTTTGTTACAAACTGAACTAATCTGGGCGTCCCAGCACAAGTTACCCTGCATGATCATTTCCAAAAATGACACAGGGCCAGCGACACTCAACCCACCAGACGCCAAACCTTTTACCAAACTTTCAGGTGGATTTTTTCTCCTTGAGAAATTGACTACGGCCGTTTTGTCGATATTAAGGACCAATATATTAGATCGACACCACAACTTGAAGTCCTGGAGCACTCTCAATGTACGGATCTCAAGGTCCCCAAAATTACTCCCAGCAACGACCACCGAAATGTCGTCCGCATACATGGTGACATCAACCTCTCCCAGATGAGTTGGCAAATCATTGACGTAAGCCAAAAAGAGCAGTGGTGACAAAATGGAACCCTGAGGGACGCCCAGCCCCATGTGATACTCCGCTGAAAGTCCAGCGTCCACACGTACACGGATCATTCTGTTGGATAGATATCCACCATAACAGTGAACCCCTGATTCCCATTGCTTCCAACTTGTGCAACAAAATCTTATGGTCAATGGTATCGAACGCTCTACTTAGGCCGAAAAAGATACCACTAACCTTTAATCCCGTGTTTAGATGACTATTGATATCAAATAGAAGTCGAGAAACAGCAGTTTCTGTAGACATACCACTGCGGAAGCCGTGCTGACAATCGGAGAGCACACATTCCTTATCAAAAAAAGCGAAGATTCTCTTAAACACGATCCTTTCAAAGATTTTAGCGAATGTACATAACAAGGAGATTGAACGAAAATTTTCTAATAAAGTCGCGTCCCCCGTTTTATAAAGCATTATGACTAGAGCTCTCTTCAGTAATGAAGGGAAGTGTCCGGTATCAAGAGAAACATTGATAACAAAAGTTAGCGGTATAACTATTAAGTCTATAACGCTTTTCACTATATTTGTTGGGGCATTATCCATACCAGCGGAATTAGAATTCTTTAACGCCCTCACACATTGAAAGATCTCCTCCATTGTTACTGGAGGCATATATATTGTGTTTGAACAGGAGGCCACCGCAGTACCACGCCTGGATGGGCTCTCGTCAAAGTTATGTTTAATATTAGTTTTAGTAGATGAGCACAAATATTCGCCAAACCTTCATACCACCAGTTCACTTTTGCTGATCAGAACTCCATAAAAAATTGGCTATTTGAGAATATAATGAGATTTGTAGTGATACCTTTTTGTCAGTATTCAGCCGAATAGTACGCAGTATTCGGCTGAATACCGAATAATTGCTGAATATTCGTGACATCTCTAGTGATGATAATGAATTATTTCGCATACAAGCATAAAGCTTCTGCCAAAAATTATTGTTATCTCGAAAATTATTTACTCCTAAATAATTGCATCATTATTTATAAAACTCAACCCCTTAAGGGTGGTGATAACAACCCTTATATTTTAAATAGGGAACATGGGTCAAGTGTTACATCATTTGAAAACATTTTCTTTTCTGAATTCAGCACACTAATTCTTTGGAAGTTTTATCAACTCGTTTAAAAATTATTCACAGTTGAAGATGCAAAAACGCATTACACTCATTCCGATAAGAAATGTGCTGATAGTCAATGTTTTGTTGGTTTGTAAACAAAAAATTGACTATGAGAACATTTCTTATCGGAATGAGAGGAATGCGGTTTGTTATTTCAGTTTATCGGTTGGGTCGGTTTGATACTTGATAGTACTACCGACAATTAATTTCACAATGGTGTATTCTGTAGAAGAAAGAGTTGAAATAATTACTCTTTTTTCAAAAACGATGACTGTGCCAACCGCACCGCAAATTTATTTAATGAACGACATCCGAACAGACATGTTAAGCGAAAATACATTTTGGAGTTAGTTGCAAAGTTTCGACAAAGTGGTTCAGTAGCCAACAAAAAATGGGATCCTGAACGTGAATTTCCGGTTAGAAATGAGACTACTAGGATTGAAGTTTTAGGACAAATTGCTGCAGACCCAACTTTGAGCACGAGAAAATTGGCCACTGTTTCAAACATCAAAAGAAGAACTATTCAGCGAATATTGAAGCATCATAAATTTCACCCGTATAAAATTCATCTTGTACAACAACTGAATGAAGATGATTTTGATCGGCGGCTGGAGTTTTGTGAAGTTATGACTGCACGAATAGCTGATAACGGGAACTTTCTGTTCAATATCTGTTTTTCAGACGAGTGTACATTTTTTTAAACTCTACAGTCAATCGTCATAATTGTCGTTATTGGGCAGATAATAATCCAAGAAATTTTCATGAAGTCCACACTCAAACTCCACAGAAATTGAATACCTCGACTGGCATTTTTGGAGGCCGTTTAATCGGACCAATTTTTCTTGATGGCAATTTGAGTGGCTAAACGTATTTGGAGTTCCTAGAAGATATCGTTTACCCTCTACTAATTCAGATTGTTGAAAATGATTATCGCTATCAAGAAAATCCATGAGTGTTTCAACAAGATGGAGCTCCTTCCATTTTTCACAACGTGTTAGGGAGTTTTTGAACAGAGAGTTTCCAGAGCAATGGATTGGGCGTAGAGGTGCTATTGAGTGGCCCCCTAGATCACCGGATTTAACTCCTTTAGACTTCTTTCTATGGGGCCATTCAAAGAGTAGAATTTACGCAACAGAACCGGAGTTTCTGGAAGAATTACGACGACGCATTGTTGAAGAATGCCGTGTAATAACTGCATAAATGCTCCAGAATGTCAGAGCTCGTTTTGAACAAAATTTGTACTTTTGTATGGAAGCTGGAGGTTGACAATTTGAACACTTACTTAACTGAATAAACATTTTTGAACGTTTGGTTTTGTTTTTTAGTTTGTTTTTTTTTTAACGAAAAATTGACTAATTAGTGCATTTCTTATCACAATGAATGAAATATGTTCTTGCAACTCCAACTGTGAATAATTTTTAAACGAGTTGATAAAACTTCCAAAAAAATTTGTGTGCTAAATTTAGAAAAGAAAGAGCTTTCAAATGATGTAACACTCGACCCATGTTCCCTATTTAAAATATAAGGGTTGTTATCATCACCCTTAAGGGATTGATGTGACAAAGTTGAGTTTTATGTCAAAACATGTCCCCCTCAATAATAAAATTGACGTGTTTCTTAAAAAAAAAAAAATCTCTGGACGCAAATCGGTCTGTTTCGTTTTCAATGTGCCACCCTGTATATGATCTGTGTAGAAAGTAGAAAAATAATTAAGAAGGTTGACCGTAATTTAATTGTTTACATGTCTGCTTCTTCAAGATCAGTTAAATGTGGAAGCTTTACCACCACAAATTTTGTTAATTTCTGTTTTTTAACATTATGTAATTTGTTTCTTCAATATCAGTTGAATGTGGAAGCTTTACTACCACAAATTTTGTTAATTTATGTTTTTTAACATTATAAAATATAGTTCTTTGATGTGTAAAGTTATTTGAATAAAGCTATAAAGAAACACTTACCTCTATCATGAAAAATTTGAATTTCGAGTCAGGGAAATTATAATTACTTTTAAGGTGTGAACTATGGATATGTCAAGGATTCTTGCTACCCCTTTAAGCAGCATGCAATTTATTAACTTGAGGAAAATACATAATTCTAAGAAAAGCATCAATTGAACTATTAGCGAAAGAGGGCTATAAGGAGACGATAATCTGCTATGAATTTGAGTTTACAGCCAATTTAATGACATTATTTGCCATAAATAACATAAGATATACCAGGCTCTTACAACGGAAAAATCTTGAACAAATATTAAAGGGCGTAGTTGTAATAGCTATTTTAAAAAGATGGCCCACCCGCTATACCTTAAAAATTACGCAAATGAAGTCTTACACAAAAGCCAAGCAAAACATTATTTATTATTTCTATGATCTACACACTGTAATATAACTCATATTGGGCTACTCTTCTCGGATGCCCAGGTTCATTTTTTGAGAAGTTGCTGTGTGTATTTGTGTTTTCCTTGGCTGTCTTTTTTATGTAACCCTTCCTCCCTGCAAAAGCAGCTCAGAGCTTCTGGACAAGAGGGTGTTATTTATATGGTGTTATTTGTTATTTATTTATTAATATTTATTGTCATTATTTTTTTATTATCATTGTTTATTTATTATAGTTCACTTTGCAGCCAACGGTGATAGTTTCTTGATTTCATCTATTGTTGGAAATCAGATTAACAGCTCACTGGCCCCAACGAGTATTGTAAATACAACGGTTCATTCAGCAGCACCGTCTTCAGCACAAGTAAGATTTTTTAATTTATTATTTTTTATTTGTGATGTGCAGTCATAACTTCTAGATTTGTTTCTGTTAAATAGTTTTAATTGGTTTGATCTACAGTGACTGTATAAAGACAATGTGGTCATATGTTCGTCAGATTTTCGATTGGTCAACAATCATGCGGGATCAGCAACGCCATGTTTTAATATTTTTTGTACAGAGCCTTATGGGAGGAACAGGGGAATCGAAGCATTTATGTGTTAATGCATGCATCAGTGAGGGAAAAAACCTACAGGGATCGCAAGTAATAATGATAAAGAAATGACTCAAGTGATATTTCATTTCGGAGTGTCCTTTTAGTGAATTTTCATTAAGAAAATTCACTAAAGAGAGGTATCGATGGTGAGACTTTCGGAAAATTTCTTTAAATGAGCACGAATTAGGGCCTATGGAACCCATTTTCATCATCAGTTAAAATGTTTATATATATATATATATATATATATATATATATATATATATATATATATATATATATATATATATATATATATATATATATATATATATATATAAATAAAGTATGTATGTATATATCCAACCGATAAGTCAAAAAATACTTCACTGATTTGGACCAAATTTGGGAATTATCTTTATTTTGCTAATGGTTTGGATGAGTTCGTTTATCAAATATTAGCTGCCAATTTTTCTTACTAAAAAATAAAAAAATATTTTTTAAAACGCAGTAACTCTCAAATTGTTTTAAGTGATTGAAACGAATATTTACAACTTTAAAGAACATAGACAGGCGTGGTTGTATACCAATTTTCAAGTCGTTTGATCAAAGGAAAATAAAGTTATTCGAAATTAATAATAAAATAATCCTCGACATCCCTTAAGATTCTGTAATGCAATATCTACAATGTTGGACAAAGACAGATGACGTTATATGTATTGCTATTCTATTTAAATAAATCGTAGATAAAAATCTGAACAATGGAGGTTGTCGCAAGTTATCAGCCCGGACACGTTATCAGAGATACGACAGGGACGCCATCTCGGTGCAGGACCATGTAGCCTTGGACCATTTATTTCTTAATACCAGGACAAAGTTTCAAACGCCGTTAATTTTAGCATGTGAATGTATACTATAAATAAAACATTTCGGGACGCAGCAAGTGGATTATAGTAGTGAATTTGCATAAGAATGGTACACTATTAGTAGGATATATTATTAAAACTAATTCTTTAAATTTAAACGGACCTTGAAGATCGGTTTTAGAGTCCCAGTTAGCGATTATTTGAAAAATTTATATTTTATATGGGGATAGAAAATTAAAAATTGGTCTTAGATATAATATGTAAGTACTACAAGTGTCTTTAAAAAACTTGTGTTGCAAATTTCATTAAAGTTATAAAGAAATTTCAGAAAAAAATAATGATTTACAAAGGGAATGTACCTGTCAAATTATAAATATGGCAGATATTTTTCCATATTTAATTGCTTGGGTGGTTTTGTTTTAGTCAACCCATTCAGTTTTTGCAAACAACAAACAACAAAAGTCTGGACGCAGCAAGTGCGTTATGGTAATGAATTTTCATTTAAATGTTTTTAATAGCAAATATGTGTTTTTAGTGAATTTTCCTAAAAAAAATTCACTAATGAGGAGATCGCGACTTTTGAATTTTGAAAAAATTTCTTCAAATGAGCGCTAATTAGGCCCCCCAGAACACATATCCGGGGTCGGTTTAAATTTTTATATGTTTATATATATATATATATATATATATATATATATATATATATATATATATATATATATATATATATATATATATATATATATATATATATATATATATATATATATATATATATATATATATATATATATATATATATATATATATATATATATATATATATATATATATATATATGTATCACACCGATAACTCAAAAAATAATGGGCAGATTTTGATTAAATTCGGTGAATAAATTCCTTTTGCAAATGGCTTGGATAAGTTCGTTAGCCAGGAAAATCGGTCCAGGTTTTCCCGGAAAATTTTGTGTTTTCTTTCGAAAAAAAATTATATCTCCGGAATTAACAAAGTAAGGGCAACCAAATTTCATGTGCGGATTTATATCATTATAGGCAAGTTACCTACCAAAATTAAGCTCCGTAGGTTAAAGGATAAAAAAGTTACAGGCATTCAAAGAAAAATAAATTTGGATTTTCCTCAAAACGTCAAAATTGCGATTTTAAACGTCAAAATTGGTGAGTACATTCCTTTCGCAAGTCGCTTGGATAATTTTGTTAGCCAGGAAAATCTGCCGAGGTTTTCCCTAAAAAATTTGTGTTTTCTTTCGCAAAATATTTATATCTCCAAAATTAACAAAGTAAGGGCAACCAAATTTGGTAAGCTGGTTTATATCGTTATAGGTGTGCCACCTACCAAAATTTAGCTCTGTAGGTCAAAAGACAAAAAAGTTATGGGCATTTAAAGAAAAATAAATTGGGGGTTTCCTCAAAACGTCAAAGTGACAATTGAAAACGTCAAAATTCGCAACATTTAGGCAAATAACTTGAATCTAATACGGGCTATGGAAAGAAAATGTCTCAAGAAGAATGTTTTACATACACCGAACTCTTAGTTTCAATCGTCATTGTCCTTCATTTTACTAAAATATTTCCAGAAAATTCATTTCTAATAGACCCTTTCTCTGATGCTTGGCAGTAGCCTTAGCTATAGGGTTTATTGTTTAATGGTATATAATTTTTGTCGAATTTTCGTAAAAAATCAATAAAGCTCAATATATTCGTTATTATACAAGATATGAAAAAATATTGTATACATTAATTATACGGTGTTTTGAGCTACATCTTAAAAAATTATTGCGACAATCACAGTGTGGCCCATAAGTCGTTGGTGATACAAATAAAAAATTTTTTGTCGAAAACGCCTTATTTTTTTGGATTTTCCATCGAAATATAATGCATGTTTGTAAGTTAAGAAATTCTGGAGGCAGCAAGTGCGTTGTGGTTGCGAATTTTGATTAAATGCTTCATATTTGAAAAGCTCAATTTGCTATTAACCTATAAGGTTGACCAAGAAACGGATTTTTTCAGTAACACTTTTGGTTTACTTTTGGAAATTTCTGTACGTTTTCAAACAATCAAGTTATTTTGATGAAACATGGCACATTGTTTTTACTATATATGTTATACTGGTAATCAAATTTGATGCCTGCTTTTTCTATATAGGTTATACTGGTAACCAAAATTGATGTCTGCTTTCTTAAAAAGAAAACACACATATTTGCAATAAAAACATTTTTATGAAAATTCACTACTATAACGCACTTGCTGCGTCCCGAGATTATTTTTTTTAAGAAAGCAGGCAGAAATTTGGTTACCAATATAACCAATATAATAGAAACAAGGTGCCATGTTTAACCAAAATAACTTTGAAAATGTACAAAAACTTCCGAAAGTAAACTTAAAGTGTTCCTGAAAAAACTGGTGTCTTGGTCAACCTTATAGGATAATAGCAAATTGAGTTATTCAAATTTGAACCATTTAAAGAAGATTCTCTACCACTCCACACTTGCTGCAACCAGAATTTCTTTTCTTACAAACATGCATTATATTTCGATGGACAATGCAAAAATGCAATAACATAAGGCATATTCGATTAATAAAAAAAGAGAATTTGTATCACCAACGACTTAGGAGCCAGCCTGTGATTGTAGAAATATTTGTTTAAGATGTAGTTCAAGGCACCCTATAATTAATGTATACAATCTTTTTTCGTATCTTGTATAATAACAGATATATTGAGCTTTATTGATTTTTTTTACAAAAATTCGATAAAAATTATATACCATTAAACGATAAACTCTATAGCTAAGACTACTGCCAAAACATCAGAGAAAGGGTCTATTTGAAATGAATTTTCTGGAAACATTTTAGTAAAATAAAGGACAATGACGGTTGAAGCTAAGACTTCAGCTTTGTACAACATTCTGCTTGGCACATTTTCTTTCCATAGCTCGTATTAAATTTCAGATTCTTTGCCCAAGTGTTGCCAATTTTTAAATCGCGCTATTCACCAAATTTAATCAAAATCCGCCCATTATTTTTTGAGTTATCGCTGTGATGTGTGTGTGTGTGTGTGTGTGTGTGTGTGTGTGTGTGTATATGTATATATATATATATATATATATATATATATATATATATATATATATATATATATATATATATATATATATATATATATATATATATATATATATAATTAAAGAAAAATAACATAATGAGCTTCGCGGAGATCTACAAATTTGTTCTAAAAAACCTTTTTTGTTGTTTATTGTTTGCAAAAACTGGATGGGTTGACTAAAACAAAACTATCCAAGCAATTAATATGGAAATACCAGTCATTTATAATTTGACAGGTACATTCCCTTTGTAAATAATTATTTTTTCTGAAAAAAATTTGTAACTAATGAAATTTGCAACACAATTTTTTAAAGACACTTGCAGTACTTACATATTATATCTAAGACCAATTTTTTTAGCTCCATATAAAATATAATTTTTTTCAAATAATCGCTACCTGGGACTCTAAAACCGATCTCCAAGGTGCATTTAAATTTAAAGAATTAGTTTTAATAGTATATCTTACTATAGTGTACAATTCTTGTGAAAATTCACTACTATAACGCACCTGCTGCGTCCCGAACTTTTTTTAATTAGAAAATGTAAATTAAAATCTCGTTCTCGATTCCTACAAAAATTGTATTATTCGTCAAAAAAGTCAAGACACCATATACAGGTGCTCTCAAATAGTGGCTGAATTTGAACAAATTCGAGCTGCCGTAACTCAATGTTTTCAAATAGAACAGCCTGCATTTTATGTTTTAGAAGTAAACGGCCTGCTCTCTGCTCCAACTCTTGCATAATACTCTATACCTAAGTCTCTAGTGTTGGAAATATTTACATTTATAATCGTATACATGTAGTGATCAGTTTAAAACGTTTTTCTCTGTTTTTTGTTTAATTCTATTCATTGATCAGATTATGGAATTATTTAGAATTTTTGAAGAAAAATTTAAATTAACTGGTAAAAAAAGAAATTAATTTGATTATCTATATTTATATTTTTATAATATATAAGTAGTTTCACAAAAAGGTCAAATGAAACTTTAAAGTGACAGCTTGTGACATGGAAATATCAGTATTTAATAATAATAATAATCAGCCCTTATTCACAGACCCACTTTACAAATATAAAGTAAACTATCAAATGGACATTAAATTGACATTTTTATGTTTTTCTTTACCTCCACTGGTTCAAACTTCCTTTTTTTTTTCGAATTCAGTTACAGTTTGGGTGTATAATTACAATTTTCTTTATTTTTTCAGCAAATGTTTGCAAAAGTTATTGTAAAAGAATATTTGGGAATTCATGTGAAAAAATATTTTCGAATTTTCATGAAAAAAATTTGTTTAGCAAATTTTCTTGTAAAATTTTATTTCTAATTTTCGTAAAGAGATTTTAATGTATTTTGTGTGTAAGATTGGCCAATCTTTAAAAAAATGGCTTAGTTTCATGAACCAATTTGTTTGCAAATCTTCATGTAAACATTCCTTTTATTTCTATCAAAAAGCTTTCTGTGAATAAGTATATCTTGCCTGGTGTAGTTTTTGTGTAAATTACATGGATATGTTCTTGACCAGGAAAGTCAGGCAAGGTTTTTTCGAAAAATTTTAAATTTATCTTCGGAAAGTTTTTGTACTAGTTTGATGAAACAGGGTACATTGTTTCCACTATAAAGTACTTGCTGCGTACAGCCTTTTTATTTTTTGTTTAAATGTATTTTATATCATGATTAGACGATATGTGTATATGTGTAAATCTGTATTTTAGGTTAACACCCCAGTGGGTATATGTAACTAATAAATTGATTATTATATTATTATTACTATGTGGAGGAAATATGTTCCATCATAAACACCCTGTATTTGTTAATCTGATGTATTTAAGCAATCTGCCAAAATGATAAATTCTTTTGAGAAAAAAATAAATAAACAGTATTCTGTTATCTCTGTAAAAGTGATATCTTGTGTATTTTTTGTTGTTTATTTTAATATGTCTTCAGTTTGTGTTTGTGCTGTAAATAAAGTGAAAGTCTAAATGTTTTAGTTTTTAAATTTTAAATTGATTGACCAACTAATTGTTGGAAGTTGACGGTGTCCACACAATGATTTTGGAAGAAAAACATTTTGTAATTGACCCACTTTATTTATTAGGCATTTAACAATTACTATGATTTTTAAGCACTGATATGAGCAATGTTAACATTTATTTATTGCATCATTGAATATAGTCAGTTCCATTGTTTATTTTATATTTATTTTTAAAATAAATTTTCTATATAAAGTTTTCTTTAGTGATTAGCAAAGCAAGGTATAATAAATTTAACAGTTAACTTATTGACCTTTGAATTTCAGCACATATTAACATTTTAAAGTTCCCTGAGTTCATTTTAGCTGCTTTATCAATTAGGTCTGTGTATTTGTATATTTTATTAGTTAAGGTCCGTTGAATGCGAGAATTCAGATATACATGACTTGCAGCATGGAATAAATAGTAACCAATCAGAATCGTAGGGCAGATTGTGGCGATTGATAACTGCGGCTTTTTGAAGTTTGAACGAATTAGAGGGAGATAATATAAGAATAGAAGGCAATTCTATATACATTATACGTTCTTTAAATCTCCACATTTTAAAGTTGTGAGTTGTGCTCATTAGACAGTTTAAAAATTGATTGTAGTTATGCACTTCTCCATTTTTTGTTGGATAAAACCTATAAATTGTATAGTGTTTATATGCCTTTTAGCTGCTATTATTATACCTATGTATAATAAAAAAGTATATCGCAACAAAGAAGTAATTTGATTTCAGCAAAAGAAACGATGAAATATTGGATGAGATTTGGAGTAACTTTGTGAATGTTCTATGTTTTACCACAGATACATGTCAAAGAATCATTACCTCTTATTTGAGAGACTATTTTTAGAAACATTTCGTGTAAAATTTTATAATTAAGTAGAATCACACAAAAACTTCTAAACTTAGAACATATATTATTCTATTATAAATATCTAAAAATTAACAGAAGGCAGGTAGGTACTTACATATCTGTAAGATACATTTTTTCTACATAATAAATAGTGCTGCAAATTGAATCATCATTTCCACATAGCTGTGATAATCTACTCTCCTCAGAAAGACACTCTCATTAAATGAATTTAGGGACCACCACAAAGAAAATATTCGTGTTCCTGTACCCATGAACTTCTGAAACATTAAACGGTATATTACTCGAGTTTTAACGAAAATGTGTCAATTTTCACTAAATCTTTCCTAATTTATCCCTTAAGCGATCTAACCCAAAAATAGTTCGAAGCGTTCATTTGTTGGGTGCTAACTGAATACCAAATTTGAAGATGATATCTCAATTCGTTCGAAAGTTATTGCACCTACTAACAGACAGACATACAAGCCGAAAGACTGACCGACAACCCGACAAATAAATAATTTTTGTTCCAGAATCAAGTTTTCTATATGTTTTTAAACTTTTTTGGCCGTTTTAGCAAAAAAGATTTTGAAATTTCTGTCATTCATATTCCACCCCCACACATTCAACCCCTAATTTAATTTCAGCACAGAATACCAAGTTATGTTACTCGAGTTTTAACGAAAAAATGTCAATTTTCACCAAATGATCCCCCATTCATCCCCTACCCCCTAGAGCGATTTTACCCAAAAACAATCCGAACCGTTCGTTTGTCGGCTGCTGACTGTATAACAAATTTGAAGACGACATCTCAATTCGTTCTAAAGTTATCGTGACTACAAACAGACCGACAGACTGACAAGCACAAAAAATGTTCGTTCCCAAATCATGCTTTCTATATGTTTTGACACTTTTTACGATGTTTAAGCCAAAAAAATAAATTTTGAAATTTTTGTCGCCGATGCCATACTTCCACACATATTGACGTGGAAGTAAAAATCTAATAAAGTAATAAGGTACCCCAGCTAAACAGTTACATTTCTACCTTCCCAACAAAAGGCAAGAGTTCAGTAAAATTTTGAGTATGATACAGTAGATATAAATCTAGGGCTAGTATATATTTAGATTATACATACTATATATATATATATATATATATATATATATATATATATATATATATATATATATATATATATATATATATATATATATATATATATATATATATATATATATATATATATATATATATATATATATATATATATATATATATATATATATATATATATATATATATATATATATATATATATATATATATATATCAATTTTGGTACGTAGTAAGGTCTCCCCCAAGGCAACATATATAGTAGATTTCATTAAAACAGCTTTGTTATTTTCGGAGAAAAAAAATTATTTTGAAAGAAAACTCAAAATATTCCCGGAAATGCCTTAAACACTTCAAGGCACAACATTTTTGAACTGGACCTCGTACAAGTTGATTGACACCACTAATCTTACATCCTGTATGTAATGGGTAGTCTAGAACCAGTGATAGCCAAATAGGTTGATCATGGGAAATCAAATGACATCTGAATAAATCTTGAAGGTTTAGATAACCTAAAACAAATTAAAATTGATAAATAATAATGAAAAGAAATGATTGATATTATGAGATATATCTCCTTATAGCAACCAATTATCTGGGGGAATTGAAGTGGGAAAATATTTCAAATAATACAGTTTGCAGGAGATATGAATGTATTCTTTTTGTAAATTGTACTTTCTGTCATTAAATATCAAAAGCCATTTCAATACAAACTGTCCAATACACCACACTATACACATAAAAATCATAAATAATAAACACTGTTGCAAGGCATGTTCTTTGTTGTTATTAAATTTGATACTGCATGAAATATCCATACGCCGAAAATAAATGTTTCATTTAGATCATTGCTGAAAAATATAACCCATATAATATGGAGCAATATTAATAGAGAGAAAAAGAATACATAATCAATTATGTATGTATAGCCTGATACTTAAAAAACAGTTAGAAATATATATATATATATATATATATATATATATATATATATATATATATATATATATATATATATATATATATATATATATATATATATATATATATATATATATATATATATATATATATATATATATATATATATATATATATATATATATACATCCATAGCACTATCTTACATCCTTATCAAGACTCTGCACATTACATTTTGCCTCCGTGACTATTTTGCGACCGTATATTGGACGCAAAATAGTTTTCGTTGATTTCTAAGTTATGAAAGCATATAAACACACCTATCTTGCATATTTGGTTCTCTTTTATGTTTGTCATTCTGTATTATTAGTTCGCTATAAATCCGTTGAGGGCGCAAGTAAATATACACAATGAATATACATCTTTCAATTAGCACATTATTATGATTCCTGTCTTGAAGGCGGTTTAGCAACACTGTAAATATCAAAGATAACCTGACAAAGATGTGTATCGTTGCGTTTTTCATTTTCTCGGCATATATTATGCCGTAAGATGCTAGTTACTCAGGTTTCAAACATATTTTACTAGGTAAAACCTTCAGATACAATTATTTCAGTATAAAAAGAGAGTTTCTTTTTACAATTTTGACTTTTATCTCATAATTTGCGTTATAAAGAATAATAATAATAATAATAATAATAATAATAATTAGATATATTTTTTGTATACCTTTTAGGAGAAAATGTATTGCAGTTTTAGTTTTACCATTTTTGCTTTTGTGTTTTCTAGAATGGCATAAGCTGAAATATTTTCGTATTAACATAGAAAAAACATAAGGATGTTGAAAAAGCAGTATGTGAAAATGTGTTAGCTTAAGCGATATTTAATTATTTTTTTAATGCTATAGAGCATATAGCTACGACATCAAAAAGTCTTAAGTGACATATATTTTTCCGTAAAAAGTTTTACGATTTAACAAAATAAAAAAAGATTTGCTTTATCCATAAGAACAGAAATAATCGAGTAAAGTCGTCAACAAAAAGACTTGTAAAACCAATTTTTAGCACCATTTCCAAGTAGTTGTTCCTTTTAGTGAATTTTCTTAAAAAAAATTCACTAATGAGGAGATCGCGACTTTTGAATTTTGAAAAAATTTCTTCAAATGAGCGCTAATTAGGCCCCCCAGAACACATATCCGGGGTCGGTTTAAATTTTTATATGTTATATATATATATATATATATATATATATATATATATATATATATATATATATATATATATATATATATATATATATATATATATATATATATATATATATATATATATATATATATATATATATATATATATATATATATATATATATATATGTATGTATCACACCGATAACTCAAAAAATAATGGGCAGATTTTGATTAAATTCGGTGAATAAATTCCTTTTGCAAATGGCTTGGATAAGTTCGTTAGCCAGGAAAATCGGTCCAGGTTTTCCCGGAAAATTTTGTGTTTTCTTTCGAAAAAAAATTATATCTCCGGAATTAACAAAGTAAGGGCAACCAAATTTCATGTGCGGATTTATATCATTATAGGCAAGTTACCTACCAAAATTAAGCTCCGTAGGTTAAAGGATAAAAAAGTTACAGGCATTCAAAGAAAAATAAATTTGGATTTTCCTCAAAACGTCAAAATTGCGATTTTAAACGTCAAAATTGGTGAGTACATTCCTTTCGCAAGTCGCTTGGATAATTTTGTTAGCCAGGAAAATCTGCCGAGGTTTTCCCGGAAAAATTTGTGTTTTCTTTCGCAAAATATTTATATCTCCAAAATTAACAAAGTAAGGGCAACCAAATTTGGTAAGCTGGTTTATATCGTTATAGGTGTGCCACCTACCAAAATTTAGCTCTGTAGGTCAAAAGACAAAAAAGTTATGGGCATTTAAAGAAAAATAAATTGGGGGTTTCCTCAAAACGTCAAAGTGACAATTGAAAACGTCAAAATTCGCAACATTTAGGCAAATAACTTGAATCTAATACGGGCTATGGAAAGAAAATGTCTCAAGAAGAATGTTTTACATACACCGAACTCTTAGTTTCAATCGTCATTGTCCTTCATTTTACTAAAATATTTCCAGAAAATTCATTTCCAATAGACCCTTTCTCTGATGCTTGGCAGTAGCCTTAGCTATAGGGTTTATTGTTTAATGGTATATAATTTTTGTCGAATTTTCGTAAAAAATCAATAAAGCTCAATATATTCGTTATTATACAAGATATGAAAAAATATTGTATACATTAATTATACGGTGTTTTGAGCTACATCTTAAAAAATTATTGCGACAATCACAGGGTGGCCCATAAGTCGTTGGTGATACAAATAAAAAATTTTTTGTCGAAAACGCCTTATTTTTTTGGATTTTCCATCGAAATATAATGCATGTTTGTAAGTTAAGAAATTCTGGAGGCAGCAAGTGCGTTGTGGTTGCGAATTTTGATTAAATGCTTCATATTTGAAAAGCTCAATTTGCTATTAACCTATAAGGTTGACCAAGAAACGGATTTTTTCAGTAACACTTTTGGTTTACTTTTGGAAATTTCTGTACGTTTTCAAACAATCAAGTTATTTTGATGAAACATGACACATTGTTTTTACTATATATGTTATACTGGTAATCAAATTTGATGCCTGCTTTTTCTATATAGGTTATACTGGTAACCAAAATTGATGTCTGCTTTCTTAAAAAGAAAACACACATATTTGCAATAAAAACATTTTTATGAAAATTCACTACTATAACGCACTTGCTGCGTCCCGAGATTTTTTTAAATTGATTTTATGCAGAACACAATTTTTTGGAAAAGTTCAATACAATTCAATATAACAATTGTTTATGTTGTTAGCCATCGAAATTAGTACTTTCTGCTATAAGGCCCTGTAGATGCAAAAATGTCTGAATAACATTGTCGTGGATACTTGCAAAGAGAAAGAAGTTGGCTAATATTTATTTACAAAAAAATCAAGTTATCTGCTGCCAATTGTAATATGGCTATCATGATTTTTAGAATTTCCTTGTTTTGCCCTGTATAAAATGCTAAGATTTCTTTATAAAGAAACTGGCGAAACCGTCTAGAGATATTGATATTAGCTCAGTTATTATCCATAGTGGGAGACGATACATTGTTTTAGACAAAATGGCGGACAACGAAACTTCGGCAACTTTTACACGGCTTTATCTTACACCCAGTATAATATGGAATTTTTAACTTTGCCAAAAGAATGTGTTATTTTGCATAATCTAGACCAAGTGTGCTTTTGCGAAGTGCAAACCACATTAAAAAAGTCAACGTTTAAAAGAGTAACAGCTAATTGAAAATTGTGTTACAAATTGCTTTTGCCTAACTTTTTGTTGACCGCTTTAGTTACGTCCCCGTACAAATAGTCTGCTAGCGTGCTTATGCTTTTGTCAGGTTAGCGTCTGCCACGAGTACAATTGGTGGTAAGTAAATATAGGTATAGTACCTAATATCTACTTCTTGTGTAACGTTTGTGTGTCGTCTCTGTTAATGAATGTTGGCATTATTTGTAGTGTCACAGTTTGCGTTTAAATGAAAATAAATATGTCGAATTATTATGCAGTCCGCAAGTGCATCGTTCATCGGTATTGTCCCCTAACGTCACGGACGGGCAATGCAGTGGAGGCCTTTCCGGCGCTCTCTGCAGCAGAGATACTGGCCGATATGGAATAAAGCGAACGAACTTGGAAGTGACCTGGAGTGACAATTATTGTTTGCACCATGGCTGCTAAAACTGCCCAACATCCATCAATGGACATCATAAACCGGTAGTGCGCATGTGCTAGTAACTCGTCCCGCTTCTACATATTTAAGCCTCGGACAGCCAAAGCCATAATGGGCGTCGGAAGCTATAGACTAGGCCCATCATGTGATGACGACCTGGAAATTCTTTGGAAAACTGCGACCTGGGATGTACATGATGTGAGAGGTAAAAAATATAAGATTGTGCAAGAGATGAATGCACGAAAGGGTATATATTGTGCATGAGTGAGAAAAACTGAAAGGAGCGCGGTGATGCAGTATTGAGGGGAGTACATATGCATATGGTTGGGTGCTGAAGAAAAGTCTCGTGGCAGGCAGATATGTGAAAAACTTATTAATGTGTTTTTCCAAGAATAGTATATGGGTGTGGGTGAAAACGAGTGTACGTAGAGTGTTTTTGGTTGCCTCCTATGGTGCCACAAACGGCGAGAGGAAGCACTTTTGGAAATGCATGAATAAAATATTAGACATGTGTGAACCAGACGAAAGAATACTTGTTGCCAGAAATATGAATGGGTGGGTAAGAGTAAAGAGGAAAGAGACAAATAGTTAGTAGTAGTGGGGCCGTCAGGAAATGCAAGAGTTGATGAGAATATATACTGTTTGATGAATATATCTCTGAAAAGGGCCTGTTTATATCTAAAACGCTGTTTAAACACAAAAATATCCACAAGTAAACATGGTAAAGGGGTGATGTAAAAAGTATAATCGACTATTATAATATACCTTTCTTACATTGTGTATGATGAGAGACTTCGCCCATTCTTAAAAGGTACTAGAGTTATGCGAGGTGCTGAATATGGGTCCGATCATTTCCTTGTGGTATCTTAAATAAAACTGTGATATAGATGGACAAAGCGAGCGAGGAAACAAAACAAGTAAGAATCAAAGTTGGGGTACTTTTAACGCCTGAGAAAACGAAACGGTATGCCTATGTGTTGGAAAAAAACGACTGAGTTGCATGCATTATGGAACGAGTAAACCAAAGATGCAATGTGGAAAGTGGAGGGGCGACCCTGAAAGATATGATAATTGGATATGCAGGAAAAGGATGTGGTGTGAATGTTTTAAGAGGAATGCGTGGTGAAATCAAAAAGTAAAGAAAGTTGTGTATTGCAAAAAAGAAGCATACAAAATAATAGTGCATGCCAAAGATATGCGAGGAAAAGAAAAGCGGCGAATATTGATAGAACAAGTGTGACAGCTAATTGGGATGTGCAGCGTGGGTTCATGACAGGAAGAAGCTGACCAAGTAATCTCACTTCAGCAGGTAGTTGATAAATGCTTGAATGTGAGAAAGAAAGTATTTTCTACGTTTGTAGACTTGGAGAAAGTGTATGATACTGCAGAGAGACAGAAAATATGTGTATTTTGAAAGAATATGGTGTGGATGATTGGCCAACTCGAAGTACTAAATCGCTATATGATAGCAGTAGAGCATGTGTGAGAACTAATGGAGTGCTTAGTGACTTTTTATGATTGAACAGGGTGTGAAACAAGGATGTGTACTGCCTCCATGGTTATTCAACATATTCATGGGCAAATGCATAAGAGAAGTTTGCTCTGAGACATACGGCATAAAAATAAATGCTTTATCTGAAGTAAAAGTGTTAGTGTACGCTGATGATGCAGCACTACTTAGTGAATTTGAAGGAAAATGCAGTGGGTGTTAGAAGACTGATGACAATAACAACTAAAATGAATCTTTGTGTGAACGCAAAGATTAAATTTATGGCGTTTGATAAAGAGGGTGAAACGAGTAATTGCAGTCTCTTGTTAAATGGTAATCTAGTAGAGAAAGTAAAGGAATTTAGATACTCAGGAAAACTGTTTTCAAACAACGGATGAATATATGATGTTACAAAAAGTAGGGTAAATGCAGACAGAAAGGTGCTGGGAGCTATAGCCACTGTCTCGAACAGTGAATGATTATCTAGGGGCCAAAGTGGCTGTATACAGTGCCCGTTTAACCCCCCCCCCCCCCTAGCTTTTAAACCACATGGTATATCGCAACCAAATTTAGAGCGCTCAAATAAGATATACCAGCCTACGATTTTATGGGTTTAAAAAGGGCGGAGAAGCGCCATCTTGAATAACTTTTTTTAATAGAACACCCCGTATATTATTCTGTTTTCGAAATTTTCTCATAATTGCCAACATTTTTCTTAGAAACACTTTTTTCCTAAATTTGATTACTGATTTTTAGTTAAATCCCTGGATGAATTCGACAAATAAGAGGTGTCAAGATACTTTATTAGGGATGAGGAGTACCGGTTACCAAAAATCTACAAGCTTACGAATGTGTTCTGTAAATTCACAATCAAAACAAATTAGTTGGTTGAAAAAACGATTTATTTATTTTTGAATAATAACAGTTTTATTTCAAACCAACATTTATTTCATCAATTGTTCGAAGTGCCCCTCTCCTAAATCTTGACAATAAAGTGCCCTATTACAAATTGCTTCTCACATTGATGAAAGTCTGTTCTTATATTCCTTCACATGTTTCTTTTATTCTGCGTTTCATTTCACATGTTGGCCATATAAAACCAAACTAAAACACGAATGTTGCTTTCAGTCAAGATGGAAAACAATAGTTGTCATGGAAATATCTTATTTATTGTCAACCTTAATTGTTAACTGTCGTTGTAGTACGTTGAGACACTTAAATATTTAATGAAAACTGTGACTATGGCTCGTACTTTAACCGATAAATTTGAAGCAGTGTTGATTTCTGGAGAAGCTGGAAGAAATTTTCATCTAGCAGTCCGTATGTTTAATGATAGATTTCTTGAGAGGCTTATTTCGAGGTCGTATTTAGGCAAACTTGTAAATAAACTGCAAACAACTGGTACGCTCAAAAATGCGCCAAGATCAGGAAGACCTCCTCTTTCAGAAGAACAAAAGTTCACATTATTGCTGAAATGGTAATCAATGCCACTCAGTCAACTTCTGCAGTTGCTGAATTCTATGAAGTAAGTGCGAAAACTACCCAAAGAGTTCTCAACAGTTCTTAAGTTTCATCGCTACAAAATGAGAGTCCTGCATACTCTCACGGAACACGATCCAGATCGGAGAGTTGCATTTTGTGTGTGGTTAACAGGAAGAATGGAAAAGGAACGAGGCTTCCTGAAACGTGTATGTTTTTCAGACGAATGCTAGTTTTTTTCGTAATGGAAAAGTCAACAAGAACAACGTACGATACTGGGGCGATACGAATCCGCATATTTTGAGACAGGAACATGCCCAGTATCCTGAAAAAGTGAATGTTTGGGCGGGGATTTTGTTCGATACTGTTCATCCCTAATAAAGTCTCTTGATGTCTCTTATTTGTCAAATTCATCCAGAGATTTAACTAAAAATTAATAATAAAATTTCAGTTCTCAAAATGTTTACCGGATTTGACCAAAATCAAAATTTCACTTTTAACACGAAATGTCACTTTTCATACATTAATGTTTTGAAAAAGATCAAATTTTTGAAGGACGTGTATTTAAGAGAAATATTCGCAATTATGAGAAGATTTCGAAAACAGAATAATATACAGGGTATTCTATTCAAAAAAGTAATTCAAGATGGCGCTTCTCCGCCATTTTAAAACTTCCATCAGTCCTTTTTCCATAACATCGTAGGGTTGCACATCCTATTTGAGTCCTCTAAACTTGGTTGCAATTCGGTTGCAAATGGTTCAAAACTTAATATAGGGGAACGAACTTTAGACGGGCACTGTATAACAGCGTACTGGTACCGACTCTTCTATATGAGCCTGAAAGTTGAGTGTGTCAGGCAAAGCATGTAATAAATTGAATGCTCTTGCGATGGACTCCCTGAGACAGGTGACGGGTAAGTAAAGGGAAGACCAGAATTAGAAATGAATGGGTTATTAGCGAATATTATGTAGAAATGTCTACTGAAAGTAAGTATGAGAGCACATGCACAATAGGCCAAGGACTGAAGGGCTATCGGGGCGACAAATCCGCGGACGAGCCCCGAGGGAGAAAAAAATGAGAGCAACATGCTTATATATGGGTTGGACACATGATATAATGACAAGTAGAAATTATGGAGAGCATGTAAATGGCGAGAGAGCCGCTGGAAGACCCATTAAAGCTTAGTCGGATGTTGTGGGCGATATATTAAAGAAATAGATCAGAAGTTTATGTAAAAGAAGAGTGGGTATGCGAAAATGTACGAATTTAGAAGAAGCAGAAATGGCTTAACAGGACAGAAGTGCATGGAGAAACATTGTTGATAAATAGCATAGGCTTTGTGGTGGGCCCACCTCTTTATAGGAATTCCGTAGCTGTATTAGTAGTAGTAGTAGTAGTAGTAGTAGATTGATTATACTAGAGTAAGTAGTAATGACGAAGAATTCACTTTATATTGCTTGGTTAAATATTCTAAGCTAACTTTATTTCTTGTGTAAATGATTTATTTCGTTTTTATTTGTGCAACATTTATGTTTTTGGGTGGGAAAACTGTATTATTTTTATCGTTTAACATAGTCTAATATTTTGTTAACAATCAACTCATTTTTGGGTAGCTCAAAAGGAAAATAATTGGATCTGCAGTAAAACCACTATCTCTATAGTAACTGTAGAACATGTCATCAAAGGATCTATACATCTTAGAGACTTGCCTAGTATGACTGAAGTCTTAGTAATAGTGATTATAAACAGCAACTATACTATGAGAAACGATTTAGGTAATTTAAGTTTTTCAATAATAAAATTTTTAAATTTATGTGAAAAATCAATTTCACATTCTGTTAAGGATACAAAGCTAAAGTTGAAACATGGAAAATGTCCTACTCTTAAATTAAAATAGAACCAAAAACGCATTTGTAATAAAAGGTTAAATTAATTGCATTATTTAGAAAGTAATCAAATTGTACTTGTGCATTAATTTCGTTTTACAACAGAAACACAAATTTAAAGTGTATAGAGGTACTTTACTCTCAATCTGCATAAATTTTATTTTGTTTTATGTGTCATTAGCTCTCTTTGCAGAAATGAACAATATAAGTAATATTTCTCCATGAGATTTTTACACGAATTTTGTGACATCTTGGCAACACTGTTGGACGTAAAATAGATATAAAGGTGAAAGAAATATACGCATGTGGACGTAAAATAGTGATAAATATGTAAAAGAATATATACACACGGATTCAATGTAATCGGTGATTTGAAAGGAAGTAAAATAACCTGAATATGTATGAACTGTATATATATTTTTTTGCAAATATTAACACAAAAAGTATATGGAGCTTTATAAAATTTACAGGAGATTCAATATACGCAGCCAGATATTCAATAAAGCTGTTGTTTCTGGAGGATGTAGAATTACTGCATTGTGAAAGGACGCAATATAACTGCTGGCTGTAAAAATATATATATATATATATATATATATATATATATATATATATATATATATATATATATATATATATATATATATATATATATTAATTTCATCAACACACCACGAGGGCTTACAGCCTAAATACTATCGTACCGTGGGTGTTGACAAGGAGGAAAGAGGCAGCTTGTTAATTCTGGGCTTGGAGGTTCGGAGGAGAAGGAAAAACATGTGCTTTGTTATTTGTTCAATTTGTTAAAACATATAAATTAATGTTCAGTGTGGTAATAAAATTGTGAAATAAATTATGTTGAATCTAGTAATTCCGGAAGGCAATCTGCAATTATCGCCATAAATCCTGAATTTTTTTTTTTTAATTTCAACAACACACCACGAGGGCTTACAGCCTAAATACTATCGTACCATGGGTGTTGACAAGGTGGAAAGAGGCAGCTTGTTAATTCTGGACTTGAAGGTTGGGAGGTTCGGAGGAGAAGGAAAAACATGTGCCGGCAAGGAATTCCACAACTTGGAAGTCCTCAGGACAAAAGAGCGGGCATAACAAGATGTTCTAAGTCTGGTGACCTGGACAGTAAAAGGGTGCATTCGCTCTGTTCCCCTGGTAGATCTGTTGGGGGCAGCAGGGGGGGGGGGGACTATGGAGGAAAGCTCCCCTGAGCAGTGCCCGTGCAGATATCTATAAAACAGAGAGAGGTCACCAACGGCACGTTGGTGAGCAAGGGATGGCAGCCTTTGGGTGAGGGTAGGGTCACCGATGAGACATATAGCTCTCTTTTGAATGAAGTCCAGGATAGCGAGTGTAGAAGCGGCAGCGGCACCCCAGATGTGGGAGCAGTATTCGAGGTTTGGCCTTATTTGTGCAGTATATAAGGTATAGAGATTAGCTGGTGAAAAGTATTTGCGAGCCCGGAAGAGGAAACCTAATTTCTTAGCAGCCGCTTCTGCAATTGATGTGACATGTTGATGCCAATTAAGATTTCGATCCACAGAAACGCCAACAAGAGAAAAGGACTCATTACTTTGAATAACTTGGTTGTTCATTGTGATGGGTCTAAGGCTGGTGTATCTCTTGTGAGAAAGAAAGCAAGACTCCGTTTTGGTGGGGTTGAATTGTACAAGATTTCTACTTCCCCAGTCTAATATTTTTTGGAGATCCACGGAGACAGAACCCTCCATGAGTCTGCGATCCTCATGTAATTGGGCTAAAGAGACAGGCTTAGAATATTGTATATTTGAATGGAGGGTGCTGTCGTCCGCGTAGCTGTGAACTGGGTTGGATGTGCTCGAGAGGAGGTCATTGATGTGGAGAAGAAACAAAGTAGGGGCTAAAGCTGAACCTCGAGGAACTCCTGCATTAATTGGATACAGTTTAGAGGAATGGCCATCCACAACAACAGATATGCTCCTGTTGGGAAGGAAATTTGCTGTCCACATACAGAGTTTTGGTGGAAGGCCAAAGGCCGGAAGTTTATTAAGCAGCGCTGCGTGCCAGACCTGGTCGAATGCTTTAGATATGTCTAGAGCAACAATCTGGGATTCACCGTGTAGTTCCATAGACTTGTTCCAAGAATGGGTGACAAAAGAAAGGAGGTCGGCAGTCGATCTGCGCTGACGGAATCCATACTGCCTGTGGTGGATTAGACTGTGTTTTTCAAGAAATTTTAGTAATTCGGTGTTTATATACTTTTCCATCACTTTAGAGACGACTGAAAGGAGAGAAATAGGCCTGTAGTTGCTAGGAAGCGTTTTGGATCCTTTCTTGGGGATGGGTTGTACTCGAGCAGTTTTCCAGTTACTAGGGAATATGTTTTCTGCTAAGGCAGATATAGACTGCAGCCAAAATGGATTTAGGGAACCTTGAATGCCAAATACAGACTGAATAGAGGGTTAGTTTGTAAAATAAATTCAGTTAATCAAATACAGTCCTTTTTTTTAAATTGTTAGACACATTGATTTGTATTTTAAGTCGCGGTCTTAAAAAAAATATACAATAAGTGTTCTAAAATTGAGATATTACGCCATCAATAATTGTTTAAATAGCAACCCTGTTTTTTGCTGATTATTTTTAAACTACATCACACAGTACAAAACCACCAAATTTCAAATTTTGATCCTATTCCATTAAAAAAAATCATCAGGAGTTAGAACACGAATAAGAAATGAGTGTTGACTAATTTCCCCTGAAGTTTTAAGAAGTGGTTTAAATAAATTTGATACGTTTATTTTCACTGTTCATCTATTTACATTTAATCTTTCTCAAGGTTGATTTCCCATATTAAAATAAGTTTGTATTTCAGATACAGAAAGCAATTACTGACCACTGTTTACAAAACAGTGTTAGCCCTGTTCTAAATAACAGAGAAACCTCGCCAGTGACTTTAGAAAGTCAACCAATGGTAAATGGTCCTGTTTTGGAGATTAAAAAAGTAAGTTTATTTTAAAAAAGGTTAGTATAATTCTGTTTAATTATGTCCTTAGTGTAAGTACAATATTCCAATATATTAAGATTGAATCTTCAATATTTTTTAAATATTGCTCTTGATCATAGGATTGAAACCCCACTGGATTTAATACCCTACATTTTCAATATCCCTTATTTATAAAATGAAAGCAGTACAAGTAACAAATTCTACAATTATTAACCCTTTCGCTGTTCCACGCGTTTTAGAGACTATTTAGGGCGGTTCCCTGCTACAATCGTATAGATATGTCTGACGTTTGCTGTTCAGCCAGCAACTCGGAGATATTTATTGCACACGTATTCGGTCCCTTATCTGAATACTGGGAATTACCCGAACAACTTATTGAATGCTGAATTCTCTTTATTAGAGCTCATTCGTGTCGTATCATTAATAATACTGCATTTTGTGTGTTAATTTTATTTCAATAATAACAATAGCCTGCTACAGTCGTATACAGAGTTCGGCAAGTTGAGAGCTTCACATATTTATCTTCACAACCGCTCTATCTAGAAATGTCAAATTTGGTATCCATCGATATACCAGTGTTCGGCATAACCGTAAATTAGTTTCCTGTATATAGAGTGATCAGTTTCCCTGTGCCACACCAAACTTGTATTTTTTTAATGGGACTCCCTACATTTTATTTTATTTTTTGATAAAGCACTTCACGAAATAATGCCCAACAATAGGTGCCTGGGATCAACGGTTTAGGAGTTATTCAATTGTTTGTCCGAAATTTTATTCTGATTCAACACGACAGTGTTGCCATGTCATCGCAAAACCTGTCAAAATCTGGTATTAACATGACTCTTGACTCAACATAGCATAATAAAATATGGTTATATAGTTTGCGGAACTATCCACTTATACAGGGTGTTACATTTTACAAAGCTCAATTTTTCTCGAAAATTTCAAATGGAACACCCTGTATATGACTACGGCATCAGATAGCGGGTTTAGTAAGCTTTCTCCCAATACCATATTTGCTGAGGTTCAATTGACTGGATCAACACAAACTGATGGATCATTTGTAAACACCTGGGCTTTCTTCTTTCTAAAGGTGAATTATAATTTGTACAGGCTTTTAATAAAAATCATAGACATGGTATTTTTTTTAATTGTTACATCGTTTTTAGACAATTGTATGGTGAAATTTATTTTTAACTTAATTTATAAACAACAAAAATTAAATAAAAATAATAGTACCACATACATTTTATACATAAATGAAAAATTTCAAATAATTGAAATAATCAACTAGTTAGCAAAATAACAGTTTTAATAACAAGTCTAATCTTCGTATGATTTGCCTAAGGGTATCAGCATAGATTTACATACTCAGCATAATTCCGATTTAAAATAATTATCACTGAAACACTCAACTTGTTGCCTAACAAAAAACTACTGAACTTTTATTAAAAATATAGATAGATAGATAGATAGGTGCTTTATTGTCCAAAGATAAAAATCTTATTGACAAGCAAAGTGTTAACATATAAAAGTAAAAGTTGTCAAAAGATAAAAACACAAAAATATAAGTTCACAACAAATAGTAATATAAGTGCATATGTAACTAGTATAACTATATATAAATAACAATATAAACATAAATACACAGCTGACTAACAATATAATAAAAACACACAATATATAGAAAGCAGCTCAAATGAAAACAACCAATCGAATCTGTCACAGTAGTGCATCATTACAAAATTCATCTATTGAATAATAACATTTTTCAATTAAACATTCCTTAAGCTCTTTCCTAAAAATTTCAATGTCACCAATCCTCAAGTTTAGTAGTATCTGGTTAAATATCTTTTTACTATTATATATCAATGACCTCTTTAATAATGATGTGGACGGTATAGGAAGAGGAATGCAGTTCTTTTGTCTTGTATCACGAGAAGACACTGACCTGATTTCATCTTTATATTTTCCATGCATAAGGCATGCAGTCTCCAAAACAAACAGAGATGGTAGGGTCAATATCCGCTCAGAAACAAATAAAGGTCTACAAGAGTCACGGACACTAACCCCACACAAATATCTGATGGCTCTTTTCTGCAGAATAAATACAGAATTGAAAAGATAACCTGCACAAGAGCCCCAGTAACAAATGCCATGTCTTAGATGGGACTCCACAAGTGAGAAGTAAACACTTCTAGATGTACTCTTGTGCAAGCTTTTTGAAACAACTCTTAGTGCGTGACAACCTGATGAAAGCTTCTTACATAGATGATTTATATGTGTTTCAAATTTTAACGATTGATCAATGTATAGTCCCAAAAACCTAACAGCTCTCGTTTCCAAGTTCCTCAGCTGCTAGAGTCACAGCAGGCAGACTACATTTAAAATGCATGATATTAGTCTTAGAGACATTCAAAGTTAACAGATTTGAAATATACCAGTTTTCTATCAATAAAGCTATTTCACTATTTTAACAACAAAATAGTGTAACTACGTGTATTCGATTATTTTTGTCAATACAGTAATTAATCGATATATGCATTCAGTATGGATTATTCAGTTCAGGAGAGAAAGGATATGTTGGAGATATACTGAATGCCAAAAAGTGGCGACCCGTGCATCACGAAGATACAGGTACACATTTTTTTTCATTTACACTGAGTTTCTAATTGTTACAATAATTATTTAGGGATCGGTACCCAGAGCGAGACACCCGGATTATTCATCATTTCTGCGTATTTACAATAAATAGTCACAATTCGGAAGTGTAATAGGAAATCAGCCAATAACCCACGTAAAGCCAATTACCAATGAAGAAATTTCGTAAAATCCTTTACTTCATTTGCAAGAAAACCCAGGTTTATCAGCTACACAACTAGCTTCAGTAACCGATATTTCAAATAGAAGTGTTCGCAGGATAATGAAAATGTATAATTATAAGCCTTACCGGTGTCATTTTGTCCAAGGCCTCAGAGATGGCGACTATGTGAGCCAGTTAGTGTTTTCGTATTGGGTGAATGAAACTTTAAATATAGATCATAAAACTTTGGGCCATATCCTTTGGACGGATGAGTCAAACTTCACAAATAATGCTGTCTTGAATAAGCATAACAGTGTAAGATGGGCAACGGAAAATCTACACTGGGTTTTTTTGAGGAACCACCAAACTGAATATAAAACTAACGTATGGTGTGGGCTATTAGATAATAGATTGATGGGGCCCGTATTTTTTGAAGGAAATTTAGATGGGACGACTTACCTCAATCACCTAGACATCCATCTGGACGATTGGTTGGATGATGTTCCACTGAATGTCCAACCTAGAATTATTTTTCAGCACGATGGATGTCCAGATCACAAAGCAGGATAGTTGTGGATTATTTGGACCAAGTTTTTGGCCCTAATTATATAGGTACAAATGCCCAAATATGATGACCTGCAATGTCCCCAGATTTGACTCCCATGGACTATTTTTTTTGGGCTACATCAAGGACCAAGTCTATTCAGAATATGGCCATAAATCCTGTAGTTAGCGTTCACAATCTACAACAACGGATATTAGATGCATGTCGGAATGTTGATCAGGAGATGATCCATGCTGCTACGCATAGACAAATTATGGAAAGATTAGAACTTTGCGTTCAGCAATGGGGAATGTGTTCGAGCATCTGATTTGAGATTTGTTATTAAAAGTTTTATTTTAATACATTCTTGATTCTTTCGTTTATGTATTAAATTAATGTGGTATTATTATTTTTATTTAATGTTTGTTTATAAATTAAAATGAAAATAAATTTCACCATACAATTATCTAAAAACGATGTAGCAATTTACAAAAAAAAAATGCCATGTCTATGATTTTCATTAAAAGCCTGTACAAATTATAATTAACCTTTAGATAGAAGAAATCCCAGATGTTTACAAATGATCCATCAGTTTGTGTTGATCCAGTCGATTGAACCCCAGCCAATATGGTATTGGGAGAAAGCTTACTAAACCTGGTATCTGATGCTGTAGTCATATACAGGGTGTTCCACTTGAAATTTTTGGGAAAAATTGAGCTTTGTAAAATGTAACACACTGTATAAG
Organism: Tillus elongatus; assembly: GCA_964006375.1. NCBI lineage: Eukaryota > Metazoa > Arthropoda > Insecta > Coleoptera > Cleridae > Tillus > Tillus elongatus. The sequence continues at coordinate 79,112,138 of OZ023263.1, read as the reverse complement.
TGGATATTTCTGCAAACTATATAACCATATTTTATTATTCTACATTGACTCAAGAGTCATGGTAATACCAGATCTTGACAGGTTTTGCGACGACATGGCAGCACTGTTGTGTTGAATTGGAATAAAATTTCGGACAAACAATTGAATAACTTCTCAACCGTTGATCCCAGGCCCCTATTGTTGGGCATCATTTTACTCACCATGAAGTGCTTTACAAAAAAATAAAATAAAATATAGGGTGTCCTATTTAAAAAAATACAAGTTTGGTGTGGCACAGGGAAACTGATCACTCTGTATACATGAAACTAATTTCCGGTTATGTGAAACACTAGTATATCCATGGATACCAAATTTGACATTTATAGGTAGAGAGCAGTTGTGAAGATAATTATGTGGTCCTCTAAACTTGCCGGACCTGTATATACACACACTACAGCCGCTCAGACGAGGTGCGCAGTGAAAGAGTTAATATAAAATGACAGTTGTTTTGAGGCTAACCTATGATCAAGTCATGTCATTGTTAAGTACTTTGAGAACTGTATACAGGGTGTTAACGAATATGTGTGACAAATTTATATGGCATGTAGGAAATGCAAAAATAGATTGAAAATTCTCTATAGACATGTGTTGTTGAAGCTTTAGTTTTCGAGATACAGAGTGTTAAAGTCGTTCACAAAATTTTATATTTTTTGAATATCTTTTTTTAATTATTTTTATTCAAATATGACATTTTTTGTAGATACCTAGTTTTGTTTCGGGAAGAAAAGTCATCATACGTTTTCATCGTGGGACCCACGGTTTCCAAGATATTTCACATTGTAAGAATCCAAGTTCAAATTTAAAAATGAATGATTTTTACATTAGCTGGTCATGGTTAATTTCTGACAATTAGTTATAAATAAATGAAACACGTCAAACTGTGGTTTGAGTTTGATTCGTGACAATTTTATTGTTAATTTTGTGAAGTATTTGATATCAGCTTAGAGTGTAGATTGTGCTGGTTTTGTTCCTATTTTTTTATTTATGGAGAAGCTCGTTGCAATGGCAGGGCTGCTCGTCGATTGTATATGGAACGATTTCCAGGTCCTCCAACCCCGTCTCATAAAGTGTTCGGAAGAGTTTTTCAGAGATTGCAGGAGACACAAAGTTTTAAAATAAATAGAGTTAACTGCTGAGTTCAAAGAAATCGTCGAACTTTAAGGTTTAAAGAACAAGTGCTTCATAAGAACAAAATTCATCCATTATCAGTTGAAACGTTGCACATATCATGGGTGTGAACCACGTAAGTATTCAGCAAGTTTTGCGTGAGCAACAGCTTCACGTCTTTCATGTATTAAAGTTTCAAGAAATCACTCCAGTGATTTCCCACCATGAATAAACTTCTCGTGTTGGCTCGTTCAACGTTGTCAATTGCAAGCACAATTTACAAGAGTTATACTTTTTACCGACAAGGCATGCTTCATAAGAGAAGGCATTTTTAATTCCTGTATTAGCCATGTATGGGTAAAAAAAATCTGCAGGCCATTCGCTCAACTAAATTTCAGCACAAGTTCAGTGTTCACATCTGAGCCGGTATTATTGACAGTCACTTAATTGGTCCGTACCTTCTGCCAAATTGTCTAACCGGCCCTGTTTATTTGATATTCTTGCAATAATTCTTGCAATACTTGTTGGAAGAAGTACTGTTGGGAATTCGTTGAGAAATATGGCTGCAGCATGATGATGCACCAGCCCACTTTTTGCTTGATGTCCGAAATTACCTCAACAAAGTGTATGGTGAAACAAGTTGATGTTGTATACACTGATGTATCAAAGGCTTTTGACAGTGTGTGTCTTATCCTTCTTCTGCAAAAATTGTTTGCAACGGGCATCTGTGGTTGTTATCTTTCGTGGATTCGATCTTACCTGTCTGACAGAAAGCAATTTGTTAGCATTGGTGATGCTCTATCAGATGAGGTCCTCGTCTTGTCTGGGGTACCACAGGGATCACATATAGGTCCCGTTCTCTTCAATCTTTTTATTATTGATGTTGTGAGTTGTTTTGAGCCATCGAAATGTTTATTGTATGCAGATGACTTGAAGTTTTTTTCGGAAGTTGTCCATGGTGTCAACACTTTGCAACATGATCTCGATAACTTGACTCGCTGGTGCAGTTCAAACTTGTTGTCGCTTAATGTGGGTAAATGTAAGTTTGTGAGCTATTTTAGGGGTCAGAATCGGATTGTTCATAGCTACACCGTTTATAACACGCTGTTGGACGTTGTCACTTCAGTTGCAGATCTTGGTGTAATTTTCAAAAATGATTTGTCATTTAATCTGCATATTGATGCTGTGGTTGTGAAATGTTGCAGACTTTTGGGGTTTGTTAAAAGACACACTAAGAATATGACTGACACAAGGGCAATCACTAGTTTGTATACATCCTTGGTTCGAAGGAATATTGAGTATTGTTGTGTTGTATGGTTTACATCCTATGCTTGCCACATTAATCGCATTGAAAGGGTACAAAACAAATTTGTTAAGTACCTTCTTTATAAGCATCACTTTCCTTGCCAAGATATTGGGTATGATATCAGATTGCTTCTTTGTGGTATGGTCAGTCTCAAAGCGCGACATGAGTATCTTTCATTGATGTTTATATATAAGTTAATTAATGGTCACATTGACTGTAATGATCTGCTCGAGTTGATCCTTTTCCATGTTCCACCACGCTCAACTCGCCAACAGCAACTTTTTTTTTGAGCGAACACACAGGACCAACTTTGGATGTAACAGTTTCATGGACAGATTGTTGCGTCATTATAATGCTAATTTTTCTAATTGTGATATCTTTTATATTGCTATGTCTAGGATGAAAACTGTCTTAAGACAGTGATTTTGTTACTTTGAGTTATTCAATTTTTTGTTTGTTTTATTTTTAAGTACCATTTGGAATTGTTTAATTCTGTAGGTGCAAATTTAAATAAATAAATAAATAAAACATGGATGGGTCGAGGAGAAATAGTTACATGTCCGTCACACTCTTAACACCACTAGATTTTTTATGGGGTCATAATAAAAGTCTAGTTTATGAAACAGCTGTTGAATCTGATGATCTGGTAGCACATATTTTAGCTCCAGCGCAAGAGATTGAAAGACGCCAGGTATTTTTAACAGAGTCTAATTAAATGTCCTTCGAAGTTGCAATGCTTGCTGGATGATGATGATGGCCGTTGTTTTCAACATTTATTGTAGTGTTTGGAAAAGTATTGTGATCATTATTTGTTGTGTAACATTGTAACATGATGAAACCGTAAGATGACTGTTCTTCCCTAATAAGCTCCAATGGTAGCAAACCCTTCTGGACTCTTGCTAAATCTATTGGGAATAATTTCTGCAAGAGCACGTTCCCACCTCTTTTTTCAGGGGATCAAATTGTTTCTACCGCCCTGGGCAAGGCTGAATTTTTTGCCTTGCTGTTCGCCGGCAATTCTACTCTTAACCCACCTCCAAATGTTCAACCACCAACAGTCCCCAATGCCGCACATAAAATGAGGAATATCACTTTCAAAATAAAAAAGGTACGAAAGATGCTCTCTTCTTTTAATACCAGGAAAGCCTGTGGCCTTGACGAGATCCCAGCAATTGTTCTCAAAAAATGTGCATCAGAACTTGCTCCTGCCCTGACACGTCTGTTTCAGACATCGTACAATAGAGGCATATTCCCTAGTAACTGGAAAACTGCTCGAGTACAACCCGTCCCCAAGAAAGGATCCAATGCGCTTCCTAGCAACTACAGGCCTGTTTCTCTCCTTTCAGTCGTCTCTAAAGTGATGGAAAAGTATATAAACACCGAATTACTAAAATTTCTTGAAAAACAAAGTCTAATCCACGATAGGCAATATGGATTCCGTCAGCACAGATCAACCGGCCACCTTCTTTCCTTTGTCACCCATTCTTGGAACAAGTCTATGGAACTACACGGTGAATCCCAGATTGTCACTCTAGACATATCCAAGGCATTCGACCAGGGCTGGCACGCAGCGCTGCTTAATACATTTCCGGCCTATGGCCTACCTCCAAAACTGTACCTGGACAGCAAATTTCCTCTCCAACCGGAGCATTTCTGTTCTCGTGGATGGCCATTCCTCTAAACTGTATCCAATTAATGCAGGAGTTCCTCAAGGTTCAGCTTTAGCCCCTACTTTGTTTCTTCTCCACATCAATGACCTCCTCTCTAGCACATCCAACCCAGTTCACAGTTACGCAGGCGACAGCACCCTCCACTCAAATATACAATATTCTAAGCCTGTCTCTTTAGTCCAATTAGATGAGGATTCCAGACTCATGGAGGTTTCTGTCTCTGTGGATCTCCAAAAAATATTAGATTGGGGAAGTAGAAATCTTGTACAATTCAACTCCACCAAATCTCAGTCTTGCTTTCTCTCTCATAAGAGATACACCAGCCCTAGACCCATCACAATGAACAACCAAGTTATTCAAAGTAATGAGTCCTTTTCACTTGTTGGCATTCTGTGGATCGAAATCTCAATTGGCACCGACATGTCACATCAATTGCAGAAGCGGCTGCTAAGAAATTAGGTTTTCTCTTCTGGGCTCGCAAATACTTTTCACAGCTTACCTATACCTTATATACATCACAAATAAGGCCAAACCTCGAATACTGCTCCCACATCTGGGGTGCCGCTGCCACTTCTACACTCGGTATCCTGGACTCCATTCAGAAGAGAGATATACGTCACATCGGTGACCCTACCCTCACCCAAAGGCTGCCATCCCTTGCTCACCGACGTGCCATTGGTGATAACTCTCTCTTTTATAGATATCTGCATGGGCACTGCTTAGAGGAGCTTTCTTCCATAGTTCCTCCACCTGTTGCCCCCAACAGATCTACCAGGGGAACAGAGTGAATGCACCCTTTTACTGTTCAGGTCACCAGACATAGAACATCTTGTTATTTATTTATTTATTTATTTACGGGCCAGGAGCCCATTTTAGATAAGTACACAAAGAAAAAATATATACAATAAAAGCAGTTAATAAAGCATACAAAATGGTTACAAGTTAGACAAAATGAAAAAATAAAAATAGGCAATATAGGCAAAATATAGGCAATAAATATTAAGTACCGATTAACTAAACTTACAAAGTGACAGTTGTTTTAAGAAGACTGATTTTCTTGTGAAAAAGTCAAGTTCATCAGACAATTTGTTGGCCAACACTGAGCATCTAATTAAATAAGAGTTGTGACTGTAGTTGGTACGATGAAAAGCGACAAGAAATGAACTCTTTGAACGAGTTACTCTTGGTGGAACAAAGAAGTTGATCATAGAAAGTAAGTGAGGACAAGATACCTCGAAGTTAATTATATTATAAAAAAGTTTTAAATCTTTTTGTTTACGTCGAACATCAAGAGGCATGATATTAAAATATGTTAGTAAATCATCGATACCACCACAGTCATGGTGGCTTTTGAAAGCAAGAAACTTTAAAAATTTGCACTGCACCTGTTCAAGACTGACTGAATGACATGCATAGTATGGAGACCATACAGAAGAGGCATATTCAAGATGAGGACGTACAAGAGAAAAATAAAGAATTTTAACAGATCTGATGTTGGTGAAATCAGAGGTACATCTTTTAACAAAGCCAAGCAACTTCAGAGACTTAGAAATCACATTAGAAACATGAGGAATAAATGAAAAAGATGAATCAAATGTAACACCCAAATCTCTAACTAATTCAACAGACTTCAATGGTACACCGTTGATGTAATAGGTATGTTCAAGTCTGTTCCTTCCTCTATAAAAAGAAATTGATTGGCATTTAGATGGATTGAGTTCCATCCCATTGTTAAGACACCAGCTTATTAAGTTGTCAATGTCGTACTGAATCTTAAAAAAGTCTGAGGGACCTGTAATCCCGGAGAATAATTTCAGATCGTCAGCAAACAACAAAAATCTACAATGAGAAAAACACTCATGAATATCATTAATGAAGATATTAAATAGCAAGGGCCTCAAGTGAGAACCTTGTGGCACACCAGACAAAACCTTTATCCCATTGGACATAAAATTCCCTATCCGCACCACCTGATATCTGTCAGAAAGGTAACTACCTATCCAGCTGAGAAGAGGGTCGCCAACACCAAACATATGTAGCTTATGGATTAAGAGGTTATGGTTCACTCTGTCAAAGGCCTTGGAAAAGTCGGTATAAACAGAGTCAACCTGAATACCCGCCGCCAAGGACTCCGACAAGTAGGCACTGTACACCAACAGGTTTAGGTCAGCAGAACGACCTGATATAAATCCATATTGCTGGTCAATGATTGAACCTCTAAGGAGAGAAGTAAGAGTCTCACACAGAAGATCCTCAAAAATTTTAGGAATAACGCTAAGAATACTTATCGGTCGGTAGTTCTCAACAAGACCTCTGTCACCAGATTTAAAAATTGGAAGAATGAAACTAAGTTTCCAGCATGTAGGGAAAACACCCATTTCCAGAGATAAATTAAAGATGAACCATAAAGGTCTAGACAAATTAAAACTACAGCACCTAAGAAGAGATGGGGGAATACCGTCTGGCCCAGGACTTTTACTGACATCTAGGGCTGCAAGTTTAGTATAAATGTCTGATATTTTAATGTGGTGCGCTGACAGATTCAGCTCAGCATAGAAAATTCATGGGTAGGGGGAGAACACTTATCGCCGCTGTAAACCGACGAAAAATACTCAGCGAACATATCAACAATGTCTAATCCCGATGAACTTATTTGATCATTATATTTTAAAGTACTTGGAAAATCAGCATTCTTATACTTGGAGTTAACAAATTTCCAGAAAGGTTTGGTATTATTAGATAGTGATGACTCAGTTTCGGAAACATAGTTAATGTAAGCTTCACGAGATTTTATCTTACATAGAGATCTTAATTTAGAAAACTTAACATACTCTTCAGCAGACTTGGATACCTTATATTTGAGATGTGCTTGCTTTTTAAGATATATTAAGTTTTTGAGTTCAGGTGTAAACCATCGTGGAAACTTTTTAGAAGAAAACTTCTTTAAAGGAACATATAAATCAATAGCAATGTACAAAATATCATAAAGCATTTTCACCATCAATTCAAGGGATTTATTTTCGAACAAAGCATCCCAACTAACTAAGTCTAAAAATCCCGAAATTGAGACGAAGTCTGCAGACTTGAAATCTCTGTAATAACCATCTGGAACAAATCCAACGTTGTTGGTGCACCAGTCGTGTTGCAGCTGAAACTGAAACGGTGGATGGTGCGAATCTTCAGGAATTAGAACTATATCTGGAGGCTGAGGAACAATATCACTGCTAGAGTATAAAACAAGATCCAACAGTGAACCGTTGATGGAGAGGAGACTATTCAGCTGGAACAAATTGAGGTATGAACACATATTTGAAACCACCTCAGCTGCCAGAATTTCACTTGGTGGGGAGCCTGGCTGAACTGAAACACTGGAGCCAAGGCTGTCTTGAGACCATATGCCATGGGGAAGATTGAAATCCCCACAGACCAAAACTTTTGCACTATGATGAGTGATAGATAATCTCTCGAGTTCTTCAGAAAAGCCAATGTATGCTTCAGACGAGGATCTGGGTGGTATATACGTTGCAGCAACTATCATTTGGTTGTTTCCTGATCCAATTAACACAAAAACATGCTCAAACTCATCTTATACCCGCTCTTTTGTCCCGAGGACTTCTAAGTTGCAGAATTCCTTGCCGGCATAGGTTTTTCCTTCTCTTCCGAACCCTCAAGTCCAGAATTAACAAGTTGTCCCTTTCCTCCTTGTCGACACCCTTGGTACGATAATATTTAGGCTGTAAGTCCTTGTGGTGTATTGTTTATTTATATATATATATATATATATATATATATATATATATATATATATATATATATATATATATATATATATATATATATCAAACAATTTGCAGGGATTTTCCGTTACATGAATTTAACATTTACCTAATAGTTTTTCATACATAGAACATTATTACATGCATAAAAATACCCAAAAACATATACAGTAGACAGAAAAAGACTTTTAAAATCAAAAAATTTCGAATTATGGTCATGTCACCGTGAACGTTTTGCTATTGGTTGTGACGTAGTTGGGTAGTAAATAGATATCCTGTTTACATTTGCCTTATGTTATGATAAGTATGGTCGCTTGTTTCTTAACATCATGGTGAATTTTCTGTTTTTATTGTGTTTCTTCTAGTTGATTAGTGTAAAGTGTGCGTAATAAAATGGGAGACAAAGGTTTTCAACAGGCGCAATCAGATAATTTGCCAAGAATTTATTCATTTATGATGACATAATTCTTTGGTGAAAATCTAGACTTTATCAGTGCTGAAAGAAAATGAGCAAAAGCTGCAATGTGTAAAAAATGCAATGCTAGTTAAAGACATATTTAGCCAAGTATATCATGTAATTATTCATGCCATTTGTAATATATTTTTCTTTGAATGAAGTCGACATGACATGACAACACCCTTCACTGCTGGTTCCGGCGTTCCACAGGGTTCCAATCTTGGCCCACTCTTTTTGTTATTTATCAACGACATAAGCTCTGTGATTTCTGGTGATCATCTATTATTTGCTGATGATCTCAAATTATACTCCAGTGTTCACGATATTGGTGACTGTTCAAGACTCCAGGTGGACCTTGACAACTTGCAGCTGTGGCGTGTTGAGAACAGACTTGAATTAAATGTCTCGAAGTGCAAAGTGATGACATACGCTAGAAAAACCAGCCGTATAGATTTTCCCTACAAAGTGTGTGGTGTACCATTGGCTTGGACTGAAACGCACAAGGATCTTGACATTGTATATGATGAACATTTAAGTTTCACTAGACATATTCAAACTATTACGGCATCTTGTTTGAAGTTGATGGGTTTCATTATAGGGAATGGCAGATCATTATCCAATTTGGATAGCTTGAAAATTCTCTATTGTGCTTACATTCGATCGAGGCTTGAATATTGTAGCTTGGTTTTTGATCCTTTTTATAGTGTTCAGATTGGTGCTCTAGAAGATGTTCACCATAAGTTTTTAAGACACCTTGTATATGGGGCATCTGGAACCTACCCGATGCGAACGCCAACGGAACATAACAGCGCAAAACGGAACACACCGAAAGACGCCGGTTACAAAGTACGGAACGCCACTCTGTGTCAGAGGGGATCCGATCAATTGCTGATGCAAGCTGGCGTACCCAGTTTGTATTCGCATAGAAAAGTTGCATCTGTGATGTTCCTGCATAACTTGTTTCGTGGTAAAGTTGATTGTCCAGGCTTATTGATGTAATTAAATTTCTCAGCTCCACAGGCTGCATCTAGAGTGGTGATAGTGTTTAAGCCTCCAATACCAAGGACTAACTTGTATATGAAATCACCTGTGTATACATACAATGAGCTCACACTTTAATGGCATTGCAAACTTGTGTGACTTCTATTCGGATGAAGCTGCGGTTATTCGTAGGGTGGCTATATCTTACTTTGTCGGTTATTAGAACCATTATATGTACTGTTTTGTGGAATTTCTGCCCTGTGATGTTTTGCACAGTATTTTGGTTTTGTTTTTATAAGTATTTTTTGTTCATATTGTTACATATTGTTCTTTTTGTTTGGTGCCCTATTAATGGAATTATCCTGTTGGGCATGTATTCAATAAATAAGTAAATAAATAAACAACGTAACCTTAAATCTACCATATGTTTTTGATAGAAAATGTTGTCTGAATTAATTACTGATAATTAATGGAAGCAAACCCAATAATTTCGTTAATTAATAACCATGATTTTTGCCGATTGTTAATACTACGATTAATGCGTAAAGGTAATACTTAATATGTACAGATAAACATACCTTGATCACATGGAAATTATCACCTAACTTAATAACATATGATAAGAATTTTAAGCTTATATCACTAATATTCATTTTGTAAATGAAAAGGTACTTACATTAAAATGGTCTTCACAACAATATAAGGTGGTTTTCTCAGATAATTGGATTTTTCCTTTCATCCCGCTTTATAACTTTGCACCATTGCTTTCTAATTTGAGCCACTTTGCAACAACAAAAAATAGTTTCGCTCGAGTTTTTATAGTCCTATTTGTACACAATGGGACAATAGACTATACAGTATTTATATAACCTTTATATTCTATATTATGAAATAAAATCACGTGCAGAAGCCAAGGTTCAATCAATAACTTGCAACACAGGATGTAAACACAGTGAAGCAAGTTGATTGTTGACGATTGTGCTGTCCCATGACGTCACCATGGTGGCAAAATGGTGGTGTTTGAAATCAGTTATGAAATTCACATTTTCAAATTATTTCTTGCATCCTTATTTTTGTAGTGTGTGAAATGAAAAAATATTAAAAGTCATTTTTGTGGGATGTGATAAGAAAAAAAACATGCAAATTGTCTTATTAGCACAACTACTGTAAACAAAATTCTAATTATTCCGATCAGCCAATTTTTAGATATTAAAAAAATATTAAATGTTTTGAACAACTTTGCACCCTGTATCTTGAAAACTCAAGCTCCAACAACACATGTCTATAGGAAATTTTCCATCTATTTTTACATTTCCTACATGCCTTATAAATTTGTAACACGTATTCATTGACACCCTGTATATACTCTATAACTACAAACTATTTTGTACCTTAAGTAAATATATTTTTATCTAGATATGAAACTTTGCATTTGTTAATTATAAATTTTTCGGGGGTCCTCTGGAATAGTCTTAACCCTTAATTGTAATCACCTAAAATATGTTAAGTCATCATTGACTGTTACGTCATTAAATCTTGAGAGTCATATGTATACGGTAGCACTGTCATCTCTAAAAGTTATGTATGGAGCTTTTAATTTCACTATAAATTAGAGGTGTGCGAACCCATGTCTTGTTCGAACCGAACTATAAACGAACCCAAGCAAATATGTTGCCTCGAACTTCGAACCTCTGAAATAGTAGGTCTAAGGTTCACAGTCGAACTTCGAACTTCTTAGAATGTTAAAATCGAACATCGAGCTACCCAAAATTCTTCAGTGTTCATATATCATTTCCTTAAACATAAAATTTAGTAATATTGTACCATACAATATTTGATATATGAAAGACTCCCATTCTTTTAACAAAAAGGAAGAGTTCGGCAAATTTGCAAGTTGATTGGGTGAAAATGCCTTCTGGTGCTGATCGTTTTGGCTCATGGTGAAATAAATCATGTTGAAACCAGTGTTTTCCAAAGTCAATCTGCAATTATCCTCATAAATTCTGAAACTTTACGTTACCGATCGCTTTCGAACACTGCCATCATAATGTTGTTACTGAAGAAGGTGTTGGGAGGCTAGGATATATAAGAAAAATAATTCTGTTATTGATAAATGGCTCCGTAGTATCACAACTGTCAAAAATATGCATGAGTGAAATCTCCTAAAATAATGCTATCCACTCAATGAGACCGATAACGAGTTTAAAGCGCCGCTACCGAGTTAACGGGGCCGCAGCTTCGTTATCTTTGCCAGCATAGAATGCCTCTAAAGTTAAATTTCGAAGTATTTTTGAGCAACGAACCTCGAACTATTTTGGAGAATTACATATTTCGAGCTTCGAACAACTTCAACATCGCTAGTGCGAACATATTTTCGAACCGAAGGTTCGGTTCGAGTTCGGGTTCAGTTCGAAATTTCAAAGCTTCGCACACCTCTACTATAAATACTAAATGGTTCCAACCACAGATCTTCATAGAAGACTAAACGTTTACAATTTTTGAGGTGCTTCTTTTGCCATTCACAGCAGTGATTTGCTTTCTGTAACATAGATTAGTAGATATAAGTTGAATGTGTATTCTCACATTATATAGTTTTTCTAATAGAATGCTATACCAAAGTGTGTCAGATGTTTTCCTTAAACACAGATTTTAATTAACGTTTTCTGTATTTTACTGCAACACATGCTTCAGAATAGCTTTTAATTTTTTCGATTTCTCCCCTTCAGATTAATGATGGCATGTCATCGTTGAAAACGATGGCACAACAAGTGATAGATCAGGCAGGACTGAACACAAACCAGGTGATACTAGAGCCCAATAAGACGAGTCATCAAGGGAAATCCGATGCCCACATACCTCCGCTGTTAGGAGTCGCCCCCCTGGGCGCCGTACCCCTACAGAAAGAACATCAACAGCAATTCCAGGTGATGGAAGCCGCATTTTATCACATGCCCCACCTGTCAGACAGTGAACGAATCAGGATGTATCTGCCGAGGAACCCATACAAAACCCCAGATTACTATGTTCAATCCCCCCTTCCCCATTCCGATACTTTAGAGTTTTATCAGAGACTAGCCACTGAGACTTTGTTTTTTATATTCTATTACATGGAAGGTTCGAGAGCGCAATATCTGGCAGCAAAAGCATTGAAGAAACAAAGCTGGAGGTTTCACACGAAATATATGATGTGGTTCCAGAGGCATGAAGAGCCAAAAATTATTAATGAGGAGTATGAACAAGTAAGTGATTTACTTGTCAAAAAAAAAAAATAAAGCATATGAATAAATTGAATTTTAGCCATAAGATTATAAATAAATAAATATATAGTAGCAGTAAGAAATAAAACATTCAAATTGTATTTCTGTATGGTTTTTCCTGTTTCTTTAATATGTTATTTAAAATATTCTATTAGTAGATAAGCTAACTGTGATACATTAAATAAAATACCATATATATATATATATATATATATATATATATATATATATATATATATATATATATATATATATATATATATATATATATATATGTATGTATGTATGTATGTATGTATGTATGTATGTATGTATGTATGTATGTATGTATGTATGTATGTATGTATGTATGTATGTATGTATGTATGTATGTATGTATGTATGTATGTATGTATGTATGTATGTATGTATGTATGTATGTATGTATGTATGTATGTATGTATATATATAAATACGGCGCATTGAAAACGAAACAGACCGATTTACGTACAGAGATTTTTTTTAAGAAACGCTGAAACACGTCAATTTTAATATTGCGGGGGACATGTTTTGACATAAAACTCAACTTTGTCACATCAACCCCTTAAGGGTGGTGATAACAACCCTTATATTTTAAATAGGGAACATGGGTCGAGTGTTATCTCATTTGAAAGCTCTTTCTTTTCTGAATTCAGCACAAATTTTTTTTGGAAGTTTTATCAGCTCGTTTAAGAGTTATTCACAGTTGAAGATGCAAAAACGCATTTCACTCATTGTGATAAGAAATGTGCTGATAGTCAATGGTTTGTTGGTTTGTAAATAAAAAATTGACTATCAGAACATTTCTTATCGGAATGAGAGAAATAAGGTTTATTATTTCAGTTTATCTGTCGGTTTGATACTTGATAGTACTCTCCGAAGATTAATTTCACAATGGTGTATTCTGTAGAAGATTGAAATAATTACTCTTTTTTTCAAAAACGATGACTGTGCCAACCATACCGCAAATTTGTTTAATGAACAACATCCGAACAGACATGTTAACAGAAAATACATTTTGGAGTTAGTTGCAACGTTTCGACAAAGTGGTTCAGTAGCCAACAAAAAACGGGATCCCGAACGTGAATTTCTGGTTAGAAATGAGACTACTAATATTGAAGTTTTAGGACAAATTGCTGCAGACCCAACTTTGAGCCCGAGAAAATTGGCCACTGTTTCAAACTTCAAAAGAAGAACTATTCAGTGAATATTGAAGCATCATAAATTTCACCCGTATAAAATTCATCTTGTACAACAACTGAATGAAGATGATTTTGATCGGCGGCTGGAGTTTTGTGAAGTTATGACTGCACGAATAGCTGATAACGGAAACTTTCTGTTCAATATCTGTTTTTCAGACGAGTTTACGTTTTTGTTAAACTCTACAGTAAATCGTCATAATTGTCGTTATTGGGCAGATAATAATCCAAGAAATTTTCACGAAGTTCACACTCAAACTCCACAGAAATTGAATGTCTGGACTGGTATTTTTGGAGACCGTTTAATCAGACCAATTTTTCTTGATGGCAATTTGAGTGGCGAAACGTATTTAGTGTTACTAGAATATATCGTTTACCCTCAACTAATTGACATTGTTGAAAATGATGATCGCTATCTAGAAAATCAATTAATGTTTCAACAAGATTGATCTCCTCCGCATTTTTTACAACGTGTTAGGGAGTTTTTGAACAGAGAGTTTCCAGAGCAATGGATTGGGCGTAGAAGTGCTATTGAGTGGCCCCCTAGATCACCGCATTTAACTCCTTTAGACTTCTTTCTATGGGGCCATTTAAAGAGTAGAATTTTCGCAACAAAACCGGAGTCTCTGGAAGAATTACGACCACGCATTGTTGAAGAATGCCGTCTAATAACTCCACAAATGCTCCAGAATGTCAGAGATCGTTTTGAACAAAATTTGTACTTTTGTATGGAAGTTGGTGGTCAACAATTTGAACACTTACTCACCTGAATAAACATTTTTGAACGTTTGGTTTTGTTTTTTTTATTGTTTTTTTTTTAACGGAAAATTGACTAATTAGTACATTTCTTATCACAATCAATGAAATATGTTCTTGCAACTCCAACTGTGAATAATTTTTTTAAACGAGTTGATAAAACTTCCAAAAAAATTAGTGTGCTGAATTGAGAAAAGAAAGAGCTTTCAAATGATGTAACACTCGACCCATGTTCCCTATTTAAAATATAAGGGTTGTTATCACCACCCTTAAAGGAGTTTAAAATTGTAAGAGATTATAGGTGTTGGAACTCATGTTTTTTTTTTGAAATTCCATATATTATGTTCTTTTAGTGAATTGTCTTTAAAAAGTTGGCTTGGATAAGTTCGTTAGCTAGGAAAATCGGACCAGTTTTTCCTGGAAAATTTTGAGTTTTCTTTCAGAGAATTTTTGTATCTCTGAAAATAACAAAGCTATGGGAACCAAATTTGATAGATGAGCTCAATTATAAATATGTTGTTGTTTCGAGTTGGCTAAGCAGTTTTAGCAAACAGTTATTGGTGGAGTTCAGGCGGTTTGATAGCGGATTCAATGCGAGGCAAAACCACAATAGGCTTAGCGAAGCACCTTTAAGTATACCTCTTCTAATTGGTATCATGCTGTTACGATGTTATCACCCGTTTTTACCCATAACTGGATTTTTGTTCTTGTGGTAGACATTGTGTGTTCAAGGAACTTCAGGATATAAGTATAGATCTTCAGCACACTTACAAGCCATTCGTGTGGAACCGAATCAAATGTCTTTCTGTATTCCACGTAGGCAGCAAATATATTTCTTCATCCATTTAAGCTTAATTGCACACAACTGAATCAATTATTTGTTGTTCTTTGCATCACATAGATCCTTTGGCACACTCTTTATGTTGTTTTGTTCGCAGTGTGCATATATGTGTTTCTCAAGGCAGGATGTGATCAACTTATATAGGGTCGGAAGACAAGTTATTGGTCGGTATCTGCTGGGGTCTGCCGAACACTGCTGGTCCTTTGGCAGAAGATACATGTCTCCTTATGTGAAAACCAATAGCATCTTCTTTGGGTCAAGTATAATATCATTTATTAACACCACCAATAGATGATGTGTACACTCAAATTTCTTCAGCCAAAAGTTTTGGACGCCATCAGACCCGGGTGCCTTCCAATTATAAAACTCTAATAACCTAAGAGACTTCATCTGTGGTAAACGGCTCATGATGCATCTGTTCATAACTCTGACAAGCTCGGTGTTCTTCTTTAACCCAGCTGGCGCCAATATTGCAGGAGGCTCTTGTGGCCAGTTGACTTTTCCAGAACTCTTCAATTTGTTACTTATTTGGAAAAGTATTGGTGGCTGCATTCTCAGCTGAATTAAGCTGACGGTAGAAAGTCCTTTCAGAGCGTTCAGACATTGCATTGTCACACTTCTTATTGTTGCTGGCTTTATATCTCCTCAACCATTCTGCATATACAGAAAGCTTCTGTTTTAAGGTGTCCAAACATTCTTGTGCGGTGTGGTTGACTGGATCTTGTGCCGAGTGTTGTCGAACTGTGCCTATTAGGAAATAATAGGCAGAATTCAACAACAACAAAAGTCAGCTAGCCACACCAGCCTCCTGCAATATTGGCGCCAGCTGGGTTAACGAAGAACACTGAGCTTGTCAGAGTTATGAACAGATGCATCATGAGCCGTTTCGTTTCTGCAATTTTCTTGTCTGTACTCCCCAAACGTATTCAGTCAGTTGTCCAATTTCTTTTCAAAGTGTTTCCACTCTATCTATCAACCTTTTTCCCACGGGGGCACTCTTTGACACGAGTCTATGATTGGACCTTTGATCAGAAATCTTAATAACTAAAGTTTTAGTTGCTGCTGTTGCTGCACATTAAATCCGTGTATGCATGTGCTCCAATGTGTTGATCTCTAGAAGGTGCGATGGCAAAATTATTCTGTTCAAAAGTTCCAATATAGCCAGCTTTCTAGATCTTAACCTCATATTCCGTGACTGCAAGACTCATTTCTGTGGACAATTTGTCGATGAGTTCTTTATGGTATTGCGTACCCTCGATGTGTTCTTCTTACCCATTATGTACAGGTTGCAGATTACTACCATCAGATAGGATCTTGTTATTTTCTGTAACCGCTGTTAGTAATTTCATATTCAACTTCCTGTCTGATTGTATGCAGTTTTGTTTGTGGAATAAGGTTACTCCTAAGTATAACACATTACTGATCCGCTACTCTCTGTTGACTTATCTGTGTGTGGGTACATTCTGAGAAATTCTGTGTGAAGTTGTTTCCTATATCCAGTCGTATGTTGTCCTAGTTGTGTTACTCTGTAGTAAATGCGCATAATTATTTCATTCATATCCATAGTCCATTTCATGCGCCATCTGGGTGAGCGCTGGCTGATTTTCCTGTGCAGCATCCTCAGTGGGTGAAGGTCTTGGTCTTAATAGACTTCCCTGCTGTTGATTGTGGGCTGTAATTTCTTGCATGACAGGGGCCCGCCACCGACGTCCAGCGCCGGCTCCTGACATGCCTTGGCGAACCCCAGGTAGCGGCATGTTCCGAGGCTTTGGTTTTGCTCCATTTCCATGGGTGTGCCACGAACTAACAGTGGTGGCCCATATAGGGATGAAGAAAGGAGTAAGGTAATATGGTTAAAAAAGAAGATAAATAGGAAAGCGGACAGCTGGCGTCGCTGGCTGTACCGTCTATGTCATTACGAGTAGCGGTGAGCACACTGCTCGATGCAGCACACCCGCCGGCTAGTTAGGCCGGTGACCCTAGCCAGGGGCCTTTACGGGGTGCTGCCACCTGGGCCAGACGGACCCTGGTTTTTTAACATGGTTGTTACTGCACCCACTACTCCCTTCTCACCCGGGCTTGGGACCGACAATGGCGGAGTTATTATTAATATTATTCTTATAATTATATGGTGCTATTGTCAAATGTTTAATACCAGTTGACATAAGAAAATTTTAAGTGAGTGCTGATATTAGTGATGGTCCATTGTCTTGAAACTATAGCTTTTGATTTCCCAATAATGATTTCTTGAGAATCGGTGAAGTTTGGAACCTGTGATAAGCACTGAAAACTACATTTTGGAGAAGCCAGTTCATCACAATACAGTTTCTATACCTGATGATCGTTTCGCTAACAAGGTTAGCGTCATCAGATCCATTTCGAAAATAAATCTATAAAGTACAGCTCAAAGAAATCAATAAGACCAATTTCAAATGGTGTTTCAGCCACTGAAACTTTCTGTGGGAGGTCTGTCTTTGCTATTAAACAAATTTGTCAAAAGTATTGGTGATGTACATTTTTAAAGAACCAAGACTAATGTAAATATTTTAAAATTCAAAATTTCTTGTTTGAAGCTCTCGAGTCCCTATGCATAAAATATAGTCGTGAGACACTCTTGGTTGGTGACTTTAACATGCCTGAATATGCTTCTTGTCTTCGGTTAGTATCAAACATAAATATTCACTATGGTGTAAGTTTAAGAACTCTGGAAATGTGGAGTTTCTGGATAGATTTAGGGAGCTGAGACAAAAACTTAAGGGGGATATTTGTCTTTCTCGAGTAAACTACTTTCAGAGGGTTGAAAGAGAGATTAGGTCTAATCCTAAAAGGTTCTGGAACTGCTCTTCTCGGTGCCATCAAAACTTTTCTATTGGGAATTCATCTAACCAGCAACAGGCAGTGGACAGTTTTCCTTCTTATTTTGCGGGATGTTCTGGTTCCACCTCCACCTCATCACCTACAGCCGCCAGCCTGGCTTCGGGTGACATCACAGTGTTTTTTTGTTGATGACTTTACAGATGATGAAATTATTACAGCTGCTAAGAAAATTAAGGCAAATATGTCCTATGGACCTGATCTAGTTCTTGGCTTCTTGGTTCGCGACTGCTTATATGCTTTCTTGACTCCACTTAAGAAAATTTTTTAATTGATTCTTAGATCTGGAACATTCCCCGCGATTTGGAAGCTGTCATGTGTTCTCCCTGTCTTCAAGGCGGGGGATAGTGGTGATCCATCAAACTATCGACCAATAGCTATACTATGTGTCTTCTGTAAGATTTTCGAGGCCTGCCTTTTTCGGCGAATACTGTTTCACATCAAAAACAGACTATTTCTCAGCATGGTTTCATTCCGGGGAGATCGACTGTAACGAATTTAGTTGATGTTACACAGTTCATTGCGTCCGCCCTCGACCGCTCTTTACAGGTTGATGTTGTGTATACTGATCTATCTAAGGCCTTCGATTGTCTAAATCATTCTGTTCTAATTGACAGGATGAGGGCTATCGGATCCTCCGAGGGCTTGCTTGGCTTGTTCAGATCTGACTTGGATGGAAGGAGGCAATTTGTTGAAGTTGGGGGCTTCAGGTCTGACACTTATCACATAACGTCGGGAGTGCCGCAGGGCTCCATACTCGGTCCATTACTGTTCAATATATTTATTGGCCCAGTTAAACATGTTTTGCATGTTCCTTTTTTAATGTATCCAGATGATATTAAGATTTTCGCAAATATTTCGAGTGTTGATGACTGTTTGCAGCTCCAGAGCTGTCTTCCAATCGTTGATGAATGGTGTTGTCGGAGTGGTCTATCTATGAATGTTTCCAAGTGCTGTATGATGTCCTTTACTCGAAATAAGCACACAATTACTTTCGGATAGAATATAAGAGGGCTTCCACTTGATCGCCCCGGGACAGTCAGGGACTTTGGAATTGTTTTTGATGGTACTCTATCTTTTAAACCACACTATGAGCAGACTGTAAGTTCTGCCTACAAAACTCTGGGGTTCCTGATAAGAAATAGCAAAAATTTCTCACAGACTGGCACCCTCCTCCTGCTCTTTCGTTGTTTGGTTAGGTCCCAACTTGAATATGGCTCAGTTGTGTGGGCTCCTACTTATGAGATACATGTGGCAAGCCTAGAACCAGTGCAAAGGAAATTTCTAAAATTTCTTAGCTTTCGTGAGGATGGTCGATATCCTTCTATTGGTTTTCCTCGGGACGGTTTACTTCTTCGCTTTGGTCTGCAGAGTCTGTCGGTGTGCAGGCGGTGCAGTCTCGTTACGTTTTTATACAAACTGGTTAATTCTGTGTTCGACTGCCCTAGTCTGCTTCAGCAACTTAATTTCAATGTGCCTCATATTGCAACACGTTTTCCAGGCACATTCAATCTCCCTACTGCTCGTACGCAATTACTGCGATCATCTCCAATTTACCAGTTGTGCAAAGATTACTCTGTATTGCAGGATAGCCTAGATATCTCCTCATGTAATATATCAGAGATAAGGTTTTTCAAACTGATCTAATTTGTAACTCTCTTTTGTGTAGTTTGTAAGATTATTGTTTGTTATTATGTTTTGTATATCGGCCCATCCTTAGTTTTAAGCTGTTGCATGGTTTATAAATAAATTAAATTAAATTAAAATAAAAAAGTGACATTTCAAGCTAATTATTTGGTAGTTGAAGATATTGGAAGATGCTATTTATTTATAAAATTTATGCTGTATACATACACAAGCAACAGCTTTTATGAATGCATTCTGTCTAATTATACTGTGCAAGAAATGAATAAATTTATTGCATGACTCAGATATTCATTCAATATCTTTTTGGAACCAAGGAACCACATGTATCTTCTGGCAAAAGATTCCATGCGAGTAATACCCTAATGAGTGTTTTGAACTTTATTCAGAATTTTTTATTTTTTTAAATTTTACTTCATGTGGGTATGACCATTCGGTCACTCCAAAATACTAATTTATTTATAACATTCAACTGTAGTCTTCTATGATAAAATCTTTTGTTACATAGTCCAAAATACTAATTTATTTATAACATTCAACTGTAGTCTTCTATGATACAATCTTTTGTTACATAGTTCAATACTTCTTTGGGGGTATTGTTATTTTCAGTTTCATTAACAAACAGTCCTACTATTGGTGCTTGTTTGGTTCATCGTATCTATGAAGTAAATTTTATTAATCCAATTTGTCCCATTGGTTCGTTATCGTCAAATAATTTTTGTACCAAAATTTTAATAATCGAGTAATTTGTAACAATGGGCCCTTTCATTGGTGTGCTCGAAGTCCTGATATAACACCCATGGATTTTTATTTTTGGGTTACTCTGAAGAATGATGTGTATAAATTCGATCCACCACACAATATCAATGAATTACGAAACAGAATCACGGAAGCTATAAATCATATTAACCAAAACATGGGCATTCTAAAGAGATAATCTGCAGTCTTGTTGTCGTTAGCTTTAATGTGAACAGTGTCATAATTGAAATTAGACAAGCATAATACAATATAATTTGACTCATGAAGAATATACTTGACTTGTGTCTTTGGCCTTTGGCAATTTTTATTGCCATAGTAACAAGCTAGGTTTTCTTTATGGACTGTTCAGTTTTAATGTTCACTCTTGACACAGAAGCAATGATATTTTTCTTTATGTCACTCCTTTTATGACAGAATAGCTGGCTATGTCTTGTCCAGTAGCATCACCAGTTATAAACACGTGTAACTGCAGATCAAAATATGTTAATACGTTGTCAGGCATTAGTAATATTTTTATTTTGTGGAATAATTTCACTTTGCGAGGGCCAAGGAAATTTGACTTTTTTTTAAGATTATACAGAGGCTCAGCAATTTGAGCTAAAAGCAGCTACTTACCTTAGAAATTGACCATACACAAGAATGACTTTAACTGGGTGTTGTTATTAGATTAGGTATAGAAATTTCTCATATTCACATTGGGGGGAATTTGGACATAGCATATTTTGTTGACACAAAACCCAGGAGACCCTATCTTTGTAACATAAAATTTTTTAACAATACCTGTAAGAAATGTCTGAACGTTGGGTGCAAGTATAACATAAAAAAAAACTAATCCCCACGTTGTGGAGACAGTATAACTAAATTTCATTATGCCCTAGGTATTTGTTAAAGAATTAATAATTAGTTTGGCTACTCAGTCGGGGCATAAATATAATATAAATTAACGCAGGGCGTGGGCTTCAGCATTTGCAGTCAGTGGGTTTTAAGATGCACAAATAAAATTCAGGAGTTATAAGTAAAATCAGTTTATTAAAAGATTATTGAAGTTATATAATGCAGCTCGATTTAATTAAGCAAATTTAATTAAAGGAAAAATATAAATTGATTACTTTAAATTGGCATATAGCACTGTCAAAATGAGTTGTGGAGCATACACTACTTTAAAAAGAAAATTACAGATAATTGATGTACTTAACTCGAGGTTTAGACTGCTGACTCCAGAGTGGTGATCACATTCGTCTAGCCTTGGATGCTGGAGGTGCCTCAGAGACTTCGTGGGGAAACGGCTATGTTCAGCAAGGTATCATTTAACAAGATATTATTGATAGGGCAGCTACTCATAGGGCTGTTCCTTAGCGGCTCCATTTATAGTGCTGCTACTCATAGGGCTGTTCCTTAGCGACTCCATTTATAGTGCTGCTAGTCATATGGCTGCTCCCTAACGGTTCTGTTCAGCAAGGTGTTATTGAGGGCTGCTCCCTGATGGTTCTGTTCAGCAAGGTGTTATAAAGGGCTGCTCCCTGACGGTTCTGTTCCGCGAGGTGTTGTTGAGGGCTGCTCCCCAACGGTTCTGTCCAGCAAGGTGTTATTGAGGGCTGCTCCCTAACGGGGTGATATAAAATTCCAGGTGTATTGCTTCTGGGCTTAATGGTCTACATGAGGCGGCTGGTAGCGGTTGCATTTACTTACAAAATTTATCTGCGTTAATAATTAGAAATAAACTAAGGTAAATGAAACAAAATCTTAAATGATCTCTTTTAAAATGCAATTAAGACCACAATAGCAATTAATTACTGAACTAACGCTACCACAAGCCACCGTTTAACAGTATATAGTTTATAACAAAGAAAGCAGTTATCGAAACTGGATTTAGCATGCTATACATTAGCAAGCATTATCATATTAATCTCAACCAAAGAAATGTACGAGCAACTTGAAATAAGCAGGTATCTAAGTATAAAACTTACCCATTTAGGCAAGCTGTTTTCCCGACTGAAAATTTAGCTGTACGACAACATTTCCGGTTAACTTGAAACAGAAGAGAGCGTGTCACGCATTGCAAGCATTTATACAGATTTTCTTATCTAGACACGTCATGGAGTTGTCGCGTCTGCAGGCGTATTCCATCGAGTTGTGATGCGGTAGAGTAACCGACCGCCGAGTTTGACGTCACTCGAGGGACTCAGGCTCTGACGTCACTAAAGGGACTGATTCAGAAGCTTATTGTAGAAAAATAAAAGGCGTTAACGCGTGTGACATGCATTGTTTATGTTAAATACATGCGACATGTTACATCTTTAAATAATTTGCATTGAAATTTTCAAAATTTTATTCCCTGTGGTTTTTCCTTTCTTGATGCCTGACCAAAATGTCATCTTAGAATATCAAAACAAAGAGTTGATCAATGTACTTCTGAAAGCAAAAACTGCATTTAATACCAAATGGCATTCTATTGTCCACGAACAAGACTTTGTGAGTGGACATTGTAAAGAGTTGTTATGATTTATCATCTAATTCGATTCAAATTCGATAAATCAGTTTTAGTCAGCAGTCGTGCTAATTTATGAAGAGCTCACATTTGGCAGTGGATAATAATAACTTTGAGGCTGGCTGCTGTCAGAAGGCACAATAGTGCATTGATTTTTGTATTGATTGACAATAATAATCTGTCCAATCCAAGCCAACTGTATTATATGAAACAATACATTCCAATCCACACTATCCAATGGCTTTTTCAGGTCCACAATTACTAATCTTAAAGATAAGACTCTTTTAGTGAATTTTTATTTTAAAAAATTCACTAATAGAGAGGTATCGATGGTGAGACTTTGCACAAAAAAATTCATATGTGCGCAAACTAGGACCCCTAGAACCCATATCCGGGGTCAGTTTCAATGTTTATATGTTATATATATATATATATATATATATATATATATATATATATATATATATATATATATATATATATATATATATATATATATATATAAATTTTCATTTTTCTTTAGAAAAAAATTTTTCTCCGAAAATTACAAAGCTGTTTTAATGAAATTTACTATATATGTTGCCTTGGGAGAGACATTCCTATGTACCAAAATTAAACTTTCTAAGTTTATAGAAAATTGAGTTATTCAAATTTTGAATTTTCTTTTGAAATTTTTTTTTTCTCCGAATCCTACAAAGTTATTTTAAAGAAATTGGGTGGATATCTTGCCTTAGCAAAGGCCTTACTACATACCAAAACTAAACTTTCTAAGTTCATAGAAAATTGAGTTATTCAAGTTTGAATCATTTAATAAAAATTCACTACCATAACGCACTTGCTGCGTCCCGAAATTTTTATTTATAAGGTATAGCATGTTTACTTGTGTGTCTTTTATAGATTTAGTGGTAGGATTTTAAATGCTTAATTTTGAAAATGTCTGTAATCTCTGTTTATTTTCTAAGTAAAATTGTTTTTAATAACTTGTTTTTTTTTCAGGGTACTTATATATATTTCGATTATGAGAAATGGGGCCAACGTAAAAAAGAAGGGTTCACCTTTGAATATAAATACTTAGAAGATAGAGATTTAAATTAAATAAAAAATATTTATAAAAACCTGGTGTTTAATTTTTTCCACAAAGGCTTGGTTGACTGAATATACTTGTTATTCCATGTAAATATACCTTGATTTTTTTCTATGAAAATTGGCCTGTGATCAAACTATAAACATAGGCAACGATAAGATATAAGCTAGTAATTTT
Source organism: Tillus elongatus (assembly GCA_964006375.1). NCBI lineage: Eukaryota > Metazoa > Arthropoda > Insecta > Coleoptera > Cleridae > Tillus > Tillus elongatus. Next base: position 79,087,705 of record OZ023263.1, on the reverse strand, counting down.
CGCATTGCTTGAATGTGATGTAACAAATGTGTATAGGTTTCAGTAAATAAATACTAGTTTAAATAATAATTTGGTTTATTTATTTCAGTTAAGTAAATATAAAACGTTTGCATTTGGAACCAATCCTAATTAAATAAATTCCTTATCTAATAACATTTCATGTTGGTCCCGTGTACCATGTGATGTTGGGCACGTTAAAGATCCCTTCCCTTCTTACAGAAAGGCAGTGGTTCGACGAAGTTTCTAGGATAGTAAGGCGATTTTGCTCTCTGGCGTCAGTGATTGCGCATAGTGGGGAAAAAAACATTTTTCATTAGTGCTTAGGGTGGTTAGACAAAATGATCACAGTATAACATTTATTCTTCAAACAGTCTCCAAGTCTAACTACAGAACAACACTGGCAATGTTGTGTGAAACAAAACCATATTTGACTAGCTTTTGCCTACACTTCGTCTCCATGTTTGTTTTTTTTTGTTTTTTTTTTGTTTTTTTTTTTGTTTTTTTTTTTTTAATTGAATAAAAAGGATCCTATTTTTTTAATTCAAACCTTGCTAATTCCACCCCCTTGCACTGTTGAATTTCCGAAAATGCTATTTGTCTTGAATACATATGAAGAGGCTTCTACACTGGCTTCACAAGTGTTTGTTTACTTCTTCGCAGCTGGTTTCGCATTTTACGACTGCAGCAGATAGAGAATGTGGATTGTGGTACCTTAAAAAATTTTAAAATACGTTTTTGTTAGCTTCATTAAAGAAAAATTAAATAGAAAATATTAGCCTCTTGTATTTTGTTAAAAAAATGTATACTTGTTAAATACTGGTTGCACAAAAGTAAACAAACACTTGTAAAGCCAGGTAAGTCTGTATTTAGTATGGAATGGTTTCACTGAGTAAGGACAATAACAATTAATTAACTATTTGTGTCGGGTTTAATTTGAGTAGACAACAACAAAAATTCTGTTACTTCAGGTGTTTCCCAAGGTTCTGTGCTGGGGCCTTTACTTTTTCATGTTTTTGTTAACGGCCTTGCTAACATCATGGATATTGCAGTGCTTCACTCAATGTTTCTAACCTTCATGATGTATGTGGGTAGGTTAATGTTTACTTTGATTTTACTAAAGCGTTTGACTTGGTCTATCATGGCTTGCTGCTGAATAAACTTAATTATTTTGGCATATGTGACGCCCTAGTAGCCCTATTTGAGTACTACTTATATGGCAGAATCAACTATGTTTCGTATGCCAGATGTTCACCTTATAGCTTTCAGGTATCCCCCAGTGTTCTGTTCTGGAACCTTTACTTTTTGATGTTTTTGTTAATGACCTTTTTCCCCCCTCAGGACTCGTCCGCGGCCTTGCCGCCTCGATAGCACTGCAACCTTTGGTTGATTGTGCATGCCCTTAGTCTTACTCCACCCATTCCAAAATCACTGTGCCTTGAACTAGTCTGCACAGCAATTGGTAGGGTGAAGTTTTATATTGCTCTGTCTCCAGTCTAAACTGACCGTAGATCAGTTGTCTTTTGCTGTCCAGGGCTTTACACTCGCACAAGATGTGCTGGGCTGATTCCTCCCCCTCACCGCAGAGTCTGCATGTGAGGTCCCCCTCGAACCGCCATATTTTATGCAGGTGTTTCTTGACGGCCATGTGTCCCGTCAAGAGACCTGTTATGTTTCTGAGCTGTCCTCTGCTAAGATTTAGCAGCTCCACAGCTCTCTTTGAACTGGGTTCGTCAATTATTGACTTCCCATGTCTGAGCCCTGGACAGTCTGCCCAGTACACCTTGTGTTGGTTTCTGACCTAGGACTTAATGGCTCCCCTGGCAGTGCTCTTTATCACGCCCAGAGCCGGTTCTGGTCCCATAAATGGTTCTGCTGACCCTCTCTCTCCGAGACTGTCAGCTTGTTCATTGCCTTTGATCCCCGAGTGACCAGGCACACAGATGAGGGTGACCTCATTCTGCTCAGGCAGGTCGCTCGTCTCGTCTCGGCACTCATCAGCGAGGAATTTACCCATGGGTTACTTAGGGCCTTAAGGGCTGTCTGGGGCTATGAGGATCCGCTTGTTGGTGTAGCCCCTCCTCTTGTTCTCCCGCACACAGTGCAGGATAGTGTACATTTCGGTGTTGATGACATTATGGATATTCCACAGCTTTTCTATGCTGATAACCTTAAAAATTTCTATCTTGTTTAATCAAATGTAGATTACACAACTATTCAGGAAAATGATAATGAAATCCTCTCTTGGTGCAACTCTAATGAACTGTCTCTTAATGTGAACAAATTTAGGGTAATGTCATTCACTAGTAAAGTTAACCGAATTCAACATACTTATTTTATCGCTGAAATGAACTTGGTACATGTTGAGACAGTTTTCACATCCGTAGACACTTTAATTGTTCTTTATAATTTATTGATATGGTCTAAACTTAAATATGTCATTATATAACGAGAAAAAATTGAGATAGCCTTCAAATTTGGTATACAGTTAGCACCCGACAACAAACAGTTCGGATGGTTTTCGGGGGGTAGTGGATGATTTGCTGAAAATTCGTTAAAACTAGAGTAACAACGTTTTGAAGTTTGTTTTTTTAGAAAACTTTCAATTTCATAGAACGTCTGGTATTCTGTGGTGAAATTAAATTAGAAGTAGAGTGTGTGGTGATGGAATATCGGTGAAACAAATTTTGAAATTTTTTTTCGTTAAAACGGCCTAAGATGTCTCGAAACATAGAAAACATTATTTCGGAACGATTTTTTTGTCTCGGTCGGTCTGCCTATTGGTCTGTACATCTGTCTGCTAATACGCATAAGTTTCTAAGGAGTTGAGATATCTACAAATTTATTATACAGTTAGTACCTGACCAATGAATGGTTCAGGTTGTTTTTGGGTAAAACCGCTCCAGATTTGGTGAAAATTTATATTTTTTTAAGTTAAAACTAGCAATATGTATCAGGGTTTGTGTATTAGAAAACGTTCAATTTTATCACTCATCTAATATTCTGTGATCAAAATGAAGTAGCAGTTGAATGTGAGTTGGTGAATATGAATTTAGTTTTGAAAGGATATTACATTAGATTATTAGGTGTATGTAAAGTTTAGTTCCTCTTATTTATTTATTTTTTTCATTGAGAAATTCACATTTCACCAAAAAATTAGTTAGGGCGATGGCCTGAATTTAGCACTTGTGTGGCGTCATGAAAGTAACAATAGCAGAATAACACTGAAAGTTCAAGTTACGGAGAAAAAGTTCCTTCCAAGGATTTTTTAATTGATTGTTGTTGCCTTTACTTGGTGAAACTGGTCCATACTACATAGACTTGGAGACTAGTTCTCTGGCTTCACTGTTGGTTTTCGTTTATGAAGGACGTAGCCAGCACATAAACTGACTGGAGTAAGTGGCCTTTCTGAATTGTAGATGTTCTTCAACTTTTCTGTAACCGGTTTCGCTGCTTGACAGCATCATCTTCTGTCTGAATTTTTTTTTCCTTGTCGGATTTACTTGAAACTTATAACATGAATAATCTACTATATACACTGTGTCTATAAAGTAACGCATAAATTCAATAAAACTGAAAGTAGCCGTTATTAAGGAAAACTCAAAAACAGGTCGAGTTTTATTGGCAAAAACTAACTTTTTAATATGAAAATCTCACCCCTATCGTCATACCTCTTCAAGAGTAGCTACTTCTTCGATATTTTGAAATTGGATGGTGTGTAGTGTGATGCATCTTTTTAAAGCTAATCCAATTCTTTATTCCGCAACACCATTTTGTTTGGTAGGAATAAAATAAAGTGAGTAATAACACTTTTATTATCAGTAACACCTAACTCAAGTGAAGCCTGTAAAGAATTACATAGTCCAGTCTTATGATACTTTAATATATCGAAGTCTGTAAACAATATTCAAAAGGTTGGGTTTCTTGTACGAAAAGAACTATAGAGATTTTGTTGTATACTATATCGTATCCGTAATAATCGACTGATGATAACAATTACCTGCTGTGTAACATGTGTGATAGAAAGTAATTAAGCATAAGTTTGATAATTTTTTACGATACAATCTACAGATAATAGTAAATTTACTTTTGGTTGTTGTGAAAAGTGAATACGTATAATTTTCAACTTTTGCCTTTTTAAATTAATTAAGAATAATACTAATATTTATTTTGTAAAAATTACACAGCCTTGTCAGACAAATACAAAATATATAAGATAAGATAAAAATGATGAAATAAACAATAAAATAAACACATATGAATATAATTTAAATCAATGACAAACTTAAAATATAAAATACAAAAAATAAATTAAAATAACACAAATGGCATTTCAAGGTGTCTCTAATGGCACTACTCCATCCACTCAATATCCATATTGAAGTCTTCATGTACATAATACAGTATAGCGAAATTTATGCCTGTTTATTGAAATTAAATTAATGAAAGAATAAAATTTATATAACAGATAAAATTCAACTTGGCTGCTTAGTCAAAGGCATAAGCTTTAATTCAAATTAAACACAGGGCATGGGCTTTAGCAGTTACATTTGGTAGGATGTAAAATGTACAAATAAAAATCAAGAATGCAAAAAAAAATCGGTTTATTCAAGATTATTGAAGTTATATAATGCTGCTTTCAGTGAATTTACCAAATTTTATAAAAATATATAAAATGATTAATTATTTTAAATTGATATTTGAAATTGTTCTCATGAATTGCAAAGTCTCACCATCGATACCTCTCTATTAGTGAATTTTTTTTAAATAAAAATTCACTAATTAGAAAGTGGTCCTCTGATAATCAACTTGTATAACATAAATGTTATGTAGATATTTTCACTGTTCATTATATCTGGATTTTAATTGACTACTAGATTTAAAGACAGGAATATATCAGTCATTAACGTTAATCAACATCTGAGGTGTGACTGGCCTAATTACAATCATTATTGTTCTCGTGGGGTTTGTATATCATGCTTTTAAATATTCCCATTAAAAGAGGTCTAATAACGTAATATTAGGTGTGTTTCACACTGTATATATATATATATATATATATATATATATATATATATATATATATATATATATATATATATATATATATATATATAAGCGTCAAGCAGCTGCGGACTGACCTGACCTGACCTGACCGAGTCAGATTTTTTCGTCTACAAACGCTGCGTCTGCTTCGGAACACGTGTATGAGACGGTTGCCATGGCAACGGCACACGCAGTGGTAGGTTAGGTCACAAACGTGATGCAGCCTTCTGAGCCTGCTTTAAATCTTAGTTTCCGTCGTTTTTTTAGATTGAGTCGGATCGTCAGAGGCGTATTTTTATTTTTACTATAGTGCCGTTAAATAACCTGGTATGTGTCACATTTACAGACTTTGAAAAGCTGGATTTTTCATGTTTCTTTTTGGCAAGTGGAGTTGATTTGTTTATTATCCCCTCTAAAAGAATAATTTCAATATAATTAAATATTAGATATAAAATTTCAAGCTGTAGAAAAGAGCAGGGTCATGAATTTGAAAAAAAAATATGCTTGTAGCGCTTTCCTATATAAATGGATTTTCATAGGTAATACGCGTTGTATTATATTACCGTATGCATCTGTGTACAGTACCTGTCGTCTCGTCCAATATTCCTGGTCATTATTCCGAAAATTATTCCTTATGAAAGTATATTTTTGTACAAATGTACTTTTTATTTTACCTTGAAAATTAAAAAAAAAACGTCTGCGGCGCAGAGGGGGGTCTTCGTCTCCGTGGACCCCCCCTTTGGGGCCGCGCGGATTCTGCTTCACCCACTCCCAATGTCACGAGCCTCCACTGACCGTCATTGTCCTTTATTTTACTAAAATATTTCCAGAAATTTCATTTCAAACAGACCCTTTCTCTGATGCTTTGGCAGTAGTCTTAGCTATAGAGTTTATCGCTTAATGGTATATAATTTTTGTCAAATTTTCATAAAAAATCAATAAAGCTCAATATATCCGTTATTATACAAGATACGAAAAAAAAAAATTGTGTACATTAATTATAGGGTGTCTTGAGCTACATCTTAAAAATTATTTCTACCATCACAGGGTGCACATAAGTCGTTGGTGATACAAATTTTCCTTTTTTTTTTTTAATCGAACACGGCTTATGTTGTTGCATTTTTGCATTTTTCATCGAAATATAATGCATGCTTGTAAGAAAATAATTTCGGGACGCAGCAAGTGCGTTATTTAGCGAATTTTAATAGATCAATTTGCTATTAACCTATAAGGTTGACCAAGAAATCAGTTTTTCGGGAACACTTTAAGTTTACTTTCGGAAATTTTTGTACATTTTCAAACAATAAAGTTATTTCGTGAAACGTGGCACATTGTTTCTACTATATCGGTTTTACTAGTAACCAAATTTGATGCCTACTTTATTTTTAAAATAACACATATTTGCTATTAAAAAACATTTTTATGAAAATTTACTACCATAGCGCACTTGCTGCGTCTAGACTTTCTTATTATCTATGGATTTTTCAAACATTTTAACATCTCAAACTAATATCTGTTGCGGTAGATACTTTCCGTATTTCTTTGTCTATATTTTAAACACTTATTTATTTTTAACTGTAGTATTATAATAGTTTTAACTTTACGTTTTGACTGTCTTTAATTCTATCCAATTATATGTTTTGGTGAATTTTCTTTAAAAAAAAATCACTAATGAGTAGATCCCGAAAAAGTTTCTTTGAGAGAGCGCTAATTGGGCCCCCTAGAACACATATCTGGGGTCAAATTCAATTTTTATATGTTTATATACATACATACATACATACATATATATATATATATATATATATATATATATATATATATATATATATATATATATATATATATATATATATATATATATATATATATATATATATATATATATATAAACATATAAAAATTGACACCCCAGATAAGTGATCTAGGGGGCCCAATTAGCGCTCTCTCAAAGAAACTTTTTGGGATCTACTCATTAGTGATTTTTTTTTAAGAAAATTCACCAAAACATATTTTTTTTTAGAAAGAAAACACAACATTTTGCGGGAAAACCTGGGCCGATTTTCCTGGCTAACGAACTTATCCAAGCCACTTGCAAAATGAAATTTTTCTTAAAAAATCCTACTAACTGACTTTTCTGACCGGCCCTGACATCAGTTTACCTAATTAAAAGCTACAAGGAGAAGTAACATTAATCCTGCCATATATCAAGGTTATGTGAGCATAATGAACCTTTCCATTTTAACTTCTTTTAGCTTTTGATTAGGCAAACTGATGTCAGGCCAGGAAGGTCAGTTGGGAGGATTGTGGGTACACAGCACAGTCAGGGAGGTCTTTTATTTCGTTAAAACGACAAAAACTCATCAAAGTTTTTACTGTCGCGAGACGCACGTTATTTAGAAGAAAGCAATGTTTAATCTATTAATCACATATACATACGTTTTATCTTTCTGCTCTCATTGTTTATATGCACTTTAACTATGTCAAATCTCACACTGCTTCGTGCGCGCAATGTGCTTAACAAGGGGTAGCTACAAAGTTTTCTTCATGTATTATAACCCTATAGTTGAAACCACAGCTAAAGCATCAGAAAAAGGGTCTATTTGAAATTCATTTTCTGCAAATATTTAAGTAAAATGAAGGATAATGGTGGCTGAAGCTGAAACTTAAGGCTTTATAGAACACACTTCTTACCAAACTTCTGCTACATCGTCCGTAATGTTAGTTTCAAGTTCTGCATTTAGAACATGTCAATTTTGACGTTTTGAATTGCGACTTTTTGACGTTTTAAGAAGAAAAATTAAAACCTTATAACTTCTTTTTATTTTAACGTAGAGATTCAAATTTTGGTCCATGATTTTCTTTTTATGATATAAACCCTCGTACCCAATATGGTTGCCCTAACTTTGTTATTTCCGGAGATATAAAAATTTTCCGAAAGAAAACGCAACATTTTCCTGGAAAAACCAGCCCGATTTTCCTGGATAACGAATTTATCCAAGCCACTTGCGAAAGAAAGGTACTTATCAAGTTTTATTAAAATCGGTCCATTATTTTTTAAGTTATAGGTGTGACACATAAATATATAAGCATATATATATATATATATATATATATATATATATATATATATATATATATATATATATATTGGAATATTGCACTACACTGTAATCACTTCTAAATGTACGCTTTATTTGTTTGCTGTACGTTTGTGATTTCTTATTGGTTTGCGCGGACTGCAGTTTCGCTACTGACTGTTATCGCTCCCGTGTGGTCTACATCTGAGATTGTACGTGGCGCATGCGCCGTGAGCTTCTATTGGTCGCTTTCCTGTTCTCTGATTGGTTGTGCCTTCGGACTGTGTCGTGTGTATCGGTCTCCTGTCTTGATCACTGTAGTTTGATAATTTAGCTATTTGTATTGGCTTCATTAAGTTTTGTTGAAATGTTTGTACTTGGATTTGTTCTGGCATTAATTGTTTCTTATTGTTTGTTTGTTGAATGTAGTATTGTTCCCATATTTCCATTTTTTTGTGGTCTTTAACATGTTTCATTAGTTGTAATTGGGTGATGTCTGGTTTGTGGTGTTTATATATATATATATATATATATATATATATATATATATATATATATATATTTCTATGGAAGGAAAATGTCTCAAGAATAATGTTTTACAAAGCGTGAACTCTTAGTTTCAATCGTCATTGTCCTTCGTTTTACTAAAATATTCCCAGAAAATTCATTTCAAATACACCCTTTCTCTGATGCTTTAGCAGTAGTGTTGGCTATAGAGTTTATCGTTTAATGGTATATCATTTTTGTCGAATTTTCGTAGAAAATCATTAAAGCGCAATATATCCGTTATTATGCTAGTTACGAAAAAAAGTTGTATACATTAATTGTAGGGTGTCTTAAGCTACATCTTTACACAATTACAGGCTGCCCATGAGTCGTTGGTGGTTCAAATTTTCTTTTTTTTTAGTGATTTTTTAATCGAACACACCCTATGTTATTGCATTTTTGCATTTTCCATCGAAATATAATACATCTTTGTAAGAAAAGAAATTCGGGACGCAGCAAGTGCGTTATGGTAGCGAATTTTCATTAAATGCTTCAAATTTTGGATCAATTTGCTATTACCCTATAAGGTTGACCAGAAAACCAGTTTTTTCGGCAACAATTTAAGTTTACTTTCGGAAATTTTTGTACATTTTCAAACAATAAAGTTATTTTCATGAAACATGGCACATTGTTTCTAATATATAGATTATACTGGTAACCAAATTTGGTGCCTGCTTTCTTAAAAAACATATTTGCTATTAGAAACATTTTAATGAAAATTCACTACCTCTTGCTGCGTCCAGAGTTTTTTTAGTTTCTTTAAATTTTTTATGTGCGTCTTCCAGACGTCCTTAAACGTGAAGAACATTATTGAAGTGAGTGAAGAGATGTGGATGTAATTGCTTTAATAGTTACTCCAAGGCATGCGCAAAGTGCACGAATTTAGTTCCTCTACACTTGCTTTACGATTTTTGTCAGTGGATTGTAGAGAAACAATTGATTGTGACAAATCAAAGCGTAAGCGGAAGTCTCTTTCAGAATGGCAGTGTTCGTTTCAAATTCAATTCGCACAACAGCCCCTGATTGGAGATAATCTTTTTGCCGAAAACAGTCTATATGCACTAGTGGAACAATCTCTTTAAATTCATTGGGAGTAAAAATAGGTTGGTTTTCTTTTTCGAAATTTAAATTCCAATCATGGTACGGCTACCTTTCACTATTGAGGAAAACTCGAAAGTTTCGTAGGTTACAATGATCAAACTTTCCCATGTCTTTTTTAACATCTCCTTTCCTGGCTGTTTGAAAACATGCAATTATGTGACTTGGCGTGTTTCGAGTTTTGTGCTTGTCTTCACCGGCCAAGTATGTCTTGTTGTCTGAGGTAAAGCTGAAAATTCTATTAGTTCCCAACTTCTAAAAGCGAGGGGAATATCAATGTTTTAGTGAATTTTCTTTAAAAAAAAATTCACTAATGAGGAGATTGAGACTTTTGAATTTTGAAAAAATTTCTTCAAATGAGCGCTATTTAGGACTCCTGGAACCCAAATTCGAGGTCGGTTTCAGACTTTATATGTATACATACATATATATATATATATATATATATATATATATATATATATATATATATATATATATATATATATATATATATATATATATATATATATATATATATATATATAAAACACCAAAAACCAGACATCACCCAATTACAACTAATGAAACATGTTAAAGACCACAAAAAAATGGATATATGGGAACAATACTGCAATCAACAAACAAACAATAAGAAACAATTAATGCCAGAACAAATCCAAGTACAAACATTTAAACAAAACTTAATGAAGGCCATACAAATAGACAAATTATCAAACCACAGTGATCAAGACAATCGATCGAATGAAAACACAACATTTTTCCGGAAAACCTCGTCCGATTTTCCTGACTAACGAACTTATCCAAGCCATTTTCAAAAGGAAGGTACGTGCCAAATTTTGTCAAAATCGGCCTATTATTTTTTGAGTTATCAGTGTGAAACATATATATATATATATATATATATATATATATATATATATATATATATATATATATATATATATATATATATATATATAAACATATAAAAATCAAACTGGCTCCGGATATGGGTTCTAAGGGTCCTAGTTCGCGCTCATTTGCAAAAAAAATTTAAAAATTCAAAAGTCGGGATCTCCCCAAGAGTGAATTTTTTCTATGAAAATTCACCAAAACCAAATAGTAATGAGTAAGATTGTTAAGAACTTTTCTAAACTTAAATTGTAAAAATGACATTAATTCTTGATGTGCAAGGTTTCAAATTAGAAAATAAAAAAATTTCTTCATAAAGAATTAGCAGCGTTTGATGGAGTAAGAATTTGCCACTACATATTCAAACCACCTTTCAGTATAGATTCCCTTCCACTGGACTTATCAAGACAAGTTAGATGGCTTATGAATTATCATCACTCCATCGATTGGAAAACAGGTTTCACTTCAGTTCACAATTTTGGTAAAATTATCAACGCCCTCACAAGAAACGTAAATTACGTGTATGTGAAAGGAAAAGAAAAGGCTTCCTACATTGGAAAATATTCTCCCACACCAGCCCTGGCACTCGATGAACAACCAATTATATAGCCATCGAAACCTTCTTGTTTCAATCACTTAAATAATATTTTTTACCTGTATAAAAATTTGGTAATGATTTAAATGTATCCAATAAAATAATAGTTGAAACTGTATTTTTCTTTTATTTAGTCTTATTCAAAAATAAAACAACATGAATTAGTTTGAAACTTTATTAATATCAAACTATGAGATATTTCTAAAAAGTATAATAAAGTAAATTTAAAAGCATGTTCATTAACAAAATAAATGATCAACAAGGGGGTAGACCAAAATTCTTTCGAAATAATAAATTATCAATTATTGTGTAGAAACGTTTATAGAAAATATTCTTTCTGTGCTCTGCATCCAAAATTCTGTCGACAACACTTTTGTTCTATTTTTCTTTCAAAACGACATCTGTCCTCATATTCTTTTATCCAAGTTCCTTTCTTGCATTAGTGTGTGCATATTTCCAATACGCCATGTAATTAATTTTGTTTTCAGCTTTATTATATTTAGCTTTTTCATGATTAATTCCATCAACTTATATTTAAGTTACACTTATAATTCAATAGTTAGGTGTTTACAGATTTACAACATTTCGTTGTTCCTACTGTATTTCATAAACGGATATAATTCGAAATCTAGTCTTGTGTCAATCAACACAACACTTCTCATTCGTGTAATCAATGTTTTTTTTTGTTTTAGTGAATTTTCTTAAAAAAAATTCACTAATGAGGAGATCCCGACTTTTGAATTTTGAAAAAATTTCTTCAAATGAGCGCTAATTAGGCCCCCCAGAACACATATCCGGGGTCAGTTTCAATTTTTATATGTTTATATATATATATATATATATATATATATATATATATATATATATATATATATATATATATATATATATATATATATATATATATATAATATATATATATATATATATATATATATATATATATATATATATATATATATATATATATATATATATATATATATATATATATATATGTATCACACCGATAACTCAAAAAATAATGGGCCGATTTTGATTAAATTTGGTAAATACCTTCCTTTTGCAAATAGCTTGGATAAGTTCGTTAGTCAGGAAAATCGGCCCAGGTTTTCCCGGAAAATTTTGAGTTTTCCTTCAAAAAAAATTATATCTCCGGAATTAACAAAGTAAGGGCTGGTTTATGTCATTATAGGTGAGGCGCCTACCAAAATTTAGCTCTGTAGGTCAAAAGACAAAAAAGTTATGGGCATTTAAAGAAAAATAAATTGGGGTTTTCCTCAAAACGTCAAAGTGACAATTTAAAACGTCAAAATTCGCAACATTTAGGCAAAGAACTTGAATCTAATACGGGCTCTGGAAAAAAAATGTCTTAAGAAGAATGTTTTACAAACCCTGAAGTCTTAGTTTCAACCGTTATTGTCCTTCATTTTACTCAAATATTTCCAGAAAATTCATTTCAAATAGACCCTATTCTCTGATGCTTGGCAGTAGCCTTAGCTATAGAGTTTATCGTTTAATGGTATATAATTTTTGTAGAATTTTCGTAAAAAATCAATAAAGCTCAATATATCCGTTATTATACAAGATATGAAAAAATATTGTATACATTAATTATACGGTGTCTTGAGCTACACCTTAAAAAATTATTGCTACCATCACAGGGTGGCCCATAAGTCGTTGTGATACAAATAATAATTTTTTTAGTGGAAAACGCCTTATGTTTTTGCATTTTCCATCGAAATATAATGCATGTTTGTAAGTTAAGAAATTCTGGACGCAGCAAGTGCGTTATGGTAGCGAATTTTGATTAAATGAATGAATATTTTAAAAGCTCAATTTGCTATTAACCTATAAGGTTGACCAAGAAACGGATTTTTTCGGTTACATTTTAAGTTTACTTTCGGAAATTTCTGTACGTTTTCAAACAATAAAGTTATTTTGATGAAACATGGCACATTGTTTTTACTATATAGTGTTATACTAGTAACCAAATTTGATGCCTGCTTTCTGGAAAAAAAGACATATTTGCTATTAAAAACATTTTAATGAAAATTCACTACCATAACGCACTTGCTGCGTCCAGAATTTATTTTTTTTTGGATGCAGGAGAGGGAAATGCTCATGCAGACCCCATTCACGGCCCCGTAGGTTCCGTGGGATATCGAGGTACTGTGAGACTGTACTCACTAAAACCCCCTCCCTGGGAGTACCGGACCTTAGTCCATACCTCCGTCGGAAAGAATTACACACAATGACTTTTTTGGGGTATGAATGTTTCTATTATGTTTTTGCCGCGGGTGCGTTAGCGGTTAAGTATAAGCTTTGGACGCTTATGCTTGTGTGGAAGTTGCTCGTCGTAGTCGGTGGCACTACGAAGGAGAGCATTTGGGTGAGAAGCGGCTTTTGCGAACTGGGTTGTGGATAGTTGAGTTATAAACTCAAGTATCGAAGGCATTTCCAGATCAGAGTGAATCTGACTGTTTCGGACAAACCATGGCTCTCCGGTAACCATTCTCAGAATTTTGTTCTGGATGATTTGAAGGGTCTTGGTGTGTGTTGCAGCCGCGGTGGCCCATGCAGGTGATGCATAGGTCAAGGCTGGCCGGATAATGACTTTGTACATGAGCAACTTATTGTTCATGGACAATTTGGAATTTCTATTTAGAAGTGGGAACAGCTTCTAGATGAACATCGAGGCTTACTTTCGAGCGTGATCGACATGGGGACGCCATGTTAAATGTTTGTCGAGGAAAACCCCGAGGTATTTGACGGAATCTTGCCAGGAGATTAGACGGTTGTCTAATGAAACGTGTTCGTGAGGTGTGTGTCTCCTCTTGGAAAATAGGACAGCTGAACATTTATCGGGGTTTATGGCTAGGAGGGATTTCCTATACCATGATTGCAGCTCGACTACGGCGGTCTGAAGTCGTTCGGTTATTATCCACCGCTGAGTGGAGCTGCTGAGGATGGTAGTGTCGTCTGCCTACAGGGCTGTCGGAATGTCTGCGACAAATATATTGTACAGCAGAGGGGAGATAGCAGAACCCTGCGGGAGACCAGCCGTGGCTGGGTACGTTCTAGATCTGGCTCCAAGGTGTTTGACCTGGTACTTCCTCTGTTGCAGGTATGACCTGATTAGCAGAATCAGAGGGAGAGGATAATTAAATGATAGAAGTTTGTTTAGGAGGCCCGCATGCCAAACCCTATCGAAAGCTTGAGCAATGTCAAGAAATATTGCACCAGTTGACTTGTTGATGTTAAATCCGCTGGTGTCTGAAGCCGAATTGCTCATCCGGGAGGATATGATTTTCTGAGGTGAAAGAAGCTAGCCTTTTCTGGATCAGTTTTTCGGCGATTTTGCCGATGACTGGTAGCAGGCTAATGGGCCTGTAGTTCTGAGGGAACAGCGGATCTTTTCTGGGTTTCGGGATGTTGATAATGTCGGCAAGTTTCCACATGGAAGGAAAATGTTGAAATCGTAGCATGGCATTCATAATCGTAACTAGGAATACCACGGCTTTGCGGGGGAGGTTTTTCAGGGCTACGTTGGAGATTCCATCGTATCCCGGAGCTTTCCTAATTATTAATGCTTTGATTATTTGGGAAACTAATTCGAAAGTTGTGGGCTCGATAGTTGTGTCTGGGGTGGCGCGAAGCGCACTCCTGACAGCGGTGCGTTCTTGCTACGTGCGACAGATCAACGTTGTTATAATTCGGGCTGAATTGCAACTCCAGATGATCTGTGAATGCAGTAGTTTTCTCCGCATCCGTGTATACGACACCGTTACGGCCGTGAAGCGGGGCTATGGGAAGTTTTTGGGAGCGAAGGGCTTTCGCCATTTGCCAGACGGAATTGTCTTGGGTAGACAGGGTTTGCAGGCGCTCCTCCCAACGATTGTTGCGGAGTTCTTGTAGGGCGGATCGTACTTGTTTGATGAGTCTGTTAGCGTCTCGTTTGTCGGTGGGGTTTCCGGTGCGTTGAGCTAGTCTACGCACGCGATTCTTTTCGAGTATCATTTCCCTGATACTTGACGGAAAAGGTGGCAGATTGCTCTGGGCGGGGTACGTCCTTGATGAATGTTCGATAGAACATTGAATTTTGGTCTGTAGATTATCCACTGCACCCTCGAGTTCTGGGATGCTGCGGATAACCGGAATATTGCCAAGGGTGTTTTTAAGGTGATCTGTGAAGACTGGCCACAGTACCTTTTTCCTTGGGAGGGCGGGTTCGTCGCTGACGTCGCCGAGCTGCAATATGACTGGGTTATGGTCAGACGATAGGTCGTTTTGGGTTGTTATTTCATGGAGAAGAGTGGTGTTCGACATGATTACTATGTCAAGCACGTCGGGTCGACCTGCACTGCCGAAGTGTGTAGGTATTTGGGGAGCGTCAACCGTGCAATTTGCACGGCTGTCGACGTAGGCTTGGAGGAATCTCCCATTTGTGTTGGCATTGCGAGAATGCCAATTGGGATGTTTGGAATTTAAATCGCCAGCAATTATTATGGGCTGGTTGGTATCGAATAAGAGGTCTAGGTCGGCGTCTAGAATTCTCTTTTGTGGCGGATTATATGCAGAAATGAGCTTAATTGGGCCTACAGAGGAAGTGTTGACTACGATTTGCGTAGCCTCGATGTTTTGCAGGGCTGGCGTGCTGAGAGGGTGGTGGTCAATATTTGTCTTAACATACACTGCCGTGCCGCCACCTCTGGAAGTGGTGCGGTCATTGCGGTAGTGTATAGTTAGGGAGTTTCGGATTGGTTGGAAGACGCATTTTGGTTTCCTGGACTAGAATAACGTCCAGTTTTAATCGTTGGGCGAATTCTTGGAGCTCATTTCCTTTGCAGGCTAGTCCGTTTGCATTCCATGATGCAACCTGCAGGGATTGTGGCTTTCTTCGAGAAATCATTTACTTCTTGAAGATTGACACGATTTCGGGGATTAGCGGGATGGCGGAGGTGATCAGCGTCAGCAGATCAGGGAAAGTTTGGAGGATGTTCAGGACTTTCCCCGCGACCAACTTCAGCTGTGTGAAATTGATCGTGGTAATAAGGGAGAGTGCACTGGACAGGTCTATGGCGGGAGCTGCCTTTGCAGTGGAAGCTGCTTTTGCAGGGGGAACTGGGTTCGGCTTGGGTGTTGCCGGTTTCGAGGTTGTTGTGGGTTGGACGGGGCGGGAAGATCCAGTGGCAGCCGCATAGGAAATTTGCGGCTTCCGTTGGGAGGTCTGTTTGTTGGGTTTGGGGAATTTCGGGCAGCCTTTATAGTTGGCGGTGTGACCCTTCTCGCAGTTGCAGCAAGTTGGGTCAACGGATAGGGGCTTTTTACACTCCACAGACAAATGGGGGCCGCTGCATTTCACGCAGCGGGGGTAATCACTGGTTCGCGATAACACTCTTTTATATTCGGCTATTAGCGTCAACTCATCGTTATTTAAGTCTTCTTTTTTTCTGCAAGCGTCCTTGCTCATGATTGCGTCCGTGACAAAGATAGCTTAGAGCTAATTTTAAATTCATTTTCATTATAACTCACTTTACTATACTTCTCAGAGAGATGTGCATCTGAAACAAACTTTTCAGATTATATACTACTAACTCTCAGGGTAATCTAGGTTGGTCGAGCGGGGGAAAATTTAAGCTGTTGACCTCGAAAGAAGGCGTGGGTTTGAATCCAACACATTTTGCGACCTCGGGAGGAGTGTTGACCTTGGAAGAGGGCGTGGGTTCGAATCCCACACATTTTGTGATCTCGGGAGGAGTGTTGACCTTGGGAGAAAGCCACAACTTTGAGATGAGTGTTGACCTTGGAAGGAGGAGGAGGGGGGTGCTGTAGAACTGACTATTATTACCTACTCACACTGCACAATAATGTTTTGACACCTTAAAATAGAAGCTTTCCATACACGCAGAATGTTTGAAGAGATATAAAGCGAGCAACAATAGAAAGTGCCATAATACAATGGTTGAACGCTCTGAAAAGACTTTCTACCGACAGCTTAATACATCTGCGAATGCAATCACCGATACTTTTCCATATAAGGAACAAATTGAAGAGTTCTGGAAAAGTCAGCTAGCCACACCAGCCTAATTTGGCGCCAGCTGGGTTAACGAAAAATACCGAGCTTGTCAGAGTTATGAACGGATGCATCGTGAACCGTTTACCACAGATCAAAATTCCGAGGTAATTAAAAAGCTTCATAATTGGAAGACACCCGGGCCTGGTGGCCCTCAAAACTTTTGGCTGAAGAAATTTGGGCATACACATCACCTATTGACGGTGTTAATAAATGATGTTATACTTGACCCAAAGAAGATGCCATTGTTTTTCACACAAGAAGATACATATCTTCTGTCAAAGGACCAGCAGTGTTCTGCAGACCCCGGCAGATACTGACCAATAACGTGTCTTCCGACGCTATATAAGTTGATCACATTCTTATCTGAGAAACGCACATATGCGCAGTGCGTACGAAACAACATAATTGCGAGCCAGCAAAAAGGGTGTGCCAAAGGATCTATGGGATGCAAAGAACAGCTAATCATTGTGTGCAATCAAGCTTACGGACGAAAAAATATCTTTGCTGTCTACGTGGATTACAAAAGGCTAGTTCTTTCTGTATTCGCTTGAAAACAACAAAAAAATGAAAATAAAAATTTCCGTTTTTTTCGAATAATTAAAAAACTAAAAATGTCACCTCAAATTTTCTTTCAGATAATTGATTAGCATAGAAACACACAAATTTGCCCCAATTTAACCATCCAACCATATATATATATATATATATATATATATATATATATATATATATATATATATATATATATATATATATATATATATATATATATGTATGTGTGTATGTGTGTGTGTATCACACCGATAACTCAAAAAATAATGGGCCGATTTTAATCAAATTTGGTGAGTACCTTCCTTTCGTAAGTGGCTTGGATAAGTTCGTCAGTTAGGAAAATCGGCCTAGTTTTTCCCGGAAAATTTTGTGTTTTCTTTAGGAAAATGTTTATATCGCCGGAAATAACAAACTAACGCCAACCAAATTTGATACGCGCGTTTATATAAAAAAGTAATATAAGTACCAAAACAGTATAGGCATTTCAAGAAAAAAAATTGGGGTTTTCCTCAAAACGTCAAAGTCGCGATTTAGAACGTCAAAATTGGTAACATTAGGCAAAGAACCTGAGACTAATACGAGCTATTTAAAGAAAATGTCGCAAGAAGAATGTTTTGCAAACCCTGAAGTCTTAGCTTCAACCGTCATTGTCCGTCATTTTACTAAAATATTTCCAGAGAATTCATTTCAGATAGACCATTTCTGTGATGCTTTGACAATTGTTTTAGCTATAGAGTTTATCGTTTAATGGTATAAAATTTTTCGCGAATTTCCAAAAAAATCAATGAAGTTCAATATATCGGTTATTATACAAGATACAAAAAAAAATATTGTATACATTAATTCTAGGGTGTCTTGAGCTACATCTTAAAAAAAACTACAATCACAGGGTGGCCCATAAGTCGTTGGTGATACAAATTTTTCTTTTAGTGAATTTTTATTAAAAAAATTCACTAATAGAGAGGTATCGATGGTGAGACTTTGCAAAAATTCTTTCAAATGAGCGCGAATTAGGACCCCTAGAACCCATATCCGGGGTCAGTTTGAATTTTTATATGCTTATATATATATATATATATATATATATATATATATATATATATATATATATATATATATATATATATATATATATATACATATATATATATATATATATATATATATATATATATATATATATATATATATATATGTATCCGTCTGATAACTCAAAAAATAATTAGCCGATTTAGATGAAACTCGGCAAGTGCCTTTCTTTTATTAATGGCTTGGATGAGTTTGTTGGCCAGGAAAATCGAACGGGGTTTTCCGGGAAAATTTTGAGTTTTCTTTCAAAAAAAATTTTTTTTTCCGAAAATTTTGATAAAATTTGGTCTACATATTGCTTTGGGAAATACCTAACTATGTGCCAAAATTCAGCTTTCTAGGGTTACAGAAAATTGAGCTATTCAAATTTGAAACATGTTTAAATCATAAGTAAGTGGTTGTTGGTTAGTCAATGCTTTTCTTATTGACTCATGAGATTCATTCATCAACCTTCCATTGACTTCTGCTTCTGCCGCTGTTACAGTCCTTTTATTTAGATCTAGAGTTGTAAAGTTTTCTGTATCATTTGGGATATAATTTGTTTGCTTTTGTTACTGACCAACAAAAGATATGATAAAATTGGACAAAGAAAGGGAATATGATATATTAACAAGGCTATTTTTGGCTCAACAGCATTTATTAGTTTTCGTAATTGTTTTTTTATCGGGTTTTGTTACTTTGACTAGACATATTTTTATTATGATTGGTACTACTAAAAGTAATTAAAGTTTGTCTCATTCAATATTAAATTTATTTTAGTGTTAAAATAGAAGACGATGTGATATGGTCCAAAATCTGATTGATAATTTGTTGGTATGTACTGTAAAAAAGCAAATTGCAGTTCAAAAAAGTTCATTTGTAAATAGGTTTAATTTTTATATGTTTATATATATATATATATATATATATATATATATATATATATATATATATATATATATATATATATATATATATATATATATATATATATATATATATATATGATATATATATATATATATTATATATATTATATATATATATATATATATATATATATATATATATATATATATATATATATATATATATATATATATATATATATATATATATATATATATATATATATATATATATATATATATATATATATATATATATATATATATATATATATATATATATATATATATATATATATATATATATATATATATATATATATATATATATATATATATATATATATATATATATATATATATATATATATATATATATATATATATATATATATATATATATATATATATATATATATAATATATATATATATATATATATATATATATATATATATATATATATATATATATATATATAGAAAATTGAGTTATTTAAATTTGAAGCATTTAATAAAAATTCACTACCATAACGCACTTGCTGCGTCCCGAGTTTTTATTTTAATCGACTACGCCTTATCTTATTGCATTTTCCGTCGAAATATAATGCATGTTTGTAAGAAAAGAAATTCGGGACGCAGCAATCGCGTTACGCTAGCGAATTTTCATTAAATGTTTCAAATTTGAATAGCTCAATTTCCTATCAAGCTATAAGGTTCGTTGGCCAAGAAAGCACTTTTTTTGGGAACATTTTAAGTTTACTTTCGGAAATTTTTGTACATTTTTAAACAATAAAGTTATTTTGATTAAACATAGCACATTGTTTCTACTATATAGGTTATAGCGGTAACCAAATTTGATGCCTGCTTTCTTAAAAAAATTCACATATTTGCTATTAAAAACATTTTTATGAAAATTCACTACCATAACGCACTTACTGTAGACCTTTTTGAGTTTTTATTACTTCCACATCGTCAATACGTGTGGAAGTATGGCATCGGCGACAAAAATTTCAACTTTTTTTTCGCTTAAACGTCCTAAAATGTGTCGAAACATATAAAAAACATGATTTGTAAATTTTTTGTGTCTGTCGGTCTGTCAGTTTGTATGTCTGTATGTTGTAGCCACGATAACTTTAGAACAAGTTGAGATAATAATATCTTCAAATTTGGTATACAGTTAGCACCCGACAAACGAACGGTTCGGATTGTTTTCGATAAAATCGCTCCAGTGGGTAGCCGATGAATTGGTGAAAATTTACATTTTCTCGTTTAAACTCGAGAATATAACGTTTTAGAGTTGTTTATTAGAAAACATTCAATTTCATCAAACATCTGGTATCCTATGCTGAAATTAAATTTGGGGGTTGAATATGTGAGGGTGGAACATCGTTGACAAAAATTTCGACATTTTTTTTTGCTAAAACGGCGTAAAAAGCTTCAACACATATAACAAACTTGATTCTGAAACGAAAATGTTTTTGTCTGTCCGCCTGTCGGTCGGTCGGTCGGTCTGTCGGCCTGTAAGTCTGTCTGTTAGTAGACGCAATAACTTTCGAACGAATTGAGATATCATCGTCAAATTTGGTATCCAGTTAACAAAGAAACGTTTCGAGTTGGTTTTGGGTACGATCGCTTCAGGGTGTAAGGAATAAATGAGTGGTGATTTGGTGAAAATTGACATTTTTTTGTTAAAACTCGAGTAATACAAGGTTTTAGAAGTTTATGGGTACGTGAATACGAATATTTTTTTGTGGTCAAGTCATAGACCCTAAATTAATTCCATGAGAATGTCTTTCTGAGAAGAGTAGACCATCACAGCTATGTGGAAGTTATAACTTAATTTGCAGCACTATTTTTTATAGTTTCGTACAAATTTCATTTGCAAGCTAAATTGCTGTTGCTTTTATTCTTTTAGTGATTTTTTGTTAAATAAATGCACTAATAGAGAGGTATCGGTTTATATATATATATATATATATATATATATATATATATATATATATATATATATATATATATATATATATATATATTTGTGTGTGTGTGTGTGTGTGTGTGTGTGTGTGTGTGTGTGTGTGTGTGTGTGTGTGTGTGTGTGTGTGTGTGTGTGTGTGTGTGTGTGTGTGTGTGTGTGTGTGTGTATCCAACTGATAACTTAAGAAGTAATTAACCGATTTTGATGAAACTCAGCAAGCACCTTTCTTTTATTAATAACTTGGATTTGTTCGTTATCCAGGAAAATCTGAAAATTTTGAGTCTTCTTTGAAAGAAAATTACAAAGCTATTTTGATGAAATTTGGTGGATATGTTGTCTTAGGAAGGACCTTACTATACGCCAGAATTCAACTTTCTAGGTTTATAGAAAATTTGGTTATTAAATTTTAAAGCATTTAATGAAAATTCGCTACCATAACGCACTTGCTGCGCCCTAAACTTTTTGTATTATGGGATTATGCAACGTTAGGCAATATTTAGTTCATAGATCATTACATTATTGATTGTAAAACACCGCTGGCAAAATTGATGAAGCAGTATGATGTTTGTTTCTATCGGGGTTTGTTCTAAAAGAGATGCAGCCTTTTTTTGGCATATTTTATACTTCAATGTCATACGATGGTCATCATAAAGAAAATCAAAACTAGCACATGTGAAGTGTTAATGTTTTCAAACAATATATGGTATCGCAACAAGCAAATTAATACCCCATATGATGGGTCTAGGCCCAACCGTTACTCAGTGTTCACAACTGTTGCTAACTTAAAATCACTAATTATGTTCGATAGACTAAGCTCAGTAAATCTAAGCGTCATCATTCAATTAATGGAATAGGGAAAATGTTAGTTTGTAAACTCATAAAAGGCGCTAGCCGCGGTGACTCATCAGAGGTCAAATACTTTTATGTTGCCTTTCAAACAACAACAAAAAACATTATGAGCAAAGGGGTCCGAAAATCGACATAATATTGATTTATTAATGGTTTTCAAAAGTAAGGAAAAAATAAATGTTATCTGAACTATTGAAAGAGTTAATAATACAAATGATGGAATAGTGGGTCTGGGCTATGTATGGACAATATATGTTATCTCCTAACAAACAAAACCACGGTGGAAATTATGTTACTCTTACGATTAATATCTCGATAAATTAATGTTATTTACCTGGCTATGGCTATATGATTGGTTTTAAAAGTAACATACAAACAGATAAGTAGTTACTGGTAATTTACCTACTTTATTGACCTATTTTTCTATTTGCATGACGGAAATGATAATTGAGGACGAAAGTCACTAGGTAATAGCATAAGAGCACGATAATTCAAAGTTACCTGAAATTGTTGCATTGGTGATAGGAACGTAGCAAATTAGATTCGATTTTACTAAAGCCTGGCGCTGTGCTATATTAGATATAAATCAAAATTACGGTCAACTTTTCTTTTCTTTTGAACTTATTCCAACAACTTGTTATTGTTTCCGAGCGTAGCCAATATCGATTGGTTTCAAACTAATAAAAAAGTATGCATACTTTCATTGTACTCGTATATTATGCCGAACTTATTATTACTTACTTTATTATTTATTTATTTGATATTAAAATTTTACACTTTTTCATACAAAAAGCTAAAGCTTGTGCTTGTATTTAGCACAAGTTTGATAAGCGTCTTCTTCAAAAAGCCTACCAAATTAAATCTACCTTACGTCACTCACATATTTTCCTTCAAAATGAATGCAGCCTGCCCCAACAAGTCCACATGCGCCATGTGTAATGGTGTTTTCTTAGAAATTCACTAATATCTGCGTATCAACAATTAAAACATGTCTGCTAAAAATTATAATTTTAGACTCAACGGCGAGTAAGTTAACCAAACGTTTTAAAGAAAGATGAGATCTCGGTCCAAACGTATGAAATGCGGACACTATTGTTTTCGACCAAATATTAAACTTAGTGAAACTAAACAAAATATTGCATGCATCGGGTTGGAATCGAACCCGGGCCGTCCGCGTGTCTACCACTAAACGATGGAAGGTAGCTAATAAATTGTTTGTTTACCTGGTACTTATAGAGACGGAAACTCGCTATCACAAGAAATTTTATATTATATAACAAAAATAAATGTAAGTAAACCGCTATTAAGTACATAATTAATTAAATTCTAACTTGATAATTCGCCTGTCAATATGAGATATACTGATGAATAAAATACAAAGCGTCACTGTATTTGCATATCTGTCGTTCGAACGTAGTGAATGTTGACAAACGATAGACATAATAGGTTTTCGGGATTTTAGTGGCCGAGATTTCTCGATCGCTAGTTCGGACAGTATGTTTTACGCCTGTTATTTGTATTGTTTGATTATAGATGCATTATGAATAATGCCTGTAATATGTGTCAATCTACGCAAGGCAGCTGACTACTTTGCCTTTGTCAGACGTTGGACTTTAACCACTTAAATCGTTTCGATTTTATTTTTTATTTAGAAGAAACTACACATGTTGTGAATCGAATTACTTAGAATTGTGTGTGTGTGTTTTGTTTCTTTAACGTCGGCCTATTTCCGCGACTATGGTCAATCACTGACGCCAGGGAGCAGTTTCACCTCACTATCCTGGAAATTTTGCCGAACCCTTGCCTTTCTGTAAGGAGGGTAGTGATCTTTAACGTGCCCAACATCGCATGGACACGGGACCGACGGCTTTACGCCCCCTCCGAAGGGCGGAACGTGCAGACATTTAACTTGCTCAAATACAATGCCAGAACCTCGGTTGATGTTAATGTTACAGTTTGTACTGAAAAAGTGAAAGGAGTACCCTGGGATCGAACCCAGTACCCTTCAGTTCAGAGGCACACGTTCTTACCCCTGAATCACCGAGGTTCTAACTTAAAATTCACAACAGAGGTTTACTTACACCCTTTCAAGCTATATGTAAAGTGTCATAAATATAGAGTTTTCAAAAATATTTTTGTATATTTTTGGGGAAAAATGTTCGTTATAGCTGACTTCCGAACTCAACCGCGATATTAACAACATGAAGACATGTACCAAGTTTCGTTTATATTAGTTCTCATTTGAAAATCCACTTAAAGTTATAAATATTTAATTTTAAAACAATTTCATTCCTGAACGTCACACCGTCTGGGATTACCATAATTAAACGCTGAATGTAACGGCTTCTCCTCCAGACACCAAAATTTACTTCAGATTTCTCTTACTCCCGACGCGTTTCGACACTCCAAGAGGTCATCTTCAGGGGGTCAATTTGAACAATTCTCAAAAAATTGAACTCGAAACTATACATGAGGGTTTTAACAGGTCACAACTTCATCCATTGTGTCAGGGGCCATGCAACACTACATCTGCATAATGCCAGAAAATTATCTTCAAGAACAAAAATCAATGGAAAATATCGGCGATTTTAAAGAGCCATGATGAAGGGCGACCATTGTTAAATTTCAGATATGTTAATGTTTAATAAAGTTTTCAAGGGACATAATTTTGTTTTGATCTCAATTCTAAAAATCTCAATTTTCTCAAAAACGGGTGTTTATCGAAAAATTGACAAGAGGAGAAAAAGGTACAAAATAGAATTTTCTTTAAAATTGATGGACTCCAACTTTTAATTAGGTTAGGGTTTAAAAAAGAACCATGTCATTTAAAGGGAGGCCTGCCTCCTTTGGGGTTGATATCTGCTTCAAATTTTTGTCAAATAACGTTGTTGATAAAATAAAACCAAATTGGTTCTTCTATGTGAGGGCACTGCTGCAATACAGCTGTTTCTTGTAATTATTAAACAATATTCCGAGGTCAGGTCAGATCAAGAGATGATTCAGAATTATTCATCCTCTGATGACGCTAACTTAGTTAGTGAAACAATAGTACGTTTTTTAAATGTGTTGTGGTGATTTGGGTTCTCCAAGTGTACTTATTAAGTCATTTTGAAAGAACCTCGGTGGTTCAGGGGTAAGAACGTGTGCCTCTGAATCGAAGGGTACTGGGTTCGATCTCAGGGTACTCCTTTCACTTTTTCAGTACAAACTCTAAAAATTAACATCAACCGAGATTCTGGCATTGTATTTGAGCAAGTCGAATGTCTGCACGTTCCGCCCTTCCGAGGGGGCGTAAAGCCGTCGGTCCCGTGTCTATGCGATGCTGGGCACGTTAAAGATCCCTACCCTCCTTACAAAAAGGCAGGTGTTCGGCAAAATTTCCAGGATAGTGATGTGAAACTGCTCCCTGGCGTCGGTGATTGGCCATAGTCGCGGAAATAGGCCGACGTTAAAGAAACAAAACACACACACACACACACAAGTCATTTTGAACAATGTCTTTGGTATTTTTTTATGGTTTTTTTATTTATTAGTTTTCAATAGCGTTTGTTAAATTTCAGATATGTTAGTGCTTAATAAAGTCTTCAAGGGACATAATTTTGTTTTGATTTCAACTATAAAAATCTCAGTTTTCTAAAAAATGGGTGAATTGTCGAAAAGTTGACAAGAGGAGAAAAACCATGTCATTTAAAGGGTGACCCGCCCCTAATTCTTCCCTTTTTGAGTTTATATCCAATTAAAATTTTTGTCAAATAACGACGTTGATAAAAGAAAACCATTCACCAAATTTGGTTGTTCCATGTTGGGGCATTGCTGCAATACAGCTGTTCGTTGTAATTATTAAAGAGTCTTTCGAGGTCAATATCGCACCAACCATGGGCGTCAGAGAAAAATTTATATAAAAAATCGGCATGTTTTGAGGTCCTCTACACGGATACATTCTGTGTCCATTGCGTTGCGAATCACTCTGTATGTATATATACATATATATATATATATATATATATATATATATATATATATATATATATATATATATATATATATATATATATATATATATATATATATATATATATACAGGTGTCCCGGAATTCAATGTACAACTGACCTACCACAGATGTTTCAGCCAAAATTAGGTCGATTAAGATCAACTCACCTCTATACAAAGTAAGGGCGTAGATAGGTTTTTTCTTGGGGAGGGTATTCCAAAAATACAAAGGTAAACAAAATTACAAATACAAAGGCTAAAAAATGTATTGAATTAAAATAATTGAACAAAAAATTGCGAAAATATTAATAAAAAAAACTCGGGACGCAGCAAGTGCGTTATGGTAGTGAATTTTCATAAAAATGTTTTTTATTGCAAATATGTGTTTTTCTTTTAATTTAAGAAAAGAGGCATCAATTTCGGTTACCAGTATAACCTTTATAGTAAAAACAATGTGCCATGTTTCATAAAAATAACTTTATTGTGTGAAAATGTACAAAGATTTCCTAAAGTAAACTTAAAGTGTTCCCGGAAAAACTCGTTTCTTGGTCAACCTTATAGGTTAATAGCAAATTGGGCTATACAAATATGAAGCATTTGATCAAAATTCGCTACCATAACGCACTTGCTGCATCCGGAATTTCTTTTTACAAACATGCATTATATTTCGATGGGAAATGCAAAAATGCAATAACATAAGGCGTGTTTGATTAAAAAAAAAAGAAAATTTGTATCACCGACGACTTTTGGGTCACCCTGTGATTGTAGAAATATTTTTTGAAGATGTAGCTCAAGACACCCTATAATTAATGTATAAACATATTTTTCATATCTTGTATAATAACGGATATATTGAGCTTTATTGATTTTTTACGAAAATTCGAAAAAAATTATATACCATTAAACGATAAACTCTCTAGCTAAAACTACTGCCCAGCATCAGAGAAAGGGTCTATTTGAAATGAATTTTCTGGAAACATTTTAGTAAATTGAAGGACAATGACGGTTGAAACTAAGACTTCAGGGTTTGTAAAACATCCTTCTTGAGACATTTGATTCTTATAGCCCGTATTAGATTCACGTTATTTGCCTAAATGTTGCCGATTTTGACGTTTTATATCGCAACTTTGACGTTTTGAGAAAAACCCCAATTTATTTTTCTTTAAATGCCTATAACTTTTTTGTCTTTTGACCTACATAGCTAAATTTTGGTAGGTAACTTACCTATAAGGATGTAAACCCGCGTGCCAAATTTGGTTGCCCTTACTTTGTTAATTTCGGAGATATAATTTTTTTTTGAAAGAAAACACAAAATTTTCCGGGAAAACCTGGGCAGAATTTTTTGGCTAACGAACTTAGCCAAGCCATTTGCAAAAGGAATTTATTCACCAAATTTAATCAAAATCGGACCATTATTTTTTGAGTTATCGGTGTGATACATATATATATATATATATATATATATATATATATATATATATATATATATATATATATATATATATATATATATATATATATATATATATATATATATATATATATATATATATATATATATATATATATATATATATATATATATATATATATATATATATATATATATAAACATATAAAAATTGAAACTGACCCCGGATATGTGTTCTGGGGGGCCTAATTAGCGCTCATTTGAAGAAATTTTTTCAAAATTCAAAAGTTGATCTCCTCATTAGTGAATTTTTTTAAGAAAATTCACTAAAAACAAAACAAAATATTTCCTACATTAGTAAACAAAAGTGCGGACGCAGCTAGTGTGTTATGGTAGTGAATTTTCATGGAAAATATCTGTGCCTAACATTTTTTATTAAATGTTTATAATATTTTTCCTTATAACATATAGATCTCTTTTGTATATAATTTAATTTTTATAACATAAACCTACATCACAAATTTGGTTACCATAGGTTTGTTATTTTCGGAAATAAAAAAATGTTAGAAAGAAAATCCAAAATTTTCACGGAAAACCTGATCCAATTTTTCTAGATACTGAAGTCATCCAAACCACTTGCAAAAGGAAGGTACCTGCCAAATTTCATCAAAATCGGACCATTGCTTTTTGAGTTATCGTGTGATATTTTCCTACTAAAATTCACTAAAAGCAATTAAAAAATCAAACTCGAAATCAAAGTAATGCCAAGGTTCTGTATTTATTTGTTTCGCAAATCGCTCCAAAACCTTTTCGTCATTTGTAGGAATACTCTGATCATCATGCATGAAGGCTAATCCATCTAATCTCTGTTGTCCCATTGTTAAAGTGAACCAAATTTTAAACGTTCTTAACGCGGAAAACACTTTTCTGCAGATTCCACACTGGCAAGCAAACCTGCAAAAAACCTCAGTGCGAGGTGTACCTATATCACTAAATACTTCTTTATCCAATAATTTGAGAGTTTCAACAACTTCATCAAGCATCTGGAGAACTGTTGTTCTATTTTCTAATACGCAAATTCAGCTGTACCTAAATCCGAATCCAACGTTACTCGTAAAAATCTGGACTCTTATTATTATTTTCCCTTGTCAGCAAATAGTTTAATACATTTTCTTCTAGTGATGAAATGTTGTCGTCATTTTTTCTATTATAACTGCAGGAATGATATTTTCATTTTTAGGCCAAGAATGTTTTAGAATTAAAGTGAAACTTGAGATCTTCCATGATGTTCTTTAATAGATAAACGATAATGCCGGTGTCATAATATCTCTGAGGGGTTTCCCTCTGAACGATAGTATGGTTGAAATCTTAGTAAGACGTCGCGGCCTATAGTGTTTATACGAAGAAACCTTATGGAAATATTTTACTCATTGCGCAGTTTGTCAATTTCTTCATACAATCTCGTGAAGCATCCGTCTGCGCTTATACTTCCTTCTTCTAGCAGATCTAAAACACAACGAACTGATTTCTCAGCATATCTCCTTTTAAAAGTTTAAAAATGTTCTAAAATGCAGATCCAAGAAGCATATTCACAAAAAGATTTCAATAGTTTTACTTAAAACGAGATTTTATCATTTTTTTAAAAAAAAAATTCCGACCTAGTAATTTGTTTCTCCCTCGATCTTAGGAGGGGTGGGGGTATGGGTGTAATTAACCCCATTACCCCTCTCTTATCTACGCCCCTGATACAAAGTTGCACCGTTTAGCCGCCAGAGGGCTTCAAAGTTATTAAATTTTTTACCTATCTCCTAAACAGGTAATCCGATCATATTGAAATTTCACAGAAATATTGTAATGAGCAAGTGGTTTAGTCGTTATGAGAACTAGTGCAATTGCACCCCTGCAAGGGTATAAACTACCCCCACCCCTAACTTTTTTATCGTAATTATTTCTCTAGCCGTTAGATAAATAACACGTTCATTTTTTTTCGAAAACCTATCTTTTTTCAATTTTCTGTAAAATTTTGCTTAGTCTAAGTTTTTGCGCAAAATAGCTTATATGTTGAAGTTTGATGGAGAAATACAATACTTCATAAATGTTTATTCATTAACCATAGAAACAATAAGAACAATAAAATTAGTGTAAAATTTAAATTGAAACAAATTATACCTAACTAATTAATTGCTCAATATGGCAACCATTCACTCGCATTAAAGCTTCTAGCCTACGTAAAAAATTAAAACTTATACGCTCTAAATTTTCCCTATTCCGCAGTGAGGCAACAGCTTCTTCAATTCTATCCCACAATTGCTCCTCGGAATTTATCCCTCCCCTTGTAAACATACGTTTTGATCTGCCCCCATAGTGAAAAGTCGCAAAGATTTAAATCTGGTGAACGTGCCGCCCAGGAACAGGAGCATCTTGACCTCTGCCAATCCATTTATTGAAAAATAGCTCACTAAGGTAATCCCTCACAATGCGTACAAAATTGGGTGGTGCACCGTCATGCATGTACCACATATCACGACGTAATGCGATCGGCAAATCTTTCAATAAATTCTGACACATTTTCTTGCAAGAAGTGTAAGCAGCCTTCCGCTGTTAGCCTATTACGTAACGTTACGGGCCCAATCAAATGACAATCAATTATTCCTATCCACACGTTAATTTTGAATTCGCGCTGAAAATGCCTTACATGAATTGCGTGAGGATTTTCGTCTGCATAATGGTGCTCATTATGAAAATTTGTAACACCTCGCCGCGTAAAACATGCCTCATCTGTAAAAAGCACCTTTTTGTGAAAGTTTGCATCTAGTCTTCTTTTCTGAAGCATAATGCGTGCAAATATAAGGCGTGCGTCATGGTCACCAGGCAGCAGTTCTTGAACAGGTTGTAAATGGTATGGGTGCAGTAGCTGTTGCTTCAGTATACGATTGACTGCTGTTTTTGGAATTCCAATTTGGTGCTCTAACAGTCTTGTACTAATGCTGGGATTCTCACTTACGATATCCAATACTTGCTTTTCTTCACGAAGACGGCGGACGTTAGAATTGGCCAGCATTTGGTCTGTGCACACTTAGCATTCCAGTCTCCCTTAGCCGCCTTTCGATGGACGCAAATGTTCTGCGATCAGGAGTTTCCTTACTTGAAAATTTCTCCCTGTAGACTTGCACACTTTTGCTGAAGTTATGTTGGCATAAACCTAACACTACAAGCATATCTACTTGCTCAGAAGAACGATAAACATGAGCCATATTCCTAAAAATTACCTTATTAATTTGTCACTTTGGCAAATACTATTAATGCAATAATAAGCTATAGTGTCAAAATACGCATATATCAAACTCATTTCCATAGTAACAGGATATAATTATTTAAATATTGTTTAAATGCAACTATCAGTGGTTTGCTTAATGCCAGTAAAAATTAGAAAAAAAAACTTTGAAGCCCACTGGCGACTAAACAGTGCAACTTTGTTTAGAAATGAGTTGATCTTTGAAAAGATATAACAAAATGAATCACACTTCATTATGGTCACTTTTCCTCTACTACAAGATGGCATTTTCAAATTTGAAATCCGATGTTTCGTTTTTCAGAAACCATCAACAACTCCATTTTTCAAATACGGCCCTGGATTATTTATTTCATATTTTGTTACCTTTGGACTACCTCAAAACAATGCCTCATCACACCTTATGAATTTCAAACGTTTTGATAACAAAAAATTACATTTTCCGTCTTTCTTGAAAATATTTAATACGACTCTGCTTTTGAAACAAAATATTTCTTCGATAATATAATTTGATTAGGTAGGTAAAGATGAACCCGAATTTATGATTATGAGTCAAATATTTTAAGTTCAATCCAATGCAATGCAATGACATGTCTGTTCGTTCATCTCGGTGGCTTTGATATTCAGAAATATCAAGCTTGCTTGTCATAATATGACAATAGAACTTTTGACAATTTAACTTACAAAATAAACATTAAGAGAGCAAAAATGGTGTTTTCCAATTTCGAGAAACGTGATATGCTTCGGATTTATTATAGTAATAACAGAGACTCGCACATTTCATGTGAACAGTATTTAGAGCAATACCCCGAGCGTCCACAACCCCATTATTCATATTTTAACAATTTGGACAGAAATTTATGTCTCTTTGGTAGTTTTGGTAAACCTAGAAATTCGTACAGCCAACGAATGGAAGCTGAAGATGAAGAAGCTGTTTTAAATGCTGTAAGTATCGTTATAAAATGATGCTATGCAATCTTTTATTACTATAATATTTTGCGATAACATGTCAAAGATATTTCACCAAAACGTTTTGTTAAAGGTTACCGAAAATCTTCGTGGTTCAACACGGCAGTTTGCTTCAGAATTGAATATGACTAGAAACCGAATTCAGAGGGTT
This sequence comes from Tillus elongatus, assembly GCA_964006375.1. NCBI lineage: Eukaryota > Metazoa > Arthropoda > Insecta > Coleoptera > Cleridae > Tillus > Tillus elongatus. Next base: position 79,055,202 of record OZ023263.1, on the reverse strand, counting down.
TTCAAAAAACATAAGTATCATCCCTATAAACTTCATGTTTGCCAAGAACTAAGACCAGGAGACAGGGACAGGAAGCTTAAATTTTGGAAAAATGAAACAAGATGATGATTTCTTAAATAAAATCATCTGGACAAATGAATGTAATTTTTCTACAAGCGGCCTTTTTGACAGAAACAATGAGCATTATTATGCAGTAGAAAATCCGTACCAAAATCGGAAAGTTCTAAGACAGGGAATTCAATGTTTGGGTTGGAATGTATCGAACCAAAATCTTAAGGCCAATTATTTATGATGGAAACTTAAATACTGAACGGTATTTTAATTTAATCCATAATTATATATTCGATGCGCTTGAAGATGAACCGTTGAATATGCTGCGGCTGCTGTGGTGGCAACAGGATGGTGCGTCACCCCTTAATGGAAGGGCAGTAACCGAGTTTCTTAATGAAACATTTTCCAATCAATGGATTGGAAACCAAGGAGTGGTGCGCTGACCTGCCAGAAGTCCTGATTTGTCCCAACTTGATTATTTTTAATGAGGATTCTTGAAAAATCGCTTATTCAAGGATACTTTTCCCAATGATATAAACATTTTGCGCTAAAAGTTAGTGTTAGAATTCCCAATCTACGAGCAAGAGGAAGAATAATCCACCGGACTGTTACGAACAATCTGCGAAGACGTATGCGAAAATGCATAGAAGTCCAAGGGGGCTTATTCGAGCATTTACTGTAAGTTAAGTAAGCATGAAATATTTTCAAGAAATACTGAAAATGTCATTTTTTGTTATCAAAACGTTTGAAATTCAAAAGTTGTGATGAGGCATTGTTTTGAGGTAGTCCAAATGTAACAAAATATGAAATAAAAAATCCAGGGCCGTATTTCAAAAAATTGAGTTGATGGTTTCTGAAAGACGAAACATCGGATTTCAAATTTTAAAATTCTATCTTGTAGGAGAGGAAACCTTGATGAAGTGTGATTCATTTTGTTATATCTTTTCAAATAACGCCATAAAAAATTAAAACAGATTTTATGAGTTTTCGGTTTTTTTCGATTATCACCGGAAGTATTCAGAATTTTCTAATTTTCTAAACTGCATTTTACTGAGCATGAAATTACGCAACTTTGTCATAATTTAACCGACGTTGTCTCTTACAGTTTCCGAGATACCAATAATGAGACTCGAATTTGAGCCACCCTGTATATTGAAATCCGGGACACTCTGTATATATATAATATTCTGTTATCAAAACATCATATATCGACTTCATTTCACCAAACCAATTAGTTTTTAAAGTAGGTACTTATTTTAAGGGTGACATATATTCTTGTTTTTTATTGTAAAATTGAAGTATTTCCGGTGATATTAAAGGGCTTTTAGTCTAATGTTTTACTAATAGCCAATTAGATATTACACTAGTCTAATATTTACCTGTTGATTGTTCATTTTCATGATTAGGTCGAAGTGTTTTGCTTAAATAATAGATATTATATTCAGAAGACACTAGCGTTGAATTACTAGCGTTAAATGAAAGCCCATTCCCATTTAATTAGTTTATTTGTAATGTATGCACAGTAAGTAATGAGAAGGGGGCGTTATTCTAGGTGATATATATGGGACTCGGTCAAGGTGTATATCGCCCTGGCAACCCCCAGTTGTTTACAGTTGCGCCGCCGGTCGCGATATCGGAGGCAATCAGCATGGTATAAAGCGGTACGTACATGCGGGTAGTAAAATAGATCACACATAGTGGAGCGTGCAAACACTTGACTGCCGAACTTAAATGAAAAATTGTGATGTATGAAACTGTGGAAGAAAAGGTCATGTATCTGATATACCAGATGTGTGATTTTATCTTCTGCGGTGACCTCAGGAAGGTCCATGGATGAATTGGTTAAGTGCCAATAGGAATATTAGATAAATAGGAATATTAGGTAAGATCTTGAAGTAAGCATTTTTATTTTTAGAAAATCCCATTTTATTTTTATAACCACTTTACTAAGATAATATTCACATCTTTTTTTTTAAGCAGAAAACAAATATTTTTGTATATGAAGTTCTAGAGTGTACGAGTTGCATTCAACATCGTCCAGTCTAACGGCGATGTCGTCTTAGCGTCGCAACTATAACTCTCTCTGTCTTCAGTCTCTCTTTGCATTTCATTGTAATTTCCCCACCTCATCAATTCGGCTAGGTTCTCCAGAATATTTCGTCTTGGCCTATCTCATACCTTCTAGCACAGTGTCCTTTAAATAATGTTAGCAGAAAGTTATTATGTTATCAACAAATTTGGCCTTCCTCCTGTTAGTGAATTTTCGTAGAAAAAATTCACTAATGAGGAGATCCCGACTTTTGGATTTTGAAAAAAAAATTTTGCAAATGAGCGCGAACTAGGACCCCTAGAACCCATATCCGGGGTCAGTTTTAATTATATATATATATATATATATATATATATATATATATATATATATATATATATATATATATATATATATATATATATATGTATCACACCAATAACTCAAAAAATAATGGGCCGTTTTGATAGTTGCATGTACCTTCCTTTTGTAAATGGCTTGGATAAGCTCGTTACTCGGGAAAATCGGACGAGGTTTTCCGGAAAAAATTTGAGTTTTCATTCGAAAAAAATTATATATTTCCGGAATTAACAAAGTAAGGGCAACGAAATTTGGTATATGGGTTTATATCATTATAGGTACTAATACTACATACTAAAATTTAGCTCTGTAGGTTAAAGGACAAAAAAGTTACAGGCATCTAAATAAACATAAATTTGGGTTTTCCTCAAAACGTCAAAGTCGCGATTTAAAACGTCAAAATTGGTCATATTTAGGCAATGAGCCTGAAACTAATATGATCTATGGAAGGAAAGTGTCTCAAGAATAATGGTTTACAAAGCCTCAACTCTTAGTTTCAATCGTCATTGTCCTTCATTTTACTAAAATATTCCCAGAAAATTCATTTCAAATAGACCCTTTCTCTGATGCTTTAGCAGTAGTATTGGCTATAGAGTTTATCGTTTAGTGGTATATCATTTTTGTCAAATTTTCGTAAAAAATCATTAAAGCTCAATATATCCGTTATTATGCAAGTTACGAAAAAAAGTTGTATACATTAATCATAGGGTGTCTTGAGCTACATCTTAAAAAATATTTGCACAATTACAGGGTGGCCCATAAGTCGTTGGTGATTCAAATTTTCTTTTTTTTTAACGAACACGCCCTATGTTATTGCATCTTCCATCGAAATATAATACATCTTTGTAAGAAAAGAAATTTGGGACGTAGCAAGTGCGTTATGGTAGCGAATTTTCATTAAATGCTTCCAATTTGAATCAATTTGCTATTAACCTATATTTTTAACGAACACACCCTATGTTATTGCATTTTTGCATTTTCCATCGAAATATAATACATCTTTGTAAAAAAAGAAATTCGGGACGCAGCAAGTGCGTTATGGTAGCGAATTTTCATTAAATCCTTCAAATTTGAATCAATTTGCTATTAGCCTATAAGGTTGACCAGAAAACCAGTTTTTTCGGGAACAATTTAAGTTTACTTTCGGAAATGTTTGTACATTTTCAAACAATAAGGTTATTTTGATGAAACATGGAACATTGTTTCTAATATGTAGATTATACTGGTAACCAAATTTGATGCCTGCTTTCTTATATTTGCCTTTAAAAACATTTTTATGAATTTTCACTACCATAACGCACTTGCTGCGTCCAGAGTTTTTTATGCTTTCAGCAAGCATCTCCCTTTAATCACACTTTTACTGGTCTTTCTATCCGGTATCTAGATATAGAAGGTTGCGGTTTTCACGATACTTTTCAAATTTTTCTGTGAAATTAACGATGCCGAAATGAAAACTGACATGGCACTCTTTGTTTTTGAGCTACAGGGTGATTTTGAAAATTTGTAATTTTAGGCACCCGCTGTGTCTCTTTTATGTGATGAAACAATAAAATCTATGGACGCAGCTAGTGCGTTATGGTAGCGAATTTTCTTTAAAATATTTTCTTAGCAAATGTCTTTCTTTGATGAAAGCAGGCATCAAACTTGGTTGCCTATATAGCAGAAACAATGTACCATATTTCATCGAAATAAATTTATTGTTTGAAAATATATAAACATTTTTGAAAAGTCTAGATGCAGTAAATGTGTTATGGAAGTGAATTTCCATAAAAATGTTTTTAATAGCAAATGCGAGCAGGCATCAATCTGATTACCGGTATAGCCTATGTAGTAGAAAGAATGTACTATATTTTATCAAAATTACTTATGGTTTGAAAATATACAAAAATTTTCGAAAATAAACTTGAATGTTGGTTTTCTAACTAACAAAGCTTACGTTAATAGCAAATTGAGTTATTGGAGTTTGAAGGATTTAATGAAAATTCAGTAAATTTGCAGATTAGCTCCCGAACGCTTTTCAACAAATTATTTTCAGAAACATTATTAGGACCCCACCTGGATGCACAAACCACAAGAAAAATTTCTTGTTCACACCCCCCAAGGAAGTTACGGGATTGGGAGTGAATAGGAGTGCTGTACGGGGTAGGCAGGGTTTAAGGGGGATATGGCTTCAAGATGTGAAAAAGACAGCTTTCAAGCCCGTTTTATTCGACTTTTCTGCTCATATTTCCTTTGTTACTACCTACCTAGCCCAGCACCCCTACTCACTCCTGGTCCCGTAACTTCCTTGGGGGGTGTGAAGAAGAAATTTTTCTTGGGGTTTGTGGATCCAGGGGGGGGCCTAGGCAGATTTCTGAAAACAGTTTTTTGAAAAGCGTTCGGGAGCTAAACTGCAAATTTACCGAAAATTCACTACCAAAACGCACTTACTGCGTCCAGATTTTTTCTTACAAACGCATCATATTTCGATAAAAAAAATGCAAAAATGCATTAACGAATTCACTCCTGGTCCCGTAACTTCCTTGGGGAGTGTGAACAATAAATGTTTCTTGGGGTTTGTGGATCCATGGTGGGGGGTGGGGGTTCTAGGTAGGTTTGTGAAAACAGTTTTTTGAAAAGCGTTCGGGAGCTAAACTGCAAATTTACAGAAAATTCGCTACCAAAACGCACTTACTGCGTCCAGATTTTTTCTTACAAACGCATCATATTTCGATAAAAAATACAAAAATGTATTAACGAATTTGTTCTACGAAAATTAGTTAAAAAAAATTATACCATAAACTTCACTAAACCTACAGCGAAAGCATCAACTAAACTAAACCGACAGCCAAAGCATCAGAGAAAGGGTCTATTTGAAATGAATTTTCTGTAAATATTTTAGTAAAATGAAGGCCAATGACGGTTGAATCTGAAACTTAAGGGTTTGCAGAACACTCTTCTGGCAACATTTGCTTTTCAAAATCCGTATTTATTTCACGTTCTTTGCCTAAACATTGCCAATTTTGACGTTTAAAATTGCGAGTTTGACGTTTTGAGGAAAACTCCAAAATTTGTTTCTTTAACTGCCCATATCTTCGTTGTATTTAAAGCTAGAGACCTTAATTTTGGTACAGAGTTCACTCTTTATAATATAGGTAGAGCTTTTCAAATCCAATTATATAAATCTACAATATTGGTGAAAAGTACTAAAAACGACAAAATAGTGCACAAATGTAAATTTTCGCTGAATACGTGTACTTAATAAAACGATTCAAAGGACTAATTGACAGTTTTTGTTATTTTTCAAATTTTGTATCCTTGAAGTTTCTACCAAAAAAAAATCCTTTTAAAAATAAGTCATATGCCCAGTTTCACAAAGCGCGATTAAAAATTTAACGACCGGTTAGTTAGCAGTAGTAGCGGTGGTGGGGAGGCTAACGCCAAGCAAGTAGGCAACAATGGGCCCTTTTTGCCAACCCCAGCAACCCGGCAACCTCGGTTCCGTCGCCAAACCGCCTCGACCTCGAAATGAAGGCCGTGACGGTCTTCAATTGGACGGTACTTACCTGATTCCTCTGCAGAGTCCTCGATCCGAACAATTCTGCTCGAAGACTCCCAAAAGCCTCGCATTCACACAGGTAGTGATAAGATGTTTCTTCATCCTCGCCGCATTCCTGGCAAATGGGATCCCTCTCTACGCCTATCAATGTGAGGTGTCTTCTAAGGGCGGAGTGGTCTGTCAGCACCCCAAGGATGAGGCGAAGCGTAGGTCGACTCCTACCGAGTAGCCAGACAGCTTTATCTCTATCCGGCCCCTCCACGAAATCCCTCGCCTGCCTACAGCCACCAACTGACCCCCAGTGCCTCTCTATGGCTTCCTCAGTCCACCCGGCGACAGAGACCGTCTTCCTACTTATGCCTATTGCAGGTTCCGGGCCACAGAACGGCCGCCGGGAACCAACCCTTGCGAGATTATTCGTTACCTCATTCCCCGCTACGCCACAGTGTCCCTAAACCCACACCAGCTGCACCTTCTTTATCCTGGCTAGTCCTTTGAGGGCGTCAGCGCACTCCTAAACCAGTGTTGACCTGATTCTGGCCGCGCAGACTGCCATAAGTTTGTTTTATACCTGTTTGTGGAGACACATTTCTAATACTAATCTGTCGTTCATCTGCAATTGTTCAAAAGAAGTTCTTCGTCTTGTACTCTGACTGCAATAGCACGTTCTCGAGTGTTACTGAAATACTTACCTGTTTCTCGAGGTCGTCTTTCAAGATTGGTAAATGTTTCTCTATGAGGGAATACACGGTTGGGAAATCTTCTCCGATATTCTTCAACACGTTCTACAGCTTTCTCCTCAGAAACCTAACACTAATAGTATATCAACTTGTTCGCTAAATGAAAACATTCCGGTCATTTCCAAAACAATCAGCAAACAATAACTACAAATAAATAACGACCCTGCTTCTTAAATTGGACGTATAATTTGATAGGCAATTATTAAATTTTCGAAGATTTTGTGTCACATTGATAAAATACGTACCTTAAGTTAATCGGGCTTTTCTTGAAAATTACAACGTTTTTTGAAAAATAACAGGAGCAATAAAAGTTTTGTAATTAAAGTATTAATAATATAATATAATAATAAGGATAACAATAATTTGTCTCTCAAAAGACCAGCAGTGCTCTGCAGACCACGGCAGATATCGCGCAATAACTTGTCTTCCGATCCTATATATATATATATATATATATATATATATATATATATATATATATATATATATATATATATATATATATATGTATGTATATATACACTGGGAACGAACCAAAATAATTGCGAGGCAGCACAAAGGGTGTGCCAAAGGATCTATGGGAGGCAAATAACCGCTAATAATTGATTCGGTTGTGTGCAATCAGGCTTATAATGGACGAAGAAATCTCTTTCGTGTCTACGTGGATTACAAAAAGGTATTTGATTCAGTTCCACACGAATGGCTTATAATTGTGCTGAAGATCTATAAGATCGATACATACATCCTGAAGTTCCTTGAACACACAATGTCCACCTGGAGAACAAAGATTCAGTTACGGGTACAAGCAGGTGATAACATCGTAACCAGCACGATACCAGTTAGAAGAGGTATATTTCAAGGCGACTCGCTAAGCCCATTGTGGTTCTGCCTTGCATTGAATCCACTACCAAACCGCCTGAACTCTATCAGATATGGCTTTGATATAAAAGGCAATGGCAGGGAGCAAATGAGGCTAAATCTTCTGCTATATATGGATGATCTTAAGCTGATGGCCTCCACAAATAATCACCTGGAACAACTCCTTAAAATCGTGGAAGGGTTTTCCAAAGATATTCATGCATTGCCTATACAAATGTCGCACCTTATGTGTAGTCAGGGGGAAGATACAACCAAGTGTATATGAAATGCAGAATGGTCAGCAAATTGCCTTAACGGATGTAGAAGAGTGTTATAAATACCTGGGAATACAGAAAGCGAGGAAAATAAAGCACTCAGTAATGAAGATCGATCTGACAAATGAGTTTACGAAACGCGTAAAGCAGGTGGCGCGAGCACATCTCAACAGCAACAACCTGACTAAAGCTCTTAATACATATACATTTTCTGCACTTATCTATTTATTTGGGATTGTAAACTGCAACAAAACGAACATCGAAAATCTACAACGGAGGGTGCGAACACTCCTTACAAAATCCAGAAAGCATCATTTCCGTAGTGCTATCGAGCGTGTAACCCTACCTAGAGAGAGAAGTGTTGGATATTGGTAAATAGATGGACCAGCAGATATTAAACCTACGTACATATTTCCATCAGCGGGCGGTTACTTCTGAACTACACCGTACCATATGATTCAACACAGCTACAATTAGGAGAAAGCGAAATACAAAGTCACCATTGGACTGATCAGGACAAGCCGCAATCTTTGATGCGGAAGCCTCTCCATGGGCGACATCTGAACGAGACCTCCCAAATACATGTCGACAAATTGGCGTCGAACTACTGGTTGGTGTCTGGACAGATGTTTCCAGAGACATAAGGGTTTTTGCTGGCCATGCAAGATCAGGTCATGCCAACAAGAAACTACCAGAATTATATATGGAGATAATTCGGCCCAATATGACAAATGTAGATTTGGGTGTCAGTCATCAAAGACCATCCAGCACGTCACCGGAACATGTCAAACATTTGCTGCAACAGAGTAAAAAGAGAAGCACGAAACAGTTGTAAAAATACTTCATCGAGAACATGCTCTCAAAGTGGGACTTTTAAATCTTAGTAAGGTTCCCTACTATATATACACTCCTGAGCCTGTTCTAGAGAACTAAGTTCGGGCCGTCCCCACAGACCAACGAGTTGCTCACAACAGGCCAGATATAATAATAGTGGATAAGTCTTGCAAGCAAGTGACGCTGATTGATGTGGCCATTCCGAATACTAATAATAAGTGCAGGGACCTTGAGATGCAAGTAAAGAGGCACTGGAGGGCAGATAGTGTCCGAGTTATTCCAATAGTCATGTCGTCATCTGGTGTGGTTCCCAGGAACCTTCGAGAGAATAGTCAGAGACTGGGACTTAGACAGCACCTTTATAAGGCTATGGAGAAGGTGGTAATCCTTGCAAGTGCCCACACCGTGCGGAGATTTCTGCGAAATGAAGAAGTGTCGGGTTTTCGTTCAGAGTCCGATAATTTTAAAAGGGCTTCCTCTGATATCAGTCCCTTTGGTATCTGAGATACCTGGGATGAGTGAATTTTTCCCTTTGAGGGAGTGTAAAAGCCCTTCAGGTTAAAATCGATAATAATAATATAATAATATAATTTTTAAAATCCGGCAACGGGTTAAAACATTCTGTCATATTCTAAGGGTGCATCACCCATATTTAACCCTTTAAAATTGCTCAATTGAACTCCATTTACCATCGATTAATGCTCTTGGTACACTCAGATCGGGTACCAAATTTGGTTTTTCTAAGTTGAAATATTACTGAAATATTAATTTTTTTCGAATTTTGAAACCGCACTTTGAAGGCCTATTACTTCTCAGGGGTGCAACTTAGTATAGGTGTAAGTTACGCTAAATCACCATATTTTACGTTCCCCTACATGGCCCTGCTCTGTGTCAGTTTTTATGCGAAACACCCTGTATATTGGTGCAGGTGTTATTCATTTATAAATAGCGTCCGTAAGTTTGTTGGCCAGTCTAATCGAACCACTCTTTTTAGAAAACATTTTTGTATCTCCAAAGATATTAAAGTTACTTTAAAGAAACTAATGGTAGATACGCAAACTGTTCTGAGACAGTCTTTGCTATACACGAAAATAAATGTTTCTAAGTTAAAAATAAAATTTAGGTCAATTTATTAAGTTCCTTCTACATTTTATTTACAATTCGCTATCAGAACGTATTTGCTGCATCCGAACATTATTTATATTTCTATTGTCATAATATGGAAACCCATGTTTTATTAAAAATTATGAAATAAAACTGACCACAAAAATTTCCAGAAAATCATTCATTAATTATTAGTGAATTTTTATTTTAAAAAATTCACTAATAGAGAGGTATCGATGGTAAGACTTTGCAAAAAAAATTTCAAATGAGCGCGAATTAGGACCCCTAGAACCCATATCCGGGGTCAGTTTCAATTTTTATATGTTTATATATATATATATATATATATATATATATATATATATATATATATATATATATATATATATATATATATATATATATATATATATATATATATATATATATATATATATATATATATATATATATATATATATATATATATATATATATATATATATATATATCCGTCTGATAACTCAAAAAATAATTAACCGATTTAAATGAAACTCGGCAAGTGCCTTCCTTTTATTATTGGCTTGGATAAGTTCGTTAGCCACGAAAATCGGACGGGGTTTTCCGGGAAAATTTTGAATTTTATTTCAAAAAAAAAATTTTTTTCTGCGAAAATTACAAAGTTGTTTTAATAAAATTTACTACATATGTTGCCTTCGGAAAGGCCTTACTACATACCAAATTTCAACTTTCTAAGTTTATAGAAAATTGAGTTATTCACATTTTAATTTTTTTTTCAAAAAAAAATTTTTCTCTGAAAATTACAAAGCTATTTTAATGAAATTGGGTGAATATCTTGTTTATATTTGGTTACCTGCGACTTTGACACTTAAAAGCTTTATCTATGGCTAAAATCCTTTACATGTACTATTTTGAGATTTCTCGCATTGTAAACTGACGTCCAAACTGCACACATTACATAGAGCAACACTTGGTTTTATATGTTGTGTATTGTGTGTTGCCTAAGATATCATACTAAGTTCAGCAGTTCCCGTTCCAACACTATAGGATTAAAAATGCATTGCCAAAAAAATTGCTTATCCTTTAACCAAAATATTAGTGAATTTTAATTTTAAAAAATTCAGTAATAGAGAGGTATCGATGGTGAGACGTTGCACAATTTTTTTTCAAATGAGCGCGAATTAGGACCCGTATATATATATATATATATATATATATATATATATATATATATATATATATATATATATCCATCCGATAACTCAAAAATTAATTAACCGATTTCGATGAAACTCGGCTTTCTTTTTTTTATTAATGGCTTGGATGAGTTCGTTAGCCAGGAAAATCGGAAAGTCTTTTCCGGGAAAAAAATTTTCCCCGAAAATAACAAAGCTGTTTTAATGAAATTTAAAGGGTATGTTGCCCTGGGAGAGACCTTACTACGCATCAAAATTCAACTTTCTAAGTTTATAAAAAATTGAGTTATTCAAATTTTGATTTTTCTTTCGGAAAAAAATTTTTTTCCAAAAATTACAAAGGTATTTAAATGAAATTTGGTGTATATGTTGCCTTAGGAAATATCTTACTACATACTAAAATTAAACTTTCTAAGTTTATAGAAAATTGAGTTATTCAAAATTGAAACATTTAATAAAAATTCGCGACCATAACGCACTTGCTGCGTCCCGAACTTTTCATTTGTATTGCACATGTGGGTGCATCTGTATTATCTTCCAGCCAAAGTATTCAAACTCGTTTGTTTGTTTAACACGAACAGCCTTGTACCTGCTATACCATATAATCCTCAGATAAGTGCACCCCCAAACCCTCCGAAAATTGCATTCTTCATGCTTGTCAATAAAGGTCCCAAGAAAGTTTTGTGTTTTATCGTTTACAAATGCAGCTCATTCTAAAGAGAACAGTCTTAGTTTAGTTCTCGTTCTCACATATTTTCTGTGTACGTTCGAAGTCGCCCATGACGTTTTATAAAAGTTCACAATAGTGTTTACAGATATTTAATGTAAGTCCACTCTAATTATTACATTAAACATTTTGTTTAATATGTAAGTAGTTAATTGCAAACATTCTTGCTGATCGAAGCACCACTTTATCGTCTTTCCTTGTATTATACTACCCAAGCAAACAGCATCTCAGATTTCCATTATAACTTACGTTTTAGTTTCGGTTTTAAATCTCTTGTGTATCATTATATATAAAGTTAGTAGTTTTTCTGAAGAGAGCATAAGTGAAATCAGTGGTGTGTTTTTGGTGAATTAGATTATTTTATCAGCATTTGTGTAGTGACTCAAACAGTTTAGTTTTAACATTTCCCATCAATCTCAGTTATTTTGTATAACGTAGGTACTTTACTGACACATGTATTTAACTCAGTAAGTACACTTGCAGAACCCGAATAACCACAACACATTTCTGAAGACCTAACGATCGCTTCACTAACCAAGTTAGCGTCATCAGAGGATAAAAAATACTAATACTGTTACAGTATTAGTGAATTTTCGTAGAAAAAACTCACTAATGGGGAGATCCCGACTTTTGAATTTTGAAAAAAATTTTACAAATGAGCGCGAACTAGGACCCTTAGAACCCATATCCGGGGTCAGTTTCAATTTTTATATGTTTATATATATATATATATATATATATATATATATATATATATATATATATATATATCACACCGATAACTCAAAAAATAATAGGCCGACTTTGATAAAATTTGACACGTACCTTCCTTTTGTAAATGTCTTGGATAAGTTCGTTAGTCAGGAAAATCTGACGAGGTTTTCCGGGAAAATTTTGAGTTTTCATTCAAAAAAAAATTATATCTCCGGAATTAACCACGTAAGGGCAACTACAATTTGGTACACGGGTTTATATCATTACAAGTAAGCTACCTACAAAAATTTAGCTCTGTAGGTTAAAGGGGGAAAATGTTACAGGCATTTAAAGAAAAATAAATTTGGGTTTCCCCCAAAACGTCAAAGTCGCGATTTAAAACGTCAAAATTGGTAATATTTAGGCAATGACCCTGAAACTAATATGATCTATGGAAGGGAAATGTCTCAAGAATAATGTTTTTCAAAGCCTGAACTCTTAGTTTCAATCGTCATTGTCCTTCATTTTACTAAAATATTCCCAGAAAATTCATTTCAAATAGACCCTTTCTCTGATGCTTTAGCAGTAGTGTTGGTTATAGAGTTTAATGGTATATCATTTTGTCGAATTTTCGTAAAAAATCATTAAAGCTCAATATATTCGTTATTATGCAAGTTACGAAAAAAAGTTGTATACATTAATTATAGGGTGTCTTGAGCTACATCTTAAAAAATATTTCCACAATTACAGGGTGGCCCATAAGTCGTTGGTGATTCAAATGTTCTTTTTTTTTTAGTGAATTTTTTTAATCGAACACGCCCTATGTTATTGCATTTTTGCATTTTCCATCGAAATATAATACATCTTTGTAAGAAAAGAAATTCGGGACGCAGCAAGTGCGTTATGGTAGCGATTTTTCATTAAATGCTTCAAATTTTGAATCAATTTGCTATTAACCTATAAGGTTGACCAGAAAACCAGTTTTTTCGGGAACAATTTAAGTTTACTTTCGGAAATTTTTGTACATTTTCAAACAATAAAGTTATTTTGATGAAACATTGCACATTGTTATTAATATATAGATTATACTGGTAACTAAATTTGATGCCTGCTTTCTTAAAAAACATATTTGCTATTAGAAACATTTTAATGAAAATTCACTACCATAACGCACTTGCTGCGTCCAGAGTTTTTTTAATTTTCCAATGACGCTAACTCTGCTAGTGAAACGATCGTCAGGTCTATGTTGTGTGATTTGGGTTCTCCAAGTGTACTTAATGTATTGAAACACGTTTTTTAAGTTTCATATTTATCGTTATCGTTGGTTATACCGATTTTAGTTAAGTTTTGCCATTCAACACTTTTTAAATACTGGATTACTTATAAGACAAAAAATTTGGGTTTTAGAGACATTAATGCAACAATTGCTTAGGAAAAAGACAGAGCTTATGTACCATGAGCCATCATATGAACTTATTGTTCCACCACGAAATGCTTCTTTATTCTTTTGTTGAATATGAGATTAGCTATATGGTTCCGAGAATTTCAAAATATACTAACAATTGTTCAAAAGTGGCCATCATCAAGGTCCAAAAGTAATGTCTGCTAAATAGATAAATATATCTCCTATAAGAAGATGAACAGTTCGCCTGTGGTTGGAAACTGTGACAATGTTGTCTTTAAGACAACACCCGCACCTGAGAATAATATTCCAAATATGAACATCATAATTGTAGTCTAAAGACAATGACGTCTTATCATCCCAGTGATGACTCTTTTCAATTTCTTGTAGCTTTCGTTTTTCATCTGTTTGACTAATTTTTTCCGAAATTTTCCTCCTGGTCTATATATATATATATATATATATATATATATATATATATATATATATATATATATATATATATATATATATATATATATATAGCACTCATAGTCTAAAAGAGTTTCTAACATTTTGCAATATTGCTGGTGTTATCGAGTTGAATGCTTCGCTAATTCTAAGAATCATGTCCTCTGCAGTGGTTAGTTGCACAGCATACACAAGATCATTAATATACCCCCACAAAAAAATCACAGGATGTGAGGTCCGGAGACCGAGATGGCCAGGGAACTGGTCCCCCGCGACCAATCCAGCGATTAGGAAAATTATTATTGAGCCAATCTCAGACACGTAACATTGTGTGAGGTGGTGCGCCATCCTGTTGGAACCACATTCTTCGCAGCGTTTCTAATGGCACGTTATCTAAAAATTCAGGCAAAATATTTTCTAAAAAATTAAAATACCTTTGGCCTGTCAGAGTACCTTCATAAAAATATGGCCCAATGATGTAGTTTCCAAAACATCCTGCCCATACGTTTACAGTTCATCGATGTTGGTTGTCCACAGTATGCCTAAAATGGGGATTACTATCTGCATAGTAATGAAGATTGTGTTGGTTTGGCTTACCGGTACTACTAAATAAACATTCATCACTGAAAAGTGGACATTCAAAGAAATTGGAATCATTGTCCATCATTTCTACTGCCCACTCACAAAATTGCACCCTATTCCTGTATTCTGCCTCTTGTAAAGCGTGCTGCCTTGAAACATGGTAGGCATGATAATGATTTCTTTTCAAATCCTTTCGCACTGACCAATCGCTTATGTTAAGTTGTCTTGATATTCTTCTTGTACTGGTTTGTGGATCCTCGATCGCAGATTAAATTATACCTAATTGCGTTAGCCCATTGTTTTTGTACGGACCCCTGGCATTATTGAAATATTTTACACTGCTTGGAGTGGAAAAGGGTGTTTAGCCTTTCGAATGACGTTCTGGTTGGCAATCGTCTGCCAGGAAAACGTTGGTGATAAATTCTGGATGTTAATAATGTATTACTATCACATTCGCCCAAAGCTAAGAGCCTATCTCGTAATTCGGCTTCAGAATAATTCATTTTTTTATTTTCGGAAGATTTTTTAAACTACAATTAACAGAATACTTTTTGACAGTGTCAAATAGCGTCACGAGTGAGTTTGTCAACTTTTAAATTTCTAAGCAAAGCACACTTTGTAAACAAGATCAGGTAATATGTAAAGTCTGTCGATGAAAAGTAAAGCAAAGCTGTCTACATGATAAAAGGGGAAAACAATGTTGTTTAAAATAAAGGGCTACAACCAAGTGAAAGGTTGAATATTCATTAAATGTGTTGGTATTCCTTCAAGAATGATAAATGTATACTTTTAACTGCATAGACTTTGCATAAAATTCGTAAAAAAAATAATGGATATTAGGTGTGTCTCTAATTTCATAATTTCCAAAATATGAGTGGCTTACCAGGAAATCAAATAAATAAATAATTCAAAGTCCAAGTAATTAGCTTATACTGGGTATTTCTTAGCTCCTACACACGAACAGCCGTATAATTCATTCTAAATTTGTTGTGTCATCATACATCTCAAAATGTTTTAAATTTTGTATAGGTATGCATGCAAAGGATGAAAGATAATGAAATTTCAAGTTTAACGATATATTAATATACAGGGTGTTCCATTTGAAAGAAAATAGTTTGTGATTGTTGAAGTTGTCAGAAGTGGATGCCCTTTTGTGAACGCACTGTATATCTAGTCACGCTTTAGTGTACATTAGGGTAGTCACAATAGTATTGCGCACCTGCTTTGCTAAAATGATGGTCCTTTCTCTATCACTTACCAAGATAGAGACTTGTAAAATAAAGACTGTAAAGGCCATTATTTTTGAAAAAGAAGAAATAACTCAAAAATGGATGGGTTTCCACTCATACTACTGTATACATTTTCGACGTAGAATCACTCGAGGATTCCGAAAATGTGAAAATATACAGGGTATTCCATTGAAAATAACGAAGTTGGTGAGTGGCCAGCTCAAATGGAACAGCCTGTGTATTCGGCAATAATTTTATGTTATAAATTACATGCTTCCTAGTGATTTTCTGAAGTAAAATCTTTGATAATGCTATTAGTGTAAGCACAGGCTAGCTTTACCAGCGAAATCTCGCACCCTATATATATATATATATATATATATATATATATATATATATATATATATATATATATATATATATATATATATAAAGCGTGTCCGGTAATTACACCGACAACGTTTAACTGTAGATTTGTGTGATCAAATGATGACGATTTATCGAAAAAAAGTTGGGTAAAAAGTTTTATTTTTTGAGTTATAACGCTCTAAAGTTTAAGAAAAAAAAACATTTTTTGTTTGTAACTCGTTAAAGAGTTGTCAACGAATTTTGAGAGCTGACTTTAACTCATTTAGACACATTATTCGTGAAAAATCTAACAAATTTGGCAAACCCGAAGTAATTTTTTTTGCTTCCCGGGTATATTTGTAATAGCCAGAACTTTTACGGATGTTAACCTTTTCTAACTCAGCTTACTTCCATTTGAAGCTGCGTTCATTATCTAAAATTTTTGTCTCCTAACAAAATTGTCTAAAGTTAACTGTTTTCGAGAAAGTTGATATTTTCAAAACCGATAAAACAACGGCATGGCGGCAGAGTGCGACAGAACTACAAGTGCTGGTAGTTGACTGTGAGATTTTTTTTTGTTGGATACAGGAGGGAGAAATGCCTAATCCAGACATCATTCACGACACCATAGTGCGTGGGATATCCAGGAACTGTGAGACTCGTACTCATTAAAACTCCCTCACACGGAGTACCGGACCTTAGTCCATATCTCCGTGGGAAAGATTTCACACAATGACGTTTGGGTTTGAATGTCTCCATTATGTTTTTCCTGTGGGGGCATTAGCGGGTAAGTATAAACTTTGGACGCTTGTGCTTATGTGGAAGTTGCTCATCGTAAGCGGTGGCACTACGAAGAAGAGCATTTGAGTGAGAAGCGGCTTTTGCGAACTGAGTTGTGGATATTTGGGTTATAAACTCAAGTATCGAAGGCATTTCCAGATCAGAGTGAATCTGACGGTTTCTCACAAACCATGGCGCTCCGGTAACCATTCTCAGAATTTTATTCTGGATGATTTGAAGGGTCTTGATGTGTGTTGCGGCCACGGTGGCCCATTCAGGGGATCTGGCCGGATTATGATTTCGTACATGAGCAATTTATTATTCTTGGAAAATTTGGACTTTCTATTTAGAAGTGGAAACAGCTTCGAGATGAACAACGAGGCTTTTCGTCGGGCGTGTTGGACATGAGGGCACCATGTTAAGTGTTTGTCGAGGAAGACACCGAGGTATTTGGCGGAATCTTGCCAGGGAATTAGACGGTTGTCTACTGATACGTGTTCGTGAGGTGCGTGTCTGTTCTTGGAAAATAGGACTGCTGAACATTTATTGGGGTTTATGGCTAGACAAGATTTCCTATACCAGCCTTGCAGCTCGTCTACGGCGGTCTGAAGTCGATCGGTTATTATCCTCGGGTGAGTGGAGCTGCTGAGGATGGTAGTGTCGTCTGCGTACAGTGCGTATGTCACGTTTGCGACAAATATATTGTACAGAAGAGGGGAGATAACAGAACCCTGCGAGAGACCAGCCGTGGTTGAGTACGTTCTAGATCTGGCTCCTAGATGTTTGACCTGGAACTTCCTCTGTTGTAGGTATTACCTGATTAGCAGAATCAGACGAAGAGGATAATTGAATGATAGAAGTTTGTTTAGGAGGCCCGCATGCCAAATCATATCGAAGGCTTGAGCAATGTCGAGAAATATTGCACCAGTTGACTTGTTTTTATTAAATCCTTCGGTGATGTTTTCCACCACACGAAGGACTTGGTCTGTGGTGGAGTGCTGGTGTCTGAAACCGAATTTCTCGTCTGGAAGGATATGATTTTCAGAGTTGAAAGAAGCTAGCCTTTTCTGTATCAGTTTTTCGGCGATTTTTCCGATGACTGGTGATAGGCAAATGGTCCTGTAGTTCTGGGGGAACAGCGGATCTTTGCTGGGTTTCGGGATGTTGATAATATGGGCAAGTTTCCACATGGAAGGAAAATGTTGAAATCGGAGCATAGTCTTCATAATCGTAACTAGGATTACCACGGCTTTGCGGGGGATGTTTTTCAGGGCTACGTTGGAGCATCTATCGTATCCCGGAGCTTTTCAATTTTTTATGATTTGATTATTTGGGAAACTTCTTCGAAAGTTGCGGGCTGGATAGTTGTGTCTGGGGTGGCGCTGAGCGCACTCCTGACATATCGGTGCGTTCTTGCTACGTGCGACAGATCAACGTTGTTATAATTCGGGCTGAATTGCAACTCCAGATGATCTGCGAATGCACTTGCTTTCTCCGCATCCGTGTATACGACACCGTTACGGCCGTGAAATGGGGATATCGGAAGTTTTTGGGAGCGAAGGGCTTTTGCCATTTGCCAAATGGAATTGTCTTGGCCAGACAGGGTTTGCAGGCGTTCCTCCCAACAGCTGTTGCAGAGTTCTCGTAGGGCGGATAGTACTTGTGTGATGAGTCTGTTTGCGTCTTTATCGGTGGGGTTTCCGGTGCATTGAGCTAGTCTACGCACGCGGTTCTTTTCGAGTATCATTTCTCTGATACTGGACGTAAATAGCGGCAGATTGCTTGGGGCGGGGTACGTCTTTGATACATGTTCGATAGTACATTGAATTTTGGACCGTAGATTATCCACTGCACCTTCGAGTTCGGGGATGCTGCGGATAACCGGAATATTGTCAACGGTGTTTTTAAGATCATCTGTGAAAACTGGCCACAGTGTGGCTTTCTTCGAGAAGAGATTTACTTCTGGAAATGAATTTGCAGCTGCCTCAGTATTTCAGTTAGAACGAATATAGCATTCCAACATGTCATAATATTTTTCATTACTGAACATATTGTTGAATAATATTTAAAATAAACAGGAAACAAACTATTTAGTACAAAATTTTAAGCAACGTGTTAAATATACCTCAAATTGTTAATAGTAATATAATTCAGAATGACAGTATTCTTTATTGTCGCGATAGTGTTATATCCATAGCAACCTTTCTTCTGTTGTTTTTGAGTTGACTTACGTTTAAAAATCAAACAATTTTCAAGGGCGTCTTCGTAAATTATTAATCTGCTTTTTATTGAGTTCTGTTAGTAAATTTAGTTATTTACTAGGTTTACCCATTTAATTAAATTATAAAAAATTTTAGGATTATGTTGTAATGTAAAATATCATTTGTAATAATGGGCCGATTTATTGGTGTGCTCAAAGTTCCTATTTTTTTATTGTGAGTCATTACGGAAAATTATGTTAAAAGTAGAAGTCTATTGTTAGATTCCATGGCCTACTGCTTTTTGAACACTTTTTTGTCATTTGTTTTCTGGTATTGGATTTCATAGCCTACTATCCTCAAAATGTTTTTTTTTTCAAAATTGTCAGTGGAATTACAAGATTTCTTAAGCATGTTGTACACCATTGGAAAGCTCTTTTCATAGGCTAAATATTTGCAGAAAATTAATTTTAAATAGACCCCTTCTCTGATGATTTGGTAGTAGTTTCAGTTATAGAGTTTGTGGTTTAATAGTCTATTCTTTTTCGCGAATTTTCGTAGAAAAAAATTGTTATTGAGAAGACCGCGACATTAGAATTTTTCAAATATTTCTTTAAAGAAGTGTTAATTAGACGCCCTACCCTCCTTCGGGGTCAATTTCAGTTTTTACATGTTTACATATATTTAGGGTGGTGCATTTTTACTGTAAAGCTCATTATATCCGTTATTATACAAGGTAGGGAAAATATTATAAAAGTTATTTATAGTGTGTTTTGAGCTACATCTTGTAAAATTATGTTGACAATCACAGTCTGGCTCATAAGTTGCCTTGAAAAATGTTTTTTTTTAACGGAACAACCCTTTTATTGTAGCATTATTGCATTTTGCATCCAATTTAAATGCATGCTTGTAAGGAGAAAAAATTGATATCGCCTACCTTTTTTGACTTATTTCAGTTGTTTTTCAACTTTTTACATTTCACATTCTTGCAACAAGTATTGCCAGAATTGTTGGTAGAAGTACAATTGAGTATTCGTCAAGAGATATGGCTGAAGTATGATGGTGCACCGGCTTACTTTTCGCTTGATGTTCAAAACTACCTCAACCAAGTGTATGGTGAACGATGGATTGGTCGAGGCGCACCATTTGCGTGGCCACGACGTACTTCGGACCTTTTATGGGGTCATATTAAAAGGCTAGGTTATGAAACAGCTAATGAATCTGAAGAAGGTCTGGTAGCGCGTATTTTACCTGCAGCACAAGAGATCCAAACAACGCTTAGTATTTTCAACAGAGTCTACATCAATATCCTTCGAAGGTGCAGTGTTTACGTGTATGCTGGTGGTCGTTATTTTCACCATTTATTGTAGTGTAAAAAGTATTGTGATCAGTATTTGTTGTGTAACACGACAAAAACGTATGATTGACGAAAACATAAGACGACTCTTCTTTCCAAAACAAAACGAGGTATCTACAAAAAATGTCACATTTGCATTAAAGTCAGTGACATATAAAGTATTAAAAAAAGGTAACAAGATGACTTTATTGTGTTGATATTTTCTTGTTATTTTAATACAAACAGGGCGATATTAAGAAGATAGTAATAAATTTGTATTTAATAAATACCATGCGAATGGTTTATTAGACCAAATTAAAAACTATATTTTAATGCTTAAATTTATAATGAACAGCCCGATTCACCATTTAGTCGTAGAATCAGTAATATCCATTTTTTTTTTAATTTGGTAAAGATTCATTTGAGCGGACGTCGAATTCACTGGCGATCGCAGACTTTTTCTAGAAAAATCGCTAATATGGTTTCTGAAATTTTCAGCCTCTAAAAGTGATCTAGTATGCCTTCGTTTTTATAAATCGAATGCCACTTGACCTCAAGGTACATTCTTCCACATTTCAAAAAGCCTGGACGCAGCCTAGTGAATTTTCATAGAAATGATCTGGTATCTAATATTTTACTATAACTTTTTTTTCTTGTAACATAGAAATATAAATTTTGGTTTATAGTTTAATTTTTGTATCGTAAACTTACCTACTAAATTTAGTTATCGTAGCTTTTTTATTTTTTGAGAAAAAAAATTTTTTCGAAAGAAAACTGAAAATTTTCTCAGAAAACCTCTTCCGATTTTTCTGGTTAACGAACCTATCCAAGCCACTTATAAAAGGAAGGTACATGCCAAATTTTATCAAAATCGGCCCATTATTTTTTGAGTTGTCGATGTGATACATATATATATATATATATATATATATATATATATATATATATATATATATATATATATATATATATATATATATATATATATATATATATATATATATATATAAACATATAAAAATTGAAAATGACCCCGGATATCGGTTCTAAGGGTCCTAGTTCGCGCTCATTTGCAAACATTTTTTCAAAATTGAAAAGTCAAAAATTCACAAAAGTTTGACCAAATCGTTCCACAAATAAAAGAGTCATGAAGGTGGCTTTCCAATGGGTTACTTTGTATATATATATATATATATATATATATATATATATATATATATATATATATATATATATATATATATATATATATATATATATATATATATATATATATAATATGTATATTGATAGATTGGATTTTGTTAAAATTTAGTATGGGCCTTCCTTTCTACTTATAGCTTGAATAAGCTCGTTATTCAGGAAAATTTTTAGTTAGTTAGTTTTTCCGAGAACATTTTGATTTTCTTTTTGGAAAATACATCTTTCAAAATAAAAAAGCCATGTCAACCAAACTTAGTACGCAGGTTTTTATGTAAGACGTATACTATATGCCAAAACGTATATTTCTAAATTTGTGAAAAAAGTAAAAGCATTCAATGGGAAAAATTTTCTGGAATTTGAAATATTTTTCTGAAAATTCGCTACCAAAACGTACTTGCTGCGCTTAGACTTTTGTTTAACCTAAATTCTCTCAAAACATTTGAAATACTTTACAATGTACTAATAATAAACCTAAGCATTGTTATGATGCAAATCATATTTTCTATAATATATTGTAAAGGTCTCAGCCTCAGCATAATATACCTATTCCAAGTTTTTCTTATTAAATGACATAGGTACTATTTTGTTTATTATGAAATAATAAAGGCTTGGATAATGCAGAAGGTCGTTATATCTGTTTAAATGTGCAGAATAATTACATTTGTTGTGAAGGCATGCATAATGTAAAATACAGTTTTGTTTTTAGCTACTAGAAAAAAATGGGGGCTCAACTTTGTCGTGGAGACAGAATTGGACCAGACGAGGTAAGTAAATTAATTTCCATTTAAAATGATGTATAATCTTATCATAAAGTAAAGGATGTATTTTAACCCACTATCCACTAAGTTCTACAAGGCGATCCACACAAGATTGTACTGCCTTTAACTTTATTATCTTTTAGTTTAGCAAAAATCGTAAGTAGAAAAGTTGTAGGGGATTTTGATTCATTTTGGAACTATAATTGAGCATAACGTTTTTTAAATACAAACAAAACACATATTTTTTAATTGAACAGTATATTATTAGTTTCTTTAAACGTTAGATTGTTTTTAGATACAGTGTGTATGTTCAGTGGCTGTTGCGGTTTGACAGGTTGGTCGCTGACTGTGTGCTTCAACTATTTGTGGGTTTTTGGGGGTAAAGTACTGGTTGTCTGGTTGCTGTTCAAGTTGGCCATGTTTGATTGTTATAGAAAAAAATGATGATAAGATTCTGCATGGCTCTGGAGGACGGTATAAGATGTGAAATATTGAATGTTTATTAGACAAGCAAGACATGTACTGGGTGATTCTTTATAATGTCGCCCCCTTTAACTTTGTTATTTTAAATGTCCCAAAAAAATTGAGAGTATAGTATGTAGGTGCTAAAAAATCCTTTTTTCATACGTATAACAAAAATTTAAAAAACTATCAGTATACACGGAAGACCAAAAAGTTCATTTTTTTTCAATAGATCACCCTATATATGAATTTATTTTTCAATTCCTCGTAAAATTCTAAGCTTAATTTATATAACATATCGTATCCTTAAATTGAATAGTTTTTGAAAGACTCGCATTTGAAACGTTATCAGCAAATATAATATTAAACAACTGTTACAAATCAAGAAGTCCTAGGATACCACGCTTTTATTTGAAAACAAATAACTGACAGTGATATTCTGTCAATATTTTTGTACTTGTATTGTTTAGTAAGTAAAAAGCCGTACTCAGACAGAGAAAGAAGAGTTATTTTAAGTTATTATATTAAAAATAATTTAAATTGTCGCGCTACCATTAGAAATATGATAGAAGGTAATCCCGGTATGCATGTCCCAACTCGAAAAACGTTCACATCTATCTATATATATATATATATATATATATATATATATATATATATATATATATATATATATATATATATATATATATATATATATATAGGATGTTTCAAGAAACGTCAAATTTACAAAGGAGAAAAAGAACTGCTGTGAACGTAGATGAAAATGCAGAGTTGAATATTTTACATGCTATAGAAGAGAATCCAAACAATTCCATAAGAAACATTTCAAAGACATTACGAGCAACAAGAAAATATTCAGCGAACTTCATACAGTAAAGTCCAAAGAACGTTAAGAAAATGGAATCTAAAGCCATATAAGATTAAACCCACTACAAAGCTTACCCAAATGCAAAAAGATGATCGGGTCGCATTTTGTCAACTGATTCTAGACAGAATAAACATAAATAACAATTTTTTGAAAACAGTTCTATGGATTGACGAGTCTACCTTTTCTACTAGTGGCCTGTTTAACCGAAAAAATACCAGACAATGGGCAAGAGAGAATCCACATTCTTATAGAGAATTTAAGTTCCAAGGGCGACAATCCGTGAATGTGTGGTGTGGTATCCTGGGCGATCGAGTTATCGGTCCGTATTTTTTTGATACTGTTGTAAATGGAGACTGCTATTTAGATTCCTTTGAAAACGAGTTCAAAGAATATTTAGACGATTTGCCTTTAAATATATTACAAAATATAATTTTTCAACAGGGTGGAGCACCCCCTTACAACATTCGTGCTGTGCTTAATTACCTAAATGAAAAGTTTACTGAATGGATCGGAAGAAATGCGCCAATTAAATGGCCTGCAAACAGCCCCGATTTGACACCTACAGATGCGTTTCTTTGGCGTTATATAAAAAACCGTGTATACGACCACCAAATTGAAAACCTCGATCATCTTAAAGATTTGATACGGGATGAAATTATTAATTTAAATGAAAATAACCCAGCATTCATAACAGATTCATTAGAGAAAATGCGAAGAGCCCTTATACAATGTGTTGAAGAAAACGGAGGCCCGGTAGAGCATCTTTATATTTGATTAGAAACTGTTTTTGTTATATTATTTATTGTTAGATTTCTTGATTTGTAACAGTTGTTTTGGTTTAATAAAATTTGTGATTATAACGTTTCAAATGCGAATATTTCAAAAACAATTCATTTTAAGGATATATGTTATATAAATTATGCTTAGAATTTTACGAGGAATCGAAAAATAAATTCATATATAGGGTGATCCATTGAAAAAAAATGAACTTTTTGGTTTTCCCTATATACTGATCATTTTTCAATTTTTTTATACGTAGAAAAAAAGTATTTTTTAGCAATTACATAATCATACTTTTAATTTTTTAAGTGAAAGGGGGGGGGCGACATTATAAAGAATCACCCTGTACAACTAAAGTTGAGTTAAATATCCATAACTTATATACGTTTATTATCATTTGTTGAGAATTGTAATATTATGAGAAATAAATAAGTAAAAAATAAATAAATTAAAGTTGCCACCTGCTATTATAATTTGGAGAGGGGGTAAAATCTGCCCTCCTTTAATTTTTAATAATAATAATAACACCACAGTAGACAAACTCCGCACCCAGAAGTCTTAGACTTCTGCGGGGAAGCTTACATACACATATAGACAATCATTTGCCTCACCAAGTTCACTAAGTAAACATTTGAACCTGTGATGCGCACTGATAATTACACTTGGAGAACCAAAATCACCACAACACGGAAAAAACCTGACGATCGTTTCACTAACCAAGTTAGTGTCATCAGAGTATGAATAATTCTAAACATCTTATATCTACAACTCTATTTATATTCTTCTGCAGGTAGTTGGTCCCTAACGATTTAGGGAGGTTCAACGACACACAAAATTTACATATTTCCTTTCGCGGAAATACCTAAATTATTTTCCACTCTATCGGACATGCTTCTGCCGGTCTTTTTTGTGAAGTGACCTGTCGACCAACTTACCATGTGCGGCTGTGCGAAGTTCACAAACTTTTTATTATTACTATATTTAGCAATATACGGTCTAGCCCATTGGATATGGGAACACCCCTATAACTTTTGGATTTATAACTCGATTTTGATGAGAAAAAGATATAAGATGAAAAACTCTATTAATGCTGTGAACATTATTCTCTATGTCACCCGATCAAGGCCTACTAATGCAGGTTTTCTATGTCAAAAAATGGGAAAAATAAAAAGTGGTCTCCCGTGAAGCAACCCTCGTGGTCCTGGTGCTGGGCTACAGCTGGGATATTTCGGACTGTGATAGATTTCCACCCTTACTGGCAATCGAAACAGTCTGGCGATACCCGGTTTCCCGACCGTCCCTGGAGCATTATCTGGAGTTTTCGCCGTTTTCCACCTTTGTGAGAGAGATTTTCTTAAGAGATACTGAGGGTTGCGTTGCTGAGCTGGGGTCTTCCCGAGAGTATGAGGCCAATAGACAAGCGGCTGACTACAATTGGACCTAATCATTGTGGCGGACTAGCCATGACCTGGTCTTAAAAATTGGTCTCCCGTGAAGCAGCCCTCGTGGTCCTGGGGCTGGGCTACAGCTGGGATATTATGGGCTGCAGTAGGTTTCAACCCTTACTGGAGATCGAAACAATCTAGCGATACCCGGTCTCCTGGTTACTTCGAAGAAATTATCAAAACTCCCGCCTCCTCGGGAGACAATTCCCCTAGGTTGTGAATGTTTTTTTGACTGCAACGTCTGCCTTCGGGGCCGTAGATGACCAGTCATAGTAAGAATCCTAACGCGTCGCTAGCTTATCTTGATATTGCACCTAGTGTTTGCTTTCAGTTAACATGCTGCATGACTGCTTATACTGACCGCCTGCCTGATTCCTTACCTCGGCAATCCCGTATCGCTTCTCCTCAATCACCGACTTAGAATTCACAACCCCGCTTCAGGACACCGCCCCCATAGCTCACGAATATTTACTCCGGTCAGATTCGTTATGACTGCTTCTGCCTCTGATCTCTGATAACTTAATTTGTTGCAAATAAGTTAGTTTAATGTTTTTTCATTTCGCGAGAACCCTTGTGTTGTATATAGTTTGTAAATATAGGGCCATTTTTAGGATAAAAAGTACGACATATTTAGCATCCCTAAAAAATAGCTATATACCAAATTTCAACAAAAAAGAAGGATTATTAACCATTCCAGAGAAGTTTATTTGTGTGACCCTTGTATATTGAAACAACTTTTGTATTTATAATGCGATTTTTTATAACGATCTCAAAAGATAGAAAATGAAGAAGTCTTTAGATCCGGTGAAAATTGTTTCCTATGCCATTCGATCACGGCCTACTAAAACTATTTTCATGTCACAGCATTTATAAACATTTTTTCTTCAACTTTTGAGATATTATTGTTGGCTTTCATAGTTTCGTCATAATAGATATTTTTTAAGAAATTTGGTAGGTAACAATTTTGAAGAATAGCGAATTCACTTATTTTTACTATAAACGTTTTTCTAAATTTTTACACAGGGAAAAGTTTTAGTAGGTCGTGATCGAATGGCATAGGAAATAATTTTCAGAGGATCTATAGACTTCTTCATTTTCTATCTTTTGAGATCTCGTTAAAAATTACGTTATAAATACAAGTTACGGGGGTGTTTCCATGTGCAAAGCGTCACACAAATAAACCTCTCTAAAATGGTTGATAATTCTTATTTTTTGACGAGATTTGGCATATATCTATTTTGTGGGATGCCGAATCCAGTGGAGTACTTATGTTTTCCTAAACATGACCCTAAACCTTTTCCCCATTTTTTTCAATAGCAAAACTGCATTAGGAGGCCTTGGTCAGGTGACATAGAAAACAATTTTCACAGCGTTAATAGAGTTTTTTATCTTATATCTTTTTATGTTTTGCTCATCAAAATCGAATAATAAATGCAAAAGTTACAGGGGTGTTTCCATTTAAAATGGGTCACACTGTATATACTTTCGAAAGTGATTAGCTGTCCCGGTTCTCTAACATTTTTAATCAATTTTAGATTCTCCTCATCTACGTGGTGATTATTATCCCAAATATGCAGTGTTTAACACAAACATTTGCAAAATAAACGATTTTATTCCCAAATTGAACAATAAACCCTGGTCCATGGGTAAGAACGTATGCCCCTGAATCGAAGGGTACTGGGTTCGATTTCCAGTGTTTTCCTTGCACTTCTTCAGTACAAACTGTAATAAATTAACACCAACCGAGGTTCTGGCATTGCATTTGAGCAAGTTTAATATCTTCAACTCCTCGGAAGGGGCGTGAAGCCATCGGTCCCGTGTCCATGCAATGTTGGGCACGTTAAAAATCCCTACCCTGCTTACAGAAAGGCAGGGGTTAGGCAAAATTTCCAGGATAGTGAGGTGAAACTGCTCCCTGGCGTCGGTAATTAGCCATGGTCGCGGAAATAGGCCGACGTTAAAGTAAACAAATCAATAAATTTGATTCTATCAAATTTACCTACGAATTAGAAATTAATAATGAATTACCCTTTCCAGTTGTACTAGTTGTCAAAAATAAAGACACTTTAGAATTCGATGTCCATAGGAAGGAAACCACCACTCTAAGTTACATTCCGAAGGACTCTATTATACGTACGCACAAAAAATGGCCAGTCTAAATTTTTTAGTAAACAGGTTAATTAATTTTCCTTTAAATAAAAATAGATATACCAAATAATTAGGATACAATAAGAAAGTGGCGGAATATAACAGATACACTGCTTGCCTAGTGGAGAATTTAATTAACAAACAAACACAAAGAAAATATTGGCGGAATCAACGACTTTTGGAAGAGGCCAGGGGCCTAGGTAGCACTTTTTAAAAAGCCAATTAGCAACCAACATTTTCGCTAGAATAGTACTTTTTAAAACTTGCTAGGTAACTCAAAACACAAGGAGAGTACCGCTAAAATGTCAGGAATTTATGAAATAGGCTGTAAAGATTGTGGTCTTAAATACGTCGAACAAACAAAAACATCTATTGAAATTGGATTAAATGAACACTTAGCACAATTAAGATACGGAACTATAGATAGGTCTTCCGTTGCCCAGCATATTTGGGATAATATTCACCACGTAGATAAGGAGAATCTAATATTGATTAAAAATGTTATACAACCGGGAAAGCTAAAGGCTTTCGAAAGTATATATATATATATATATATATATATATATATATATATATATATATATATATATATATATATATACATATACTGCTAC
Source organism: Tillus elongatus (assembly GCA_964006375.1). Lineage (NCBI taxonomy): Eukaryota > Metazoa > Arthropoda > Insecta > Coleoptera > Cleridae > Tillus > Tillus elongatus. The sequence continues at coordinate 79,026,191 of OZ023263.1, read as the reverse complement.
ATAAAGTAATAATAAAAAGTGTATGACGTGCGCACAACTGATAGATCACTTCACAAGAAAAACCGGCAGAAGCACGTCCAACAGATAAAAAAATAATTTGGGTATTTCTGCAAAAAAAATATGTTAATTTTTGTGTTGTTAGACCGCCCTCAATCGTTATGGACCTGCACAAGAATATAAGCGGAGTTGGAGATGTAAGATATTTAGAATTATTCATCCTCTGATGACGCTAACTTGGTTAGTGAAACGATCGTCAAGTTTTTTAAAATGTGTTGTGGTGATTTGGGAAATTGAGAGGAAAAAGCAAAATTTATTGGACATATTCTAAAACATAATAACTTTCTAACATTATTTAAAGTTCACGTATATATATATATATATATATATATATATATATATATATATATATATATATATATATATATATATATATATATATATATATATATATATATATATATATATATATATATATATATATATATATATATATATATATATATATATATATATATATATAGTTGTTCCGATGTTTCGATAGCAACGGTTTGTGATTGTGTAATATTTTTATTGATTTAATTAAATTTCCAAAATCCCCTCTTCAGTCTATAAGATGCATAAATCACATATAATCAGTAGTAAAAATTTGGAGGGAGCAAGTGCGTTATGGTAACGCATTTTGATAAACTTATTTTTAAAATTTTATTAACTTGGAAAATTCAATTTTGATATGTGACAAAGTCTTTATATAAGGAACATCTGTACAAACTTTTAACAAGCCAACTTCAACATTATGTTGTAACTTGTTTTTTTTTTCGGATTTTCAGTGATTTCGAAAACTTTCATAAAAATGAACGCAAAAAAGCGCACTTGCTGCCTTCAGACTTTTTAAATTTTCTATTGTACTAATTTGTTTTATATTATTTTATTTTAGCTGCACAATATACAACGATATAGCCCTTCTGCCAGTTCTGGAATAAGTGACAATTTTAAAAAAAGACGCACAACAACAGATTCGTTCTTCTTAATTTTTATGGCTGTGTTTTTAGTAGTATTTGTAAGTACATATGTAAAGTAGAATTTTAACAAAGTTACTATTATTATAAAGTGTATAACGTAGGTAATAAAAATATATATATATAAAATGTAATCAACTATTAATCAGATATTAAAATCTTTTGCTGCCAATTTCGATATATTATTTTTTTAGCTATATAGTATCTAAAAATATTATTTATAGAAATTGGCAGCAACGGACTTTAATATCTGGTTATTAAATAGTAAAAAAAAAACATATTAAAAATATGTCGTTTGATCTTTTAGCTGGGTTTCTTAGGGTACTGTGTTATATACGGTGATACTAACCGAATTTTATATGGCTACGATAATTGTGGGTATGTGTGTGGAAGAAAGAATACTAGATATGAGGAATATTACAAGCAAGATCAATGTCTAGAACCTGATCTTCTGGATAAACCGTAAGTAAAGTTTTGTTTTTCACAGTTACGGCTAATATTTTATTAGTTTTTTGTGCACTAACTACCTTAATCATTAATTTAACTTCTAGTGAATTTTAGTAGAAAAAGTTCACTAGTGAGGAGATCGCCACTTTTGAAGTTTGAAAAAGTTTCTACAAAAGAGTGCGATCTAGGACCCCAGAACCCATATCGTGGTCAGTTTCAATATATATATATATATATATATATATATATATATATATATATATATATATATATATATATATATATATATATATATATAATTGATTGAAACTGACCCTGAATATGTGTAAGAGTAAAGTATGTACCAAAATTTAGATCTTTGAGTCAAAAGAAAAAAGTTACAAGCATTTAATGAAAGAGATTCTTGGTGCTACTGAAAGTAACAGAAGAGCACATAAGGACGTAAGACCAACATATTTGTATGTTAAACAGAATCTATTAAATAAAATAGACAAAAATCATTTTTCTCGGCGCATACATAAATAACGTAAAAAAATTCCTACATCATTTCTATGAAACTCCGCTACCATACCTGCGTCAAGACTTTTTGATAGTTCACTTTCCCTTCTATCAAACATCTTCTTGTATGATTTTTAGTGAATTTTATTTTTAAAAAATATTCACAAATGAGGTGATCGCGACTTGTTGAATGTTGACTTCAAGTAAGCGCAAATTAGGCCTTCTAGAACACACACACACACACAGATATATATATATATATATATATATATATATATATATATATATATATATATATATATATATATATATATATATATATATATATATAATTTTTAGGTGATCCTTTGTCTCTGCACCTTTGTAAACCTTTGTTGTTATCCGTGGTCCAGTCAGTTTGTCTGAAGTCGTCCTAAAGGGCCCCTGGATGCAAAAGTGTGTCCCTGTCTATCCCGTACACATGATTTGGAAAAAATAATATATAAAAAAAATACCAAAATAAAAAAATAATTAAAAAAATAAAAAAGAAAGAAAAATAAGGAAAAAAAAACAAGAAAAAAAACAAGATTAATTAAAAAAATATTAATGAAAGAAAAAAAAAGAAAGAAGAGGGAAAAAACAAAATTATTATATGTACAAATAAGTTGATATTGTATATTTGTATATATGTAACATAGTTCTGTCTTCTAGATTATTAAGGTATTTGTGTATATTTGTGTATATAAAATAGCAAAAGTCTGTGGCTGATGGAATTACTGTTCCAAGGTCATAAATACGTACCCCACCATCACCCCTACCATATATATATATATATATATATATATATATATATATATATATATATATATATATATATATATATATATATATATATATATATATATATATATATATATATAGGCATCACACGAATAACTCTAGAAATACTCGTAATTTGGTAATTACCTTTCTTTTGCAAATGGCTCGGATAAGTTCGCTGGCTCAGTTTTCCGCGGAAAATTTTGTGTTTTCTTGCTCAAAATTTTTATGTCATAAAACCTAAACTATATAAGAAAATTTAGATCTATAAGTTGGAAGAAGTTAAAAAAAATTGGGTACCACTGATGACTAGAGAAACGCACAAAAACAAAATATTTTGTTTGGATAACAAAATATTGTATATTACAAAGATTCAGTTTTTTTGGTGCAAAAAGGCCAATAAATGGCAGAAAAATTACTTTGAAAATTTTCTCCTCTTAAAACGTCAAAGTAGCGCTTTGGAACGTCCAAATTGATAACTTTTAGGTAAAGAACCTGAAGCGAATACGGCTTATGTAGAGAAAATATCGCAAGAAATGTGTTTCAGCTTCAGGCATCATTGTGGTTTTTTTCCTAAAATATTTCCAGAAAACTAACTTGAAATAGACCCTTACTCTGATGCAATAGTTTTAGTTATATAGTTTACGGTTTAATAGTCTATAACTTTAGCGAATTTTCGTAGAAAAATTTTGCTAATGAGGAGACCGCGACTTTTGAATTTTGAAAAGATTTCTTCAAATGAGCGCAAACTAGGCCCCCTAGAAACGATATCCGAGGTTAGTTTTATGTTTATATGTTACACATATACAAGGTGATGGATTTCTACGGTAAGGCTCAATATTGCTGTTATTATACAAGATATGAGAAAAAAATTGTTTACCTTAATTATAGGGTTTCTTGAGCTGCATCTTATAAAATTATTTCGACAATCAGAGGGTGGCCCATAAGTCGTTGGCGATACAAATTATCTCTTTTAAATCGAACACATCTTATAATATTGCATTTTTCATCGAAGTATGAGGCATGTTTGTTAGAAAAAAATTTGATAGCGTTCATCGTTTTCAGTTATTTTAATTGTTTTGCATCTTTTCACATTTTCGGCACATATAAAAAATTACGAACAGCGTTTTTATCAATAGATAGCAAAGTCCTATAAAATTGATGCATTTGGAGATGTTTTGTTTATATTATTAATCGAAAACATCGACATGGCGTATACATGGCACTCCCAAATAGTGGCTGAATTTGAAAAGATTCAAACTTCCGTAACTCAATTGTTTTAAAAGGGAGAGCCTCTATTTGTGCTTTAAAACTGGGAATGCCCTCTGCTTTAAGTTTTGTATAACACTCCCTATACCTACAGCCTCTAGTTTTGGAAATATTTACATTTATAATCGCGTAATGTTCTAATGTCGGATCAGATAATGTTATTATTTAGCGAATTTTCTTAAAATATTTAAATTAACTTTGATAAAAGAAGTCTGGGCACAGCAAGTGCGTTATGGTAGTGAATTTTTATAAAAATGATCTGGTACCAAATATTTATTATAACTTTTTTTTCTTGTAACATAGAAATCTAAGTTTTGGTATATAGTTAACTTTTTATATTGTAAACCTACCTACCAAAATTTTCCCAGAAAATCTGGCCCGATTTTTTTGGCAAACGAACTTATCCAAGCCGATCTCCTCAATAGTGAATTTTTTCTACGAAAATTCACTTCACTAAAAGGTAAGAAACAATGAATTTGATCGACGTTTATATTTTCATAATATATAACTAGCTGATAAGTTGTTTCACAAATGTCAAATCAAACTTTAAAGTGGCAGACTTGAGTAATATCGAAAATATGAGTCTTTCCGCTTATTTTTTTTGTCATTTCCAGTGATTCAAATTTTCGTAAAAAGTTTACATTTTCTTTTGTTTTCAACCTTAGTTACAGATGAGGTATATAATAATTTGAATTATATGTATTGTCTAGTAAATTGTTGCATAAAAAATAGTTAATTGGTCACTTTAGAAATCATTTCGCGTTTCCGTAGAAATCAATGTTTCTAAGATTTTTATGAAAATTGGTTTATTAATACTAACTGTTAAATAAGTTATTGCAAAAAAGTGTTTCCCGATTTTCGTGGAAAAAAATATTTGCAAATTTTCATGCAAATTTTGTTTCGTCGAAAAACTTTTTGTGAATATTTATATCTTGGCAAGTGGATAAATAGCTTGAAGAGGTTGGTTGGTCAGGAAAGTCGGACCAGTTTTTAAGTTTATTTTCGAAAAACATTTATACTTTTTCAAACAATAAAGTTATTTTGGTGAATATGGTACATTATTTAAACTATATGGGTTATACTGGTAACCAAATTTTAAGCCTGCTTTCATTAAAAAAGGATACATTTGCTTTAAAAACATTTTTATGAAAATTTACTATCATAACTTAAGTCTAATAGAAATGTCCAGTGTCACTTTCAAAAATATATAAAAAGTTTTAAAATTATATGCTTAATAAATCCTTATCATTTTATTGTATATTAGCCGGTGGATATAAAAATATTTTTTTATTCAAGAGCTGAGTCACCCACGATCACCCCTTGCAGAATCTTTATTATTTTACAATTAACAAGTCTGTGTAATGTGTTAAGTTTGGTTTTTGTAAATTGAAAGTCTTCAGACATGTTTTTTTTTGTAATTGCTGGGGCAGCTTTGAATCCCTGTATTTCCCCAGTGGTGAAACTTGGTATAGAGGTAAATTGCGGTAAATCATTTATCATCATAGTTATTTGTGTCATTTTCATGCCCTGTCTCGGTTCTTAATTTGAAAATTAAAATGGAACAATATCCCTGCGCTTCCACCAAATGTTAACAAAACACTGAGTTTTTTTAATATTTTAATCATTTATAAAAATAATTCATTCCGGATGGTTGACAATTTGCTTTTAACTATATTTTGCGGTAAAAACTCTAGATACAGCAAGTGCGTTATGGTATCGAATTTTTATTAAATTCCAGTTTCCTATTAACCTAAAAGTTCTAGTTTCGGTGCACAGTGTAGAGGAACATCCAACACGTCAATCTTAGATAAAAAAAAGTTCGGGACGGAGCAAGTGTGTTATGGTTGTGAATTTTTATTAAATTCTTCAAATTTGAATAACTCAACTTTCTATAAACTTAGAAAGTTGAATTTTAGTATGTGGTAAGACCTCTCTCAAGGAAACATATTCGCCAAATTTCATTAAAATAACTTTGTAATTGTCGGAGAAAAATGTTTTTTCGAAAAAAACTCAAAATAGAATAACTCAATTTTTTAAAAACTTATACAGTTGAAGTTTGGTACGTAGTAAGGCCTTACCCAAGACAACGTATTCCCAAAATTTAATTGAAATAGCTTTGTATTTTTTGGAGAAAAAATTTTTTTTGAAAGAAAACTCTAAATTTTCCGGGAAAACCTTGACCGATTTTTCTGGATAACGAACTCATCCAGTCCATCAATAAAAGAAAGGCGCTTGCCGAGTTTGATTGAAATCGGTTAATTATTTTTTGAGTTATCGGTTGGATACATATATATATATATATATATATATATATATATATATATATATATATATATATATATAAATTATTATTATTATTATTCTTTATTAGCAAAAATTATACATTATGTTATTATAATAAATCTTATGCGACTTGTGCTGTATCATATTACACAATTTAGAAGGTTGAATCCTAAATAGTTTCACATTCCAACATCAAATTTACGAACTTCAAATTTTGACGTACCAAATTTAGATTCTTTTTACTCTTCTATTTTTCACACCTTCTATCACGTCAACCATCACCTTCATTTATCATCAATCTCTGCTATTCCATAATGCCTTTATAACTGCTATTTCTTTCCAAACAACCAATATTTTCACCAAAATTTTTAAATTTGTGGGAGATAAAAATTACTTTAGTTTGACAAATGCCAAATACCTCATATATATATATATATATATATATATATATATATATATATATATATATATATATATATATATATATATATATATATATATATATATATATAAACATATAAAAATTGAAACTGCCCCCGGATATGGGTTCTAGGTGTCCTAGTTCGCGTTGAAAAATTTTTTGCAAACTCTCACCATCGATACCTCTCTATTAGTGATTTTTTTAAAATAAAAAATTCACTAAAAATTAAAGTGCTAAATCAGAAAATTGGAGTGATCACACTAAGTTGTCCTTGCCCAGTAGTTTATTTACAAAGCACCTTTTTATATTATTTGTCATAATGCCGTCTGTGCTGACATTTTATTGTTTTGGAGCGATATAGTTTCATAACATGTGGTACGGAAACATTTAACTGGTATATAAAATTTCATAAAAATTTAAAATTAGGAATGTTTATTTATACGACATTACTAATAACCTATATTTTTTCTGTCAGCAACCTTGTGGTGATAAGAAACGACTCAAGGATAACCTCAAGACAATGCATAGCAAACTGCTCTTCAATTGATGGGTAGTAAGTATTTTTTGCTTGTTTTAGGCATAGTATTGTTAGTTTTAATTTTAAAATTTTATTTCAATGGATACATTTCTATTTCCTTCATTCAGATCTGTTATGTTTATTTAATATTAATTGGTACACTTTTCTTTCCTAATTTTAAGCACAGCGTGTATTAAAATGTTTAATATGTATCTCTCAGTGAGCTTTAGATGATTTAGGTCATTATGAATTTTGAAGGTAAATTATGGGACCCTAGGTATATAAAGGTATATCTAACTTTTGATGACATCTCTTACGACATAGAAAGCAAGACTGAGATTTGTTGGAATTGAATTGTACAAGATTTCAAGTTTTGGTGGTAGGCCATAGGCCGGAAGTTTATTAAGCAGCACTGCGTGCCAGACTTGGTCGAATACTTTGGATATGTCTAGAGCGACAATCTGGGATTTACCATGTAGTTCCATAGACTTGTTTCAAGAATGGGTGACAATTGTTCCAAGAATGGGTGACAAAGGAAAGGAGGTCGACAGTTGATCTGCGCTGACGGAATCCATACTGTCTGTCGTGGATTAGACTGTGCTTTTAAAGAAATTTTAGTAATTCGGTGTTTATATACTTTTACATCACTTTAGAAACGACTGAAAGGACAGAAATTGGCCTGTAGTTGCTAGGAAGCGCTTTGGATCATTTCTTGGGGACGGGTTGTTGTACTAGGGAATATGCCTTTATTGTAGGATGTCTGAAACAGACGAGTCACGACAGGAGTAAGTTCTGGTGCGCCTTTTTTGAGAACAATTGCTGGGATCTCGTCAAGGCCAGAGCCTTTCCGGGTATTAAGAGAAGAGAGCATCTTTCGTACCTTTTTAGTTTTGAAAATGATATCCGTCATTTTATGTGCGACATTGAGGACTGTTGGTGGTTGAACATTTGGAGGTAGGTTGAGAGTAGAATTGCCGGCGAACAACGAAGCAAAAAAGTTCAGCCTTGCCCAGGGTCGTAGAAACAATTTCATCCCCTGAAACAAGAGGTGAGAACGTGCTCTTGCAGAAATTATTCCCAATAAATTTAGCAAGAGTCCAGAAGGGTTTGCTGCCGCTGGAGCTTGAGAGGACTTTGTTTTTGATGTGGTTATTAAACGAGTTTTTTGCCTCAGGGCTTTTGAGTAGCTGAAGACGTTTTCTGTGTACGTGAAATAAATAATTACATGCCAGCTTGGATAATTTCGGTGACGTTTTGTGAGATATCAGAGGGGTCAGGATGAGAGAAGCAGACAGACGCACATGGAAATGAAGAAAAGTAATCCCGCATTTCGTCCCAGTTCGCGAAGTTGTAGTGACAAACGATACGTGGGTGTGATGACTGTGTGACCTCGGGTTGCATTTCACAGGAAGCGGTGACCATACCCTGGTCTGAGCGACCGAGGGGGGGGGGTGTGACTGATACCTTATAGCATTCAGAAATTGTAGTAAGAAGGATATCCAAGGGATTTGAGCTGTGTGTTGGGATGCGAGGAAAGTAAGTAGGTTGCTGAACCATATTGGCTAAAGAGTTGCTGACTGCAAAGTCCTCCGCTGCTCTCCCTTATGGATCGGTTTTTGAACATCCTAGCCATTCCTTATTATGGACATTGAAGTCACCAAGAAACGTGACCTCGGAGGAAGGATATTCAGAAATCAGATGGTCGGTTTTTTCAGAAAGGTAGTCAAAGAGCTGGAAAAAGTTGTTGTCAGGTGACCGGTAAATGCAACAGATGAATTTAGTTGCAGCCCTGAGATAGAGTTTTATCCAAAGTATGTATTTTCTTCCAGCTTCTAAATTGGGGAGTCTGATGCAGGGTAGATTGCTACGGACGTATGCGCACACGCTTCCAAGCAATGTAAAGGAAGTAAGGGGCTCATACCTAGGGAAATTCAGGTCAGGTCAGGTCAGGTTAGTGGCTGTTTTGGCACTGATTTGGGTTTCGGTAAGGAAGAGGCGTTGGGGCCTATTAGCCTGGAGGGAATGGTGGATGGAGTTCAGATTAGAATTAAGGCCACATATATTGGAGAAGATATGTTAAATCTTGATGCTGGCGCCCCCTGTACACCCCTCTCTCGGAGATCCGAATGGAGGGGTATTTTACGTCCGGAATGTTTTGCACAAGGAGGAGCCATCATCATTTTTGCTTATAAGGGAAACCGTCTCATACACCAGAACCGGAAACGTCCGTTGGGACGGCCCCTTGATGCATGGGGTGGTAGCTCCTCGGGCGTGAAAAACTTTTACTATCACGTAAAGGAAAATTCCACTACCACCTGCAAAGAGAAGGAGCGAGATTTTAGTAGACCATCAGCCCTAGGCGTTATTCCCATTGCCAACAGTCACGCCAGGGGTGGCACGTGGAGCCAGCCTCTAGGAGTCCAGTAGCTAAGTCACGCCTCGATGAATCAAGAGAACGGCCAGAGCACGACCAGGCTAAGGGACCACACCCCCCATGCAAAGGCCTCCGCCGCTCTCCCTGGTGGATCGGTTTTTGAAAATCCTAGCCATTCCTTATTTTGGACATTGAAGTCACCAAGAATAGTGACCTCGGAGGAAGATATTCAGAAATCATATGGTCGGTTTTTCAAAAAGTGGTCGAAGAGCTGCCATAATGACGTAAAGAAGCTGACAAGATTACCATTACCATGAATAAGATGACTAAGAGTTGCGCCGGGTAGAGCTAAATGGAGAGAGCTAAGGAAAACCTACGTTCAATACTTGACGCAGCCAAGCAGAAGAAGAATAGAACCTCTTACCTTGACCACAAATAACGTAAGATAACAAGTTCGGGATGCATAAAGTGCGTTATAGTAGTGAATTTTCATAAGACTTGTACACTGTTAGTACGGTATATTACGAAAATTAACACTTTAAATTTAAACCAACCTTGAAGATCGGTTTTAGATATCCTAATACGCGCTCATTTAAAGGGTTTTTTCGAAAGTGTTACCATCGATATCTCTCTATTACCATAAAAAATATTCAAACTTGTGTTCTAGCTCATTGTTTTAGAAATTTTACTTTAAATGCTCAAAACTCAATTTTCTATAAAGCCACAAAAATTTAAATTTGTTATATTGTAAGTCTCTTTAAAATGAACTTGTATTACAAATTTCATTAAAGTTACAAAACTTACCAGAAGAAATCCCCCAAATTATAAACGTGACAGGTATTTTTCGTTATCAGTCGCTTGGATGATTTCGTTTTAGTCAACCTAATCGAACCGGCTTTTTCAACAACAAAATTTCAAAAACAAATTAGTGAATTTTCATAATAAAAAGGTATCAACAATCTAAACGTCTCCGCTGAAAATTATAATTTTAGACTCAACGGTGACCAAGTTATCTAAACGTTTAAAAAAAAAGAGATCTTGTTCCAAACGTATGGAATCTGGACACTATTGTTTCTACCACATATTAAAGTTGGCGAAACTAAACAAAATGTTACATGCATCAGGCGGGAATTAAAACGGGGCCGCCCGCACGTTATGCGAGCATTCAACCACTGAACCATGGATGCTGGCTAATAAATTATTTGGTTACGTGCTACTTATAGAGACGGCAACTTGCTGCCTTAGGAAATGTTACATTATATCCTAAAAGTAAATGTAAGTAAACAGTTAATTGCAGAATTAATTGTATTGTGACTTGATAATTCGCCGGTCCACTGTTTCGATTTCAGATGACGTTGTTTTAAATCTAAAGATAAAAAAAACTGCTAAAATCATTTTCATAAAGACGTGAGCCGATTTCTTTCATTCTTTTGTATGTTATCATATTCTTACAATGTGTCATTTACTTATAATTTATGAATAAAATACATAACGTTATTGCATTTGCGTATCTGTCATTGTAGCGTCATAGGTGTTGGAAAACGATTTAATAGGTGTTCGGAATTTCAGTTACTGATATTTTTCGGCCGCTAGTTCGGGTAGTATGTTTTACGCGTGATATTTGTATTGTTTGATTATCGTTGAATAATTATTCATACTGACTACTCAGTCTTTATCAGACCTTGGACTTTAACCAGTTAAGTCGTTTCAATTAATGTCTCTTAGATTTTATTTTTAATTTTCAAAAAACTCCAAATTTGGTGAACTGAATTACTTAAAATTACAACCGTGGTTTATTTGATGTCGTTGCAGTTACTCTAATACTATCAAAAATATTTTTGGTGTGGAAAAATCTTCGTTATACCTGATCTACGAAGTCGTCCGCGATAGTAACAAAATGAAGATATGTGCCAAGTTTCGTTTAAATCAGTTGAGTATTTTTTGAGTTAGCGTTAGGATATATATTAATATATGTAAGATGAAAATTCAAACGAACACCATCGTTACCCCTCTTATAGTAAATTTACTTAATGAAAATTAACTAAACCACTCGAGTATTATTTGTGCCTCCAAATTATAAGGATAACCCTCGTACGAATGCGTACTGCAACTTAAGACAATACACCCAGATCGTTGACATATCTTATTAGAAATAGATGAGCCTGGGGTCTTGAAACTACAATTGTATTAACAACCTACCTATTTTTATCGTTCTGCAAATACCACTTTAATATTTTATGGAATCAATACGTCTAGGGTTATTTACTCTGTTTTTTTTTGTACTGCAGCAATAAGGAAGTAAGTATTATAAATGTTTTATCAATCGCGTGACTGGGTTGTATTAGGCATGCAGATACAATTCACTAGAAGGAAGTATTTGTTCTCAGATCAAATCATTGAACAAACAGAAATGACAATGTATCAATGAATAAAAAATGTGTACGATTATTAGGAATTTTTATCTTTCTTTATTTAGATCTATATCTGATGATGATTCCCTGTACAAACCAAATAACTTTTCTTCAATTACATCATTAAAAATGAGTGGATATTGATTTTTATCCTTTTTGTGTGCTTAAAAGAGTTTATCTCACCGCTCTAAAAAATAGATTGTTGTCTCTGCAAATTAAAAAGTGACAATAGTACCCTCAAAATTGTTTAAATAATTTCATTAAGTGATTTATAAGATTCAAAATTAGGTAACAATTTAACATGAACATTAAATTATATATATATATATATATATATATATATATATATATATATATATATATATATATATATGAGTGGTGAAGTATGGTCGGCGGTTTATGGTGCTCAGGACCCACAGAGTATGATGGATGCATTTGCCGAGAAGTTGGAAGATCACGTGCAACATTGTAGACAGACCATTTGTAAAGAGGTCACCAAAAGAAAGGCTTGGATAACAAATGGACTCATAGCATCTATGAAGCAGAGGGACAAGTTGAAGAGAAGGTGGATAAGGACAGGGAGTAGTCTTGACAGAACTGTGTATACAAACTACAGGAATCATTTAACGCATCTCATTCGTAATGTACGAAATAACTACTACCAAAAGAGGATTCAGGATGCAGGAAGTGACTACAGAAAAATTTGGAATTCCATCAACGAAGCGATAAATAAAAGAAAGGTTAAAAAAGGGATTGAGACTGAGTTCTTCATATCGGATGATGGTTCGGAGATAAAGAATGAGGTAGAGATAGCTGACACGTTTAACAGACATTTTATTGCAATTGGGAAATATGTCTCTGGTAATGTGGGAAATAGGGTAGCCATTAGAAGCGATGCGAAGGACAGATTTCGCGATAGCTTGTTCTTACAGCCCGTTGGGGAAAACGAAATTATTGAAAATATAGGTAAGTTGAGATTACATAGCGCTCCAGGTAGGGATGGTATAACAGCTGAAATATTAAAAACCTGCCATAAATACATATCTAAGCCCCTGGCGCATTTAATTAACTGCATTTTTGAAACGGGCATTGTACCTTCCCAATTTAAGGATAGTATAGTCATTCCCATCCACAAGTCAGGGAACCCCCGGGATTTTGGTAACTATAGACCAATTAGTCTGGTCAGCAGTGTTGCCAAGGTGTTCGAAAAATGTTTGAAAAATAGACTGGCATCTTACTTAAATAAACATAACCTAATCTCTAGAAATCAATATGGTTTTAGGGAAAACATGTCAGCGGAAGATGCCTTGCTGGCTTTGACTTCAGGAGTGTTGGAAAGGTTTAACTTGGGTAGGAAGACTGTTGCAGTATTCCTCGATATACGTAAGGCATTTGATACCGTATCACATACAAAATTGTTAAACAAACTGGAAGACATTGGAGTGAGAGGTACGGTTTTGGAGATCTTCCGGAGCTACTTGCATACACGTACACAAGCAGTGAAAGTGGGGAAAACAGTCGGAAAACCAATGACTGTTGAGGCTGGTGTGCCACAGGGTTCTGTGTTGGGGCCAGTTCTGTTCTCCATCTATATTAATGACCTACTAGAGAACAAAAACCTAGAGTGCTCGACTATAGCATATGCTGACGATACTGTATTGCTGTTTGAAGGGGAAAGTTGGACTGAAGTTATCGAGAAAGCTGAGAGAGGAATAAATACTATGAAATTACTTCTGGATGATAACTTGCTCTCTTTAAATGTAAGTAAGACGAAATATATGACATTTTCTCCTACCAACGCGGCATTACCTGCAGACTTAGGAGATTTAAGTGTGGTGGGGAGTGTTAACCCCATTGAAAGAATACAAAGTATTAGGTATCTTGGTGTTGTTGTTGACCAGCACCTCAAGTGGCATGATCATATTGATTACATTAACAAGAGGATGAGAAACTTAATCAGAAAATTCTACTCACTGAGGAGTGTACTTACGATAAAAAATCAACTTGTGTTATATAGAGCATTGGTTGAGTCGATATTTTTGTATGGCATATTGTCCTGGGGTGTGAGAGTGCTCTTTCCTCCCTGCAGAACACACAAAATTTCATACTGAGGGTCATATATAAGAAAGATGTCCAATACCCGACTAAATTGCTGTACAACTGTGACAACAAAATATTGGACCTGAGAAGCTTATTTGTGCTAAAAGCACTAAAATATATGCATGTACACAGTGCAAAACAGGCAAGAGTGACACATGGTTATGCAACGAGGACTCGTGTAAAGGATGTCTTGTCAGTTCCACTAAGAGTCAAAAATGCTTCTCAGCGATCCTTGTGGTACTACGGCCCAAAGTTTTATAACTTAATACCTGGAGAATTAAAGGGACTGATACATTACAAGTTCAAGAAAAGGGCTAAAGATTTCCTAATACAGAGAAAAGATTCATTCCTGGCGATTGTTAATGGATGATTGGGCATGTGTGAGTGAGCAAGCGAGTAAGTGAATGGCTAAGTGCTTGTGTGTAAGGATCTGTATGTGGCTGTATATGAGTGTGAGAGTGTGCCTGGGGAGTGATGGTATGGTATACAGGGACATGGATGTGGGGTGGTATATGGACGCGAGTAAGAGTGAATGGTTCGTTGTTTGTTTTCTTGTTCTTTTTTCTTTTTGTTTCTGTGAGTGAATGGTTGAGGATGAGGTGTAGAGGGGAAACCTAACGGTGCTGTGATAAATGTGCTGTGGTAAATATTTTTGCGATAACTTCAGAAGATGCTTTGGCACAGAGGGGAAGTGGGGATGTAATGTTCCATGTCTGTATCATACGGCCACGCGATCGATGTGCTGTGTATTTTGCTTCGTGAAACTGCTTACTTTTGTATTGTTCTTCTTGGAATTTCACCTGATGCTTATAGTCGTAGAAGTGTTGAGCTTTAAGAAATAAAGGTGGTCTGTTTTGTGTGATCTTAGTTTTGTTTGAGTATTGGTGTGGAGGCTGTGATTGTTTTCAAGTTGCTCATCGGCAATAGAGAGGCATGGCTCTGAGCGTCATAAATTGTGTAACTTGTAAAAGTGTAAAAGGCATACACAAGTCAATAGACTTAGATGTCTTAGCTGATATGTAAATAGACTTGATATGTATAAGCTTGTGAATGTATGGTGTGAATATATACGTTGTAATTGAGCATGAAACAGGCCGTCGAGAAAGTCAAGATTAATTTATAAAGGCTGTCCATTATAAAAGGTTTATCCGGAGAACTGCTGATTGTTTCAAAAACCCTAAAACACGTCGATTTGGCTTGTGCAGGGGCCCTTTTTCAAACCCTAACAGAATGTGTAGCATTCAACCACTTTTGGTGGTCACTTTTACCCCCTTAATTTGAATAGGGAAGAAATCACGAGCTGCATCTTTTTGGATTCTCTATTGAAAGCTGAATTTAAAATCTATCGATAGGCTTTTAGACATTTCCTTTCACAACTTAAGCCGCAATTTTAAAATTTACCGATTGGTGTTTTATATATTTGTTTTCAAAACTTCAAAATAAATCTGTTAAAATATTAGTATCCACTTGATGTTTAAGGCTGCAATTACAATTAGACAGTTGTAAAGAGAAACTACAGCTTTTTTTAGTGTGTGTCGCTCCACTAATATTGAATTCCAGTTGTTACTTACTATCAAAAAAGGGATTTTGATGTTTTGGGTAAAAAAATCAACACTTATATATTTAATTTCATAATTGATTAAAATAACCACCGTTGGCTTCCATACAATAATACACTTTGTGACCAAATCTTTTTCTGATATTTTACAACATCTCCCGGGTTATTCTGTGACATTCAGTAGTCATTTTCTCGCTCGGTTCCTTCAGATCTTGTGGATGAGTTTGAAAAACCTGGTTTTTTAAATATCCTTATAGAAAACTCCAGTAGATTTAGGTCTGGCGATCTATCTGGCCATTCAAATGGGACATCTTTTTCCTATCCACTGATCTGAAATAAAAAAGTGAACAAACCTAAATAACATCCTACCTGGGTAACGATTATCCAAATATCTCCTAACCATAGTTGCATAATGAGAAGGACACTATCTTACTGAAAATGTACGTGACTGATGTTATGATTCTCGTCATTGTCCAATATTTTAGTTTTTAAAACATCCAGATCTTTCTTCAGTTAAATTACCAGGAATGAAAATTGAACCAACAATTCGATTTCCTATAACTCCTTCCTTGTTCAGGAGAACATTTGTATCACTCCAATAGCGGGAGTTTTGTTTGTGGATAGCTCCGTTTAATGAAAACTAAACGACCAATGTACATTCAATATTTTTTCGGGCAGTCAATAAACATATTTGCAGGTAGAAAGAAAAGTTATTATTGATTTTGAGTGAATTTACGTCGAAACAGTTCACTAATAAGGAGAACTCGACTTTTGATATCCAAAAATATTTGTTCAAACGAGCGCGAATTAGGCCCTTTAGAAATCATATCGGGTATCAGTTTAAATTTATATATATATATATATATATATATATATATATATATATATATATATATATATATATATATATATATATATTGTGTGTGTGTATGTATGCGTGTACGTATCACACCGATAACTCAAAAATAATGGGCCGATTTTGATAAAGTTTGGTACGTGCCTTCCTTTTGTAAGTGGGTTGAATAAGTTTGTTAGCCAGAAATATCGGGCCAGCTTTTCCAGAAATATTTTATGTTTTCTTTCGAAAATTTACATAACTATATCAAAAATAACGAAGCTATGGTAATCAAATTGGTACGGAGGGTTACACTATAAAGAGAATACTACCTTAAAAGAAAAAAGTTATAGACACTTGAAGATAAGATTTTGTGTTCCACTGCTGATCAGAGAATTCCACAAAAATAAAACATTTTGTGTGGTAAACAAAATAGGTTGAATACTACAGCCAAAGATTAGGTTTTCTCGGCGCAAAAAGTCGAGAAAAACTAGTAAATCATTTTTAAAATTGTATAGGTTTTCTTTCTAAAACGCCAAAGTCGCGATTTGAAACTTCAGAATTAGCGACTTGTAAACCAATTTTCTGAGAAAATTACGGGTTACGTAAAAGAAATGTAAGAAGTTTTTGTAAAGCCTTAAGTTTTTGCTCCATTTGTCATTGTCCTTCATTTTACTAAAATAAAATAAGTCGAGGATCTGGAGTTACCAGCTGTCTTCAACTAGATCTAAAGAGCCGACAAGTATTAATAATGGAAGGCAGATCTTAAAGAGTTATAATTTCCAAAGGCGCACTCGTTAAAGAAATTGAAGAAGTTAAGCCTGCTGTGGAGGGCTATATTTTTGATACCTCGAAAATATCATATTTTTTAAAAATGTGCAAAATGATTTACTCTCAATGCTACACTATGTGAAAACTGGAACCTGTGATGAGCACACTTGTCTTATAAAAAATATAAAATTTCTTGAATGAATTTTTCTTCCTCTGAAGATGTTGACTTTGTCAACGAAACGATCGTAAGGTCTCTGAAATATGTGTTGTGGTGATTTGGGTGTTCTCCAAGTGTACTTAT
This sequence comes from Tillus elongatus, assembly GCA_964006375.1. Lineage (NCBI taxonomy): Eukaryota > Metazoa > Arthropoda > Insecta > Coleoptera > Cleridae > Tillus > Tillus elongatus. The sequence goes on along the minus strand of OZ023263.1, from coordinate 79,008,592 downwards.
TTCAATGCTACACTTAATAAATAATACATTAATAAAAATTATTTATTATTATAACCAGAATTACGTTTTGGTGTTTACTTTTTAATCATGAGCGCTGGAGTCAAAGGGCGGTGAGCTTGTTGACAGGTGACGGGCCTTTCAAGAGCTACTTTAGTAGGTTTAACCTAAGGCCCGAGACGAGAGAATGTGCCTGCTATAACCGAGAGCAGAAGATAGCAAGACATGTGCTGGAAGACTGCCAGATGAAAAAGCGTAGGACGGCAAGATAAAACTTCGCGAGAAAACAGAACAGGGTTGAAGGTTCCTACCCGTTCAAGGTAACTAGGTCTACCAAGAACGAGGAATTTTATGAATGGGCCCCAGAAATGGAGCTGGAAGAGGAAACGCGAAGTGCGATTGGGGCAAACCGTGAAGAAACATAGTGCGTCGAATAGAGAAATAGACTAGATGTCGGGAAAAACGAGACTGGATCGAACATCGTATGATTGGGAGGAGGGTTCTATGGGTCTAAGGTCTTAAATTATCTGCTGATTTCTGAGAGTGTGGAGGTTGCAAGGGTTCCTTTAAGAGTGGCTTCGACATGACAGTGTAGGGGGGTACCATGGCTTGAAGTCTTCGGACGAGATGGCTAACGGGTTGTGAAACAATTTCCAAATTCTTCTGCTCGTCCTGTCTTCTGTTTTCATCGACTTCTGCACAAAAAGAGAAAGAATCGTGAAATACGTGGGGGTTTTCGGACTTGAATAAAACTGTTAAAAGACATATCAACAACAAGTGCCACTTGAAATCGTATTTTAAGCGTCTAAAAAGGTTCAGTTTAGTACGTAAATCATATTTTTAACGAGAAAACTGGCCACTATAATCTACTGCTTCCCGTATTTAAAACCCACCACCCGCCCTTGTCTTATAAAAAATATAAAATTTCGGGACGCGCGCACACACACACACACACATATGTATATATATATATATATATATATATATATATATATATATATATATATATATATATATATATATATATATATGTATGTATGTATGTATGTATGTATGTATGTATGTATGTATAAACATAAAAAATCAAACGAACCTTGGTTTTGGGTTCTAGTGGCCTTAATTCGCACTCATTTAAAAACTTTTTGCAAAGTGTTACCATCGATACCTCTCTATTAGCGATTTTTCTTAAATAAAAATGGGCTAAAAACTACATTTTATTTCGTCATTCTCTTTCTGATTCGGTTTCAAGACCGCATTAGGTAGTCAACGTTATAAAAAGAAGGTAGGTTTTAGGTTTAGCCTCAGGGACCTGGACTAGGCATTTAATAATCGTGTGATTGAATATTGATTTAACTTTATAACACCATTAAAATACTTAGCTGTTTATATTATAATACTATAAGTTGTTTTTTTTTTCATTACAGTCGACAGTTTTTCAATAGGTGTGTCCCTAAGTATGAAGATAAAGTAGTGAATAAATTTTTCTCCAAAAGTGGATTAAGGAATTTTTTTGAGGTAAGTGTACATCTGAATACCAATTTAAAAAGCACGTGAAAACGATATTAATATTCAATGTAAACAAATGTGCCAAGCTAGAATGAAAAGAGAATCCAAAAAAACGTTATGATATGTTAATTTACAATTTGTGGTTAATGAGAAACAGTCTCAATGCCAGCAATAACACCATACTAGGGTTTATGGTCGAGACTTCTTAAAACGAGAATTCCCTGGAAATCTGGTCTTACTCGGGATGAGAAATCGCGCCTTGATTGCGTTTGTGCCCTCCCCTCCTGCGCGCCCCGTTGCACTCTCATTTGTTCAACTACCTTTCTTGACGACTGCGAGTTGGAATCTGACTTAACAGCCACTGCGCAATAGACTCAAATAATTAGCAAGACGGCTTTCATAAAATGTACACTCTTGTTTGTATAATAGATTGTCTGTATAATAGATTATTTCCCAGCAGCTCGAACTCAGTCGAAGATAACGTCCATTTCCAAACACAATATAATGAACAGGGTTCTAAAACCACAACTCTTAAGTTTCAACTGAAACGCGCTATCGAGACAGTAGCTACCACTAGTAATCTGGGAGGTCACATAACCAAAAGATTAATGAAAATAATAATTTCGGCTGTGAGTCAACTGGTAAAAAAAACGCCAAACCTTGAAAATTTATATAAAGCTTTAATAACAGTAAAGCCAACATCACCCGAAAATGAACGGGTTTTCTCGTTATCTGGAAACTTTGTAACTAAGATAAGAAATCGATGATTAGGTGAGGCTATTGATGCTCTTGTACTTTTAAAAGAATATTTTATAAAAAATAGAGACCAATAGGCTTTTTTTGTTTCTTTAACGTCGGTCTATTTCCGCGACTAAGGCCAATCACCGACGCCAGAGAGCAGTTTCACCTCACTTTCCTGGAAATTTTGCCGAATACCTGCCTTTATGTAAGGAGGGTAGGGATCTTTAACGTGCCCAACATTGCATAGACACGGAACCGACGGCTTTACGCCCCCTCCGAAGGGCGAAACGTGCAGACATTAAACTTACTCAGATACAATGCTAGAACCTCGGCTGATGTTAATTGTACAGTATGTACTGAAAAAGTGAAAGGAGAACCCTGGGATCGAACCCGGTACCCTTCGGTTCAGAGGCAAACGTTCTTGCCGCTGGACCACCGAGGCCTCACCAATAGGCTAGCGGTTTCCCGTTTAGATCTCGATTTATTTATCTTAACTTTGTTTCTCAGGTTAATAAGCTAGTCTGCTTTGAAGATTCTCGTGGTTTTTTATGTACCTAACTAAAAGACTATGTAGTCAAAAGTTTTAGCGGCAGATACTCAAAGTACATTTTTTGGTTGAATGTGAAGGTAGTTCCTGTTCCTTTAGTTGATTGTATTATTAAAATTTTTATATTTTGTTTAATTAAGATACTTGCTATTAAAAGTCATACTTATTTATATGAAGAAAAATACTGTAACTTTAATTTAAAGATTGCTTTTATGAAGATACTTCAGGTACCGACTTAAAAGGCTTTGTGATTAATATTTTCACTTACCTTACGAGGGAAGCTGATGTACATACTTATTCAACGTACCTACTTTTTAATAAAAAGACAAATAAAAAGTTTTATAGGAAGATAGTCAAAATTTAACTTAGTAATTGTTGGAAAAATGTGTAAATAATAAATTTTTATTTTAAAGAATACCAAATAAATAATAAATGTTGATAATCATTAATAAGCATTATTTTGCATTTAGAGAACAAAGTTTTGATTTTTATTAAGTTTTGGAAATTTATCCAAAATTTGAGAATTCCCGGGAGTTCCTAGTCGAGAATTCTCGAGTCCCGAAAAAGAATATAAGTCGAGAAATCAGAAACCTTACACCACACACGCATTTAATGTGAAATAAACGCAAGCTAATAACACTTAAAACTTATTACATTAAAAGATCTATTAACTAATTGTAAAAAAAAATATTATTGGTGACGTACAGAAAATATAAATGGTTTTGTTGGAAAAAAGTTAACTATAAGAACTTTTATTTTAGTGGATTATATCAGTTACACTTAAATGAATACATTATATTACATTTAAGTACGCGTCACAAATTAGGTGGCCTACATCTACGATTCAGTAAGAGGCGAAATGTATTGACACGAAATACTAAATGTTTAAATTAAAATGAAATGCGGGCTTTAGAATGATTAGTTCAAAAAGGTTAACATAGTGGTTTAATTACCCGTTTATATACTCTAGAAGGACCAGAGGAATTGTTATTTGTGCTGCAGATTTACAATAAATACACGTGATAAAACAATAACAATTTAATACTACAAAGTTAAAACTTTAAATACAAAAAATGAATACAGGTGGGGGGGGGGGGTGTGTGATCCAATAAGTGTACAATAAAAAGGTGACTTACAATTGAACATGGGTAGGTTACCGTATCCAACACGCGGAAGATGTCGCTGGTACCTGGGGCGTCGTCCACAGGGGAGGCCACGGTGTTGCATGTGTCCAGTTGACAACGTGGACTCACAAACACTTCTTCCACGGGTCAGTCGCTCACTGGAAGGATGGTTCTTCCATGCGAGGTTCATGGGCCGCTAAATGTCCAAGAAACTATTTGAACTGGTACCTACTTATCACCGGGACCTGGTTGGAACCGATCTGGTTACGATGTTGCGCGTGGGACGATCAAGGAGTGATCCAGTCTTGAGTTCTCTCGTAGCTGCTTCGCTTGGTTGTTGCCGCTTGATGACACCTGTCACAGGGGAGCCACTGCTGTAGCTGCGCCTCAGGTGCCTATTGTTGACAACTGTTACAGGAGCGCCACTGTCGTACCTGCGTCTCTGGTAGCTATTGTAGGCATCAAGGGAGGTTCTCCTAATAAGAATGGACAGGGTGGACTCGGGGAGATTAAGGGTGAGGATCAAATAATATTAGAACACAACACTACATCTAATATTTTTCGGTTGTTCAATAAAGCTTAGCGAAAAGCAGTAGGTACGTAGTTACTAAAATTCTGCCTACAATCTTTGGCGCAAAAACTAAAGCATCGAAACGCATTCCGCCTTTTTATCAGCAAGGAACAGGTGCAAACATATAATCGATCAAACCAAAAATTACTTTCACCAATCAATAAGGGACAAAATTATCTCATGTCCAAACAATACCCAATGTTTCTGGTCTATGGCAAAAATTATAGGTAGAAATTTCACCACCGGATCTTTTTTTCTCGTGTCGTCAAATGATAAAATATTCGATTTATCGTCAAAATAAAGGCATAATTTATTCGGCCTTGTATTTGTTTCAAATCTCACCCTTGATTCACAGGGGGAGAGACTACCATCCAAAGAAAAATATGTTTGGACATCGTACTGTTACATACTGGAAAATTAGAACATTGAAAAGGCATCAGGACCCGATAGAATCCCAGCAGTAGTTCTTATAATGTGAGCTTCTCAACTGACTCAAATTTTGTGTCGCCTCTTTACGACGTCCTATAAGATTGCGGTAGTTTTCATATTCCAGGAAACAAGCGATTTTGTCTCCGACCGGAGCATTTCTGTTTTCGTGGATGGCCATTCTTCTAAACTGTATCCAATTAATGCAGGAGTTCCTCAAGGTTCAGCTTTTCCCTCTACTTTGTTTTTTCTCCACATCAATGACTCCTCTCTAGCACATCCAACCCAGTTCACAGTTACGCGGACGACAGCACCCTACACTCAAATATACAATATTCTAAGCCTGTCTCTTTAGCCCAATTAGATGAGGATCGCAGACTTATTGAGGGTTCTGTCTCCGTGGATCTCCAAAAAATATTAGACTGGGGAAATAGAAATCTTGTACAATTCAACTCTACCAAATCTCAGTCTTTGTTTCTTTCTCATAAGAGATACACCAGCCCTAGACCCATCACAATGAACAACCAAGTTATTCAAAGTAATGAGTCCTTTTCACCCGTTGGCATTTCTGTGGATCGAAATCTCAATTGGCACCAACATGTCGCATCAATTGCAGTAGCGGCTGCTAAGAAATTAGGTTTCCTCTTCCGGGCTCGCAAATGCTTTTCACCAGCTAATCTCTATACCTTATATGCTTCACAAATGATGCCAAACCTCGAATACTGCTCCCACATCTGGGGTTCCGCTTCCGCTTCTACACTCACTATCCTGGACTCCATTCAGAAGAGAGCTATACGTCTCATCGGTGACCCTACCCTCAGCGAAAGACTGCATCCCTTGCCCACCGAAGTGCCGTTGGTGGTGACCTCTCTCTCTCTCTCTCTCTCTATCTATCTATCTATCTATCTATATATATATATATATATATATATATATATATATATATATATATATATATATATATATCTTATAGATATCTGCACGGGCACTGCTCAGAGGAGCTTTCTTCCATAGTTCCTCCACCTGCTGCCACCAACAAATCTACCAGGGGAACAGAGCGAATGCACCCTTTTACTGTTCAGGTCACCAGACATAGAACATCTTGTTATGCCCGCTCTTTTGTCCCGAGGACTTCCAAGTTGTAGAATTCCTTGCCGGCACATGTTTTTCCTTCTCCTCCGAACCTGTAAACCTTCAAGTCCAGAATTAACAAGTTGCAACTTTCCTGCTTGTCGACACCTACGGTACGATAGTGTTTAGGCTGTAGGCACTCGTGGTGTGTTGTTGAAATATAAGAGTTCAGACTGTCCCTAAAATGGAGACACATCTATCGTCAAGTTTCTATTCTATCAGTTTTTAACTTCAGTGAGCCATACATTGTATTTTCTCGCCTAACGTTATCTTATCCATGAGTGTTTAAAGTAATGGAATGATAGTTGTTGAGCTTTTGTATAGTTTCGCTGAAAGAAGTATTCTGAAAGAAGTATTATAAAGTATTTTGTCTAAAGCTATGGAAAAATTTATTGATAAAGCCTTCAAAATACTTCGGAAACTCATGCATCCTAAGTGATCTCCAATATGACTTTCAGAAAATCGATCTACTGGTGATATTGTGACATACGTCACTCATATTTACGGTTCTGCCCTCGAAAAATGTTGAAAAGGTCATACAATTTTTCATTGGCTATTTCTAAAGCATTCGTACAGGTCTGCTCTGCGACACCCCCAATATACTTCCATCGCACGGAAAGCCTATGGGCAGTTTTCTGAAGGCATTTTAAAATCTAACATTTAGTTTTTTAGGTGTTTGTTTTCAAAACTTAAGCGGAAATTTTAAAATATACCGACCCGTTTTTAAATATTTGCTTACTAAACTTCAAAGTGAAACGTCGAAAATAATAGGACCAATTTCGTGTTTAAGGCTAGAATTACAATTAGATTGCTTTAAACTTCAGCTACAACTGTTTTTCGAGTATGCGTGGCTCCACTAATATTGAATTCCAGTTCTTACTTAATATGAAAAAGATATTTAGATGTCTTGGAAAAATAAACCTGCAATTGTGTTTTTAATTTAATAATTGCTCAGAATGACCACCGTTGGCTTTCACACAATAATACAGTTTGTGATCAAATACTTTTTTGACATTTACCAACATCTCTGGACTGATTCTGTGACAATCAGTGAAGTAATTATCTGCCTCAGTTCTTGGAGATCCAGTGGCTGAGTTTGAAAGACCTGGATTTTTAAATATCGCCATAGAAAAAAGTCTGGAGGATTCAAGTCTGGAGATCTAGCTGACCACTCAATAGAAGGTCTTCCTTCTATATACTGACCTGAAACAATAACATAAACCTGAATTACAAGGTAGCTTTAATCTCGGAATATGCTTCGTAAAATTTCAACATTGTACCCCCTTTAAATGAGCTCTTATGTGAAAATTAATAAACAACCTAAAACCTATCAAAAAATCTCATAACGACAGATAAGGAGAGGGGGCACCATTTTGCTGAAAATATAGGTAAGTGATGTTATGATTTTCGTCATTTTCCCATATTTCGGTTATTAAAACATCTATTTCATTTTCCATCGAATTTTGATACATATTTACAGGCAAATTACCAATTACGAAAATTGCACGAACTATTATATTTCGTATAGGCCCCGCCCAAACGTTCAATATTTCAGGATTTATGGTATGGGATTCCCTGTACAAGTGAGGATTTGTGCCACTCCAATAGCGGCAGTTATGACTGTTGATAACTCCGTTTAATGAAAACGCGCATTCGTCAAAAAACCAAATTATATAGAGCTCCGAATTATTTATAATTCTTCCACTCATGTCTTCACAAAATTGCAGTCTCCTGTCCTTTTTATTTTCATGAAACTCATGTAGCAACTTTATTTTGTCCATCAACTTTGTAGGAATGGTATATGTAGGTCGGTAGAATTTTATTGATACTGGATCGAACTATACTCATTACTGCAGATAAATGACGAATGCTCTGACTTTTATTTTGCCCAAGTTGTCGTATTACACCCACTTCCGTTGCTTCCCCCTTACACTCCGCGGTTACTCCTGCAAACCGAACCAGTTTCTGCAAATCGTGACAACATTTTCAAAACATGAACGTCACTTACTTAAATTTTTGTCTGGATGGTTTTCTTTTTTTTTTGTACTCTAACGTAGGTGTATTATAAATTGAAATAATTTCAACGCGCTCTAGAATGGTGCAAGTCATTTCGGTATTAAATTAATTTCAAATAAACAACACTCTAAAACCAACTTAGGAAAACAGTTTATTGAAACAATCCACATTGAAATTGAAAGTAAAAGAAAACATGACAAAAACTGTCAAAAGCCTCCCTACTGACTATCATCGTTGTTACCTCTTTCTACCAACTCGTTCATATTTTATCAAGGAAAACACAACAATACTAAAAAGAATTTTTTTTTTCAATATCCAGTGACTACCAAAGATTTTATAATTTTTAGAAACTGATCAATGCCTTAAACACTAAATAAATACTACTATTGTGAAGTTTTGAAAGCAAATATTTAAAAAACTAATCGGAAGATTTTATAATAGACAATTTGCATGGATTTTCCATTATATGAATTTAATATTTACCTAAAGTTTTCATACATACAACATTACTACATGCACAAAAATACCCAAAAGCATATATAGTGGACAGAAAAAGACTTTTAAAATCGAACAATTTCGAATAATTATCATGTGACCACGAACATTCTGCTATTTGTCGTGACGTGGTTGGACAGTAAATAAATATCGTGTTTACATTTTCCTTATGGTATGATAAGTATGGTCGCTTGTTTCTCAACATAATGGTGAATTTTATTCGTTTATTGTGTTTCTTCTATTTGAATAGTTGAACAATGGTTTCAACAGGCGCAATCAGCTAATTTGCCAAGGATTGACTCATTTATGATGACATCATTATTTTTGATAAAACAATGTTGTCTGAAATAATTGCAGATAATTAATGAAAGCAAACCCACTAATTTCGTTAATTAATAACCATGGTTTTGCAGGTTGTTAATACTAAGAGTAATATGTATAGTTAATACTTAATATGTACAGATAAATATACATTGATCATATGGATATTACAACCTAACTCAATAACGCATGATAAGAATTTTTACCTTATAGTGAAAATGACGAGGTACTTACATTCAAATGGTCTTCACAACAATATAAGGGGGGTTTCTCAGATAACTGTGGATTATTCCTTTCATTCCGCTTCATAACTTTGCACGATTGCATTCTAATTGGAGCCGTAGAAAATAGTTTCTCTGGTGATTTTATAGTCGTATTTGTGCACATTGGTACTGTACAGTATTTATATAAGCTTTATTTTCCATATTATCTTGTGAAGAATCCAAAATTCAATCAACAACTTACACCACAGGATGTAAACACAGAGAAGCAAGTTCCTTGTTGACTATTGTACTGTCCCGTGACGTCTCAAATCATGGCGGCAAAATAGTAGTGTTTGAATTCAATTATGAAATTCGCATTTTCCAATATTTTTTTGGATCGGTATTTTTGCAGTATGTGAAATGAAAAAAATATTAAAAATCATCTTTGTGGGATGTCTATCAAATGTGATAAAAAAAAACATGCAAATATTCTATTGCAGCTTTAAATAGAGAATCAAAAAAACTTTCCAAAAAGATGCCACTTGACCTGCCATCCCAATTTAAATTAAGGGAGTGAAGTCACCTCCACTAGAGGTTGAATACTAAAAACTCTGTCAGGATTTAAAAAGTGTCCCCCCTGGCAAGCAAAATCGACGTCTTTTAGGGTTTTTCAAAATTATCAGCAGTTCTCGGGAAAATCCAGGTGCAACCTTTATAGTGGATAACCTGTATTACTCCCCAAAAATAATCAGCTTATTTCAACTATTTTGATGCAGAACACATGCTTAGGGTTTTCCTCTATTTGTTAAAATGAAACCTTCTAATGTGTCCTCAAGTTTTATCAGTGCTTTATAAAGGCAGTGACTATCAAGGTCTATTGTAATCGCACCTCGCATATATCCAGTTTTCTTACAACTTGTTTTATTATTAGAAATGATATTCATATCATAACGAGAACATTACCTACTTCAGGCTCAGAATTTGATATTATTTTACTATTTTTATTAACCAAATAATTTTAAATACTATTTTTTTCTGGGTTATTTGGTTTCCATAAATGATAACTCAATGTAGTGCACGCTAGTTATTGTATTATATTTTGTTTCTTTAACGTCGGTCTATTTCCGCAACTATGGCCCAGCAGTTTCACCTCACTATCCTGGAAATTTTGCTGAACCCCTACCTTTCTGTAAGGAGGGTAGGGATCTTTAACGTGCCCAACATCGCATGGACACGGGACCGGCGGATTTACGCCCCCTGCGGAGGGTGGAACGTGCAGGTGTTCAACTTGCTCAAATACAATACCACAACCTCGGTTGATGTTAGTTTAACAGTATGTATTAAAAAAGTGAGAGGAGAAACCTGGCGATCAAACCCAATACCCTTCGGCTCAGAGGTACACGTACTTACCTCTAAACAAGCGAGACTCCCACACTAGTTGTGTGAACATGCTTTAAAGTCAGGCAACTGATTTAAGTTACAATTTTTTCTTGTGTTTTTGTATAAAAACACGTGGTTATCACGTGAAGACACATTTTAAATAGTGCAATAAGAAAGGAATACAGCACATTTGAAAATGGTTTAATAAAGTTTATTCCGTAAAGAACATAATGGTCCTCTTAAATACAATTAGTTTAAGTATCACATATTATTCAGTAATAGTTTTTAAAATATATACATGCTTTTTATAATGCTAACCTTACGTATTTCAGGAAGTTTCAGAAGATTTTCACTTATGTTGGAGGGAGCTCATTTACCTTTGCTTAATTTCTCTTGGTAAGAATTGTATTAAGGAGTGGTATTAAATTTAATATTAATACATTTTTCAGTCTTTTCGATAATTATACTGATCTTATTCCGATACCTCGTCGGATATGTGGTCTGGATCGTTTTAGTCGGTGTAGCCTTAGCATGCTTGATTGGAACCATCTTTTTATGGTAGGTAACGAAATATCAAAAAGTACCTTAGTCAACCGTGGCCATGAAATGACAAGCATTCAAGCTTTAAGTGTAATTTAATTTAAAATTGACTTTGACCTTGAATATTAATTTTGTTGGATTCGATTAATTCACCAATAATGGTTAACCTTAACAGCTTAATATAACTAATAAAATGATTAATTAACATAACGTGTGAATTCTAAATAATTATATTCACATAAAATAATTATTGTAATACATCACGAGAGGGAACGACAGGCACTCTACTTAAATCTTGTTATTTTTATGTGACCTGCGACACCTGGTCGACGCACTTCTCGACTCTCCTCTGCCGGCCGGTGTTAAAACTTGCAGTAAAAGGCCGCGGGACCGGTTCAGGTACCAGCTGCCTTACAATTTTGTTTGATTTTCATTTTGAGTTTAATTTTCATTTTGAATTTCAATTTCGGTTTCGATTTCGAATTCTATTTCGGTTTCAGTTTCAGTTTTAATTTTGATTTTAAATTCAATTTGAAATTAAAATCAAAGTCAATTAATCTTTTTATTTTAATTTAAAGTGAAAATTAATTTAAACTTAAATTTAAAATTGAATTAAAACTTGTATTTGGATTTGTATTTGTATTTGTATTTAACTTCGATTTTAAAATTGAACGGTTTTGAATTTTATTCGAATTAGAAAGTGACTACTTAGAAAAGCCCAGGTCATGTCAATTATGTGCTCTATAGTAAGATCTGTAATTTAGAAGCTGCTTAGGATTGCAATAGCAAGAAAAGTCTCCAAAAATGCTTGTTATAGTTTTGACAATCATAAAATGATCAACACAAACCTTCAACATAACATGGTTATTTTAATTATTCGTGGCTACCTTTGACCAAGCTAGCTTTTAGTCTTTCAGTACAAAATGGTCTCTGTTTTAAAACAATTCAAAATTGTTATGACAGTAAAACACTTTTAGGGTTCTTTGGAAAAGTGCGAAAGATGGAAACAACATTTTAGGAGATGTAAATGTTTCAGAAATCGATTCTCAGAAAGCTGGAAGCTACTTAGCTTTCGCAATAATAGCATCATTCGTAACAGCAGTTGTTATTTTGGTCATAGTTGTTATGAGAAAACGTATTCAGCTTGTGGTGCAACTATTTAAGGAGTCTGGAAAAGCTATATCTTCAATGCCAGTTCTTCTTTTTCAACCGATTGTAGTAAGTATTTGTTTACTTAAATTTTTCACGCTGTTGCTTATATTGCACAAAATAAAGTCGTGTTAGTTATCCGTGATATAAGTCGTTCATCATATGAAATGGTTGATCCGAAAAATGTGTGTCGTAATTTAACAAAAGTAAGCCAGTATGTATGTATGTATATATATATATATATATATATATATATATATATATATATATATATATATATATATATATATATATATATATATATATATATATACATACTGGCTTACTTTTGTTAAATTACGACATACATTTTTCGGATCAACCATTTCATATGATGAATATATATATATATATATATATATATATATATATATATATATATATATATATATATATATATATGCTATCAATAGCAAATATGGCTTAAAAATAGAAACCCTTTTGTGGAGAAAGACGAGTCATGTATATAAAGTTTATGCATCCTGAAAGTTTAATGCCCTGTATATTTAAAAGAGTGTTGTATATTTTGGTTAAATATTAAATATCATTGGAATATAAATAATACCAAACAATGCTTTGATTTTATTTATAATGTTTCGGTTAAGGAAAATACTTTTTATATATTATTGAATAGATCTAAAATATGTATAGACACATTGTATTTAGGAGTTAAGGTTAAAGATAAATAATTATTGTGAATAAATTTCAAAAAGGCACACAATGGTATCAGTGAAACAATGATACCGTTTTTTGTGTACCTCATAAGCAGTTTGGACAATAGCAAGCTGGCGTGCTAGTGAGCCCTGTCGCACAGCCTGTGGTAAAGAGAGCGAGACGTTTTCAGTTTGATAGAGGCGAACATATTTAAAGGAAAAGTGAATTTATTGACGGGACTCGAGATCGAACTGCCGAGAGTAGAAGGTAAATAAAACATTGAAAATTTTCTATACCGTCAAGAATCTCCTGTTGGAAAAACAAATTTAATTTTTTAAATTTTAACTAAACAGCATTTTGAAAAAGGACCTAAACTACAGGGTGGTGTTTCAGTTTTCCGTTTAACCTTTTTATTTACAGGATTATTACAAAAAAGTTTTGTCCGTTTTTGGGCATACCTTTTTTTACCCGTCAACCGATTTTCGTAATGGAGGACTCATATTAAAACCAAAGCTTCAGGCAAGAACGTCCAGTGAACAAAACCTACACCAAATGAACGATCAATATACAGCGTGACATCAAAAGTGATCCAGATCTTAATCGTTTCAAAAATTTCGTTTCGACACCAGAATTTACTGAAAATCAAGTTGATTGTAACAGAACCCTTAATTGTGGGCACGAAAAATTCTTTTTCGTCTGTATAGGGCAAAAATTGTCGTTAAAAGAACTCAATTACAAATCTCCTTGTTTCCAAAAGAGACTCTTCAAAATCTCACCTGAAAAGGTCCGCATCTAAGGTAATGCTTTTCGTTATCTTAGTTACGAACATTTTCAGATGAGAGCTTGAATGAATTTCTTTTGGAAAGAGGCAATTTGTAATTGAGTTCTTTAACGACAGTTTTCGACCCATGCGGACGAGAAACAATTTTTAGTACCCATAGTTGATGGTTCTTTTATAATCAACTTGATTTACAATCAATCCTGCTGTCGAAAAGAAATTTTTAAAACAATTTGGATTTGGATCACATTTGATGTATGTTGACCTGACCTGACCTGACCTGACCTGACCGTTGTTGCTTAAAGCTTTGGTGTTAATATGAACTCTCCACTACAAAAATCGGTTGACGAGTAAAAAAGGTATACCCAAAAACAGAAAAAACTCTTTTTTGTAATCATAAAGTATATAAACACCGAATTGCTAAAATTTTTTGAAAAACACAGTCTAATCTACGACAGGCAGTATGTATTCCGTCAGCGCAGATCAACTGCCGACCTCCTTTCCTTTGTCACCCATTCTTGAAACAAGTCTATGGAACTGCACGGTGAATCCCAGATTGTCGCTCTAGAATGCACAAAGCATCCGATCAGGTCTGGCACGCAGCGCTGCTTAATAAACTTCCGGCCTATGGCCTACCACCAAAACTCTGTACCTGGACAGCAAATCTCCACTCAAACCGGAGCATATCTGTTATCATGGATGGCCATTCCTCTAAACTGTATCCAATTAATGCAGGAGTCCCTCAAGTTTCAGCTTTAGCCCCTACTTTGTTTCTTCTCCACATCAATGACTTCCTCTCTAGCACATCCAACCCAGTTGACAGCTACGCGGACGACAGCACCCTCCACTAAAATATACAATATTCTAAGCCTGTCTCTTTAACCCAATTAGATGAGGATCGCAGACTCATGGAGGGTTCTTTCTGTGGATCTCCAAAAAATATTGGACTGGGAAAGTATGAATCTTGTACAATTCAACTCCACCATCTCAGTCTTGCTTTTTAACTCATAAGAGATACACCAGCCCTAGACCCATCACAATGAACAACTAAGTTACTAATATCTAAATCTTAATTGGCACCAACATGTCACATCGTGTGCGGAAGCGGCTGCTAAGAAATTAGGTTTCCTCTTCCGGGCTCGCAAATACTTTTCATCAGCTAATCTCTATACCTTATATACTTCACAAATAAGGCCAAACCTCGAATATTGCTCCCACATCTGGGGTGCCGCTGCCGCTTCTACACTCGCTATCCTGGACTCCATTCAGAAGAGAGCTATACGTCTAATAGGTGACCTACCCTCACCCAAAGGCTGCCGTTGGTGACATGTCTCTCTCTCTCTTTTACAGATATCTGCACGGGCACTGCACAGAGGAGCTTTCTTCCATAGTCCCTCCACCTGCTGTCCCCAACAGATCTACCAGGGGAACAGAGCGAATGCACCCCTTTACTGTCCTGGTCAGCAGACATGGAACATCTTGTTATGCCCGCTCTTTTGTCCCGAGGAATCCCACAACTTGGTAGTGCTCGGGACAAAAGAGCGAGGGCTTCCAAGTTGTGGAATTCCTTGCCGGCACATGTTTTTCCTTCTGCTCCGAACCCCCACACCTTCAAGTCCAGGATTAACAAATTGCCTCTTTCCTCCTTGTCGACACCCACGGTACGATAGTATTTAGGCTGTTAGCCCTCGTGGTGTGTTGTTAAAATAAAAAAAATCCTGTAAATAAAAACTGCAAGCGAAAAATTCAAACACCATCATGTAGCTTGGGTCCTAATTTCAACATGTTTTTAGTTGAAATTTAGAAAATAAAATTTGTTTTCAAGCGGGAGCTTATTGACGGTATAGAAAAATTTCAATGTTTTATTCAACACCCTGTATAAAATTTATGTGACTTACCTGATATTTGATAAAACAACGAGTAATAGAGAAAGGATTGTACATGCAAACGCCTTTAACATAGTTCAATTTGATCACGGCAAGCAAAAATTACATTAAATTTTAAAAGGGTACAATTTTGGCGAGCGACGCTTTGAGTGTTGAGTAATGTAGCTTAAAATGATTATATTTAGCTATATACAAAAAGTCGTGACGCAGCAAATGCGTTATGGTAGCGAAGTTTTTAAAAAATATGTTTAATAGCAAATGTCTTTCTTTCATGAAAGCAGGCATCACACTTGGTTGCCTATATAGTGGAAACAATGTACCATATTTCATCGAAATAACTTTATGGTTTGAAAATATACAAACATTTTTCAAAAGTCTGGATGCAGCAAGTGTGTTATGGAAGTGAATTTTCATAAAAATGTTTTTAATAGCAAATGCGAGCAGGCATCAATCTAATTACCGGTATAGCCTATGTAGTAGAAACAATGTACTATATTTTATCAGAATTACTTATGGTTTGAAAATATACAAAAATTTTCCGAAAATGAACTTAAATGTTGGTTTCCTAACCAACAAAGCTTACGTTAATAGCAAATTGAGTTATTGAAATTTGAAGGATTTAATGAAAATTCGGTAAATTTGCAGATTAGCTCCCGAACGCTTTTCAAAAAATTGTTTTCGGGAACATTACTAGGACCCCACCTGGATACATAAACCACAAGAAAAATGTCTTGTTTACACCCCCAAGGAAGTTACGGGACTGGGAGTGAATAGGGGTGCTGAGCCGGGTAGGTAAAGTAAAAAAGAAATATGAGCAGAAAATGCGAATAAAATTGCTTGAAAGCTGTCTATTTGAAGCCATATCCCCATTAAACTCTGCCTACCCCGCACAGCGCCCCTATTTGCCCCAGATCACGTATGTTCCTTGGGGGGTATGAACAAGATTTTTTTAAATGGTTTATGCAACAAGGGTGGTTGTATGCACACGATGGGGAAGGGAAATGCCTACGAAGAAGCAGACCACCACCCCCCCTACCCCTTCGGCTTGCGGCGGGGGTGGGGGGTTGGGGGTGGCTGCTTCATCGTGGGGATTTTCCTTCCCCCTCGCGTGCATACAACCATCCTCGCTGCATAAATCACAAGAAAAATGTCTTGTTCCTACCCGCCAAGGAAGTTACTGCACCTGGGGGGATACGGGTGCTGTACGGGGTAGGCAAAGTTTAAGGGGGATATGGCTTCAAAATCTGAAAAAGACAGCTTTTAAGCCCGTTTTATTCGAATTTTCTGCTCATATTTCCTTTTTACTACCTACCCAGCCCAGCACCCCTACTCACGCCTGGTTCCGTAGCTTCCTTGGGGGGTGTGAACAAGAAATTTTTCTTGGGGTTTGTGGATCCAGGGGGGCCCTAGTCACGTTTCTGAATACAGTTTTTTTAAAAGCGTTCGGGAGCTAAACTGCAAATTTACCGAAAATTCGCTACCAAAACGCACTTACTGCGTCCAGATTTTTTTCTTACAAACGCATCATATTTCGATAAAAAATGCAAAAATGCATTAACGAATTTGTTCTACGAAAATTAGCTAAAAAAATTATAGACCGTTAAACCATAAACTTCACTTAACCTACAGCAAAAGCATCAACTTAACTAAACCGACAGCCAAAGCTTTAGAGAAAGGGTCTATTTGAAATGAATTTTCTGTAAATATTTTGATAAAATGAAGGGCAATGACGGTTGAATCTGAAACTTAAGGGTTTGCAGCACACTCTTCTTGCAACATTTTCATTTTACAATCTGTATTTGTTTCACGTTCTTTGCCTAAACATTGCCAATTTTGACGTTTAAAATTGCGAGTTTAACGTTTTGAGGAAAACCCCAAAATTTGTTCCTTTAACTGCCCATAACTTCTTTGTCTTTAAAGCTAGAGACGTAAATTTTGGTACAGAGTTCACTCTTTATACAAACACGCGTATCAAATTTGGTGGCTCTTACTTTGTTATTTCCGGAGATATGATTTTTTTTAGAAAGAAAACACAAAATTTTCCGGGAAAACCTGGTCCGATTTTCCTGGCTAACGAACTTATCCAAGCCACTTGCAAAAGGAAGGTACTCACCAAATTTGATCAAGATTCCATTATTTTTTAAGTTATCGGTCGGATATATATATATATATATATATATATATATATATATATATATATATATATATATATATATATATATATATATATATATATATATATATATATATATAAACACAGATCTCCTCATTAACGAATTTTAAAAAAAGTTCGCTAAAATTTAACTTTTCGGAAAAATTTTCCAGCCGACTTATAGTTTGCTTATGCTATATGCTAAAATTTAAATGCTTGTTCTTTCAGACATTTTTGTGTTTGGTAATTGTTATCTTCTTGTGGTTCTACTTCAGTTTGTGGATTGAGAGTTCAGGAAGGCTACATCAGGTACTACCAGATATGTATCAGTATCAGAAAGATGGATGGATAAAGCTTACCAGATGGTACAACATATTGGCAATGTTTTGGATGACACAGTTCATTATTGGATGTCAGCATATGGTCATCGCTGGAGCGGTAGCAGCTTGGTATTTCACCAGGTGCGAAAGATATTTTTTAATTATCGTAAATTCTAAATGATCAAGTACGTTTTGGATTAACCACAACCATACTTTTAGCTCTAAAATCCATTCGTCTGTAAAATACGGTTAAATTTTGTTTTTCAATAGTGTCAATTTTGTTGATGAAACAATCATAAAATATGTATGTATACCGGGTGTTTCAAAATGAATACCGAGGTTTTAAGGCTTAGTAGTATTTATTACATCTTACTTACAATTATAAATAATATATCATATGAAAGAGCAACTCAAACAGTTTTTCCCACACGTATTAAAAATCGCATGGCGTCAGATCGGGTGAACATGGAGGCCATGCGAAACATGCGGCCAATCCAGCGGTCGGCTACAACGTTGTTTAACCAATCGCGTACCGGGTTATGTTGGCGAAGCGGCGCACCATCTTGCACCTTGCTGCCAAATAAAGTTATGTGGTTCGACTTCTTTCAATTGAGGAAGGAGCCATAATTGTAGCGCATCAAGATAAGAAACACCAGTTACAGTTGCTTTAGCAAAAAAAGGCCTATAAACTTTTCGTCGGGATATGGCACAAAAAACATTAAATTTAGGGGACTCCCGTTACAACTGCACGACCTCATGGGAATTTGCTGACCACCAGATGCACACATTCTGAGTGTTCACATGTCTACTTAGGTGAAATATCGATTCATCACTGAACATGACAAGATCCAGAAAATCTTCATCGTGATGCAGCAATATATCATTTGCAAAGTTGGTACGTAAACCGTAGTCTGAAGACATTAGAGCCTGTAACAACTGCAAAGGCAGCCGATGTCTTCAAACTTATGATACCATCTACACATGTTATTATCACTTGGAGAATTACATTTTAACCTAATACGGAACGCACGTTGCACTGTAACTATACAGATTCAGTCCTTGCCAACTGCAAAACACAAAAAGTTTTCTGTTCACAAGTCGCTATCTTTGCTACTCGCTCTTTCTGGCGGAATAAAGAGAAAAAAGTCGCGCATAGGTGTACCAACGAAACTGTTTGAGTCGCTCTTTCATTTGATGTATTATTCATTATTGTATGTTAAATGTAATAAATACTACACATGCTTAAAACCCCGATAATCATTTTGAAACACCCAGTATACCTACCTATTATTAATTGGGTTTCTGCAAGGTGTACTCCATTTTGCTCACTACATGTTCTAAATTAAATATTATTCAATTATACTAAAATATACAAAAAAAACACTTTACACCCTTACAGTCGTTTCTTTCAAAATTTAGACATGGGACACTAAGTGAACTAAGTGAAGATTGGAACCTGTAATGAGTACTGATAAATACACTTGGAGAACCTAATTCACCACAATACATTTTTAAGGACCTGACTATCGTTTCTCTAAGGTTTCATCGGAGGGATGACAAATTCCAAATTCTTAAGTACTAAAAATTGTGTTTATGTTAGATGTCTTCTCCCTGGTTTACCAATGAAATAATAAATGATATAAAGAATAAGGAGAGGTGCTATGCAAGATATAGGAGGCATAAACGTGATAGTGATCATGCAGAGTATAGTCTTCTTAGATGTATAGTTAAAAACAAGCTACGAGAGGCATATGCTGAGTATGTTCGTGGAACTGAAGAGTCTCTTAAGATTGATCCCTCTAGATTTTGGTCTCACATGCAGGAAAGGAGGCGAGCAAGTAACATTCCAAGTACTGTGTCTGACGAAAATGGCATGGTTTATAATGAACCCCAAACAATTGTTAACTGTTTTGGAAACTATTTTAAAAGTGTGTACCGTCCTCAATACATCACTGAACCGGTAGATGCCTCTGGACCATCGCATATGGCAGTCAGTGTGACAGTGATTGGTGATAAGGAAATTCTTAAAGCCATCAAGAAGCTCAAGAACAAGTTTACTGCTGGACCAGATTTGGTGCCTTCCTTCTTGATTAAGGACTGTGCGCATGCTCTTCTCAGACCCCTTAGAACCCTGTTTAACTTGTCGCTGCGCACACATTGCTTCCCTGTGGTTTGGAAGGTTGCTCGGATCTGTCCTGTTTTTAAGTCTGGGGACCGTTCGAGGGTCAGCAACTACAGGCCTATAGCTATCCTATGTAATTTTGCTAAAATTTTTGAGGCAGTTGTGTATGCTCGTATTTATCCTGCCGTGAAGTGTCGCTTGTCACAATACCAGCATGGGTTTATGGAGTGGCGCTCAACACTGACGAATTTATCCCTGTTCACACAGTATGTAAGTGAAGCTTTGGATGGACGGGGTCAGGTGGATGTTATTTATACAGACTTTTCCAAAGCGTTCGATCGAGTTGACCACTCAACACTTCTGTACAAGCTGCATTTGGCGGGGCTTGATGGACGGCTGATAGCATTCTTTGGATCCTACTTGACTAACCGTGTGCAATATGTTTTTTATAATGGATTTAAGTCTGAACCCTTCACTGCTAGCTCCGGCGTTCCACAGGGTTCCAATCTTGGCCCACTCCTCTTTTTGTTATTTATCAACGACATAAGCTCTGTAATTTCTGGTAATCATCTATTATTTGCTGATGATCTCAAGTTATACTCCAGTGTTCACGATATTGGTGACTGTTCAGGACTCCAGGTAGACCTTGACAACTTGCAGCTGTGGTGTGTTGAGAACAGACTTGAATTAAATGTCTCGAAGTGCAAAGTGATGACATACACTAGAAAAACCAGCCGTATAGCTTTTCCCTACAAAGTGGGTGGTGTACCATTGGCTAGGACTGAAACGCACAGGGATCTAGGCATTGTATATGATCAACATTTAAGTTTCACTGGACATATTCAAACAATTACAGCATCCTGTTTGAAGTTGATGGGTTTCATTGTGAGGAATAGCAGATCATTTTCCAATTTGGATAGCTTGAAAATTCTCTATTTTGCCTATATTCGATCGAGACTTGAATATTGTAGCTTGGTTTTTTATCCCTTTTATAGTGTTCAGATTGGTGCTCTGGAAGATGTTCAGCGTAAGTTTTTAAAACACCTTGTATATAGGGCATCTGGTACCTACCCACAGAGAGGATGTGATCATGGCCAATTGCTGATGCAAGCTGGCATACCCAGTTTGTATTCTCGTAGAAAAGTTGCATCTGTGATGTTCCTGCATAACTTGTTTCATGGTAAAGTTGATTGCCCAGACTTATTGATGCAATTAAATTTCTCAGTTCCACGGGCTGCATCAAGAGTGGTGAGAGTGTTTAAGCCTCCAATACCAAGGACTAACTTGTATATGAAATCACCTGTTTATAAAATGAGCTCTGACTTTAATAACATTGCAAACTTGTGCGACTTCTATTCGGATAATGCTGCGGTTATTCGTAGGGTGGCTATATCATACTTTGTCGGTTATTAGAACCATTATATGTACTGTTTTGTAGAATTTCTGCCTTGTGATGTTTTGCACAGTATTTTAGTTTTGTAGTTTAGTTTAATTTAGTTTTTAGTTTTTTTTTGGGAGTATTTTTTGTTCATATTATTACATATTGTTCTTTTTGTATGGTGCCCTATTAATGGGATTATCCTGTTGGGCATGTATTCAATAAATAAATAAATAAATAGATGTCACGTAAAATACCGCACCCTAGAAAGAGGGATCAGAAACAAACTTTCCACATTTATGTTTAAGATTGTAATCTTAAATAGGTTAAGCAAACTGAAAGAGCCATAATTGTAACAAATTTAAGGAAGATCTAGCACAGCTGAGATACGGTACAGACTAATCATGCATGGCCCTGCATATTTGGGATAATGATTACTACAGACATAAAGAGAACCTAAAGCTTATCAAAAACTTTAAACAACCGGTGAAATTAGACGCCTACGCGAGTATTTATATCTCTAAGGCCAAAAACAACAGAGTTTGTTTGAATAGAGCTCCGCTACCTCGGAATAGTTCACTGTTCGCACTGCCAATTTTTCAAAGCGTCTTCGGCTAAAACGTAAACGTAGAAAGTTTGTTTGTGATCCCTCTTTCTAAAATCCTGTCTTTAACACAAGTTTTAGAGTTTTAGTAGTTATAAGGGTTTAGAATTTTTCGTCCCTTGATGACATTGTTAGTGACACCCTCAGCCGCGCTAGTTGATGCTGCCACCGCTTCCCATCTGTGTCAGGAGGGAGGCGATGGCGTCGCATCTTAGAATGCGAGACGCTGGAAACTGGTGCGGAGAGGGAGCAGTAATAAGGCATGCAAAAGTCGCCAAGGAGGTGTAAAAGGAAATTCCGATTTCCGTCATAAAGGTGAGGGATGCCGAGGACAATATTAGGTTGACTAGGCCATACACCCTCAGCATCCCCAGTAGGGATCAGTGGAGGGAAAATGAGGTTGCAGTCCAGCCCGCAAGCCTGGTCTGTTTCACCGACGGATCGCGGCTGGGGGATCAATAATCCTCCGGGGCAGGAATATACATCGTGGGCCTGGGGGTGCGCGAGAATTATGCTCTGAGCGCATATACCACGGCATTCGAAACAGAGGTGTACGCTATCCTGTCTGTGGCCAATAGACAGGTTGTGAAGAGGAGTCCCGAGAAATGTGTGTACATATGCTCGGATAGCCTGGCGGTCCTCCGGGCGGTCTGCGCCGCACATATCAGGTCAACATTGGTTCAGGAGTGCGATGACGCCCTCAAAGGACTAGCCAGGACAAAGGAGGTGCAACTGGTGTGGGTTCCGGGACACTGTGGCGTACCGGGGAATGGGGTGGCGAATAATCTCGCAAGGCTTGGTTCCCGGCGGCCGTTCTGTGGCCCGGAGCCTGCGATGGGCATAAGTAGGAAGACGGTCTCTGTCGCCTTAGACAGGTGGACCGAGGAAGAAATGAAAAGGCACTGGGGGTCGGTTGGTGGCTGCATGCAGGCGAGGGACTTCGTGGAGGGGTCGGAAGAGATAAAGCTGTCTGGCTACTCGGAAGGAGTCGACCTACGCTTCGCCGCATCCTCTGGGTGCTAACAGGCCACTGCGCCCTTAGAAGACACCTCACATTGATAGGGGTAGAGAGGGATCCCATTTGCCAGGAATGCGGCGAGGATGAAGAAACGTCCCACTACTACCTGTGTGAATACGAGGCTTTTGGGAGTCTTCGAGCAGAATTGTTTGGATCGAGGACTCTGTAGAGGAATCAGGTAAGTACCGTCCAATTGAAAACCGCCACGGCTTTCATCTCGAGGTCGAGGCGGTTTGGCGACGGAACCGAGGAAGAGTAGAGCATGGTTGCTGGGGTTGGCAAAAAGGGCCCATTGTGGCCTACTTGCTTGGCGTTGGCCTTCCCACCACTGCTACTACTACTACTACTACTACTACTTGTTAATGAAACGATTGTTAGGTCTTTGAAGATGTGTTGTTGTGATTTGGGTTCTCCAAGTGTACCTATCTCTGTGAGACTAACTTCACAAATTTTCTGTTAAAACAATTTTCTTGAACATTATAATATAAATTTAAATTGACTTAAATTCATTATTTTTTTTTCTTTTAGAGACAAAAGCAGCTTGAATCAGCCTATATTTGGCAGTGCCTACAATTTGGTGAGGTACCACTTAGGATCTGTCGCTCTCGGTGCATTCTTAATTGCAATAGTGCAATTTGCCCGACTAATTTTGAAAGTATTGGAGAAATATTTGAAAGGCCATGAAGGAAAGTATATTCAGTGCATGCTGAGATGTTGCCAATGTTGCTTATATTGTTTTGAAAAAGTACTTAAATATTTAACAAGGAACGCTTATATTGAAGTTGGTAAGTAAAGCTTCAAGCACCTACAATCTGTCCTAACCTATTTTGTATAAAAGTTTCAAATTGAAAAATACGTAACAAATATATACAGGGTGCAGCGAAATGAATCTATGCGTTAGAATATATTTCAGGATTGTCTCCTCGTAAAGATATTATAGTCTATTGAAATTAACAAAAAACAATTTTGGTCGTATTTTAAAAGTTTAAAACGGTTTTCAAGTTTTTTCTTATACTTAGATAGATGCTTTTCAGTTACTTTTATTGTAGGACCCCAGGGTGATGCTCCACTACTGGCATGTAGTGTGATATAATGAGTATGTAATGTAAACCCATGTTAATAAGTTTACCTATTATGTGTTAGCTTTTACAACATTTTCCAAATTGCTTTAAATCAACAATTTTTTTGGTAAATTTGAAATTTGTTATTTCAAAACAGTTAGGTTATGCCATAAAAAACATGGATTATGGAGACAACCAAGCGGTAAAATTTTGTAAATAATTGTTTCGGTTAGGTTGGGTTGTTTGGTGAGTGGACTATTTCAGTTGCTCCACTGCGACCCCAGGTCTATTGTGACTTACTCCGACTTCTTTAAATTTCACCTATCAAATCTAGCTACTCGCAGGAGTCTATATTTTTTCGGGTGGAGGTTGGTTTACTAAGGTCTTCTCTGAACTTTTTCCGCCCGATGTAAAGGTGTTTTGCCCTCTAAGTGAAGTGGTTTGCCCGTTTCGAAGCTCAGAGACATATTAGCTCTGGATTCGTCTGGACTCGACATGCGCGAGCGTTTGGCTCAAGGTCGGTATCATATTCGCCGCCGAACAGCATCCAGGCGAAGTCGTTTGCCAGTTTCGTAGCTGATAGTGGAGGTATTAACCTCCAGAGGTTATTTTACTCCGCTAGGGGTTTCAGATTTCTCCCGAGTTTGTCTATACCCGACATTTTTTTAAATTTAATTTTAACAACACACCACGAGGGCTTACAGCCTAAATACTATCGTACCGTGTGTGTTGACAAGGAGGAAAGAGGCAACTTGTTGATTCTGGACTTGAAGATTTGGAGGTTCGGAGGAGAAGGAAAAACATGTGCCGGCAAGGAATTCCACAACTTGGAAGTCCTCGGGACAAAAGAGCGGGCATAACAAGATGTTCTATGTCTGGTGACCTGGACAGTAAAAGGGTGCATTCGCTCTGTTCCCCTGGTAGATCTGTTGGGGGCAGCAAGTGGGGGAACTATGGAGGAAAGCTCATCTGAGCAGTGCCCGTGCAGATATCTATAAAAGAGAGAGAGGTCACCAACGGCACGTCGGTGGGCAAGGGATGGCAGCCTTTGGGTGAGGGTAGGATCACCGATGAGACGTATAGCTCTCTTTTGACTGGAATCCAGGATAGCGAGTGTAGAAGCGGCAGCTGCACCCCAGATGTGGGAGCAGTATTCGAGGTTTGACCTTATTTGTGAAGTATACAAGGTATAGAGATTAGCTGGTGAAAAGTATTTGCGAGCCCGGAAGAGGAAACCTAATTTCTTAGCAGCCGCTTCTGCAATTGATGTGACATGTTGGTGCCAATTAAGATTTCGATCCACAGAAATGCCAACAAGAGAAAAGGGCTCATTACTTTGAATAACTTGGTTGTTCATTGTGATGGGTCTAGGGCTGGTGTATCTCTTATGAGAAAGAAAGCAAGACTGAGATTTGGTGGGGTTGAATTGTACAAGATTTCTACTTCCCCAGTCTATTTTTTGGAGATCCACGGAGACAGAACCCTCCATGAGTCTGCTATCCTCATCTAATTGGGCTAAAGAGAGAGGCTTAGAATATTGTATATTTGAGTGGAGGGTGTTGTCGTCCGCGTAACTGTGAACTGGGTTGGATGTGCTAGAGAGGAGGTCATTGATGTGGAGAAGAAACAAAGTAGGGGCTAAAGCTGAACATTGAGCAACTCCTGAATTAATTGGATACAGTTTAGAGGAATGACCAGCCACAACAACAGAAATAGTCCATACTAAGACGCTTCGGACATCGTGTATAATTTTCGCATAGGGATGCGATACCTTTATTCACGAAGATTTTGTTCATGTTTGTTACTCCCACCAGTCTTCATATTGAAAGATTGCTCTTCGCTACGCTTTACTAAAGTTTTTTTCAGTGTAAACTTCAACGTAATTTTTAGTGAATTTTCATTCAGAAAATTCACTAATAGAGAGGTATCGATGGTAAGATTTTTGGAAATTTTTTTCAAATGAGCGCGAACTAGGGCTCCTAGAACCCAAATTCAAGGTCAGTTTATAAGTTTATATATATATATATATATATATATATATATATATATATATACTCTCAGGATAAACAACTCAAGATATCAGAAAAAAATATAGTGATAAATACAAATTTTAATGAAGTGATTCAATTTGTTTAAAGGCAATCTAGAACTACGTTTTATTATGTATTAATATTAAGCTTCCCATTCTTCAGGGTATTTAAAAGCCATCTCGCTCTCCTAGTTAAATCTGACAACACCAATTACCTATTTGTCATTTGTTATTTTGTCAACTGATAGCACGGGGCAGGGGGGAGTCGAATTCAAGGTTATCTTCTTCTTTGTTTACAGACGTCATAAACAAAGAAGAAGAAAACCTCGAAATCGACTCCGCTGCCGCTAATACCTTAGAATCTTAGAATACGTACTTATCGTTTACTTTTAGTTTTTATATACTCTTCATCTCGTATATGGAAAATTTGAGGTAAATGAAACTACATAATATCATGCAGTAGTTTAAAGTATACCTTTAAACAGATGTTCTGGGTGAATTATTAAAATTTTAATTTCATAATTTTGTATTGTTTATATTTATTTATTTCATTTTCAAAAAGTATGGATACAGCAATAGTAAATAAGTGTTGAAAAGAGTGTAGGTGCAGCGAGTGCGTTATGGTAGCGAATTTTCGTAAAAATATTCCAAATAGTGATAATTAAATTTCCTATTAAACTAGAATCTTCAGTTTTGATGCATACTAAAACCTATAAAAAAGCAGTGGGTACTAAATTTAAAAAATAAAAGCCTGTACGCAGCAAGTGCGTTATGGTAGTCAATTTTCATAGAAATGATCTGACACAAAATATTTTATTATAACTTTTTTTTCTTGTAACATAAAAATCTAACTTTTGGTGTATAGTTTACTTTTTATATCGTTCACCTACCTACCAAATTTGATTATCATAGCATTTTCAGTTTTTGAGATAAAATAAAATTTCGAATGAAAACACAAAATTGTCTCGGAAAAACTCGTCCGATTTTCCTGACTAACGAACTTGTCCAAGCCAATTCATAAAAGGAAGGTACATGCCAAATTTTATCAAAATCGGCCCATTATTTTTTGAGATATCGGTGTGATGTATATATATATATATATATATATATATATATATATATATATATATATATATATATATATATATATATATATATATATATATATATATATATGTATGTATGTATGTGTGTGTGTGTGTGTGTGTGTGTGTGTGTGTGTGTATGTATAAAAATTGAAACTGACCCCGGATATGGGTTCTAGCGGTCCTAGTTTGCGCTCATTTGCACAATTTTTTTCTAAATTCAAAAGTCGGGATCTCCCCATTAGTGAATTTTTTCTACGAAAATTCACTAATAACACAATGAGCTTCACACGCAACGACAAATTTGTTTTAGAAAACCATTTTTGTTATTTTGTTTGCAGAAACTGGTTCGGTTGAGTTGGTTAAAACGGATCATCCAAGCTACTAATAAGGAAAAATACGTGCCACGTTTATAATTTGGCAGGTACATTCGTTTTGTAAATAAAAATTAAATTTTCATAAATTTGCAGATTAGCACATGGGGGCTGTTTAGAAAAAAAAATAGAAACACGCTTAGATATCCTTCTGGATGCACAAACTACAAGATTATGTTTAACTTGGTACCCCATTTAATTTGTTTAAAGTATTTTCCAAAAATGAAATTTAAGTTGCCTTGTTTGTCAGTCGTACATAGAGACCTACAATATTTCATCTTTTTCAAAAAGTGTAGATACAGCAACAGTAAATAAGTGTTGAAAAAGGTCAGGGTGCAGCAAATACATTATGGTAGAGAGTTCTTCTAAAAAATTTTGAAATCCGATAACTCAATTTCCTATTAAGCTAGAATTTTCAATCTTGAACCATAGTAACACCTTTGTAAACGCAGCCTGGGTACTAAATTAAAGGAAAATAACATAATGAGCTTCGCGGACAACTACAATTTGGTTTTAAAAAGCCATTCTTGTTGTTTTGTTTGCAAGAACTAGTTCGATTGGGTTGACTAAAACAAAACCATGCAAGAAATTAAAAGAAAAAATACCTGCCATACTTATGATTTGGCAGGTACATTCCCTTTGTAAATAATTAATTTTTTTTTTAGAAAACTTTTGTGACTTTAATTAAATTTGTAACACAATTTTTGTAAAGAGACTTGCAGTACTTACATATATCTCTACCAAACTATAATTTTCTAGCTCCATAGAAAATAGAAACGTATTTAAATAATCCATAACTGGGACCTCTAAAACCGGTCTCCCAGGTCCATTTAAATTTAAAGAATTAGTTGTAATAATATACCTTACTAATAGTGTACAATTCTTATGAAAATTAACTACTATAATGCACTTGCTGCGTCTCGAACATTTTTTTTTTCATGACAATGTTTTCTTTCAGCAATGTTTGGACATTCATTTTGTATGGCTGGCAGGCAAGCATTTAAACTTCTCTCATCGAATGTTCTGAGGGTAGCTGCAATAAATTCTGTAGGCGATTTTGTACTATTCTTGGGAAAAATACTGGTTGTGATGGCCACTGTTTTGATTGGAATTGAAATTTTGAAGGTAAGCCTAAACTATAGAAAAACAAATTAGTTAAATATGGTAATACCAGTGCTTTATAATTGTATACAAAATATACACACATATTTATATATATATATATATATATATATATATATATATATATATATATATATATATATATATATATATCAGGGTTTCCCACGTCGGGTAATGTATTAGATTATTTCCGAAAATATATATTCTTGAGTGTTGAAAATTTGTATACGGGGGTTTCCGAAGATGCTCTATTTAATGGAAATAATTTATTACGAAATGGCGGACTTCCGGTTACACCGTAAATAGATATAAACCTTGTTATTTCAAATGGAACACCCTGCATATTATTGCATTTTTAGAATACCCATCTAATTCTAGGTTAAAAGTTATTAGGGTATGTTCTCTCTATCTTCAACTGTTCTCGAGTTATGTCAATTTATTTGAGATTTCTGGGGAGGCTGACTTAATGAAGGTGATTTTGTGTCGTGTTAGGATGCTGAAAATTATTTAATTTGTCAAGCACGTTCCAAGGCCATTAAGCTTCGACATGATTGTGAGGAAAAATTGTTTCATATACAGGGTGTTTTGTAGGATGTATTAGAATTTGGTGTGCTTTAAACTAGAATAACTAATTTATTTCAAATAGAACACCCTATATATTATCGTCTCATTAAATAAAGCGGATAATTCTCTTTCAAACTGTATTAGCATTCCCTATACCTAAAGTTGATAATTGTCGAGATATTTGCGGTTTATCAACAACAAAAAAATTATTTAATATTTATGAAATTTCAACAAATAACAGATAATAACCAAAAGTATTGAAAGTTGAAAATGATTATGACTAACTAAGAAACTCATAATTGATATTGTTCAAATTGTGTACCATTCGCACTAATACATCGCTCTAAGCATATTACAACTCCTTCACTTGCTGTTCGCCGTATTTCTGCGGGATCAATATTAATATTATCCAAACAATTACGGACTCTATCTTCAAGTTCTTCCCTAGTGTTGACTGGAGTCGCATAAACATCTGATTTCAATTTACCCCATAGGTAAAAATCCAGAGGAGTGAGGTCGGGCGACCGTGGGGGCCACTTGTATGTTCTGCTGCGTCCCATCCACCTCTCTCCGAATTCATAATTTAAAAAGCTCCTCACCTCTGATGAATAATGCGCAGGAGTTCCATCTAGTTAATGCCAACAATTCACATACGCAGTAAGTGGTAAATTGTCCAAGAAACCAGAGACAGTGGTTCGCAAAATCTCTAGGTATTGCACAGCTGTCAGATTATTATCATGCAGTACGATATTTTATCATCCATCAGAAGAACAAACAAGGTGAAGCTGAATTTTCTCTGAAAACAGCGTTCTCTTTTGACATGAGGATTGTCTTGAGCCCAGTAGTGAATATTATGTCTGTTAAATATTCCTTCATGGGACATCTTTGTTTCGTTGGTCCAAACTATGCTTTTCAGAAATAAAGGATCGTTTCGGTGTCTTTCAAGGAGAGTGTGACAAAATTCAATTCGGTGGGCTGGGTCGTTCGGTTCCAGAGCTTGTACACTTATAAATTTTAAATTATGCATCCTATGTTTGGACAATGTTCTCTGTATGGAAGAATGTGCTATGTTCATGTCGTGTTCAGCTGAACGTATTGACGCCTTTGGATGAGCTTCGAAATAAGAGAACACAGAAATTTGTGTGTCTTCGTCTTCTGTAACTAGAACTGATCTTGATGTTTGTTTAATCGTGCAACTTCCCGTTCTCAAGAAATTGGTTTCATAACGTCTAAATTTCAACGCAGTCATTGGCGAGGACTCGGGATACCTATCAGTAAACAGCTGACATGTTCTGCTGACCACTCTGTTGCATTCTCCATGAAAATAAAATAAATTCAGCAATTGTTCGTTTGAATAGCTGGCATTATCCATTATAACGTAGAATTCCTATTAATTCAGACAACAAAGACAAAATAACTCACGTTGTGAATGACAGAAATATAAAACTGACAATAAACGTGAAAATGTCCAACATCACATAGCACTCTTAGAATTCATACAGATTTTAGACATACTCCTAAATTTGTCTTTTTTTTTGTAAACCTCAAATATCTCGACAATTATCAACTTTAGGTATAGAAAATGCTAACACAGTTTGAAAGACAATTATTTGCTATATTCAATGAGAAGATAAGATACAGGTGTTCCATTTGAAATAAATGAGTTATTCTAGTTTAAAGCACACCAAATTCTAATACATCCTACAAAACACCCTGTATATGAAACAGTTTTTCCTCACAATCATGTCGAAGCTTAATGGCCTTGGAACGTGAATGACAAATTAAAGAATTTTCAGCATCCTAACACGACACCAAGTCATCTTCATTAAGTCAGCCTCCCCTTGAACAGAATTCTCAAATAAATGGACATAACTCGAAAACAGTTGAAGATGGGGAGAGCATACTCTAATAACTTTGAACCTAAAATTAGATGAGTATTCTAAAAATGCAATATTATACGGGGTGTTTTATTTGAATTACGATGTTTATATATATTTACAGTCTAACCGGAAGTCCGCCATTTTGTAAATTATTTCCATTAAATAGAGCATCTTCGGAAACCCCCGCATACAAATTTTCAGCACTCAAAAATGTTGCTGTTATTTACTACTATTAAAATATGTTGTTTTACATTTCAAAAAACGTATGATTGGTCTATAACTTACTTATGGAACACCTGTATAATAGCGAATAATTTTAAAAAGTAGACACTTTCATTCTCTAAGATTTTTGTATTTCTAATAAAATTTCCAGCCTGTCATGTATACATATATTTTTAATGTGACTCGGCATCTAAAGTTTAATTCTATCTCATAGGCAAGGCATAGTCCTTTGGGTGTGTTCTTTGTTTTTCATTGTATTTGATCTTATAAGTGTTTGCTTGCGTATGTAAATAACACAATTCTTTATATAAATGTCCATGGAAATGTCAAAAAGCTTAGAAACTGTCGCTTCCAAATTTACTTCAAAATTTCAATTAAAAAAACACTTATTATTTCTAAACGTCAACACGTCTGGGTCTGACATGATTAAAAGGGAATAAGAATTAGATGATTTTTCTACCAGACAATGTAATTATTATTAACGCTACGCCTTGCGGTTCATCTGAACCATCTTCAGGGGTTAAAGACCATTCCTGTTTGTGTTACAGAAAAGATACTGTATGGAAAATTGTCAAAGTTTTAGTTTCATCTATTGTCTTCAGATTTCTAATCGAAAAGAAATTAAGAAAGAGAACAACAGGATCTCTACAGGCTTGAAGCAGCTAGATGATGAATATCAACGACGCTTATTTTTACTTTTTTATTTTATTAAAGCAGAAAAATGGAGTCTGTGCACCTAGAGAAACAAAACATGTAGGTACAGTTGGGAGGATGATTGAAAATGGAATTATAAAAACAAAACTTTTACAGTTGGAAGGATAATTATAAACATCATTGTGTGCGCAAGTGCGCAGACCCCATTTTGCTGCTTTAATAAAATGAAAAAGGTCTGGACGGTGATTTCTACGGAAACAAAAAAATCTGCGAAAATTAACTATTTTTTTACAAAAAACTTGCCTAAAGAATATATAACATTCAAATTATATATCTAATCTCTAATTAAGATTGAAAAAAGGAAATTGAGCATCGACAGTTTGAATTCTTTCGAATTAAGTCACTATTTAAGAGCGATCTGTATAAGGCATCTCGATTTTTTCGACGAATAATATAAATGAGAACCTTTCTCAATGCGTCACTTTCATGAGACTCTTCTATCTATTGATAAATACGTTCTATCATGATTTTTGATATGTACAAAAAATGTGAAAAGTTGTGATAACACAAAAACGATGAACGCTATTACATTTTTTCGCTACAAATATGCATTATAATACATAAAAAAGCACACACAAAATAACTCAGTCAACACAATTACATAACATCAATGTACACAGTATGTAACAACTTTAATATCGTATCGATGTACTATATAAATTACATGGGAGTCACCTAAATACGTTCTATGTTCTACTTTATTAGTATGTCGCAGGTATATCACATTGTAATATCTTAGACACGGCACGGTTATGTAACAATCATATAGGAGATGTAGTTGATGCTATCTAGTTATATTATCAGTATGTCGCTTTGTGGTGTAATTAAACCTTATGGTCTCGTGATATAATTATTGTGTACTGATATATTTATAGATGTCTAATTTATTTGTACAGTGTAATGTATCAGACCCCTAAAATGTTTTCCTGTAATGTTTTTTTTTTAACAAAGTGACACTTTTACCGCAGTAAACTGCTATACGGCAGTTTATAATAAAATAGTATAAATGCACAAGAAACTGAAAAAAAAATGTTACAACAAAAATAAAAGTCTGGACGCAGTAAGTGCGTTTTGGAAGTGCATTTTCATTAAAAAAAATTAATAGCAAATATGTCTCTCTAATACAAGCAGGCATCAATCTGCTTACGGGTATAGCCTATATAGTAGAAACAGTGTACAATAATTTATCAAAATTACTTATTGTTTGAAAATGTACAAAAATTTTTCGAAAATAAACCTAAAATATTTCCAAGAAAACTGGTTTCCTAGCCAACAAACCTTGGGTTAATAGCAAATTGAGTCATTGAAATTTTAAGGATTTAATGAAAATTCGCTACCAAAACGCACTTACTGCGCCTCGATTTTTGTCTTACAAGCATGCATCATATTTCGATAAAAAAATGCAAAAATGCAATAATATAGTGGTGTTCGAAAAAACTATTGTAAGGATCGCCAACGACTTATGGACCACGCTGTGAATGTCAAAATATTTGCATAAGAGGCATCTTAAGACACTCTGTAATTAACGTATACAATTTTTTCTCGTATCTTGTATAATAACAATTTTATTGAGCTTTACCGTAGAAATGAGTCACCTCGTATACTATATGCAAACAGATAAAAACTGAAAGTAAACCCGGATATGGATTCTAGGGGCCCTAGTTTGCTATCATTTGAAGAAATCTTTTTAAAATTCAAAACTTGCGGATTCCTCATTAACGAATTTTTTCTATGAAAATTAGCTAAAAATTATAGACCGTTAAACTATAAACTTAACTAAACCTACAGCCAAAACATCAGGGAAAGGGTCTATTTGAAATGAATTTTCTGTAAATATTTTAGTACAATGAACGACAATGACATCTGAAGTTGAAACTTAAGGGTTTGCAGAGCACTCTTGTTGCAATATTTTCTTTTCATAATCCGTATTTGTTTCAGGTTCTTTGCCTAAATATTGCCAATTTTGACGTTTCAAAACGCGACTTTGACGTTTTGAGGAAAACTCCAAATTTTTTTTCTTTAACTGCCCATAACTTTTGTGTCTTTAAACTTATAGACCCACATGATTCACTCTTTATTAGACAAACACGCGTACCAAATTTGGTTGCCCTTACTTTGTTATTTCCGGAGATATAATTTTTTCCGAAAGAAAATACAAAATTTTCCGGGAAAACCTGTGCCGATTTTCCTGGCTAACGACTTATCCAAGCCACTTACAAGAGGAAGGTACTCACCAAATTTTATCAAAATGGGCCAATTAATTTTTGAGTTATCGGTTATATATATATATATATATATATATATATATATATATATATATATATATATATATATATATATATATATATATATATATATATATAAATTGAAACTGACCCCGGATATGTGTTCTAGGGGGCCTAATTAGCGCTCATTTGAAGAAATTTTTTCAAAATTCAAAAGTCGGAATCTCCTGAATAGTGAATTTTTTTAAAGAAAATTCACTAAAAGATGCGTGTTACAATATATCTTAATTATGTCTTCGTTAAATATCAAATAAAACGCACATTCTAGCAAACACTAGAGTACAACCTCGTTTAAAACTTATGTCTACATAAGGGTAGAAGCGTGTTGCTTACATTTAATCCATCTGATTATGAACTGGAATAGGGAAATCTAATATTTATAACATTGTTTTGGGTTTTTTCTAATTTATTAATTTGTTTAGTTTCCGCCTTAATATTAATAAAAAAATTAAGATTTACGAAGATTAGAATACTTATTTAGTTGCGGGATGCTAAACATTATGGAATTGCTCAGGGTTATAAACATTAAATCTCTGCTTTCTCTTTTCTAACTTTATTATGAGAAGGTTGAATCTCGCGCCACATGTTTCGTATTATTTGATTGGTTCTTCTTACTGTCAGAGTTGAAGGAAGGGATGTCAACATTCTCGTTCACGCTGTAGAATTTAGAGAAGTTTATGCAGTGATAATATTATAACATTATATAATGACTTACAAGAGATATGATATTGCGCATATGCCCCGCCCCCTCCTATGACGTCACGTGGTAAGTAACGTTATAGTCCAACTCCACACTTAAAACAAAGTCATTCGCAATAAAAAAAAGTCTCTATATGTCAGTTTAATGCAGTTGAAGTTACATTCCACTTCGTCGCCTATATTGTCTTTTTCCGATAATATAGAACGCAGCACTAAATTTAATCTTTTTCATTTTTATAATTTTATATTACATACACACACACACACACAGATATATATATATATATATATATATATATATATATATATATATATATATATATATATATATATATATATATATATATAAACTATAACAGGATTTATAACACGGCATTTCTGTACTATACAAGGAAAAAAGGTTAAGGGCAAAGCCGCAAGGAGACAACCGTATACACGTGTTTCAAGCTTATTAGCCATCATCAGTACGGTATAGCCAGGTGAAGAGTGTTCCCATCTTCACCTGGCTATACCGTACTGATGATGGCTAATAAGCTTGAAACACGTGTATACGGTTGTCTCATTACGGCTTTGCCCTTAACCTTTTTTCCTTATATATATATATATATATATATATATATATATATATATATATATATATATATATATATATATATATATATATATATATATATATATATATATATACGCTCAAGACAAGTATAATACGCTCAAGACAAGAGACAAGTATAATAATTAAGGGGAGTACTGAATTAGCATTGGGAATACACAAGAGGATACAAAAACTTAAAAAGTAGAGAAGACGTTCGCAGATATTTAGAGTGCGTTAACATTTATAAACTTGATTTCATCATCATGTCACATAATCACAGTATAGTATTTTGATTTAAAAAAAAACTACTTCCAACTGTATGCACTTAAATATTAGTAAAATACGTAATTTATTAAGAGATTGTGATGAAACGTCAAACTCCACAGTACGACAGCATATTATTGTTGCATTGGACTCACCACATGACGCCATGCGTGTGACAGTTCTAAAAAAAATAGGTAGTCCGAATATCATATCTCTGGTTAATTGTATCATGATATTATAATATGGATCTTTGTAAATCGGTAAAATGAATATGGGCTAGTAAGTTACGACTCGCGTTGCTAAGTAATTTATGCGTCACCTAGTAACCTACGATAAAACAATGTAAATTGCTCTCTCATTTATAAACCTTTGTTACTAGGCGATTGAAGTTAATACCTATTGAATAAACACGTTATTTCTCATGGTTCTGAGCAATGCTAATAATTTAAAAATATTCAAGTAATGATACAGTAGCACCCCACACGGAGATTTCTACAACTACCATTTTCGAATCCTTCTCTTTACTCACTAACTCAGGCGCAGTTTACTGCGCCGGCTCATTGCGTTAACTCAAAATTGCGCCATGGCGCACAAAACGAAACGCGCCGAGTGAGCAGCGAAACACAATATAAAAATTTAAATTCTTATATATTGTAATATTTATTTTTATTAAACTAAATATTTCATAACTTCATAATTCATCATTCAACTTCTATCTTGTATTTAATAGGTATGTAGCATATTCTATCTTAATATCTAATAGGTATGCAGTTAAAAAGTTGAGTGCTGTTTTTTTTTCAGTCATTTTGTATAATATTTTTCACCTAAGATAGGTACTATGACAGTTATAAGCATGATATAATGACTTTGAAGAGATATGATATTGCGCATTTGCCCCGCCCTCTCTTATGACGTCACGCGGTGAGTAACGTTACAGGAGTCCAACTACACACTTAAAACAAAGTCATTCTCAATCAATAAGTTTCTATACGTCAGTTTAATGCGGTTTAAGTTACGCCTATATTATCTTTTTCAGATAATATAGATCGCAGCGCTAAATTTAATCTTTTTCATTGTTATTACTTCCAACTGTATGCACTTAAATATTAGTAAAATACGTAATTTGTTAAGAGGTTGTGATGAAACGTCAAACCCCACTGCACGACAGCATATTATTGTTGCATTGGACTCACCACTTGACACCATGCGCGACTTAGAGTTGTACTTCAATTGAACTTCATAAAGTTAAATTTATTTACTTGAAGTTACAGTACAACGATATATATATATATATATATATATATATATATATATATATATATATATATATATATATATATATATATATATTAAAATTTAAATAATATAAAAATTACAATAAATTACATATGAGTAATCTAATACCATTAAGGCTGGATGGCAAAGACTAACTGTTAAATATTAATGTTCGACATATATTTATAAACTATTAATTGCTGATCAATTTCCCCTCGGTAATGTCGCTGCACTTCAGCCGGACGCTGAGTCGACGGAAAAGCCGGTGTAGCGCAACGTACCCATATGTGCTGACAGTAGCCTTGGTGTGTGTAGTATACCGGGTGGTGCAACCATAACTCCTCCGGGGCCAGATAGAAAATTTAGGGGAGCTAAATTTTCAAAGTGATATTCTCCAGGGGGATTTCTTCCAGGGGGCATCTTTGTTGTTGTTGGTTGGTGTTGGATCTTGGTTCTTTGGTCGGTTTTCTTAGTCTCCATAAAGCATAGACCGCTATCAGGGCAACAATCACGTACAACAGGATGGTCCAGATGCTAGTAGACAGGCTTACTTTCGGATGTTGAACTGCATTCAATAATGACCGTTGGTGTTGTAGTTGATGCTTTGTTTTTTGTAATTCATCCAGATCTATTGATTCTAATTTGATTGGGGCTGTATTTACTACCTCTTGTAGCTGAAAGTTGGTAAGCTTCAACTTGGGTAGTTGGATGTGGTAGGTAGATACTATCTCATTGTGAGATGGGGAGAACATTTGCTTATTTACTGTCATTTGACATCCTTCGGGGATTTGAACCAAGTAGCTTCCTTCTAGATTTGTGGTTTCTTGTCGGCTACGGCATCGTTGGTGTGCTGTACTTTCACGGGGGAATACCATTATCCATTTGTTTGCACTTATCTTCTGGCTCTTCATCTGCTGTATGTTGACTGGGTGGTGTTCGCAAGTTTCGTATCTGGTTGTGAACTTGACCAA
The DNA here is from genome assembly GCA_964006375.1 of Tillus elongatus. Taxonomy (NCBI): domain Eukaryota; kingdom Metazoa; phylum Arthropoda; class Insecta; order Coleoptera; family Cleridae; genus Tillus; species Tillus elongatus. The sequence goes on along the minus strand of OZ023263.1, from coordinate 78,970,357 downwards.
TTGGACTTCACAAGTGCTGCTATTGCTGATCTGATTCATCGTTTGACCTCTGCATAAGTAGTCTCCAGGGCTGACTTCTTGGCATAGTGTGTTTTGTAAGTTATAGCTTTCATCGTTAAGGGCTAGGTATTTGGATTGAGGGATGATGACGGTATAATTTTGACTAGGACCTTGTTTCACAGGAAATGCATAAAGGTGATAATAGTTATAATGCTTAGATTCCACTAATGGAATTTCAATAGCAAACACTAAAGTATAATTTTTGTAGTAACACTTAATTATTGACACCTCCTCGTATAAAGCTACATTATTTGCATCAAGCTTATAGGGGAGATTGGTTACAAAACTCTCAATTCTTTTAAGTTCTATTAGTAAGTCTTCAGGTTCTAATATGGATGGATGCATTGTTTCTAATCTTGCAAAAGTTATTGCGTTAACTAATGTGCTTAAAATGCTTTTAATATTAATGATTTCTGTAATCAATTGTATATACGCCATCTGCAGACGCATTATGTGTTCGTTATTAATTTTTTCCTGTTCGAAACCTAAAGTGATCAACTGCAAACGTTCCTCAATTTTGTTTTGGTTTAAAATGACCGAGGATATGGTTTTATCAAATTTTTCTATGGCCTGTTCTGTTAACATGATTTGATTATCAACTATTGTTTTAATTTTGTCTTGATTTGATGTTAATTGAGAAATTGCCGTATCATAACGTTCTGCATCGTCTGCGTCCATGTTGCCTGTTAAGGTCTTTATGATTGTACCTACAGCATTAACTAGTCCTCTTTTATTACGATTATTATTAGAGGGTATAATTTGGTTAAATATTTTTTGTGTCTCCACAATTTGATGGGAAAGGATATTTTGGTAATTTTGTATCTCGTTTTGATAAAGATTAGAATGTGTGGAATTGTGAATAATGTCATGGATATCTTGAGACTGTTTATCTATGGAACGAAACCCATTGAGAAGTGGTGTTAAAGAGATTACTCGAATAATGGTCCATTTGTCAATGGAATTTTGCATTTTGCCCATGTTAATTGATAATAGTCCGGGGTTGTCATTGATCTTGTCTAATGTTATTCTTTGTCCTTGGGTTTGGATAAGGAAGATGGACCTGAAACATTAGGTCGTTTTAGATTTCGTAAATGACGTTTAGACAATTTTTTGTTTTTTCTTAAAGTCATTATATTTTTGTCAGATATGCTTACAACCTCGTAGGGGCCGTCAAATTTAGGGTTATTCTAGTTTCGTTTGTCTACTTTTGTATATACATGTGTTTGATCTCTAAATAAGTCGGTATCATTGGTTCTATTATTAGCGTTAGAAATGGAGCGAATCTTGTTTTTCTCTATTAATTCTTTCACCTTTTCATATAATAATTTTAATTTATTTTTGTGCGATATTAGATAATCTTGTAATAGCTTTTCATGATCATTTATATCGAAAATATCCCTAGTAGAGGTGTGTCCAAAGGTTATTTCTAAGGGGGTGTGATTTGTAGATGTATGTATAGTTGAGTTGTATGCCAGAAGGGCGTAGTTCATTAAATATTTTATGGGGTCTTTAGTGTAAGTTTGTCGTAATATTCGAACGTGTTCAATTAGTGTTGAGTGTAGTCTTTCAATTGGACCGTTAGAATTTGGATTTTTAGGTGTAGTAAAATGAATTTTAATTTTGTGAAGTTCTAAAAGATTTTGGATGATTTCCGTTCGAAATTCGGTTCCACTGTCCATAATGATGTGTTCGGGTGTGCCATAGTACGTAAAATACTGTATGAATGCATTAGCAGTTTCTACCGGATTCTTACTACTTATAGGTATTGCTGTCCCTAATTTTGAGAAAGTATCAATGATTGTTAAGAATACTTGATTTTCTATTATAAAGGTGTCAGCATGTATAACCTGAAAGGGTTTACTAGGGGTGTCTGTTAGCATTAAGGGTATATTGGGTGGATTTCTATCGTACTTGGCTCGCTTGCAAATTTCACATTCATTAATATAAGCCGTTATTTTTTCACGCATTTTTTGAAAGTAATTGGATATTTGTTTTATAGTTTCTATTATACCTCTATGGTTAGTTTTTCCCTCGTGATAATTTCTAATTACCTCGTTAATCTCTTCATCGTCGGCTAAGGGCAGACGATGCTTGGGGCAACTGATAATAATGGGTGCATTGTTGTTAAATATTTCCACATACACTGAACAGAAATCTTGGTATAATTTTTCTGTTTCGAAATTAAAGTAATACCTTTTGCCTATTGTAGTATATTCCTTTAGAAAATTTATGATTGCTTGTCGATTGTCATTTCTCGGGATTTGCACCAAATATTTATTTTGATTGTTAACCTTTAGTTGTTTTACTGGTCTTGGATTATTATGTACGGGAGATATATAATATTGGTTTAGTTGTTTTTCTATAGGAACATCTGATATCTGAATACCTATTTTTGGTTCTACATTTACTTGTGAATGATCACTGTCTCGTAAGTCGTTATTTTGTTCAAGTGTTGTTTTGTCTGTTCGGCTTATAGGTGGAATAGTGTTGCTTGAGGTGCTAGGAATTTCTACTGGAATAAAAGAGAGTTCTGGAGGGCTCATTGGCGGAATATATTCGGGTTCAGTTGGTTGCACAACGTCATCAAAATTTGGGGTGTTGAGCTGCCTTTGTAATTCTTGGAGAGGTCTTTCGTCCTCATCAAAATTATTAGCGATTGATGAAATTTCTGCATCCTCTAAAGCATGAACTTGGATGCGGGACAAGGAATCTGCGTTGAAGTTTAGAGACCCTTTTTTATAAATTATTTCATAGTCATATTCCTCGAGTTTTAGACGCCAACGTGTTAATTTTGAATTGGGTTCCTTTAGTTGCATAAGCCATACTAAAGGCCTGTGGTCAGTATATATATATATATATATAGAACTTACGACCATAAAGATAGGGGCGGAAGTATTTGGTGGCCCAAACAATAGAAAGAAGTTCCCGTTCAATGGTGGAGTATCTCTGCTCTGTTTCATTGAGGGTACGAGAAGCATAACTAATAGGTTTATCATTACCTACTGACCCTTGAGAAAGGACAGCTCCAAGTGCTACATTGGAAGCATCCGTAGTGAGTATAAAGGGTTTTGTGAAATCAGGGTATTGTAATACGGGGTCATTGATTAATATATTTTTGCATGTTTCGAAAGCTTCTATAAAACTACTATCATGAACTATAGTTGCATTTTTTTTTAAGCATCGAGTCAATGGTTTTGTTAATTTACCGAAGTCTTTAATAAATTTTCGGTAGTACCCTACAAGACCTAGAAATCCTTTGATCTCTTTTCTTGTTTTAGGTATGGGGAATTCTCTTACAGCCTTTACTTTATCAGGATTTGGTTTTACGCCTTCGGACGTGATAATGTGCCCGAGGTATGCTACTTCCTTTTTTAAAAATTCACTCTTGTCAAGCTGTATTTTTAAATTAGCCTTTCTTAACCTTTCGAATACAGTTGTCAACCTTTCTATGTGTTCTTGCAAAGAAGTACTGAAAATTATGATGTCATCAAGGTAGGTAAAACATTTTTCATTTTGAATACCCCTAAGGATATTATCCATAGCCCTTTGAAAGGTACTAGGCGCTCCCTTCAACCCGAATGGCATACGCCTGTACTCATAGTGCCCCCCTTCAGAGCTGAAGGCAGTTTTTTCCATATCTTCAGGATTCATTTCAATTTGATGATATCCTGAGGCTAAGTCTAAAGTGGTATAATACTGGCTACGACCTAATTTATCCAATATTTCCGAAATATTGGGTAAGGGATACTTATCACCAATAGTTTGTTCATTAAGACGTCTATAGTCTATGACCATGCGAAATTTTTGTTTGCCACTGGCATCTGATTTTTTGTTAATAATCAGGACAGGGCTATTCCACGGGCTGGAAGATGGCTGAATAATGTTTTGTCTTAACAAGTCGTCAATTTGTCTTTTGACTTCTTGCTTTTGAGCTTCAGGTAATCGATATGGCTTAATAAATACTGGGTTAGGATTAGATAACCTAATACTATGTTTAACTTGATTAGAAAATGATAATGGGACACCTTCGCAATAAAATATGTCTCTGTATTCGTAACATAAGTTTTCTATCATGTCTCGTTCTTCGTCATTAGTGTGATCAAGTCTTAATCTGTTTAAGTTTTGAATTTGTAATTTGCCAATTTCATTAGCAGTACCATCTATGTTTTCTAAGTCGATATCTTTGTTATGATGGATGGAATTTAATTCGTTAGTTGAAACAGGTTCTGCATAAATAGCTTTATGTATAATCAGCTGTACGGGATTTTCATTACTATTCACTATAGAGGTTATAGCCTGGCCATTTGAAACTGTCACGATAGATGCAGGAATAATTACACCTGACTCGAGTTTTATATTATTTATTATGCCTATGTTGGAACTACAGTCTATAGGAAGTTTGACTATTGTTTCACATCTCGCAGGCAGTATTATGTTATTTAATTCTTGTGGTTTCGAGTTACATTCGCGATGTATGTCGTCGTCACATGGTATATACAAGGGAATGCATGTATGCTTCGTTACCAATTTCCTATTATAAAAATCTATTTTAGCTCCCAGTTGTTGGAGAAGGTCAGTACCAATTAACCCATGATATTGATTATTAATGTTAAATACATAGAATTTAAATTTAGCTCTGCCTGTTTTAAATATACTTGGTAGAGGAATTTTTAGAATTTCATTATGAAAACTGGTTTGGTGAACAGATTTAATTTGAAATTTTTCATGCTCTATAAATTTGGAATAAAAATTATGGGCAATATTTTCACATAACAGCGATTTCATCGAACCGGTGTCAAGCATAAGTCGCATTTGAAATGAAGGGTTGATTTCGACCAGTATATAAGGCAATTTAGGGTGGTTTACAGAATTTATCTGTACTATATTTTTTTGTTTAGTTCGATAACCTGAATAAAATTTTGTTCGATGTTATCTGTTTGTTCAAAAGCTGCTTCAGGTCTAGTTTCTTCTTCGTACGTTTCATGATTCGTTTCGTCAAAGTAACGAGCGTCGTCTTCAGGAATTGTATAAGAGTGGGTTTCTGAATGATAATTTTCATAAGATTCGTCATAAACAGGGTTGTCTGAGTTAAATTCATGTTTAACCTCTTGATGGTATAATTGGGTAGGTGATGACTGTGCGTTAGGCCCGTTAGGACCTCTCGAATGAGTATTGAAATTTCTAGATGACGTCTCCATAGGTTCGGGCTGGAAATGTTGTCTAAAATTTGGATTGGGACGTGTATGTATCGAGGAATTTTTTGCAGATACCTCCATAGGTGTTGGCCTATAGTTTGGTCTGAAATTTGGATTTGGTCTGAATACGTTTTGTGTCAGCTGTTGTGGGGGCGGATTACGTAAATTTAAGGGCTTTCTGTATGTGGGTTGGTTATGGAATTGTCGGGGGTGCGTGAAATGCGGAACGTTATTTCTATTATTTTGCTGATTCTGTATGTATTGAGGTTGTTTATTTGGTACATTTGAGTTTTTAAAATTTGTGGATTGATTGTGGAGATATTTCATTTGTTTTTCTCCATATTGAAAATTCTCTTCTTCCAGAATAAGCGACATAGCGTGTTCTAGATTAGTCGGGTTTTGTAGCCTAACTGCTAACCCTAGTTGACCACTCAAACCATGTAAATAGGTTTTCAGTGCCACTTTATCGTAAGATTCATTTTTCATTAAACGAAATGCTTCGTTTGCAGTTGTCAGTCTTACTTTTGAAGCTAAAAGACTACGTGAGTCTTGTATTCTCATACCGAATTGGTATGGGGTTTCTCTAGGGTCTGGCTTTAAGAGCAAGAGGTCCCTAGCTAAACAGTCTTCGTCTCTCTGGTCGCCGAAGTATTGTTGCAATAATTGTTTAATACGAGGCCAATTTGTGGCATCTTCCCTACTACCTATCAATGTTCTAGCTCTACCTTCTAATTTACTTATTACTATTCTAAGCATCCATTGGTTATTTGGATTGTCATCATTTGTTCTATCAACAAATGAAGTGAGAAAATTTTCACACGCTGAAATAAATAAAGCTAAAGTATGCTGGTCCCCATCGTATGCGGGAATAGCATTAATGTGATAATTTTGTAATTGATTTGTCATAATTTGATTGTTATTTGAGCTTATTGTATTTTTCTCTGTTACTATAAGTTTAGGAGGTGCTAAATTTATTTTTACTTTATTATTAAAATTTACAACTGTCTCTGTTTCAGAGTCTGACATCAATTTATTAATCAATAATTTAAATTTGGGTAAATTTTTAATTAATATTTCCCGTAATATTTGCTTCTAACTTTAATCGATTTTAGATTAAGGTAGGACAAGGAAATTCAAAGGAACAATGAAAGCACTTACGCCAATGTGAAGATGAAGATGATTTCTGTTCTTCTTTGCTTCAGCATCATAAGATACAGCGAATAAGGCAGACAACTTCGTAGGCAGAAGTTCCGTATCAAACCTTATTTTCTCTTATGATCGCTCGCGCACTCACTGTTTTTTAATTGAAAGTTACTTAAATTATTTTTATCAACTTGGACGATGCTGTTCTTCGTTGACTTTGAAGCTGGTTCTGAGTTTTTAACGATAAAAATCGAAGTGCGGACTTTTGCGATTTTTGTCAAAAGGGCACTAAACTCATACTAACGACTGCGCCACTTAGAGTTGTACTTCAATTGAACTTCATAAAGTTAAATTTATTTACTTGAAGTTACAGTACAACGATATATATATATATATATATATATATATATATATATATATATATATATATATATATATATATATTAAAATTTAAATAATATAAAAATTACAATAAATTACATATGAGTAATCTAATACCATTAAGGCTGGATGGCAAAGACTAACTGTTAAATATTAATGTTCGACATATATTTATAAACTATTAATTGCTGATCAATTTCCCCTCGGTAATGTCGCTGCACTTCAGCCGGACGCTGAGTCGACGGAAAAGCCGGTGTAGCGCAACGTACCCATATGTGCTGACAGTAGCCTTAGTGTGTAGTATACCGGGTGGTGCAACCATAACTCGCGTGACAGGTCTAAAAATAGGTAGTCTGAATATCACATCTCTCGTTATTTGTATCATGGTTCTCAGTGTCAAATGCAATTAATCTTTAATTCAGTGGTATTAAGGCATAAAACCAAAGTTAACTATAGAAACAGGTAATGCCTCTTATTGCCGTTTAATATAGTATAATCACAGCATAATAAACAGTTTTGCTGTGGTACAATTCCCTTTGACACTTAGAACTGTCACAGTACACATCTTTCATGAAAAATACTATATTCTATGTTACGACCGAGATTAGTAATAATCGAGTATTCAGTTATAGTAAATAAATAAATGCTTTAAAAAAGTAGGTAATATATTTTTAATGAATTGTTATATTTATATTATGTATATTTTTGAAAGTGACGCCTGGCAACAATTTCCCGGTCCTGCGCTGTGCGCCAACATATTTTGAAGAAGTGAGTTAACGTCCGGCGCAGTGAGTGAACCGAGTTGGCGAAATTGCGCGGCGCAGCTCAGTGATACAATTAACGATAGATATGATATTCAGACTATCTATTTTTAGACCTATCATGCGCATGGTGTCAAATGGTGAGTCCAATGCAACAATAATATGCTGTCGTGCAGTGAGGTTTGACGTTTCATCACAACCTCTTAACAAATTACGTATTTTACAAATATTTAAGTGCATACAGTTGGAAGTAAAAAAAATGAAAAAGATTAAATTTAGTGCTGCGATCTATATTATCTGAAAAAACAATATAGGCGTAACTTCAACCGCATTAAACTGACGTAAAGAAACTTTGATTGCGAATGACTTTGTTTTAAGTGTATAGTTGGACTTCTATAACCTTACTCACCACGTGACGTCATAGGAGGGGTCGAGGCATATGCGCAATATTATATCTCTTCTAAGTCATTATATCAATATCATGGTGTTAGACATGTCTACTACTAACTAATAAGCATTAGAAACAATGTGTGATGTGTGAGGTGTTATAGAAGTTACAATTACAATCAGATATCAGAAAATTAAAGAGATTTCGTGCAAATCTTTCAACAGCTACTACTTCTAATCACCCCGATTTTTAACCTGGAAATTTTTTCCTATTAGAGACCAGCCAAGTCAATATGAATGAAATGTCGTCCAGTGAAGAATTAAAAGCGCTATTGGAACGCTTAAGGACTAAACGAGAATACATTTATGTGTTTTGTTATGATATTGATACAAGACAGATCCTGAAGGATTGTACTATCAACCCAACAGATGTGGAACAGGCGGATGATAAGAAATGGTTGTGGGCGGTCAATAACAAAATGTTAACAGAAAATACTTCAAGGACGGGAAAATGGATGATATTCCCCCATGAAAGTGAAGTCAACGTTATATGGAATAAAATTAAAGCAGCAATAAAAGAAGGTCATCTTTCGGAAGCCAAAGTGTCCATGTCTGATCCTAAAAGTCCTGAGCATGCAATCATGATCTACACGAAAGATTATGAAGACACACAAGATGTAATAAATACATTAGATTATTTGGAAAGGTCGGAAATAAAATCACCAAACAAAGTTATAAAGTATAAAACAGATGCTCAAACTCGAGCTGGTGTTTACAGAGGTAATAAAAAAAAGGCCTCACTTTATGACTCGAATATGATACGCAGTATAAAAAGTAACCAAGACACAACATTGTGGAGAACAAGAGATGTAGCGAGTGTTGCAGACAGTTTGAGTAAAATTAAGTTATCTGAAGATGGAAGAAACTCAAATGCTCCATCTAGTTCAAATACCAATGTTAGAAATTGTAAATTTAAACAACAGGTTAAAAGTAATTTTGGAGAAGAGTTGAGCTGTGCATCACCTAATACTAGCAATAATGAGAGGTATTACAGAAGTTACGATCAGATATCAGAAAATAAGAAAAATGTATTCTGGCCAAACTTCATCAAGCACTAAGGTTTTGTGAGATATACCTACATGAGGTTACCAACAATAATAATGATAATAGCACTGGGGTCAGCTTAACAAATTGGAACTGTGTAGGTAAATCTTTAGAATATTGACATTTATTAGAAAGTTTAACTATATCTTCTACTGTGGCAGTTAAGTTTAAAAGTGATGGAATCTATCCTTACAATGGGTGTGTTCGTGATCTCTTTTATACAGGGTTGGCAAAAAACGTATTTTTTTTTGTTTTGAACAAACAACAATTAACAGTGTTTAAAACAGTTTTTTATTGTTTTAATCATTGTTTTGAAACACCAAGGGGAAACCATTCCTTTCATTATGTCTACACTTGCGTTTCATTACATTTTAAATATTTTAATGTTTCAATTTCATCACCCAAATACTTTTCATGGAGAGCATATTATTTTCATTACTTTCACTACCTTTTATTATGCCTTTAATTCTTTCATTGTCCATTAATTACTTCGTTCATTCCGTTCATTACATATTTAATTACTTTATTATCTTCCAACAATATTTAGTTACTTGTGAGTATATGTTCAATATATGCAATGATTCCTAAAGATACTAGAAGAATTGGCAACTTGATCGACAAGAAGTAGAGAATATAGTAAAATTGCTAACTCAACACATTATAATGGACTGCTCTCAGTTATATTAATTAGGTTAAGTACAATGAAGGTAGAAAAGCGGAAAATCATCTACTTTATTTTCAGCCCTCTAGTTAATATTGTTGGAAATAATAATAAGTTTACTCAAAAATCCAATCAATACATATATAAATGCTAATATCAGATATTTACATCATAATTATATGAGATAAAAAACAAACAAAACAATCCCACAAACATGTGTGTGTAATATATATATATATATATATATATATATATATATATATATATATATATATATATATATATATATATATATATATATATATATATATATATATATATATATATATATATAGTTCTTTATTATGAACATACTGGCCATACATTATGACTTGCCATAAGACAGTAAATAACATAACATATAAAGTACAATATTAGAATACAAAATAATAATTATGTAACCTTAATCTGTTTAAAACATAAACATATCAACTAGAATTACTATATAAATGATTTCTAAGAATGTACACTGACAATTTTTAAATTTTTGAAACAATTTTATGATCTAGTGACTTGGGTAATCCAAATTTTTTCTGCTTATAAATTAAAAGATTATAAGCAGAAAACAAATTAAACCTACTTAATACTCTATGTGAAGACTGGAACCTATGAGCACTGACAAGCACACTTTGCCGACAATAGGCATGGATACAAAATGATAATGTTTTGTATCCCCCTACTATGTCGAAAAGCATAACTATTGGACAATTAATAGTCCCTTTGTTAATCTTATTTTTAAAGGGGTAGACATTGATCCAATTCAATCCATAGCAGGTGGTAGTGGAATTTTTCTTTATGTAATAGTAAAGGATTTTTTCACACCCGAGGAGGTACCACCCCATACATCAAGGGGCCGGTGAAGTCCCAACGGACCATTCCGGTTCTGGTGTATGAGTCGGTTTCCTTTATAAGCAAAAATGATGATGGCTCCTCCTTGTACAAAATATTCCGGAGGCAAAATACCCCTCAATTCGGATCTCCGGGAGAGAGGAGTACAGGGGGTGCCAACATCAAGATTTAACATATCCTTTTTGAATATGTGGCCTAAATTCTAACCTGAACTCCGTCCACCATTTCCTCCAGGCTAACAGGCCCCAACTCCTCTTCCTTACCGAAACCCAAATCAGTGCCAAAACAGCCACTAATCACCTTAATTTCCCGGGGTATGAGCTCCTTACTTCCTTTAGATTGCATGGAGGCGTGTGGGCATACGTCCGTAGCAATCTACCCTGCACCAGACTCCCCAATTTAGAAGCTGGAAGAAAAGACATACTATGGATAAAACTCTCTCTCAGGGCTGCAACTAAATTCATCTGTTGCATTTACCGGTCACCTTCTGACAATAACTTTGTCCAGCTCTTTGACTACCTTTCTGAAAAAACCGACTATCTGATTTCTAAATATCCTTCCTCCGAGGTCTCTATTCTTGGTGACTTCAATGTCCATAATAAGGAATGGCTAGGATCTTCAAAAACGATCCACAAGGGAGAGCAGCGGAGGCCTTTGCAATCAGCAATTCTTTAGCCAATATGGTTCAGCAACCTGCTTACTTTCCTCGTAGCCCAACACACAGCTCAAATCCCTTGGATCTCCTTCTTACTACAAAACCTGAATGCTATAACATATCAGTCACCGCCCCCCTTGGTCGCTCAGATCACGGCATGGTCACTGCTTCCTGCGCAATGCAACCCGAGGTCACACAGTCATCACACCCACATATCGTTTGGCACCACAACTCCGCAAACTGGGACCAAATGCGGGATTACTTTTCCTCATTTCCATGGGCGTCTGTCTGCTTCTCTCATCCTGACCCCTCTGATATCTCACAAAACGTCACCGAAATTATCCAAGCTGGCATGGAATTATTTATTCCACGTACACAGAAAACTTTTCAGCCGCTCAAAAGCCCTGGTTCTCTAAATCCTGTGACAAGGCCAGACTTGAAAAGATCAAAGCTCACAAAACGCTTCTACACAATCCCAGTCAAGAAAATCGTCAAGCATTTAACGACGCAAGAAACCGCTATGTCCGCATTCTTTCTGAGGCAAAAAACTCGTTTAATAACCACATCAAAAACAAAGTCCTTTCAAGCTCCAACGGCAGCAAACCCTTCTGGACTCTTGCTAAATCTATTGGGAATAATTTCTGCAAAAGCACGTTCCCACCTCTTGTCTCTGGGGATGAAATTGTTTCTACCGCCCTGGGCAAGGCTGAACTTTTTGCTTCATTGTTCGCAGGCAATTCTACTCTCAATCCACCTCCAAATGTTCAACCACCAACAGTCCCCAATGTCGCACATAAAATGACGGATATCATTTTCAAAACTAAAAAGGTACGAAAGATGCTCTCTTCTCTTAATAACAGAAAAGCCTCTGGCCTTGACGAGATCCCAGCAATTGTTCTCAAAAATTGCGCCCCAGAACTTGCACCTGTCCTGACTTGCCTGTTTCAGATATCTTACAATAAAGGCATATTCCCTAGTAACTGGAAAACTGCTCGAGTACAACCCATCCCCAAGAAAGGATCCAAAGCGCTTCCTAGCAACTACAGGCCTATTTCTCCCCTTTCAGTCGTCTCTAAAGTGATGGAGAAGTATATAAACACCGAATTACTAAAATTTCTTGAAAAACACAGTCTAATCCACGACAGGCAGTATGGATTCCGTCAGCGCAGATCAACTGCCGACCTCCTTTCTTTTGTCACCCATTCTTGGAACAAGTCTATGGAACTACACGGTGAATCTCAGATTGTTGCTCTAGACATATCCAAAGCATTCGACCAGGTCTGGCACGCAGCGCTGCTTAATAAACTTCCGGCCTATGGCCTACCACCAAAACTTTGTACCTAGACAGCACATTTCCTCTCCAATAGGAGCATTTCTGTTGTTGTGGATGGCCATTCCTCTAAACTGTATCCAATTAATGCAGGAGTTCCTCAAGGTTCAGCTTTAGCCCCTACTTTGTTTCTTCTCCACATCAATGACCTCCTCTCTAGCACATCCAACCCAGTTCACAGTTACGCCGACGACAGCACCCTCCACTCAAATATACAATATTCTAAGCCTGTCTCTTTAGCCCAATTAGATGAGGATCGCAGACTCATGAAGGGTTCTGTCTCCGTGGATCTCTAAAAAATATTAGACTGGGGAAGTAGAAATCTTGTACAATTCAACCCCACCAAATCTCAGTCATGCTTTCTTTCTCATAAGAGATACACCAGCCCTAGACCCATCACAATGAACAACCAAGTTATTCAAAGTAATGAGTCCTTTGTCCTTTTCTCTTGTTGGCATTTCTGTGGATCGAAATCTTAATTGGCACCAACATGTCACATCAATTGCAGAAGCGGCTGCTAAGAAATTAGGTTTCCTCTTCCGGGCTCGCAAATAGTTTTCACCAGCTAACCTCTATACCTTATATACTTCACAAATAAGGCCAAACCTCGAATACTGCTCCCACATCTGGGGTGCAGCTGCCGCTTCTACACTCGCTATCCTGGACTCCATTCAAAAGAGAGCTATACGTCTCATCGGTGACCCTACCCTCACCCAAAGGCTGCCATCCCTTGCCCACCGACGTGCCGTTGGTGACCTCTCTCTATTTTATAGATATCTGCACGGGCACTGCTCAGAGGAGCTTTCCTCCATAGTTCCCCCACCTGCTGCCCCCAACAGATCCACCAGGGGATCAGAGCGAATGCACCCTTTTACTGTCCAGGTCACCAGACATAGGACATCTTGTTATGCCCGCTCTTTTGTCCCGAGGACTTCCATGTTGTGGAATTCCTTACCGGCACATGTTTTTCCTTCTCCTCCGAACCTCCAAACATTCAAGTCCAGAATTAACAAGTTGCCTCTTTTCTCCTTGTCAACTCCCACGGTACGATAGTATTTAGGCTGTAAGCCCTCGTGGTGTGTTGTTAAAATTATAATAAATATAAATAAAATAAAAAAAAACTTGGAGAAACCCAAATCATCACAACACATGTTTTTAAAGACCTAACAATCATTTCGCTAACAACATTAGCTTTTCATCAGAGGATGAAAATATTCTGAATTTTTTTAGCCTCTGATTAAGCTAACGTTTGTGTAGCACAGAGCACTTTTTGCCTTGGTTAATAAGTTCACAACAACGTGACACCACTTTTAGAGCAACTTGATCAATGACAACATTTTCAGCAATGGTGAATTTCAGGTCGTTAAACATTCCCCACACACTAAGAAGAATTTAGACAATGAATGATATTACGAAAGATATAGGTGAGGTAACAAACTATTCACTTGGTTTTATTATTTATTTGCTACCAATTTTTGAAAAAAATTCAATAAACAAGTAATAGCGTTTAATAATGGCTACAACTTACACTGACACAACCATACCATACGATTCATGTCACCCTTTTTCACAAAAGCTGTCAGCCTATCATTCTATGATACATCGTGCATTTTCAATACCTATGTCACAAAACAATTTTGAAAAAGAAATTTTAATAATTAAGCAAACAGCATTTAATAATGGCTACTCTGTTAAAATAATAGATAAAATGATAGAGAGAAAAGAATACAAATTAGCGATTAATTTAATTTATCCAAATATTAGAGACAAAGAAGACAACAGATACGTTTCGATAACTTATTTTGGAAACATTTCAGAAAACATTTCAAAAATTTTAAACACTTGTACAAATACAAAGGTAGCTTTTAAATCTTACAACACGACGCGTGATTTGTTATTTAACGCGAAAGAAAAATCTTGTTTCCTGACAAAAGCTGGAGTTTATAAATTAGCTTGTACACATTGTAACGCAATCTACATAGGTCAAACTTCTAGAAATTTTAACACCCGATACAAAGAACATATTTCTGCATTTAGAAATAACCACGCTGACAAATCTACATTTGCAAAACATATTATTGATACCGAACATAGACCTACAATAAATAGCCGCATACAACCACTACATTTTTATAATGACAAACGTAAACTAGACTTTTTTGAAGCTTTAGAAGTCAAAAGGCACACACAAGACAATAACTACCTTGTTTTAAACGAGCAAACTGATTTAATGAATTCTCCTTTCTTGGATATTCTTCTTTCTAATTAAATATGTCAAAGAAAATAAATTTAACTATTGTTTCAACAAACAAAAAAAGTTGTAATAAAATAATGAGTTGATGTATGTCGATATTTTCGTTGTATAGAGACTACTTTTATACTGTTATTGTTTAGTTATTTTATTGTTGTAACTGTTACCATAGTTATTATAGGCTAGTTCTAGTTTTTATGTTAAATATTGACATACATCACATAGACATTTTGAAAACCTCATCTGTCATCTGTGTTTCATTTTATTTTCAATTTGATAAAATTTTTTGATCAAAACATCATATCATAACATAGCAACAGATATTTATTTGTAGTTGTCATGATTTCGTACTAATTCAATTTTAATCTGTCTGAAAATGCTGTCAAGCAGCGAAACTATAGTCACAGAAGCATTGAAGAACATCCTAGAACTTCCAGAATTCGAAGGGCCGCTTGCTCCAGTTAGCTCACGCGCTGGCTACATCTTCACCTACAAAAACCAACAGTGTAGCCAGAGAAGTATTCTCAAAGTCTGTATGCAGAATGGCTACTGTGTTAAAATAATTGATAAAATGAGAAGAGAAAAAACAATACATAGTAGCGCTTAATTTAACTTATCTAAATATCAGAGCCAAAAGATAACAAATATGTTGTGATTACTTGTTTTGGAAACATTTCAGAAAATATTTCAAAAATTTTAAATGCCTGTACAAATACAAAGGTTGCTTTTTAATCTTACAACACAACACGTGATTTGTTATGTAACGCCAAAGAAAAATCATGTTTCTTGACAAAAGCTGGAATTTACAAATTAACGTGGACATTGGTCAAACTTACAGAAATTTTAATACCAGATAAAAAGGACATATTTCTGCACTTAGAAATAACTACGCTGACAAATCTACATTCGCAAAACATATTATTGTTACGAAACATAGACATACAGTAAATATACGCATAAGGCCACAAGATTTTTGTAACAACAAGCACAAACTTGACTTTTTTAATCTTTAGAAGTAAAAAGCATATACATGACAATAGCTACCTTGTTTTAAGTAAGCAAACTGATCTGATCGATTCTCCTTTCTTTGAAGTTCTTCTTTCTAATTAAACACTTGAAACAAAATAATTAAGCCGAACTATATTAAAAAAGTTGTAATATGGTAATATATTAATGTGTGTCGATATTTTCGTTGTATAGAGTCTGCATTGTTGCTGTTATTGTTTAGTTATTTTATTGTTGTAATTATTGTTATAGTTATTGTTGTTACAGTTCGATTCTATTTTGATGTTAAATATTGACACATCATTTAGACGTTTTGAGGACATCATTTGTTCATTTGTCATTTTTATTGTTTTTATCTTTAAAGAATTTTTTGATCAAAACATCATAACGTAGTAAGTCCATATTTTTGTTGTATAGAGTCTATGTTGTTGCTATTATTGTTTAGTTATTTTATTGTTGTAATTGTTACAGTTATTGTTGTTATAGTTCAATTATATTTTTTCATTACTTCATAAATACCCATTCATTACTTTTAATTACCCTTCATTGCTGATCTAATTATTTTCAATACTTTCATTATAATGGTATTTTAAATATGTGTACCCCAATTTCATAAGTGGTTTCCCCCTCGTGAAACACAATAAAACAACTTTAAACCAAAAAAAAACAGTTTAAAATACATGCATGTCATGAAATCTGGGGATTCGCCGAGTGTAATTCAATACAATAAGCCATTATAACCTTTACTTCTTGAACCTAGCGTCAGCCTTCAGTATAATTCATTAAGTGCAGACTGCAGAACAGTGTAGTGTTGTATGGTCAATTCATAGGTGAACTTCATTAAAGATAATGGCAGGAATTGCGAAAGATATTTGCCGAAAGAAATTTTTGCTGTTGGGGGAACCCCCGGAAAGAAGTGTATCAGAGCTAAGTGTAAGAAATGCGAAACCGAAGTAGTAGGGTTGGTAGCTAGACTGTGAAAGCATGCATTCTGTAAACATCAAGAAACACCTGACTCAGATTCAGGCATAAGTGGTAAAATAAGTTGGTTTATCAGGTTGAGGGTACATTTTGTACATAAATAGCAATAAAAATTCTAAGCACATTATATATCAGTTTTATTTATATTAACACATCTGTAAATTAATTTGTTTATTGACTAAGTGAAGATTAGAACCTGGGATGTGTACTGATAGGTACACTTGGAGAACTCAAATCACCACAATACATTTAAAAAAAAACTTACGATCGTTTCACTAACCAAGTTAGCGTCGTCAGAGGATAAACAATTATATCTCAATTTTTCATCCTCAGATGACTCTGACTTGGTTAGTGAAACGATTGTCAGCCTTTTTAAAACGTATTGTGCTGATTTGGCTTAACAGTTTATCGACATAGAAAAAATGAAATCCACATATTCTATCTGAAATCAACCACCAAAATGTGATATTCAATTCATAAGATTTTCTTTCTAGATGAGGTGAAATTATGTCATAAGTAGATTTTAATTCTGAAGGTCAAGGAGGAAATAGTAGCAGCAGAAACGCTACTGTTGTATGTAATATACTACAGAATCTTACAATTGAATTAAAATACCGTATATAGTAGAAACAATGTACCATATTTTATCAAAATTACTTATTGTTTGATAATGTACAAAAATTTTTCGAAAATAAACTTTAAATGTTTCCGCGAAAACCGCTTTCCTATTCAACAAAGCTTAGGTTAATAGAAAATTGGGTTATTGAAATTTGAAGGATTTAATGAAAATTCCCTACCAAAACGCACTTACTGTGTCTCGATTTTTTTTAACTAAAGTGCATCATATTTCGATAAAAAATGCAATAATATAAGGGTGTTCGAAAAAACAATTGTAGGGATCACCAACGACTTATGGACCATCCTGTGATTGTCAAAATATTTTTATAAGATGCAGCCCAAGACATCCTATAATTAACGTATACAATTTTTTCCTCGTATCTTGTATAGTAACAATTATATTGAGCTTTACCGTAGAAATGCGACACTTTGTATATATCCAAACAGATAAAAACTGAAAGTAAACCCGGATGTGGGTTCTAGGGGGCCTAGTTTGCGCTCATTTGAATAATCTTGTCTAATTAGCTAAAACTTATAGACCGTTAAACCATAAACTTAACTAAAACTACCGCCAAAGCATCAGAAAAAGGGTCTATTTGGAATGAATTTTCTGTAAATATTTTAGTAAAATGAAGGACAATGACGGTTGATCCTGAAACTTAAGGGCTTGCAGAACACTCTTCTTGCAACATTTCCTTTACATAATCCGTATTTGTTTCATGTTCTTAGCAAAATGTTTCGAACTTTTACGTTTCAAATCGAGACTTTGACATTTTGAGGAAAATCCCAAATTTTGTATCTTTAAATGCCTATCACTGTTTTGTCTTTTAACTTACAGACCTAAATTTTGGATGCCCTTACTTTGTTATTTCCGGAGTTATAAATTTTTGCCGAAAACACAAAATTTTCCGGGAAAACCTGAGCCGATTTTCCTGGGTAATGAATTTATCGAAGCCACTTGCAAAAGGAATGTACTCACCTAATTTAATCAAAATCTGCCCATTTTTGAATTATCGGTGTGATACACACACACACAAATATATATATATATATATATATATATATATATATATATATATATATATATATATATATATATATATATATAATTTTTTTAAAGAAAATTCACTAAAACAAAGTGCCCATAGACTAATATTATTAAGTATATTTTAAATGGATTTTCAGTCCACTAAAGGTTTGTCACGGTGTCAATTTTAAACAAAATCAAAAAAGCCTGGACGCAGGAAGTGCGTTATGATAGTGAATTTTCATAAAAATGTTTTAAACAGCAAATATGTGTTTTAGTGAATTTTCGTAGAAAAAATTCACTAATGGAGAGATCCCGTCTTTTGAATTTTGAAAAAAAATTTGCAAATGAGCTAGAACTAGGACCCATAGAACCCATATCGGGGGTCAGTTTCAATTATGTTTATATATATATATATATATATATATATATATATATATATATATATATATATATATATATATATATATATATATATATATATATATATATATATATGTAGGTATCACACCGATAACTCAAAAAATAGTAATAAAAAAAATGTGCAACAATTTTTTTGAAAATAAACTTAAAATGTTCCCGAAAAAACAAGTTTCCTGGCCAACGAACCTTGTAGGTTAATAGCAAATTGAGCTTTTCAAATTTGAGGCATTCAATAAAAACTCGCTACCATAACGCACTTGCTGAGTCCCGAATTTATTTTCTTACAAACATGCATTATAATTTCGTGGTCGAAATTCCATACATTTAAGGTCAGCTCAGAACTGACACTGATAGGGGGAATCCGTGTGTCTAATTAAAAGAAATCATTGTTTAATCTATTTCAACTGAGCAGATTTTCCTGGTTAACGAACTTATCCAAGCCATTTGCAAAAGAAAGGTACTCACCAAATTTGATCAAATCGGCCCATTATTTTTTGAGTTATCGGTGTGATACACACACACACACATTTTCAAAAGTCGAGATCTCATTAGTGAATTTTTTTCAAGAAAATTCACTAAAAACCAAAATTATAGAAAAACATTTAAAAATTGTATCTTCGTCCGTAAGGCACCCAAACATCCACTTATCGTACCATAAGGTTACTTTAGTTAAATTAGCTTAGTTTGGTCTAAAGAATATGTGTTATGTGTACCTATGTATATAATAAGTACAACATTTCTGTGTATTTTTTTAACGATCTTTAAAAAAATTCTCATTAATTAACGAATTTTATGAATATTAAATATGTAAAATAAATTTGGACACTTATGTAACATATTTATATTATTTCAGAATAAGGAGGGCCTTATGCATATGTGGGTTCCAATAACGCTAGCTGGTTTATTTGGATATTTTGTGTCTCATTGTTTCTTAACAGTCTATGAGGTAAGTCACATTCTAGTCTACTTTACTCAAAAGAACAGACAAAGAGAAGTTTACCCTTTCTTAAGTTTTATTATGTTAAAATAATTGAAAGTTAAGCGAATAATATCTAAAGAGTACTATACAGATGGGCCAAACTCGATGGCGTATTAGAAGTATACAGTGAATGAAAGTAGATAGAAATCTGAAATTCAGTTATGTTCATAGGTGGTCAGAATCTTCATTTCGAAAATATTTTTTACACTGCGGTGTTGCCAGATCTATCCTTACCAGATACCAAGTTTGTTTTTTCAAATAAAACAGCCTGTATATTGTGACAGATTCCGATTCCTCGAAACATTTGCAACATTTTATCAAGATCTGTCCATTTTTTTTTTGAGTTATCGGTCGGAGATTATATATATATATATATATATATATATATATATATATATATATATATATATATATATATATATATATATATAAACACAGATCTCCCCATTAGCGTTTTTTTTTAAATTCGCTAAAAGGATAAGCACAAACAAATGTTAAAAGCTCAAGCGGGAACTTCTGGTCTTAAAAATTTTGTGGTAACTTCTGGAGAGACCAAGTCAATAAAAGCTGCTGAAACAACATTGGCTTTCCATACGGTCTGCCATCATCAATCTTATAAGTCCATGCATAGTCCATAATATACTTAAATCGTTTTTTGGAAACGATTTTTCAGAAACGCGAAAATGTTTTCCTTGTTCATTCTTTAATGTATGTTTTTCACACAAATATAGAAAAAAATAAACGTGAAAACAATTATATGGTGGAAACCATGGCAATTTTAGAAAATGTTTCTACTTTAGAAGAAAGAGCAGCTAGCAAATTCATACCTCTAAAACTGCGCGAAATTTTAAATGAATGCATTGAAAATGTTTAGAACGTGAATGTGGCCAACTAAAATTAGAGTTTTTTTGAAAGATAAAATTTGATTAGAAATGAATGTAAATAGTAGCTAGGCGTGTCAATTTCGCCTGGAACAAAACATACAATTTTAACTCAATATTTGGATAAAACAGAAAATTTAAGTTTTGGAAAGAGTAACGGTGTAATAGAGAGTGGTGGAAATGGATTGGTTTTAGTTGAATACAGAAAGAATAAGGAATGTTTTAAAATAAATTATTGTCTATTGATCAAAATTTGAAGTTGTTGTAGCTCGATTACGGGGCCTCAATCTGCCTACTCCCCAAATCTCGCCGGAGGTCGTCTGTGAGGTCTCAGTGTGTTCACAGACGATCTCCGGCGAGATTTGGGAAGTAGGCGGATTGAGGCCCCGTAATCAAGCTACAACAACCCAACCCACCTTTGTCCACCGCTCTAAGGAGTAGACAGATTGAGGCCTTAAGTGTCCTTACATATTTCCTCTACCTCTTGAAAATGGCTCCAAAACAGGAGCCGAAACGTCGAGTTTTCATAAATTCTGGACGCGGTTCAACCCGAGAACCAAGTATGTCTCACATTAAAGACCACAGAAATAAATAAATATATATATATATATATATATATATATATTATAAAATTTTGACTCTGATAAACACAATCTGCCTACTCACAAAAACTGCGCAAAATATTTTAATGCAAGTATTTCTGATGAAATGTTTTCACAGTTACTAAAAGGAGTCGAATATATTTTTGCAATCCCATCTCGCAATGCCAATGTGGAGAGAATATTTTAACTTATTGGTGCCCAGTGGACCAAAGAAAGAAATCGGCTGCTTTTATCTGCAGTGAAAGGAATACTTATGACTACTTATAATTTAAAAAATATGAGCTGTTTAGACATTTACGATTTTGTGCTCTTGCCAGAAAATGTAACTTTTGAATAAAATACAAAGCAGCGAAAAGTATCTGTAAAGTTATTCAGTTCTTTTTGTGTCTTGTAACTTGTTTTACTTTGTAAGTTTTAAGTTTTGTAAGATTGAATAAAAAATGTATTTTTTATTCTTGTTTTATTAGTAAAATGAAACTGGTATAATGGTAACCATCATCAATAAGTAGATAATGTGAAAAATGTTACTTTCCTAAAAAAATTATGACTGGAGGATTTTGTCCAGATTTTCTTAAAGGTTTGTTCTGGGTGGACAAACTATTCAAGGAGTAAAGATCCATCTTGTGGAACAACAAACAAGTTCATGATGTCTTAGAGGCACATAGGCTTGGAGTTTCATGAACTACTTGATAAAAAAAAATATTATAATATATTTTATTATACTTGCCTCTTTAAAACAAGCAAATGTTTTGATAAAGTGTTATAGAAATGGTGCAACTAAATTTATTAATGATTTCAGATGGCCATTGATACGATTTTCCTTTGCTTTTGTGAAGACTGTGAGCAAAACGATGGCGTCTCGAAGGAATATTTTATGTCAAAAGGATTGATGGAATTTGTTAACAATTCAAAGAAAGCTTTGGACATTTCAGATTTGCAACAGGGAAACAGACAGCAGGCTTGGCAAAAATAGTACTGTGACGTCTTCATCTTTCACTCATTCAGAATTTTAACATAAGAATGTAACTTTACAATTTTATGTACCCATTACATTAATTTCTTTATAAAAATAAGCTCTTTTTATATTTTTATATGTGTAACTAAGTGCATTAAATTTTAATATTTTTTGTAACTGTATTTTATTATTAGCATTAGAAGTAGATTCTAAGAGCTTCGGTTGTCCAGTAGTAAGAACGTGTAACTCTGAACCAAAGGGCATTGGGTTCGATTTCCGAGGTTCCCCTTTCACTTTTCCAGTATGTACTGTAAAATTGACATCCACCGAGGTTGTGGCATTGTGTTTGAACAAGTTGAATGTCTACACGTTCCGCCCTTCGGAGGGGGCGTAAATCCGTCGGTCCCGTGTCCATGCAATGTTGGGCACGTTAAAGATCCCTACCCTCCTTAAAGAAAGGCAGGGTTTGGCAAATGTTCTAGGATACTGAGGTGAAACTGCTCCCTAGCGTCGGTGATTGCCCATAGTCGCGGAAATAGATAGGCGTTGAAGTCCAAAAAAAGTTAGATTCTAAGTAGATGTAACGTCTATAACCATAAAATGACCTAAATATTAGTAAAGTATAAATTAAGCAACAAACTCACCCAGGTTGCGTTGAAAAGAGAAAAAAGAGCATTGTCAAAATAACAATTATCATCAGTCTACACAAAATCATGACACATTCACCAGCAGATTTTTTCATTTCATTGTAGCTTACACACTTTATCGATTGGGGCAGGCATTCCACAAGTTCTCCTCGTGGTCTGCCTGTTTTTCTTTTTCCAAGCATATCTCCTCTAAATATTGTTGTTAAAGTTATTAGGTTTCAGCATATGTGCAACAAATTTCACCACCTTCCATTCAATTTCTTTTAGCAACTATATTTCTTCTCTCCCCTGTAGCACACTTTTATTCGTTTTTCTCATTTTTATCCATATCTACATTTCAGAAGCTCTAAATCTTGTTATCAAAGTTATTAGCTACATATCCTGCTTACTCAGAGTCCAGAATTTGTTTACATACATGATAAAACTCTATAGATATAGTCCGGTCAATTTAGACATTCGAAGGTGCATAAAATCCCAACAAGCTGAAAATCAGTAAAATTGTTCAAAATATAATTATAAATATAATTTAAAAGTTCCCCATCATTCCCGTGTATGGAAAAATTTTATTCAAGGTCAAAAAAATGAGTTTTTCGCGATTTTCAGCAAAACGGTAAGTTTTATCATAAAAGTACCTCAGACAAAAATTAGATCATAAAATTATCTATAAAAAATGTATCGATCCTTTTTTTCCTACGAGCGACCGTTTCTGAGATAAAACGATTCAAAAAGTTGTTATCGTCATAATATGCACACGTTTCCACGCCACCTATGAGGTAGTGTACTTAGCGCGTTTTTTTTAACGTGGTTTTCCCAGTAGGCCTACTCCACGGGTCAGTTGTGATCCTGTTTAATTTGAAACTATTGCAAAATAACGGAAATTTTCAAAGATTGGAAAAGATAAAAGCGATGTAAATTTAAAAAAAAAGTGGTGAAGTTCATTCGCCTGATTCGTAACTTTCAAATTCTTGTTCTTCTTCTTCATCTTGTTCTTTTCCTGCTTCATCTTCATTTTGGATGTAAGTAAATTGCGTCAATAGCGATGTATCGCATGACACTTCGTTGGAATCAAACGAATCCACCACTGTTGATGATTTAACATTAGAGCACGACCAGCCTTGACAATTTGTGCATGCCAGAGAACAAAACAGTCCGACTTTTTTGTAACCACATTTAGCACTGCATCCCTTTTTGCAGTTGCAAAAAATTGTGTTCAGCAGTTTTTCCGGCGCAGGTGGGAGTAAAGTTTGAACTGGCTCTAATATATTGTTGACCAACTTCCAACCCCAGTCTGTAGGGTCTAGCTGATAATCAAGCCACACTTGAACTTGGTAATATATCTGAAAAAGATGTTGATGAGCAGCAACTGAGGTTGGAGGAAGACAAGCTAATTGAACTTGTTTTTTATTTTTAGTATTTTTAACGAAACATGCATAGCTTATTTATATTTTAAGTATAAGTTACAATGACCAATAGAAAAATATTTCAACATATATAACAACTCTAGAGATGTATATACGTGTCGTACTCATGCATATTATGACGATAACAACTTTTACAACTTTTTGAATCGTTTTATCTCAGAAACGGTGGCTCGTAGGAAAAAAAGTATTGATACATATTTTATGGTCTACAATTTTTGTCGCAAGTACTTTTATGATAAAACTCACCGTTTTGCTGAAAATCGCGAAAAACTCATTTTTTTGACCTTTGACCTTGAATTTAAAAAAATCCATACACGGGAATGATGGGGAACTTTTAAATTATATTTATAATTATGTTTTGAACAATTTTACTGATTTTCAGCTTGTTGGGACTTTATGCACCTTCACTCTCATTTTTTGGTCTAGATTGACCGGACTAATATGACTTGATGAACATTTTCCTTGTGTCACTCCTTTAGAGCGACACTTCATCTCCGCTACACACCAATAGGCGCGACTTTATAGGATGGAACGGCATTTTTTCAGTACTTAGTCTGGCTGACTCTGTGAAGCGTCCTCGGAGAGGCCAATGGAGGAATTGTCCTTTCTTATGCTCCGCTAATCCGATATTTTTTACAAACTATATTTAGGGCGAAAATAAATCATTGTAATTAAGATGACAAGCCAACTATTAATATTTACCTCTCTGCTTAATACTTAGGCACTACAAGATATTACATATAACACTAAGTGACAAAAATTCCATTGTATATATTATAATAGGTGGCTTTACCTAATTGCATAGCAATATTTTGAGGTTTGGTTTAATTTTAAATTGTTTGGGATTTTTGATTGTAAGAAAGATGCCTAAGTCACTAGATACAACTAAATTTAGTTATGGGTAAATTACTGTTTTTGGAGGCGGTGTCAATGGTTATAAATCTGAATTACAGGGTCATCGCACTAAAAAGTATGATGAAGGATAGAGGTATGTTTGGGTTATTGCCAAAAAAACCATTGACATACGATTAAGTTCATTTTTAATTGAAAGACATTTTGACTAAAAAGAAAACCACATTTTAATAAAGTTTTATTTTACTATTGCCAAATTAAAAAACTATCTTTGACGACACCCGTGGCATATCGTTGGGCCGACAGTTCTATGGGTCGACAGCTCATTTAGACGATACTACAATAGAGCGGCGATTCGAGCGATAATACCGCTTTTTTCAATATTTGTCTGGCCGACTGGCTGAAGCAATTTGTTTCCTTCTATAAAGCCTAATATTGATATATGTTTCATATTTAGTTGCAAAACATGACATATAAGCGAAATTGAAATAAAAATATCAATTTATATCCGGGGCAATACACACTCTTTGTATGTTTAAAATGGCTTACCTAATTGCATAGCAATATTCTGAGGTTTAGTTTGATTTTGATTTTTGTTTTGCTTTAATATAACATTGTAAAAAAAGATGTTTAAGTTATTAGATACCAATAAACATACTTATGGATAATTAATTGTTATATATGTAAATATATATGAAACTTAATCCTGACTCGCCTTAATGAAAAGTTCATTCTTTAATAAAAAAAATCGATTGATATAAGATTTAGGTATTCCATATTTTAATTACAAAAATGTGATTTAAAGTGAAGTCACATATTAATTATTAACCATTTATTTTCATGAAAGTTATTTTTGATGGCATCTACTTTTTCACATTTTATAATGCATAGTTGCACAATTGTTTGAAAATTTATGGTTGGGGGCATAAGGTTAAGTACTTCTTTTTTTATAAATGTATTTAGGCAATGAAGAAAAAATAATTGGAAATTGGTCCTGCCATTAAAGTTATTTGTGTAAAAAATATATATTGAGTTATATATAAATAAATATACTTATGGTTAACTGGTTGTGTTTGCAGAAGATATAAATAGTTGTAAGCCTGAATTACAATGTCCACACACAAAAACACTATGGAGAATGACAGTCAGTTCTGTTATTGTCGTAAAGAAATCGAATGATTGTCTTTTTTAGTGAATTTTCATTAAGAAAATTCACTAATAGAGAGGTATCGATGGTGAGACTTTTGAAAAATTTCTTCAAATGAGCGCGAATTTGGTCCTCTAGAACCCATATCCAAGGTCGGTTTTGATTTTTATATGCTTATATATATATATATATATATATATATATATATATATATATATATATATATATATATATATATATATATATATATATATATATATATATATATATATATATATATATATATATATATATATATATATATATATATATATATATATATATATATATATATATATATATGTATCCAACTGATAACTCAAAAAATACTTGACCGATCTTCACTAAATTTGGGGATTACCTTGATTTTGTTAATGGCTTGGATGAGTTCGAAGATGAGCACCGTAGGTTTAATTTTTTGTATAAAAAATGTAAAGGAAATTTTTAAAACGCAATATTTTTTTTGTTTGAAGTACTGCAGTGATTCAAATGAAAATTTGCACATATAAGGGAGATGTCAAAATAAAGTTGGTAACCAAATTTCAACTTAAATGGTCCACGAGGAAAGAAGTTGTTCGAAAATAAAAAAATGTGTAAGAAATAAATAATGTGTAAGGAATAAATAATCTACGACATCAGTTTGAATTGCATAGGCATTTCGCACATGCAACGTTGACAAGGATAGTTAGAGTATTAATGTGTTTTTTATTACTTTAGACCCGAAAAATGTAAATCGTGGAAGCCAGACAACGGTAGTTAAATATAAATAAGCAGGGTTGTCAGATATAATAAAAATTATGTTAGTATGAAAACATATGGACCTAACATATTTTTTTTAAAATTATTAATGACATAATTCAAACAATAATCGCGGTACAATAACCAAACATTTTGAATTACCAAATCCGTATCATATTTTAAATTAAAACGTATTTGTTACCAAATCCGTAACATATTTTAAATTAAAACGTATTTGTAATTTACAACTTTCTTTTTATTTTCTTAAGTATAATTGAAGACGGGGATGTAAGATATATGCCCGGTTTCACAAACGCTGGTTAAAGTGCCGGTTAGTTAATCCTCCGTTAACGTTAATCAATGATTAAATATTGGCGAGCGTTTCACAAAGCATTTTTAACTCTCGGCTAACCGGCCATTAGCAGTTGATCCAACTTGGCAACAATGCAATACGTCACTGCTTCGGTGTTTGACAGTTGAAAGACAGCATGACAGCATTATTTGTTATCGTTTGCGGTAACGGGTTTTGTGAATTGTGTGATATTTGTGTGTTTAATTAATTAGTGATCAAAAAATGGATAATAAAGATAAGAAAAGGGGCAGGGGAACTAATTATTCTCCAGAGGAAAAAGAAATCCTGATGGATTTAGTGAAACTGTAAGTTTGAGTATCCCTACTACATTTATCACAGTAATTTGCCGCGAAATATAGTTGTTATATGTTATACTTTTATAATGTTTTATTCTGGCTTTGTTATTAGTTATTTATTCTAGTTTTTCCATCCTTCATATGTCCTACATCCTTTTTTCACACAAATTATAAGTTTAGAAAATGCCCTTAACCTTAAAATGTTGACCAGGATTTTATGAGGTTAAAATTAAATCTGTAGTTATCTTCTTACTTTTTCGAAAGTAACATTACCTCAAGTAAACTTTTCTGATCATAATGTTTTATATTAGCTTCCAGAAGTACCTAAAAGCTTTTTACTTATAGCACAAGCATTCCTGTGTATTATAATCATACAAGTGACAATTTCCATATAAAAATCATTTTTAATTAACCCACACCTTCATTTTCTGTATCACTATTAAAAAATAAAGGAATAAATGAATGTGTTGTAAATACTACACACAAATCAAAAATGTATTCCCTTCCTGTTAAACGTTTGATATCCATAATTCACCTCCTATCCTTTCCACATCCCTTATGTTTTTGTTTTAGCTACAATAACAAGATAGAAAATAAGAGGACAGACCTTGGAACCTGCAAAGAAAAAAGTGATGCCTGGCAGCACATCACTGTCCAGTTTAATGCCCAGGTGAGAAGCGATAGCCGTTCTCAACAGCAGCTAAGGAACTTATATGACAACTTGAAAAGGAATGCTCGAAAGCAAATGGCTACAGAAAATGTAAGTCTATTTTCGGTACAGTTATCAACATATTTATTAATTACAATTTTTTTACTAACAGAGACAGCGCTATGAGGACCTAGGTGTGTCAAGAGAAGAAGTGGGAAAACTTCAAAAAGCAAGCTGCATTGGAGAAGGTAATTATATAACCTTTTTGAATAAAAAAGTATAGTAACTATGTAGTAGTTAGAGTTATTTTTGCTTATACTGGGGCGAACGAAGAACGAATATAATTTTATGTTCAACCATATTTCATTATTTTTTATAATCATGCCTATATTTCTTAGATAAACACATAGGTGACATATACCCACTTACATAACACACGTGTGCGTATGGTTATAGATAAGCCATAACTAATTTATAATTTACTTGTAGAAAGAACTGCAAGAAACTGGTGGTGGTACCTGTTCTACCACTCTACCGGATGTTGGCAGTCAAGTATTGGGTTTGCTTGGGGACCAAGTAAAGCCTTTAACAAATCCTGCTGATAGTGCTGCAATATATTTTGGTAAGATCATTTGTATTCAAATGTAATATAAGTTGTTAGTAAGTAAATTATATTTTGATAAAAACCGATGTGGGATAAAAGCTTGAAGTTTTATTGTTTTTTCTAAAATAATAATCATATATACCTAATATACCTTAGAAATGTACTGTGAGATTCCCATACTTTAATGATTACATACAGTTTTTCTACTGTTCTAATTATTTTACTAGCAAGACAGGTCCTTACCTAGTTTCGTCAATAGTTGTTGATTTTATAGTTTCTAACAAAATTGTAATTTATCATCATAATACAAAACTTAAAAAAACAGCATATTATGGGCAAGAATATGTTTTTTTTACAATGAATCAACAATAGCTAAAAGCCAATGTATTTTTGCTAATATGTAAAATGGAAGGTACCTTTGTTTTAAAATATCAAAACCACTTTTAAGGTCGGCTTTTTAGTAAATTTTTATTTTAAAAAATTCCTCAATAGAGGGGTATCGATGGTGAGATTTTGCAAAAAATTTTCTAATGGGCGCGAATTAGAACCCATATCTGGGGTCAGTTTCCATTTTTATATGTTTATATATATCCAACTGATAACTCAAAAAATAATTAACCTATTTCGAAGAAACTCGACAGGTGCCTTTCTTTTATTTATGGCTTGGATGAGTTCGTTAGCTAGGAAAATCGGTCAAGGTTTTCCGGGAAAATTCAAAATGCTGACTTGCAAAGAAAGCAAATGCTGCAGCAGCATAAAATACAAATGAACATTTATAGGCTACAGTTACAAAAATTAAAGCAATAAAGTCTGCTTAGTTTTAAATATTTGTTTTCTTGAAAGATTGTTGATATTTATTTTTAATTTCCATTTATACATTTAACTTACAATAATGTGTATAACAATTTAATTTAACATTGATATGATGACACATAAATCCAACAACTCCTGTATGCCACCTTAGTTATGTATGGTATTATAATATTACATTATGATATGTTTTAATCAGAGAACACCTCTGAAGATAAAAAAATTATATATAAAGTAACTACAACTATATTAGATTAAATTGCAACTAAATTAGATTAAATTACAACATATTAAAGAAAAAAGAGCATGGTCTCACAAAAGCAGTAAAAATTAAGCACTGAAAGCAAAACCTATAGAATAGCAACACATTGTTTTATCTAGAAAATAAATCTTATATTTCCAGTATGTATTAGGCAGAGGACCCTAGAAATTGATTGTTTCACTTGATTTGAAGAAATTGAAAAACTAGCACATCATGTTGGAGTATATTATTTTATGAACTCAATTTATTAGCCTAATTTGCCCAATCGACTAATTTACCTTACGTAATGAAGAAAAGCGATCTTTCCCTTGGGAGATGACAAACGTTTAATAAAAATAACCAAAACGCTTGGTATAACTTCACGCAAGTATACTTTGTTAGGTTGAAACACAGTGTTTCGGTCTCACAGTTATTATTGATGAACGTAAGATACCTATATATTAAAAAGTCTAGACACAGCAACATGATCTGACAGTAAACATTTTTTTTATTTAAAGCTTATAACTTTTGTTCTTGTAACATAAAGATCTAAATGTTGGTGTATAGTTAACTTTTTATATCGTAAACCTTAGTACCAAAATTGGTTGACATAGCTTTTTTCTTTCGGAGATACGAATTTTTTCTGAAAGAAAACCCAAAATTTTCTCAGAAAACCTGGTCCAATTTTTCTGGCTAACAAACTTATCCACGCCATTTACAAAAGGAAGAAAGGAAGGTACCTGCCAAATTCTTTCAAA
The DNA here is from genome assembly GCA_964006375.1 of Tillus elongatus. Classification (NCBI taxonomy): domain Eukaryota; kingdom Metazoa; phylum Arthropoda; class Insecta; order Coleoptera; family Cleridae; genus Tillus; species Tillus elongatus. Next base: position 78,939,516 of record OZ023263.1, on the reverse strand, counting down.
ATGGGCCCATATTTTTTTGAGTTATTGGCGTGATATATATATATATATATATATATATATATATATATATATATATATATATATATATATATATATATATATATATATATATATATATACATGTATCAAAACTCAAAGGTCGTGATCTTCCCATTTGTAGATTTTTTATACAAAAATTTACTGAAATGAAGTGCATACTGAAGTATTATGCACTGAAATCTCCAACTTAAATACAGATACATTTGTTCATCTTTAAAATAACCAAAAAATAGCTAGGAGACTTGAAATACTGAGACTGAGCTTAAAAGTTCAGTATATCCTGTGAAATTTCATCGTGTTTCCATTATTTTTACTTGTCATACCTAACCCTGTAAGTACCTTGCTATTATATAATATTATATACCATATAACTAATTATTTTGAAACACGGTGTTTACAAGTGTTCTTCTTACAGAATCATTTTGGTGTGTTGTTGTTGTACTCTCCATGCCTTGATTGAAGACATCTTGAGCAGACACAGCTTCACCAAAGACATCCTCAGGCAGTTCTTCGTCATCAAAATCAATTGCCAAGTTATGGAAAATACAGCAGGCCACTATAACTCGTAACACCTTTTCTGTCTGTAAAGCCATACCATGCTGAAGGCAAGGAAAGCGACGTTTCAGTACTCCAAAACACCGTTCGATGGTATTCCTTGTTTTGATGTGAGCTGCATTATATGCTATCTCGGCATGGGTCTGTGGTCACAATATGGGTGTTAATAAATATCTCCTACATGGGTATCCACTATCTCCGAGCAGGAAGTTGCTCCCATATAAACCCCTCTCAAAATCAGATGGCAGTGGAGAATCGTTAAATATAGTGCTGTCATGCACTGATCCAGGCCACCTAGCAATGGCATGCATTATCTGTAAATTTTTATTTATTATTATTTGTGTATTTATAGAAAAAAAGCCTTTTCGGTTTCTGAACATTTCTGAAATGTCTCCCCCAGGTGATTGTATCTTAATGTGAGTACAGTCAACTGCACCTATTACACAGGGAAATCCCGCTATTGTAAAGAAATCCAGCACTGTTTTTTGAATTTCTTCTTGTGGCATCTTTATAAATCTTTCACTCATAGAAGAAATTTTAATAGTAACTTTATTAACTATTCTGCATACTGTGGCCTTCGACACATTAAAAATGTCACCAATCACCTGCTGGAAGCTCCCTGTAGCATAAAACTGCAATGTAATGAGCATTTGATTCATTGCTGTCAATGCCTTATTCCTGTTAGTTGCTGGTTCTAGGTCAGGTCCAAAAATGTGAAGCAGCTCCATAGTGGCTTCTTTAGAAAAGCGAAAACGTTGCTTAAACTCAATATCATTATATATTTCAAAGGGATTAGTTCTTTCCCTTATAAAACGAATCCTTCTTGGCGATTCTCCATCAGAAAGTGATGACAAAGATGTATCAGGTATTCTAAAATATAAAAATATATAAATAATTGTAAGAAAATGCATATATTTTAGTTAAATATATATTTCTAATCATGTTTTGTTTCATTTTTATGTATATATTTATCGAATTTTGCTTAGAAACAGACATGAAATTTTGTAAAGAGAATCTGTCAAAATTGAGTCAAAAGTGTTTACTTTTGCAATTATCTTGGTATAATTATTCATTATGAACATAATTTGATATAATTTAAGCAATTACTTACCTTATTTCTTAAAAATCTGTTAAAATTGCAATAAAATTGATATTTATGTTGAAAACAGCAAACCTCAAATGTCAAATAGCAAATGACATTGCCATAGAACAACTGCTAATCGATACTTAACCATCGATTAAAGTTAATCGACCGTTAAGCAAGTTTAACGGTCGATTAAGCCTTAATCGACCTTTGTGAAACACTTAACGGGGGATTTTGCATATTTAACGACCGATTAGTTAATCGACTGGTTAGTTAACTTTTGTTATCACTAATCGGGCTTTGTGAAATAGAAAATACATTTTAATCAGTCGATTAAGCCTTAACGGACCGTTAAATATTTAATCGAGCTTTGTGAAACTGGGCAATAATTTTCTCTGTTAGTGGCCTGGGCTGGAATAGTATACGCATGCTGGGAGAGTTTCGAACGGCATGGTATTCGTTGATATGTGGTTGGTTGCATAGGCTCGAGGTCCGTAGATAGAATCGTAAGAATCACGTTCAATTGATGTCTGGCAACAAGGTACGATCATGCTGTCACTTGTCACTTGCGATGTTTAAAATTCAACCTGTTGCCGTACAAGAAAATTCATTTCATTGCTTTTATTCGCATAATTGAGATAACTGTAAGAAATTGAGAGATATCCTACATAGATTGCATGGAATAGCCGCTTTGCTGGACTACAATAGGTTGAGTTAACAGGTAACCTATACAGGACTCACTCGACATCAGTAGTGTCTAATTAAATCGAGGCACGATAACCCTCAACAAGAGGTAATGTAGACTTGCGAATTTATTTTTTTATATCTCTATATCCGATGTTTCGCATTTTACAGGGATGTAGTGTTAGGCAATTGAAGTCCTTGCTTTCACCTAAAGCGGCGTGGTGTTTGGCAATATCTAGTGTTGTGTAAATAGAGGCAATTTCTATTGTTGGGTAGCCTCTGGATGTTTTATGGTGTGTATTTCATTGTTTCTGGTTTTAAATTAATGGTCCAATTACGTATGGTACAGAGTCACAAGCATGGTATGGTAAGGAGACCATCTTTGGATTCATTTGCAGGTCGTAGTGGTAATCGATTGTCATAGTTGTACTTCCAGACAGTCGAATGTCAACCGAGAGATCCAAGGCAGGATATAGAGTTTATGGTTCAGATAAGTTGTAGCCTGTATGCTTATAAAAGACATATTACTTTTGACCCTTTTAACGGCATTTATGAATATAATAGCTTCCTTTTGACTGGTCATTAGGGTGATTAGTAGATTACGTTGCTATTAACAGACAGATAAAGGTATCTTGAGAGTTTGCAATGCTTCATGTTTATTATTTGAGCTGTCTGAAGCTTACATTGATATAATTGGTCAGAATTTTGCGTAGGTGACTCAGTAATTATTAGGATATTTTTACCAAGGTGTACAGCTTGCTTCACATACTATACAGAGTGATAATATTATTTGAGCTAGATATAGGATCTTAATACTGATATTTTTAAAGCGTATGTGAACTACACATATACACGTTTTGTGGTAGCTTCTTGATTTTAATGTAGTGATACTTTTTGCTAACTAATTATACAGCTTGTCTTGTCATTGATATCCATATAATTGATAGTAGTTTTTTATAACTGGAAACCATACAATTAGTTACAGCGTAGGATATTTTGTTAACCAGATTGGTTACGGTAGCTTAGATGACTCTCAATTTGCTTGCCCTAATATTTGAAGGTGTATATATTCATCGTTGACTCATTGTGTGACCTATTATAGTATCTGATTGTGTTTTTAATACACCAGAATGTTATTATATTTCTTTTTTGTACTTTGTGTTATATTTAGTCTGCATTTACTCTCTCATCCCCGAATCAGTGATACTGTTTTAACTAGTGTGTATTTGCTGCTATATTAGCCCTGGGATATCGGACAAGCGAGCATAAGTTTATGTGTATGTGTCATATATTATTTAGGAGGATCTAATGGTTGCATATTTATGCCACTTACATGCACCCACGGGTACTTTCCTCTTTCAGGTTAATGTAAGTTACAACATTTTAATATCCAGTCCTGCAGAGTTTTTGTCATGGGTTTGACGTCCGACGTATCTCCCAGGTTGGTTTTAGGTACAGCTACCAGTGCAGTTCAGCGAGTTCTTGATTATAGTTGGATTGCAGGTGATTAAGGAGAGGTATTGTGTGATAACATCTTACTTTAATATCCGGTACTGGGTGTAAAACAATCAAGTGGCGCCCCCTTTATCTTAACATCGTGTTTAAGGAACCCACGGCCTACTCCACTGTCTAAAGGCTGCCGGCCACCTAGAATACCGGTAACTTTACTCTATATTTCCAATAGATTATAACGTTGGTTGTGTTTGAAGTTTAATAGGTAGGTTATAGCCGAGAGGGATTATATAAACAATTTGGGCGGTCACAAAGTATGCAATGGCTGGAAATTTTTTTGCGCTATGAGGAATGTCTCTGAATGTAACTCAAAGTTAATAAGATGTTCACACTTTGAAAAGTGTTAATCGATAAAACACTAGAAATCAGGTTATATTTTTGTTCCATAATTACCTCAAATATTTTGTTTTTCTACCTAGTTCAAACTATTTTCTTCATTGATATCTTCTATTCCATCTCAAACAAATCGTTTCTGTGGAGTTCGAAGTGAAACATTTCTCTAGTTTGTTTACCTCTGTCTTGTAAAATATGTTTACATTTACTGATGAAATCCAATTTCCTTTTCCGAACTTACTTTTGCATTCCTTTATAGCATATGTTATAAAACCAATTGTATTTGCAGTAATTTATAAATGCTTCTCTTCTAACATATCTGATTACACAGATAACCATGATTACATAGAAATTAAATCTACTTTGCAAAGTATACAATGGCTAGCAATGATTTACCACTATATATCATATCTCTGAATATAACCCAAAGCTTAATAAAACTGTTTCAATTTTGAAAGGCATTAAATGACAAAATACTAGAAGTCCGATTATAGTGTTTCTTCATAATTAGTACCAATGTTTTACTTTTCTACCTGTTTCAAAATATTTTCTAACTTACAAATGCTTCTGTTATAGCTAATATGATAAATTATACGACAGTGATCACAGAAAAATATTTCCTCATACATACACATATGGTACCAGAACAGTTTCTAGGCGTGACAAACAGCTTTGCCAAGGGGTCCATTAAGTCCTGGATCAGAAACGAACATCAGGTGTACTGGGCAGACCAGGGCTCACACACGGGAAGTCAGTAATTGAGAAATCCAATTTAAAGAGAGCTGTGGAGCTGCTAAATCTTAGCAGAGGACAGCTCAGAAACATCACAAGACTCTTGACGGTACACATGGCCGTCAAGAAACACTTGCATAAAATGGGGCGCTTCCAGGGGGACCTGGCGTGCAGACACTCCCGCTAGGGGAAGGAACCAGCCCAGCACATCTTATGCGAGTGTAAAGCTCAGGACCGCAAAAGACTGCTCTACGATGAGTCTAGACCGGAGACAGGGCAATATAAAAATTCAGCTTGCCAATTACTGTGCAGACTAGTTCAAGGCGAAGTGATTTTTGGAATGTGTAAAGTAGAAAAGACAATGGGCATGCACAATAAACCAAAGGCTGCGGTGCTATGACGCAGACGACCCCTAAGGGAGAAAAAAATACATATACAACGTAGTGCATTTGACAAGGGTTTGAAAATACAAAATTCAGACTTTAATATAAATTATATCTTAACATATATTTTCCTAATTTGAAAACCATATTGCCACAGAAAACTGAAAATCATGTGGTAACACTTTTATATAGTTAGTAACAATGATCTGTTTTCTTAAATCAAAAATATTTCCTATTCTGAAAAACATAATGCCACAGAAAACTGAAAATCATGTGGTAACATTTTTAATATTTAGTAGCAATGATCTATCTGTTTTCTTAATTCAAAAATATTTAATTTATACATTATATTTGTTTTCTATGGATGTCAATATTTTGTTTATTTCATTACAACATGTGGTATAATTGCTGATGAATATTGTGCATAATTGACTGCTGAGGCCATAAAAAAATTTTTAGACGTAGTAGGCAAAGTAACACAATCCATATAATGCATATGTAATATATAAAAATTCACTAAAAATTGTTCGTGTAATATTTTATATGTTTATATATTCTTCTATAATAAAAAATAAAAATCCATGTTGTTAAAAAAAGATACAAGTAAATAATTTCAAGCATTTTAAAATACTTTGGTTGCTTGTTTAGTGTCACAAATAAACTGTTTAGCTGCTATAAAGGGTAATATCATTTGCATGTCCATTTTGAGTGTACTCTACATCATTGAGTAAGAAAACAGTATTGCAAATATTAAACTTAAAATTTTTGTACAGGAAAAAATGTAAACTGAAGAAAAAAAAGTTAATATCCATAAACTACATATTTAGAATAAAGATTAGCATAAAGTTTTCCAATAGTCCCTATTTCATTTTATAAATATTAACATATTTTTTGAAAGTAAAAATGTTTAAGAGATAAGAATTTTATAGAGCCTCGTTGATCCAGGGGTAAGAACGTGTGCCTCAGAACCAAAGGGTACTAGGTTTAATTATTATTTTTTTCGCTTTTCCACTCATATTTACAGTTCCTTTTCCTCGCCCTACACCCTTATCAACTCCTGGTCCTGTAACTTTTTTAGAGGTTGTTTATAAGAAATGTTTGTTGTGGGTTATGCACCTAGGAGAATCCTCAGCATGTTTCGGAAAAAAATTCTCAAAACCCTCCATGAGGTAAACTGCTAATTTACCAAATTTATTTTATATATATATATATATATATATATATATATATATATATATATATATATATATATATATATATATATATATATATATATATATATATATATATATTTCATTTTGTGCTGTTTAGACAAATTAAATTCCCGATTGTCACTTATTTTGTTTATTTTATTAAATTAACCCACTATAAAGATTTATCTAGAGATCTTGTATTTTATTTGTCCCTTTGGTAGTACCTTTCTTTTTATAAATCAAACATCTTAATCTTATGAAAATTCACTACCATAACGCACTTGCTGCGTCCCGAGTTTTTTTATAATGAACAAAATAAACAAGGAGAAAGCTGTCTTTTCTATTATTTTTTAATGTTTAATTGCTGCAAATATATTTGTCAAAATTTATTATCGAGGGCGAAAGGTTATATATGCCTCTTTTAAATAATGTACATAATAAACAAGGTAAGACTGTTCTACATTTTTTTTAATGATTATTGTCTGCAAATATATATATATATATATATATATATATATATATATATATATATATATATATATATATATATACATTAAATATCACCTTTATTAACTAAATTATAATTCTTATTGCAACCCCAGAACTACCATCGGGAAAGGCCGAAGTCTAGCAGAGCTATTCACACTCAACCCCAACCGTCAGTGGAACCAGACCACATTATACGCAACTGTGAATCTTCAGCAAAGAAAAAGAAAAAAGTTAACACGTGAATCTGAAGAAAAATCTAAATTAAAAAATGCCTAAATTTCTGAGGACTTGCAACTAAAGGCCAAAACTGAAACTAAGAATGGAACCACCCAAAACACACTAGCATCGATGCCCACCACATGGAAACCAACCTCTACCTATTGATTGTTGACCAAAAACAATTCTAATTTTATACTTAAGTTTGTTAATATTGAACAATTTAAATTCTTGAAGTAGTCGCTTATACAAAGAAATAGATCGATACATAAAGCTGCGTGTAAATATGTATGGCTGTCCGATGATGTGGTAAAACAAAATGTTCGTTAAATCTAGTAGATCTGGGATGAACGCGTTTATGATGTGTAAACTTCTGTCTGAGAAATGAAGGTGCTACAGGGCCATTTACAATTTTATGTGTAAAAGCTCCTAAATGTAGTAGTCTTATAGAGTTCATATTAAGACATCTGTCCTCTTGTATTTTATATGTAATTGGATCATGCTTTATGACCCCATATATTAAATGGTCGTAGCTTGTTTGTACTTTCTTCACTCTATCCTTATTAAATTGGTTTAGACAAGAACCATAAATGAAATCACAAAAAATGAAGTGTGACAAGACAAGACGCTAAGCATAACAACTTCCTCGCTTTCTGGTCTAGTAAGAATCTGTTACAATATAGAAGCCTCAAGCTAGAGTTAGAGTATGATCTTTAGATCATCTTCAAACCTTAAGTCACTATCTAAAATAAGTCCCAGATTCCTAGCCTTGTTCGTGAAAGGAAGTAGAACATTGTCAATATGAATTTTAAAATTTTGGATAACAACTTGTTTGTTGGTTTTATTTGCAAAACATGTGAGTTGAAATTTGCTCGGATTTAACATCAAATTATGTTTCAACATAACCAAACCAACTATTTTCCAACACTAGTATCAACTAAAATATTTATCTCCCTCTTACTAAACGTCCATAGAACTATATTCCACTATTCGCCTTCTATGATCGCTTCTTATACACCAACACTTACTGCTGACTCGCTTTACTATGATCACTTATTCTACACCGCACTAATTCAATACTGAACTCACTCTTTTTTTTTTGATACAGGAGGGGGAAATTCTCATGCAGACCCCATTCACGGCCCCGTAGGTGCCTTGGGATATCGAGGTACTGTGAGACTGTACTCACTAAAACCCCCTCCCTGGGAGTACCGGACCTTAGTCCATACCTCCGTCGGAAAGATAACACACAATGACTTTTTGGGTATGAATGTTTCCATTCTGTTTTTGCCGCGGGGGCGTTAGCGGGTATGTACCGTTCGTCTATTTATACTCTCCATGGAGATTCTAGACCTTCTACACTTTTCTACATCTGTCTAGAAATATCAATACAGAGTGTTCGCTGTTACCAACATACTACAACTGACCATAGAAGTTACAAAGTCCATAAAGTTAATTCTCATAGACAAATGTGACAATATGTTATGAATACTTTTACTACTGCAGAAACTATTTTTCGAAACCAATGGCATTTAAGTTAATCGTAAGTATTTTTTCTGGCTACCTTTAATTTAATACATTATTTAGAATGCACCGATTTTTTTAGAATACAACGACATTATGTAATTAAATAAATCTACGGTGAATTTGCAGATGATCTCCAGAGCAATTTTAGATAACTTACATACACCCTGATAGTGTTCTTACCTTGTGTTCCATTGTCTTTGCTGAGTTATTTAAATTTAAAGTTTTTTACACATTACACACTTTTTAAACAATTTCTCAATAAGGTTCTATGCTCCATGACACCCCTTCCTCTCCTAAACATTACATTTGACATCAAGTTCACATTGACTTTGGCAATCCCTGGAATATTCTAAACACATGCACTATTGGCTTCTACTGCCAATCTATCACTTTGCTTTCAGTGTATTACGCCGTTAGTACGCGTACTCGTTTAGACGGTTTCTTATATATTCATATGTTCACGGACGTTATTTTTGAAATTATGCGTTGTTTACTTTGTTCTGTCAATGACCATTAGTGTTGTAGTGGTTTAAGCATGCATGTATCGCTAGTTCCGCACGAACGTTTTTTTTTTTTTTTTTTCAAAAATCTTTTCAGAAACACGTTTAAACCCCCCCCCCCCCCCGGATGCACAAACCACAAGAAAAATTTCATGTTCAGAGCCCCCAAGGAAGTTACGGGAACAGAGTATTAATCTATTCAAAACTCCTTATAGCGTGCTTTTGAAATTTAACCACATTAGTAAGGTTAGAAAATTTCTTACCCAACCGTTCATAGCTCATAGTTTATATTTATTACCATCCATTACTTACCATTGCTATTTGCTATTATATGGGAGATATATCGTTTCATCGCCTGTGGAGTTTGTAATATTTGAAACTAAAACTACTAGACTCAAAACTTTGATGCTTTAACTATCAATTTCCAATTATAGAATTTAAAATAACGTATTTTATTATGAAAGATACTGGAAAATTTAAATGAATAATGCACGACCGGGTAACGTACGCCGATGAATTAGGCTGTCGCTAAATCTAACTCTCCGAAAATATTTTACAGTGTTCCTATTCCTATTGTATAAATAACTTAGAATATAAATACACCCCTAGACTAGCTTTTAGCGATACCAATTTTACTTTGGCTTACTTTGCCGTTTTAACAAAATAAAAGACCTCCCTGAGGTGCTGTTTACACACAATCCTCCCAACTGAGCTGACCTGACCTGCCCTGACATCAGTTTGCCTCATTAACAGCTAAACGAAGGAAAAACCAACCAAGGTCATGTGAGTATAATATAATATTATTACGTTCTACGTGGTTCTGGATTTGTTGACGAACAAAACACAGCTTTTCAAACTACTAGTTTATTATAAGCATCTATTTTCCAACAGCAGTATCAACTAAAATATTTCTCTCTATTATTAAATATCCATAGAACTATATTCCACTATTCGCCTTCTATGATCGCTTGTTATACACCAACACTTACTGCCGACTCGCTTAGTACTCCATGACCACTTATTCTACACCACACTCAATACTGAACTAACTCTATGTACCGTTCGTCTATTTATAATTCCAGAGTGTTCGCTCTTACCAACACACTTTATAACCGACATCTGACCATAGAGGTAACAAAGTCCTTAAGCCTAATTCTCGGGGTTAAGGAGTCGCGGGCCAAAGGACTCCAGGGGGCAAGCTGAGGAAGTGGAAATAACAACATAAACTCCCGATGAAGCTTTCCCCAAGACCGTCATGCGCGGTAAAAATCCGCATCCTGCACGAGGTGACCCTGCTAATAACTAAACATGACGGATCTAGACAAGGAGGTCGAACTAAACTCCCCCAATCTACGGTGTCACGTGACCCGTGCCTATGGATGGATGGCACCAGGGCGATGGTGTCGTGAACGGAACCTCTGGAGTACCAGGCAACCCTCCAGAGTAACCCGCCTTGCACCACACAGGGGGTTCTGATGGTGTGGACAGTATTTCCCCCATTCTCGTGGGAACAACATGAAGATTATAAATACATATAAAACCAAAACCAATGAGGCTCGAGGAGTGGCTCCGGCTACAGACTTGAGCCTTGAGTCTATCCCGGAAACGGAGACGAGCCAGGGTGCGGCAGCGGACTCTGGAGGTCCCACGACCGGCGTAGATACGGGGGATCAGGGGGTAGCTTCGGCCAGAGACCTGTCCCCGACACCCAAGCTGGAGGCTGGGTCCCACCGGAGGGCGGCGAGCTCCGCGGACTCCGGGGGCCCCTCCACCAGTGAGGACTCTACTGTTAGAGTAGAGGGACTGCCCCGGCAGTCCAAGCGTCTTTCCGGGGCGCAAAGAAAGAAGCTCCGGAGGGCGCAAAAAATGGCGGCCGGGACCTGGACGGTCGAGAAACCTGTAAAGGCGCAAGAGGGGAGTGCGGGTCAGAAGAGGACGCGCTCGAACTCTAGCACGCCCACTACAGACAGACGTTCCAAAAGGGCCAGGGTGCCTGTAAAGACGCAAGAGGAGAGTGCGAGTCGGAAGACGCCGCGCTCTGGCTCTAGCACGCCTACTACAGACAGACCTCCCAAAGGAACTAAGGCCGGAACACCGGCGCAGACTGGCTCTTACAGGGAGGCTGCGGAGGGCCTCGGGATGGCGGTGATTGACAGACGCCATCCTGAGGTCACGCTAGACCAGGGGAAGGCGGACCTGATCCAGGCTGCGGTGGTAGCTGCAGTGGACTCTCTTCAGGAAGGGGAGAGCCCGCCTCAGTTCCACCGGACGCGCCTGACGGGGGGCATCCTCTGGATAACCTGTGCCGGCCCGCAGTCGCGGGACTGGCTGCGGAAAACGATCGGGGGCCTCGGTCAGATTTGGGAGGGGGCGGACTTGACAGCCGTCGAGCCCAAGGAACTCCCAAAGAGACGCAAGGTCCTCGTACGGATCCCTGACACCGTCCCGCAGGAGACGGTGATCAGCAGACTTAAGATCCAGAACCCTGAACTGGGGACGCAACACTGGTCGGTTCTAAGCAGGAAGGCAGAGGAGAAAGGACAGACGCTCGCCTTCTCGATCGACCCGACATCTTACAGAGCCCTTGAAGGAACCTCCTTCAAGGCATTCTGGGGCATGGGAAGGGTTAGCTTCCGCCCACTGGGGAAGCAATTAAGGGTTAATGGGACTTAGGTTCCTTCAGGTCAACCTCCAACACAGTAGGGCAGCCACGGCCGGACTACTAATGGCTCTGAGGAACACGGATGTGGCCCTCATCCAGGAACCGTACTCCTACAAAGGAGAGATCAAGGGACTCGGCGGAGCTAATGGAAAGCTCATCTACAGCAGGTCCAGCGAGAATCCGAGGGCCTGCATTTTTGTCAGGGAAGGGATAGAGTTTCTCCCTCTAATGAATTTCTGTTCCAGGGACCTGGCAACGATCAAAATCCGATGTGGAGGAGCGGATGGGCTGAGGGACATTACTGTCGCGTCAGCCTATCTGCCAGGGGACAGCACGGACCCTCCTCCACCCAACGAATTGGAGCAGCTGATGGTGGGTAGCAGAGCAGGTGGATGGCAGACCATCATCGGCATGGATGCGAATGCGCACCATGAGTTGTGGGGTAGCTCGGACACAAACTCTAGGGGTGAGGCACTTTTACAATTCTTTATGAAATTTAATTTAGACATATTGAATAGAGGTAATAAACCGACATTCGTCACAACACGGCGTGAGGAAGTTTTAGACCTAACAGTTTCCACCCAGTTTCTGGGTGACTTTGTTAAAAGCTGGGCTGTGTCTGGGGAAGTGAGTAGCTCAGACCACAGATACATCCGGTTTGAAATCGCCAAAGTCGAAAGAGAAACGGTATGGTACCGGGACCCCCGCAAGGCGGACTGGGAAGCCTACAGGGCAGACCTAGCTGTGGAACTGCGGGGGGTTGAGAGGGCCATAAGGGATTCAATAGACCTCGAGATTGCAGCAGTCCAATTGCGAGACGCAATTACCTCGGCCTATAACGCCAACTGCCCCCTGAAAATGAGGGTGTCCACCAGGAACGTCCCATGGTGGAACGAGGACCTCAGGCAAAGGAGGACGCAGGTTCGTAAGCTGTTTAACGCGGCCAAAAGGTCGGGAGCATGGGATGAATATAGACAGGCCCTATCGACCTATAACAAAAGACTGAGGGACGCCAAGAAGGAGTCGTGGAGGAGGCACTGCGAAGAAGTGGAAAACACGTCCGAGAGTGCTCGACTACACAAGATCCTGTCTAAGGGCCCTCAGACTAACATAGGCTCCCTTAGAACACCCACGGGAGGCTTTACAAGCTCGGGGGAGGAAACTAGGGAAATTTTACTCCAGACGCACTTCCCCGGCTGTAACATAATAAACCAATCACCTCCGGACTGGGAACACTCAGAAATAGAGGCGCCTTATAGGCGGGCATCTAGAGTAGACTGGACAGTCGCTAAAGAGGTGGTTACCTGGAGCAAAATCAGATGGGCCATTAACAGCTTTAAGCCATACAAATCGCCGGGATTTGATGGAATAATGCCCATCATGCTCCAACAGGGGATAGATATACTGGCGCCGGTGCTTACCCTCATTATGAGGGCCAGCCTGGCTCTGGGGTACATTCCGAGGGCATGGAGACTGGCCAGGGTTGTATTTATTCCTAAACCTGGGCGTCCAACAGACCAGGCAAAGTCCCTGAGGCCAATAAGTCTCATGTCCTTCTTGCTGAAAACAGTGGAAAAACTGCTCGACCGGCACATTAGGGGCGGTGTACTGGAAGCATATCCTCTACACTGCGGACAATATGCATACAGAGCAGGATTCTCAACAGAAACAGCACTGCACCAACTGGTGCTGAAACTGGAGAATACGCTGGAGAACAAGGAGGTGGCGCTGGGGGCCTTCCTAGACATAGAGGGGGCCTTTAGCAACACCTCGTTCGGATCGGTTCTGGCAGCTGCCCGGGAGCGTGGAATAGAGGAGACCTGCTGCAGGTGGATCGGTTCCATGCTCAGGGACAGGGCGGTGTTCACCTCACTCGCGGGAGGGACTCTGCTGGCGGGGGTCGCGGCGGGGTGTCCGCAGGGGAGCGTTCTGTCTCCCTTGCTCTGGTGTCTAGTCGTGGACGGCCTGCTGGGGAGGCTCTCGGGAGGGGGGTATGAGGTACAGGGCTATGCGGACGACATTGTCATCATAGTCCGAGGAAAGGTCACACAGGCAGTGTGGGAGCGTATGCAGACTGCACTGAAAGTGGTGGAAGGGTGGACGGTTGATCAAGGGCTCGGGGTGAGCCCCGAGAAAGCAACCGTCGTGCCGTTTACGAGGAGGAGGAAGTGTGAAAGCCACAGAACTCTCACTCTATACGGTAGGAGCGTTCCAATGGCCAGGGAGGTAAAATATCTTGGGGTCGTATTGGACTCTAAGCTAACCTGGAATGGTCACATTGGAAAAATACTGCGTAAGGCAGTCATGACCTTAGCCGTCACTAGGCGGCTATATGGAAAAACGTGGGGACTAAGACCTAGTATGGCCCACTGGCTGTACACAAGGGTGGTCAGACCATCGTTAACATATGCGGCACTGGTCTGGTGGCCTAAGGTGACACAATCCAGTGCCAAACAAAAACTAGGCAAGATCCAAAGGATGGCTTGCCTAGGCATCACAGGGGCCATGTCTTCAACCCCAACAGCCGCCATGGAGGTGTTGCTGGATCTACCCCCCCTACACTTCGTTATTATGGGAGAGGCCAGGCTAGGACTATACAGACTAGCCTGCAATGGTAGACTGAAGATCAACCCAGGCTTCAGGGGCCACTGCAAAATTCAGGAGATCGTGAAGGAACCCATGCTTGAAATGAGGTCAGACTTCGCGAGCCCGCGAATGTGCAGGGAAAACAACTTCACAGTGGAAATCCCTGATCGCGGGGCATGGCGGGAGGAGACACCGGGCATACCACGGGACGCGCTCGTCTGGTTCACGGACGGATCTGGCGGGGAGCGTGGGACGGGGGCAGGTGTTTACTCGGAAGGACCGAGGGTAAGTCACAGTATTTCCCTCGGAGCCCATGCAACGGTGTTTCAGGCCGAGATGTACGCCATCCTGCACTGTGTGCGGGAGAACAAGAGGAGGGGCTACACCAACAAGCGGATCCTCATAGCCACAGACAGCCAGGCAGCCCTTAAGGCACTAAGTAGCCCACGGGTAAATTCCTGGCTGGTGAGTGAGTGCCGAGACGAGACGAGCGACCTGGCTGGGCAGAATGAGGTGACCCTCATCTGGGTGCCGGGTCACTCGGGGGTCAAAGGCAATGAAGAAGCTGACAGTCTCGCAAAGAGGGGGTCAGCAGAACCATTTATGGGACCAGAACCGGCTCTGGGCGTGTCAAAGAGCACTGCCAGGGGAGCCATTAAGTCCTGGGTCAGAAACCAACACAAGGTGTACTGGGCGGACTGTCCAGGGCTCAGACATGGGAAGTCAATAATTGACGGACCCAGTTCAAAGAGAGCTGTGGAGCTGCTAAACCTTAGCAGAGGACAGCTCAGAAACACAACAGGTCTCTTGACGGGACACATGGCCGTCAAGAAACACCTACATAAAATGGGGCGGTTCGAAGGGGACCTCGCATGCAGACTCTGCGGCGAGGGGGAGGAATCAGCCCAGCACATCTTGTGCGAGTGTATAGCTCTGGACCGGAAAAGACAACTGATCTACGGTCACTCTAGACCGGAGACAGAGCAATATAAAACTTCACCCTACCAATCGCTGTGCAGACTAGTTCAAGGCACAGTGATTTTGGAATGGGTGGAGTAAGACTAGGGGTATGCACAATCAACCAAGGGTTGCGGTGCTATCGGGGCGGCAAGGCCGCGGACGAGCCCTGAGGGAACAAAAAAAAAAAAAAAAGACCAAGCCTAATTCTCATAGACAAATGTGACAATAGAATATAATATATACATTTCCTTCTTTTAGCTATTAATTAGGCAAACTGATGTCAGGGCAGGTTAGGTCAGGTCAGTTGGAAGGATTGTGTGTAAACAACACCCAAGTCTTTTATTTCGTTAAAACCAAAGTAGAATAGGTATTGCTACAAACTAGTCACTTGAAGAACACAAATCACCATAACACATTTAAAAGAATCTGACAATCGTTTCACTAACCAAGTTATAGCGTCATCAGAGGATGAATTATTTTGAATTCAGAAGAGAATGAATAATTCTGAATTATTCATCCTCTGATGACGCTAACTTGATTAGTTAAACGATCGTCAGTTTTTTTAAACATGTTGTGGTGATTTGGGTTCTCCAAGTGTGTTTATCACTGCTCATCGCAAATCTTTACTTACTAACGTTAAATATAAAACAACTTATATTTCAAGTTCTAACATAAATAACCATCATGCTGGGGACAAAGATGAGCTCAATAATTTTTAATCTTTGGTCACCACCCACAGCATATAATTGTTGTTCATCGTGCGCCAACAGTTGAATTGTTGTGCGAAAAAATCGTGACAACTCTTGGCACATGAGTTTAACTCTTAGAGCATAGCGATGAAACTTCTAAGGTTTGACTGATCATGGTGCCAGTACATGATATAATGACTTATAAGAGATATGATATTGGGCATATTCCTTGCCCCCTCCTATAACGTCACGTGGTGAGTAACGTGATAGAAGTCCAACTACACACTTAAAACAAAGTCAATCGCAATCAAATAGTTTCTATACGTGAGTTTAATGCGGTTGAAGGTACGTCTATATTGTCTTTTGCAGATAATAAAGATCGCAGTACTAAATTTCGTCGTTTTCATTTTTATTCATTCTAACTGTATGCGCTTAAATATTAGTAAAATACGTAAGTTGTTAAGAGGTTGTGATGAAACGTCAAACCCCACTGCACGACAGCATATTATTGTTGCATTGGACTCACCACTAGACGCCATGCGCGTGACAGGTCTAAAAATAGGTAGTCTGAATATCATATCTCTCGTTATTTGTATCATGGTGCCAGTAGGCAGCAAGATCTATAAAGTAATTTCACAGCACATTATGCTGTGGTAATTTTATAGATCTTGGTAGGAAGTAGAAGCACTGGTTCTGTCAAAGTTAAATGTGGTTAATGCTCAACTCTGAACTGTTATTATAGGCCTTTACGAAAAGTAACCTGGTAGATATATACCGTTTACCGAATGGTACACAGCTGGCTTTATGGTAAATGAATCGGGTGCAGTAATTTTCGAACGCTTTTAAATGCGTGGTAGGGGGTGTTCTGTGATTGTGATGCGCAGTAACTAAATGACAAACGCCACACTGTCCAAGGTTCGTCTTTGTTGTTTGATGATATTTTGGCTTTGAACTAGTAATATTAATATATCAGTATGGATATTGAAAAATTTGCTTTAATTATTGTTGTATCTCAAATATTAGACAGCCGTAGCAATGAAGAGTTATTAAGAGGAGTTACGACTTATTATACATTAAAAAATTTATTAAGAATAATATAAAAATATATTTAGAGGCTTCTCTTCAACAATTGGCAATACTAGACACTTTACACTAACTACTATTAACATTCACTAAATGACAATACAACGCCTTCACCTTCCTTCAAGTAACGATTGAGAAATGAACGAATGAAAATCAAAATACTTAGGGCCATTGGGATATTGGTATTGGCATGATATAATGACTTAGAAGAGATATGATATTGCGCATATGCCCCGCCCCCTCCTCTGACGTCACGCGGTGAGTAACGTTACAGATGTCCAACTACACACTTAAAACAAAGTCATTCGCAATCAAAAAGTTTCTATACGTCAGTTTAATGCGGTTGAAGTTACGCCTATATTGTCTTTTTCAAATAATATAGATCACAGCACTAATTTTAACCTTTTTTATTTTTATTACTTCCAACTGTATGCACTTAAATATTAGTAAAATACGTAATTTGTTAAGAGGTTGTGATGAAACGTCAAACCTCACTGTAAGACAGCATATTATTGTTGCATTGGACTCACCACTTGACACCATGCGCGTGACAGGTCTAAAAATAGGCAGTCGGAATATCATATCTCTCGTTATTTGTATCATGTGGTATTGGTATTATTATTTATTTACATCCAGTTTATAGGTTAGACTTTAGACAATTTGTATAGAGTTTTTAGTTTGTTCTCTATATAACTCAATTTACCGACTGTTTGGTTCGGTACACAAATCCTGCACCCAGTTGATGCACCGGGTAGATACCATTGACTATCTATCTACGAATAGACTGGGCACACAGCCGAATTGTTTGAAGCCAACATTCAAGGGACTCTATGTTTACATCGGTCCTCTGCTCTGATTGGGTGGTGGCTAACGCGTTGCCGCTATGTAATAATTCATCCTTCTTTATGTAAATATAACCAGAAAACTCAGCCCATTATTTTAAATCGTTTTCCTGCTGCATGTGAAGTATCTAGATTTTTATTAATCCTCAGTTGTGGCTTGTATTTGTCTGTGAATAGTATGCAAGTATACTGAGAGTTTATTTTTATGTGTTACCTTGATTGGCAATAAAGATTTTGAGTTTTGTTTTGGCAAAATGGTGAAAAGGTGTATTGTTTGTAGAAGATTACCTGGGGATGTGGCAACGGTGTCTCTGCATACGTAAGTACCTTGCTGTTTACTATTTTCAGCGGCGGCACGTCAGTTTGGCACTATTTTTAGGTTTCCATCTATTAAAGAAATGAGAGAAAAATGGTGCGCAGCCTTAAGTATAAAAACGGATACGCTGCCGAAATATTCTTATTTATGTTCTCAGCACTTTAATGAAGACTCTTTTATTATTTACCCAACTGGAAGAAGGGTATTAAAAAAAGCAGCGTATCCATCAGTTTTAAGGTCTCCAGTGCCTTCTACTTCTGGCATGGACGCTCTTGCTCATGCGGAAAGAAGGTAAAGCATTCTTCCTATTTTGCAAACCTTTATTATTGTTTATATATATATATATATATATATATATATATATATATATATATATATATATACGTATGTATGTATGGATATAGGAAGCTTGTGAACTTATATGGAAAATTGTATTCTAGAATTTTCATTTCATTATAGAATTTTCGCGAAAGCAATTGGTTTAGCAAATTGTCGTGTAAAAACGTTTTTAGCTGATTTTTGTAAAACGACATATATGCAGTTCGTGTAACATTACTTAAGCCAATTTTATTCAAAAAGGCGGTAATTTTTGTGAAATGGATTTTTTGTATGTTTTTATCTATTTTTTTCTTTTTTTAAACGTATTTTGTGAATACTTGTAACTTGCCAAGTGTAGTTTTTATGTAAATTACTTGAATTTCTCTATTGGTCAAGAAAACCAGTGTTTTTGGAACAATATTTTTTAACAGTACAGTTATTTTAATGAAATATTGTTCAGGGTTTGTACCACAAGTGTAACACTATCTATCAAATTTCATCTCTTTTATTCAACAAAAGGTATATCTGAAGTTAAAAACATTGTATAAATTTTAATTTCACTGTTTCTTATCTTTGGCCGATGAGCACAGTACAGTTTATCATATTGTTTCTTGTAAGAAAATGTAAATTTAAATTTTGTGAGAGAATATTTATCCAAGTTTTGATGGAACATTTGTTTCACTGAAATGCGTAAAAAATAATGTTATAAAATTTTCTTGGAAAAAAACTGTTGATAATTTTTGTTAAAAGCATTTTCATCACAATTTTATGTACATTTTTTTTAACCAAACCTTGCAAAAATACTATTTTTAGCGAATTTTCATATATATTTTTGTTTTTTGGAAACAAGGCAGTGCACATTCTTATAATTTTTTCTTAAATTTTCATTGAAAATACTTTTTACTGAATTTGCATAGGAAATTTCGATTGTGACGAGATCACAACATTACAATATTGAGACTTTCGAACATTTTATTCGAGAAATCATTTCTATAAAAATTCACTACCATAACGCACTTGCTGCGTCCAGAATTTTTAGTTAATAGTATACTTAAAGAATATATAGGTAGTTACACATCTTTTAAATTTTATTTTATTATTTTAATCGTATTTATGAAAATATCAATCCTAATTCTCGAGACGCCTGTGGTGTCGAGGACCACGTAAACAAACTTTTTATCCAATGTTGGTTTCAAACATTACAACGTATCGCATTGGGCGGTGCCTGGTCTATTCGTAGTAGATAGTCAAAGGTAGATACCGTAGAATTTTCGAACGATGGACAGAGTAACCAATTACATTTTTGTTGCTTGCGGTTTGCGGTGTAACCGATATCTACCCTGTACCCTGTTACTTTTCGTAAACGCCTAATAGTTTAATGGCATAAAGTCAAAGAGGTTGTATTTGCATAAAGTTAATACAATATTTAGATTTTTGAATCCCTTTCGACATTTAAGGAGAATTTCAAATAGATCAATCAGTCCAGAAGATAAAACTGTATTAGCATCAGCTAAACGCAAATGGGAAGTGTCTTATTTCCAGCGGTTTGTGCATACAATACACTTTTAAGAGAAAACTTCGACAATATTTGTTACTTTCGTTTTGGAATTAATTAACTGGGGCTTTAATTACGATAGTATTAAAATTAACCATGAGTGTGAACAAAGAGAGCCAGCTTTGCGACTGTATAACAGTTCATAGAAGTGACTGCATGTATAGTGGTGATGACATCTTCCTAGATGGCTTTGATACTAAAGAGGAAAATTTAGTAGTTAAACATGACCAAAACCCGGAGCATCAGTGGACAGGGACAGTGGAAATCAAACACAATACAGAAAATATGCCTTTTACTATCAAAGCGGAGAAGATTGAAGGACAGTGTTTAGAAGAACCAAAACAGGACTTTATAGGTGAAGTGAGCCACCAGAGGCCTGGCGGTTTTGAAGATGTTACAGGTGGACAGATAATTGATCAAAAAAATGAAAATGTTTTTATTAAAAATGAAATGATTATAGATGATTTTAAAATAGAAACATTGGAACATGGTCTCATTAATCATGACATTGTTGATCTGAAGGATGTATTAGTAAAAACTGAAGTATGTACAAAGATTAAACACCATGCAAAATGGTTTTACAATTGTAACACATACGATAACAGAACTGCATGGACAATCAACGTACCACAACACATACAGTCAAAACACACTGGAGAAAAACCTGATCATATAGGGACAGAACATTCTGAAAGGACACCTTTTAAATGTGGTCAATGTGATTACATTACTGTTGGAATGTCTCAGTTAACACAACACATACAAGCAATACACACTGACAAACAGCCTTTTAAATATGACCAGTATGATTGCAGTGCTGTAGGGAAGTTTCACTCAAGACAACACATAACACCAAGAAACACCAAAGAAAGATTGCTTAAATGTGATCAGTGTGATTTTTGTGCTGTTAGAAACTCTCATTTAACACAACACATAATGGCAAGACATAGTAACGAAAGGCCTTTTAAATGTGATCGGTGTGATTATTGTGCTGTTAGAAAGTCTACCTTAACACAACACATAAAAGCAAGACACAGTAACGAAAGGCCTTTTAAATGTAATAAGTGTGATTATTGTGCTGTTGCAAAGTCTAACTTAACACAACACATTACAACAAGGCACACTAAAGAAAGGCCTTATAAATGCAATCAGTGTGATTATTGTGCTGTTAGAAAGTCTTACTTAACACAACACATAAAAGCAAGACACAGTGAAGAAATGCCTTATAAATGTGATCAGTGTGATTACTGTACTGTTGCAAAGTTTCGGTTAACAGAACACATAGCAGCAAGGCACACTAAAGAATTGTCATTTCAATGTGATCAGTGTGATTATGGTACTGTTGCAAAGTATCGTTTAACAGAACACATAGCAGCAAGACACACTAAAGAAAGGCCATTTAAATGTGATCAGTGTGATTATTGTACTGTTGCAAAGTCCCACTTAACTCGACACATTAAAACAAGGCACACTAAAGAAAGGCCATTTAAATGTCATCAGTGTGATTATTGTGCTGTTAGAAATTATCTCTTAACACTACACATAAAGGCAAGGCACAGTGAAGAAAGAGCTTATAAATGTGATCAGTGTGATTATTGTAGTGTTACAAAGGTTCAGTTATCGCAACACATAACATCAAGACACACTATTGAAAGACCTTATAAATGTGATCAGTGTGATTATGGTACTGTTGCAAAGTGTCGTTTGACAGAACACATAGCAGCAAGACACACTAAAGAAAGGTCATTTAAATGTGATCAGTGTGATTATTGTACTGTTGCAAAGTCTAACTTAACTCGACACATTAAAATAAGGCACACTAAAGAAAGGCCATTTAAATGTGATCAATGTGATTATTGTGCTGTTACAAAGTATATCTTAACACTACACTTAAAAGCAAGACACAGTGAAGAAAGTCCTTATAAATGTGATCAGTGTGATTATTGTACAGTTGCAAAGTCTCAGTTAACACGACACATGATGGCAAGACACACTAATGAAAGACCTTGTAAATGTAATCAGTGTGATTATTGTAGTGTTACAAAGTCTCAGTTAACGCAACATATAATGGCAAGACACACAGAAGAAAGACCGTTTAAATGTGATCAGTGTGATTATTGTACTGTTACAAAGTCTCACTTAACACAACACATAACAGCAAGACACAGTAACAAAAGACGTTTTAAATGTGATCAGTGTGATTATTGTGGTGTTGCAAATAATCAGTTAATACAACACATAATGACAAGACACACCAAAGAAAGACCTTATAAATGTGATCAGTGTGATTATTTTGCTGTTGCAAAGTCTAACTTAACACAACACATTACAACAAGGCACACTAAAGAAAGGCCTTATAAATGTGATCAGTGTGATTATTGTAGTGTTAGAAAGTCTTACTTAACACAACACATAAAAGCGAGACACAGTGAAGAAATGCCTTATAAATGTGACCAGTGTGATTACTGTACTGTTGCAAAGTGTCAGTTAACAGAACACATAGCAGCAAGGCACACTAAATAAATGTCATTTGGATGTGATCAGTGTGATTATGGTACTGTTGCAAAGTGTCGTTTCACAAAACATATCAGCAAGACACACTAAAGAAAGACCATTTAAATGTGACCAGTGTAATTATTGTACTGTTGCCAAGTCCCACTTAACTCGACACATTAAAACAAGGCACACTAAAGAAAGACCTTATAAATCTAATAAATGTGATTATTGTGCTGTTGCAAAGTCTAACTTAACACAACACATTACAACAAGGCACACTAAAGAAAGGCCTTATAAATGTGATCAGTGTGATTTTTGTAGTGTTAGAAAGTCTTACTTAACACAACACATAAAAGTAAGACACAGTGAAGAAATGCCTTATAAATGTGACCAGTGTGGTTATTGTACTGTTGCAAACTGTCGGTTAACAGAAGTTTGTGGGCTTTGACTATATATCAGAGAATAGACACAGCACACAGCCGAATTGTTTGAAGCCAACATTCAAGGGACTCTATATTTACATCGGTCCTCTGCTCTGATTGGGTGGTGGCTCAAGCGTTGCCGCATGTAATGATTCATCCTTAAATCGCCGAATATAATGATAAGTTGAGAATGATAAATTTATTACTTTTCTGTTACTTAAGACATTACTCTTACATTAGGGCTTATTTATGAATGTAAAGATGTACTAACGTTATATTCCTTGGTTTATCTCTTCTTTATGTAAATATAACCAGAAAACTCAATTTAAAATATTTATCTTGCTGCATGTGAAGTATCTAGATTTGTATTATTCCACAGTTGTGGCTTGTATTTGTCTGTGAGTAGTATACAAGTATACTGAGACTTTATTTTTATGTGTTACCTTGATTTGCAATAAAGGTTTTGAGTTTTGTTTTTGCAAAATGATGAAAAAGTATATTGCTTGTAGATTACCTGGGGATGTGGCAATGGTGTCTCTGCATGCGTAAGTACATTGCTGTTCGCGATTTTCAGTGGCGGCACGTCAGTTTGGCACTATTTTTAGGTTTCCATCTACTAAAGAAGGGAGAGAAACATGGTGCGCTGCCTTAAATATAAAATCGGATACGCAGCCGAAATATTCTTATTTATGTTCTCCAGTGCCTTCTACTTCTGGCATAAAAGCTGTTGTTCATGCGGAAAGAAGGTAAATAATTCTTTTTAGCTTCCTATTTTGTAAACCTTTATTATTGTTAAAATTAATAAATTACCCGATAAAAATTGCAACCGTAGTTTTGAAGAAAATAGAGATAAATCACACGTTATCATCAATTGTCACTGCCTTGGAACTATCATGTTCAACAGGTGTTGCACTTGGCAGCCCTTCTGAATTAACAAGTCGTATTGCTTTTACGGAAAATACAGAAACATCCCTGACCGTCTCACTTTTGAGTGTTATCGAATTTATATAATTGCTTATAATATTTTAGGCCTCTTTACCCACACAAATATACCTAATTAAACAGTTTTTAAAAGGTCCACAACGGAATTATTCACCCGACGTAAGGTCGTTTGCGATAACCTTAAATGTTTATTTAAACAAAGCTTATAATTACGTTCGAGAAAAATTTATGAAATCTTTGCCATATCCTGGAACCATTTCTAAATTGTTCCTGGATTCTGCAAAGAAGCATTAGCGGTTTTGGATTCAAAAAGAAGAGAAGCAGCTGAAAAAGGTCACAAAATGCTTTGTAACCTAGTTATCTACGAGATGTTCATAAGACGTCAAGTTGAGTGGACAGGAAAAAGGTTTTGTGGTAATGTAGATATTGGTGTGGATATGAATCATTCAAGCGAGCTTCCAGAGGCTAAAGAAGTTTTGCTTTTCTTATTAGTTGTTTTAAATGGCCACTGGAAAGTTCCAGTAGGTTATTTCTTCCTAGCTGGCATTTCTTGTGAAGAAAAAGCAAGCCTATTAAATCAGGCTTTAAGTTTTATCCATCAGGCAAAAATAGTCGTTACTTCCGTAACTTTTGATGGAGCAGCTGCGAATATAAGCATGGTTAAATGTTTGGGAGCAAATTTAGATACATTTATTCAAGAAGGTTTAAAGGCTTATTTGCCGCATCCTGTAACCCATGAAAATGTATATATTTTCCTAGATGCTTGCCACATGATACATTTAATAAGAAATTGTCCGGCAAGTTGTAGGTCTATAAAACATGGCAGCACACAAATCAGGTAGTCATTTCTAGAAAAACTGGTAGAGCTGCAAGATATTGAAGGTTTTTCTTAATTTTTTAAAATTTTTGTTGTAAACACTTTTTACTGAATTTGCATAGAAAAAAAATCGCTTGTGACGAAATCACAATATCGCAACATTGAGACTTTCGAACATTTTATTCAAGAAATCATTTCTATAAAAGTTCACTACCATAACGCACTTGCTGCGTCCAGAATTTTCAGTTAATAGTATACTTAAATAATGTATAGGTAGTTAAACATCTTATAAATTTTATTTTATTATTTTAATCGTATTTATGAAAATTTCAATCCTAATTCTCGAGACGCCTATGGTGTCGAGGACCGTGTAAACAAAGTTTTTAGCCAATGTTGCTTTCAAACATTACAAGGCATCGCATTGGGTGATGCCTGGTCTATCCGTAGGTAGATAGTCAAAGTTTGTGGGATCCATCTTAACCTGATGGAAGTTGTAGAATGAGCTAATTTTTGCTAATAGAGAATAAGTTTGATACTATGGCCGTATGATCACATTGCTTAATAGTTACGTAACTTCAAATAGATACACTAAGTGAAGATTGGAACCTGTGATGAGCACTGATAAGTACACTTGGAGAACCCAAATCACCACAACACATCTTTTTAAAGACCTGACGATCGTTTCACTAACAAAGTTAGCGTCATCAGAGGATGAAAAATTCTAACTACCTTCCACTAAAACAACCTTTTATACTGTGTCTTAGGTAAATAACGATACCAAGAGGGAGATTAAATCGCATAAATTTTCTGTATAGTGTATTTTATTTGTATTTTTATTTGTACCTATTTCTGTGTATTGTATTTTAATTAATTGAAATAAATATAATTCATAAACATAAAATACACAGAAAATTTGCCTGTGATTTAATCTCCCTCTTGGTATTGTTCCTTACCTAAAACTCAGTATAAAAGGTGGTGTTTTAGTGGAAAGTAGTTAGATTTCTTCATCCTCTGATGACGGTAACATTGTTAGTGAAACGATCGTCAGGTCTTTAAAACGATGTGTTGTGATGATTAGGGTACTTATTCGAATAGATACATCTGTAGGTATTAGAGTTGTATAATAAATGATTTTACTCTGCATAAAAAAGACAAACACAAAAAAGTTTAAAAGTTAATAATGGAGGTCATAGGAACAGTTTTTTGTTTGTGCCAAAGTCTAGTGTCATGCTTCAGGTCTTGCAATTACGAGATATTTTATTTTTGAACGGTTTTCTACACCTTCTATAGTTCTCCTGCCTTTTCCAACAATTTTACTAGCTTGTGAAAGAGATCAAATAATTTCAAGTCTGAAATGCTTCAAGGTTTTGTATTAACCCATTAGTACCCAAAGTATATTTTTCCTTGTTTTTTTGAATAAATGTCATAACTCTAAAAATGCAGATGTAATAGTTAAAATATATCTAAATTTGGTCTATTATATTGCCTGATTATATATTATTTAATGTCCCTCCAAGGGAACGCTAAGCACTGTGGCCGCTTTATGTATAGAAACAACATTTTAGTTAAAACAATTTTATTGTTGGAAGTCAAATAGGTATACCAACGTATGTATTAACATGTATGATTTGAAGCAAAACTTAGGATGAAGGGCTATGTTGGATTTTTCACAAATAAAGTTGCTTTTCTTGCTACAATAGGCATATCGCCGATCCGCCTCATTATATATTATTATGTGTCCTATATTGTCATATCGTACTTCAGATAATGGCCTTGCAATTTTGTTTTTGCCTTGTTGTGACAACTCCATAAGATCCTAGCAAAGTGAATGCAATATATCTTCGAAACGATAATAACCTTTGACTGAACTGGTGAGTATTCCCTAGTTTTCTGCAAAGCAGTCACCCGTTTACAACAGATACATCTAATAAATACAGGAATATAGGCCAATACCACTTTTGCTGTTGAATTCTGGATCTGTATGCTGCAACTAGCGTATCCATCTTATCCACCCTGCCCATATATTTATTATAGTTTGCGATCATTTTTGGCTGCTGTACATATTCTTTTTTGAATGCGCAACGCGCTCCCAACCCTGAGTGCTAGTTACCTCATCACTTTCATAATTTGAGACAACATTTACAACTTTATTGTCTTTTCACTGAACAAGAATGGTAGCATTATTCCTAAAAAATTTGAAGTTACCTCTGGGTAAATCATTCCATGATTTTTTCGTTGGAAGTGGACACTGCTCTAAAGGGTTCCCACGTATTGTTCCCGTTGCGCAATCGTTTTTTTTTTTCAGCTAAATAGGCATATAACGGCAGACCAGTGAAATAGTTATGCATAAATATTTTATGTCCATTTTTTGATTGTAGCTGAACCTGATTGAGTAGAGACAAAACCACGTCTCCACCCAGGCCAAAGTACTTTTTATTATTCATGTTGTTTCCTGTATAAATTTGGAAGCCGAACATGTATACATTACTAGAGCATAACGCCCAGTTCTTGTAACCAAAACGAATGGGCTTTCCTTTTATAAATTGTTTAGCATAGTGCTTGCCATAATACGGAACCATGCTCTCATCGACGCACACACACTCATCAAAGCCAGCATGTTGTCTGAAATTCTTATTTAGTGTATCTATTAGTGGTCTCAATTTGTACAGTCTGTCTTCTTGAGGCAATTTCGAATTGTCATTGAAATGATATTTTAGAATTTTATCAAATCTATTTCGACGTATGCTATTCTGGAGTTTTTTGATACGTCTTCTTCGCTTGACCAGTAGTCTTCTATTAGGGTATTTACCATATCCAGATAAAATAATTCCTCCCAAAATAACATACAATTCTTCTATGGTCAAAGAGATCAACATTTTTTTGGTGAGCATATGTGTTGCTTTGTTAAACTATGGAAAGAAGTAGATTGTTATCAAAAAAGAGTTTAAAAAAATCTACTGGGCTATTTGCAGTTATTGCTTCAAAAGATGGTTCTGTTGGAGTACAGTTGATAACCATATTGCTATTACTGGGTTCACCTGCATCATTTTCTCACCAAACGGACTTTGGTAAGGTTGGTGTGCTGGATTTGAACGGTCTCGAGATAGTTTTGCTTTTTCTTCCCGCAGTTTATTCTGAATAACGGATAAAGGTAATAAATCTTCAGGATCATATTCCTCGGTATCGTTGACAAAAACCATTTCACATTGTTGTAGTAATATTCCACGAGGCAAGTGATTTAAATTTGCCTTGTGTTCGTCATCAGATTGATTACTGTCGGCTTCCGTATCATTTTCATCGTCGGGCGGCAGAATGTATATATTTGGTTGTGGTATATCGTCGTCGTCTTCATTGAGACAATCGATCAGTTGAGCGAGTGACAATCTGCAACAAAGACCACGTGGTGCTTAGCGTCCCTTATAACCAGGGTTGCAATTTCCGACACAATTGTGCGAAAACCAGCACAATTTCCTCTTTGCAGCACAATCAGCCCAATGCAATAAGAAATCAGCCCATTTTTATTAACTGTAATAACTCATATTAATTTAGCTTATAGAGTTCTTTACACCTTACACCATTAGTTGTATTTTAAAATTTGCTGGTGACTTCAGTGTACATCCCAAAAAAAAAAAACAGAGATGCATATCAAATAATTTATATTTACTGCCCTTGGCCTTCTGTCAAGTAGGCACTTGTCAAATCATTGCACGTCATTACGTCATGTCACATTTCATACGTCATCGTTTGATTTGTGGTTTATATTTCCAGTTTTATAATTTATTTACTTATTATGTTTTAGTACAATATGTTCCATATTTTTTTGTTATGGATAGGTAAGCATTTCGGAACACCCTAGTTCCTAATATATTTATAAGATGAAGTTTAAAGAAAAATATACTTTTATCTTACATATGGCTGATAAAGCATCCGGAACACCAGTCTTCACAAACTTCAGTCACTCATGAAAATAGTGAAATTGATTGCGATGTGCGATGTGCGATGAAAATGCTAATAATCCAAATAAAAAATTTATTTATTATAAAGTTTAGCCAAAAGCTTCGTTTATTATTTTTTTCTTTTCAAATTAACGCTAGCCATGACAATTTTGAAACGCTATTTGTACTTACTTCAATAATGAATAGAAGTGATTCAAAGTTGTGCTAAATGAATCAAATGCATCATACCACAGACAAGGAAAGCATATATCTATGATCATACACTTCGAAGATTGTGCGTGTCCTGATTTAGTAGTAATGCTTTGGCGCCAAATTTAAAATTACAGTAGCCTGCACAAATCGACCCTCTATCGGCACAATTTTAAGTTAGATATCAGCACAACAAAAATTTATAATATTGCAACCCTGCTTATAACGGACATAATGTTGGTAATGCATTTTCTACTAGTAATATTGCATGAACGAATTTGTACTATTATGCTTGTATTGTAACAACTTTATTCTTAGTATAAACAAGAATAAAATGTAAAAATTTAAACACTCAGGTAAGTAAATTGTTAATACATATAATGACGGATCCATAATCGGGCTATTTCACAAATATTTCATTCCTAAACGTCACATGGTCTGGGATAGACATAATTAGATACTCAATAAAAGGCTTCTGATCCAGACTGCAAAAATTTAGTGTTAAACCCAATTAGAATCCATTGCATTCTTTTATGGGCAGATTAGGCTATTGTGTTGCAGCAGAAGGCCAACAGTTCGAACATTTGGTATAACAATTATCTGATGCGATTGTTTCGATGAAAATAAAAATTTGGAAACTTAGTTTTTTGTTTTTATACCCCAACAACTAATATTTGTAGACAAAAAATGTTTTAAAAGTTAAAATATTTGGGGACAATACGGATATTTATTGTCCAGTTCGTATTCGTGTCTTACTTAACATTTAATATTTTTTTTCTGTAATTTTTTTAATGCAACCCTCATCTTGTGTTACATTGTTAGAAGCAGAAAAGATTGTACTTTCAGAAATGAACAATTGCTTGCCCTGTTACCATTTAAAAAAATGACCTACACCCTGTATATTCTGTAATAAAAGGTAAATACTTAGAAATTACGTCATAATATGCGAAGATACGTCCCATATGCGCATATCAAATTTTAATTTTTTTGGTCGCTTTAGTCCCGGTCCATACATATGGCGCGCACTGTATATATATATATATATATATATATATATATATATATATATATATATATATATATATATATATATATATATACATATATACATATATATACATATATACATATATATATATACATATATACATACATATATATATATATATATATATATATATATATATATATATATATATATATATATATATATATATATATATATATACCGGGTGGTCCTCCGGAAGGTCCCACGATCGATTGCGGGAAAACTATCAATAGGAAAAACCTGAAAATTGGATAGTACACTAAAGTCGTTGGGGGCCACAGGTTAAAAATATTTGCAAGATGGCGGAACTTCCGGTTATACCGGAAGTAGATGTCGATTCGCTTATTTTAAATGGAACAGCCTGTATTTTATTGCAGTTTCGGATTCTACAATAAATTATGAACACTTTATAAATAATGTTCTATACCTATCATCAACCGCCCAGAAGATATTTAGACTTTAAGATAAAATTTGTCATTTACGGCCAGTCATAAAGATACCGATATTTTTATAATAACATATTTCGTTACGATTTTTAGAATTATCTTGAAAGATATTTCACTTAATCTATTTCCACATCGAGACTAATGATGGCATGGTTAAATTACACACACGAAGATTTTTTAAATTTTATTTACTATTTATGGACAATGTAATAAAGTAATTTCGCGAACGTGTGATACATTTGCTGATAGATATCCAGATAAACAGAAACCGTCAAACGAATAGTAGACAATTTCAAAAACTGCGGATCTGTCAAGAAAAAGGTGCATAGGGCTAAACCCGTTGTTGACAACAAACAAATCGAGACAGCAATTTTTAGGTATTTTGCCATATAACCTTATATAAAACCATCAAACAGATAATACAAAATTTAAAAAATAATAACTCAAACACAACATGGACTGAATAAAATGAAACAAAAATTAACGTCCTAAGTGTTTAAATTGACGACCTCTGGCGTCAAGACCCTTGGCCCTTATTGAATCCGGATCCAATTCACGAAATGATTCTCGAACCCGCTGCATGTAATCTTTTTTAGTAGAAACTGCAGTGTTGTAGATTTTATTTTTTATAGTACCCCATATAAAAAAACCGAGAACAGATAAGTCAGGCGATCGAGGCGGCCAAAGGTATGGCCCATTGTTGGCAATACATTGGTCAGCAATTAGAGATTGTAAAAGATTGTTAACCAGGTGACCATTATGAGGAGGGGCCCCATCATGTTGGTAAAATATTTGCCTATATGCATTCAAGGGAAGGTTGTCCAAATAAGTTACTTCCAAATTTTGCAAAATTTCCAAATAACGCTCACCTACAAGTAAATAAATAATAATAAACAACGTATTTTATGAATTTCGGATTAATTCTCGCCATTCAAATTATCGTCGTAGGGCAACAACGCCGTCATTCCTTATAGCACAATAACATTTAACTGCCAGCTTTCCTGAAAATGTCCTTCCCTAGAAGGATGAACATTGGTGTCACTCCAATAGTGAGAATTACGACGATTGAAAAGTCAATTTTTTGAAAATTTTGCTTCATCCGTCCATATGATGTTATCTAAAAACAGCTCGTTTTCTTGGAATCGCATTAAAATAAATTCACAGAACTCCACCCTTCTGGAAAAATCAGTTTCCTTTAAACGTTGCACAATTGAAAAAGCATAAGGATGGAACTTATGTTTTCGTAAAATTCGCAGAACGGCGGTTTTGGACAATCCTGACTCCAGTGCTACTTGCCTTTGTAGGGTATGCGGCAAAATATCCCAAAATTGCTCTCTCAATTTGTTCGTTGTTAACAACGGGTTTAGCCCTATGCACCTTATTCTTGACATATCCATAGTTTTTGAAATTGTCTACTATTCGTTTGAGGGTTTTACGTGACGGTTTCTGTTTATCTGAATATCTATCAGCAAATGTATCACACGTTCGCGAAATTACTTTATTACATTCTCCATAAATAGTAAATATAATTTAAATAATCTTCGTGTGTGTAATTTAACCATGCCATTATTAGATAGTCAATCAACAAACTGTCAGAGTTTCGATAGAAACACACTCGACAATTTATTTTCCATGGCTAACGCTTAAGGTAGGAAATTTATTAAAATATCAGACTTTGAAATGAGTTTTTTCAACAAAAAAACCGTTTGATTTAGGTATAGGTAATTACATACAAAGTGTCAGTGATTTTTTGAGTTTAACACGATAGTGTTATAAAAAACTCTGGACGCAGCAAGTGCGTTATGGTAGTGAATTTTCATAAAAATGTTTTTAATTGCAAATATGTGTGTTTCCTTTTTAAGAAAGCAGGCATCAATTTTGGTTACCAGTATAACCTATATAGTAAAAACAATGTGCCATGTTTCATAAAAATAACTTTATTGTGTGAAAATGTACAAAAATTTCCAAAAGTAAACTTGAAGTGTTCCCGGAAAAACTCGTTTCTTGGTCAACCTTATAGGTTAATAGCAAATTGAGCTATTCAAATTTGAAGCATTTAATGAAAATTCGCTACCATAACGCACTTGCTGCGTCCCGAATTTCTTTTCTTACAAACATGCATCGCTGAAAAATTCAAAAATGCAATAACATAAGGCGTGTTTGATTAAAAAAAAAAGAAGAAAATTTGTATCACCAACGACTTATGGGCCACCTGTGATTGTAGAAATATTTTTTTAAGATGTAGCTCAAGACACCCTATAATTAATATATACAAATTTTCTTCATATCTTGTATAATAACGGATATATTGAGCTTTATTGATTTTTTACGAAAATTCGACAAAAATTATATACCATTAAACGATAAACTCTAAAGCTAAGGCTACTGCCAAGCATCAGAGAAAGGGTCTATTTGAAATGAATTTTCTGGAAACATTTTAGTAAAATGAAGGACAATGACGGTTGAAACTAAGACTTCAGAGTTTGTAAAACATCCTTCTTGAGACATTTGATTTCCATATCACGTATTAGATTCAAGTTCTTTGCCTAAATGTTGCCGATTTTGATGTTTTAAATCGCAACTTTGACGTTTTGAGGAAAACCCCAATTTATTTTTCTTTAAATGCCTATAACTTTTTTGTCTTTTGACCTACATAGCTAAATTTTGGTAGGTAGCTTACCTATAAGGATATTAACTAGCGTACCAAATTTGGTTGCCCTTACTTTGTTAATTCCGGAGATATAAATTTTTTTCGAAAGAAAACACAAAATTTTCCGGGAAAACCTGGGCAGATTTTCCTGGCTAACGAACTTATCCAAGCCATTTGCAAAAGGAATTTTTCCACCAAATTTAGTCAAAATCGGCCTATTATTGTTTGAGTTATCGGTGTGATACATATATATATATATATATATATAAATATATATATATATATATATATATATATATATATATATATATATATATATATAATATATATATATATATATATATATAATATATATATATATATATATATATATATATATATATATATATATATATATATATATATATATATATATATATATATATATATATAAACATATAAAAATTGAAACTGACCCCGGATATGTGTTCTAGGGGGCTTAGTTCGCGGTCATTTGAAGAAATTTTTTCAAAATTCAAAAGTCGGGATCTCCTCATTAGTGATTTTTTTTTAAGAAAATTCACTAAAAAGAGGGTTCCAATTTGAAAATCGCAAGATTTTTGCAATTTCTCATTGCAAACTTCAAGATTTTTTTTTGGACACTCTGTATACTCTATCATTAGTTTCGATGTGGAGATAGATGAAGTGAAATATCTTTCAGGATAATTCAAAAAATCGTAACGAAATATGTTCTTTTTATAAAAATATCGGTATCTTTATGACTGGCCGTAAATGTCAAATTTTATCTTAAAGTCTAAATATCTTCTGGGCGGTTGATGATAGGTATAGAACATTATTTGTAAAAAGTGTTCAGAATTTATTGTAGAACCTGAAACTGCAATAAAATACAGGTGTTCCATTTAAAATAAGCGAATCGACATCTACTTCCGGTATAACCGGAAGTGCCTCCATCTTGAAAATATTTTTAACCTGTGGCCCCCAACGACTTTAGTGTAATATCCAATTTTCAGGTTTTTTCTATTGATAGTTTTCCCGCAATCGATCGTGGGACCTCCCGGAGGACCACCCGATATATATATAAACATATAAAAATTGAAACTGACCCCGGATATGAGTTCTAGGGGTCCTAGTTCGCGCAAAGTCTCACTATTGATACCTCTCTATTAGTGACTTTTTTTCAAATAAAAATTCACTAAAAATGTTAGACAATCAGGACAGCTGAACGCCTTCTAGAGCATATATATTGCTAAATATATTAACAATAGAGGATGTATGAACATGGCATGATACAAATAACGAGAGATATAATATTCAGACTACCTATTTTTAGACCTGTCACGCGCATGGTGTCAAGTGGTGAGTCCAATGCAACAATAATATGATGTCGTGCAGTGGGGTTTGACGTTTCATCACAACCTCTTGACAAATTACGTATTTTACTAATAATTATGTACATACAGTTGAAAGTAATAAAAATGAATGATTAAATTTAATGCTGCGATCTATATTATCTGAAAAAGACGATATAGGCGTAACTTCAACTGCATTAAACTGACGTATAGAAACTTTTTGATTGCGAATGACTTTGTTTTAAGTGTGTAGTTGGACTTCTATAACGTTACTCACCGCGTGACGTCATAGGAGGGGGCGGGGCATATGCGCAATATAATATTTCTTCTAAGTCATTATATCATGTGAACATGGCGCCAGCTCCAATCAGTTGTCACCTGATGGATTGCTTTGTGAAATAAATTCTGAGTTTCGACACGTCTGAGAGATAACTAAAGAATTCAGATTATATTCCCGCCAAACGAAACTATCATAATTTAGGAGTCGCTGAACCTTTACAAAATCATTAGAGATCGACACCTTTCAGATAAAGTAATAAAGAATGTTCAAAAACCTCGTCCGGCAATAAAATACAATATAATACAGAATTTGCCTGCGATTTAGCCCCATCTCGGTTGAGTTATTTGCCTAAGATTTAGTATATAAGGTGATGTTAAGTTTAAAGTAGTTAGAATTTATCATCCTCTGATGACGCTAACTTGGTTAGTGAAACGATTGTCAGGTCTTTATTTAAATCTGTTGTGGTAAATTGGGTTCGTGTGCTTATCAGTTATCAGTGCGCATCACAAGTTTCAATATTCATTTAGTGAATAATAATATTGACAATGTTAGTGACAGTGACAGGGCAGAAAACATAGACATAAGTATGTAATCTTATAATCTTATCTGACGGTTAAGAAGGCATGATACAAATAACGAGGGATATGATATTCAGGACTACCTATTTTTAGACCTGTTATGCGCATGGTGTCAAGTGGTGAGTTCAATGCAACAATAATATGCTGTCTTGCAGTGGGGTTTGACGTTTCATCACATCCTCTTAACAAATTACGTATTTTACTAATATTTAATTGCATACAGTTGGAAGTAATAAAAATGAAAAAGATTAAATTTAGTGCTGCGATTTATATTATCTAAAAAAAAACAATATAGGTGTAACTTCAACCGCATTAAACTGACTTATAGAAGCTTTTTGATTGCAAATGGCTTTGTTTTAAGTGTGTAGTTGGACTTCTATAACGTTACTCACCACGTGACGTCATACGAGGGGGCGGGGAATAAGCGCAATATCATATCTCTTCTAAGTCATTATATCATGTATACACGGTATCGATACTAGGTAATAAGATATCGCTAAGGAAGTATCGATGCCAAAAGTACTAGGTATCGATACTGTGATGATATCAATGTATCTTTCATATGTACCTACCAGTACCATCTAAATCACCGTTTAAATTCACCGGTTTAGAAATATCACTCATTTCTACTCTCTACCCTCAAACACTACTGGGAACAATGCGAGCGAGCTTGCATTTATTCGCAAAGGGACGTGCCCGATAAGGGATTGACAAACCCCCACGGGCTATTTTTATTATTATTATATTATATCACCTATCTTTATCACTAGACAAAGACACCATTTCCACAGCATAATAGTTTTTTTTATTGTGCTGTGCTATTTCTCTATAGCCTCCATATTTTTGCTACTAGTTAGAATTATGTTGGCTACATTTTGTAAGGTTAAGGTTAACATTTACGTCAATTGTTAAATAAATAACAGACGTTTTGTTTACCATTTTAAATTGTATAAATTGTTGTTAATTATCTAGTTTTTAAATACCAGCAACTTATCTGTTTACTAAATCGAAATGGCAACCTTGGAAGATAAAATTTTAGGCGGAAACCTTCATAATTATTGCAGCAGTAGCAGTGAAGGAAGCGATGAAGAAAATTCAGATGGGAAAGATTCTTCTAAACAAAAAGCATCTTCCACCAGAAATATTCCGCCACCTTCAGAAGTAAACAAGTGGGAAGGTACTTCTACTAATACAGGGCCGAAAGGAGTGATTAACGACTGGGAGAAATTCAGACAACACGAAATTGAAAAGCGTCGTGAGGAGGAGCGCCAAAGGATAGAACTTATGAAGAAGTGCACTTTGACAGTACAGTCTGCACTTGATGAAGAAAGAGAAAAGGCCAAGTTAGAGGATCCAGAGTTGGCAGAATTACTTAATGATGATTTCTTATTGGATTATCAGAAACAGCGTATGCAAGAGATGCTACAACAAACCAATCACAACAAAAAATTCAGTAAGCGATGGTTACTTGCTTCACATTACAATACTATCAATATACTTCAGTTGTATTTATACTTCATTACGTAATATTTTGGTAACAATATTTCCCCTGTATCTGTGATTTTTAAATGCATAATGTGTTGTATTATTGCACTTAATTTTTAGCTTCACTAGATACTCACCAATTATCTTCTCTTTCTAC
Source organism: Tillus elongatus (assembly GCA_964006375.1). Classification (NCBI taxonomy): domain Eukaryota; kingdom Metazoa; phylum Arthropoda; class Insecta; order Coleoptera; family Cleridae; genus Tillus; species Tillus elongatus. The sequence goes on along the minus strand of OZ023263.1, from coordinate 78,902,443 downwards.
ATGGTGGAATGATTACTAAGATGTTACAATCGTCTGAGATGTTTTGTATACAGAGTAATCACCGGGATTTGCGTCAATTGATTATGGGAAACCCATCATTAGGAAAAGCTCAGAATTTGGTACTGTACTAATGCAATTGGGGGTGGGGGACACTCCGCTAAAATATTTTGAGACCAGTGGTATTTCTGGTTATACCGGAAGTAGATGTCAACTTCCTTATTTAAAATTGGACACCCAGTATATTATGACATTTTGAGATTCTGCGTAAACTTCTGAATACTGTTTGTGTATAATGTCATATACCTTAGTCTTCTTCTTAAAATTTTCGACCTTTTATGTCAAAATTGACGTTTTCAGACTAAAACATATTGATATTTTTCTGTCACACACACGATGTAATTATTTACTTTGGATTGCTTTCCTTGTAGGTGAGGACGAAGTCTAACAGTCTTTGAATGAAATTATTACATTTATCGGTACATAGTCTTCGAAAAAGAAGGACCCAAATTAAGATGAAAAACTTGCTGAAACTTGAGTTTTTTAAATGGAAAGCCCATATTTTGATTATTCCACATTAAAGACCAGAGGAACATTTTGTATGAGGTTGTTTATTCAAGAAAACGTTACTTTTCGAAATATTAGCAATTTTATTTTATTACAATAGTGGCTATTTGATCTCACTTTAGTTGGCCATGATGATGTTTACAATACAAGTCAGGCATATGCTAAATTAATGCCACTTTTTTTCCCTCAGGGCTCGTCCGCGGCCTTGCCGTCCCGATAGCACTGCAACCTTTGGTTGATTGTGCATGCCCTTACTCCACCCATTTCAAAATCACTGTGCCTTGAACTAGTCTGCACAGTAATTGGTGGGGTGAAGTTTTATATTGCTCTATCTCAGGTCTATGCTGTCCGTAGATCAGTTGTCTTTTGTGGTCCAGAGCTTTACACTCGCGCAAGATGTCCTCCCCCTCGCCGCAGAGTCTGCATGCGAGGTCCCCCTCGAACGGCCCTATTTTATGCAAGTGTTTCTTGACGGCCATGTGTCCCGTCAAGACACCTGTTATGTTTCTGAGCTGTCCTCTGCTAAGATTTAGCAGCTCCACCTCTCTTTGAACTGGGTTTGTCAATTATTGACTTCCCATGTCTGAGCCCTGGACAGTCCGCCCCGTACACCTTGTGTTGGTTTCTGACCCAGTTAATGGCTCCCCTGGCAGTGCTCTTTGTCACAGACAGAGGCAGTTCTGGTCCCATAAATGGTTCTGCTGATCCTCTCTTCGCGAGACTGTCAGCTTCTTCATTGCCTTTGACCCCCGAGTGACCCAGCACCCAGCTGAGGGTGACCTCATTCTGAACTCGGCATTCACTCACCAGCCAGGAATTTACCCGTGGGCTACTTAGGGCCTTAAGGGCTGCCTGGCTGTCTTTGGCTATGAGGATCCGCTTGTTGGTGTAGCCCCTCCTCTTGTTCTCCCGCACACAGTGCAGGATGGTGTACATTTCGGCCTGAATGACCATTGCATGGGATCCGAGGGAAATACTATGACTTACCCTCGCTCCTTCCGAATAAAGACCTGCCCCCGTCCCATGCTCCCCGCCGGATCCGACCGTGAACCAGACGAGCACGTCTCGTGGTATGCCCGGCGTCTCCTCCCGGCATGCCTTGCGGTTGGGGATTTCCACTGTAAAGTTGTTTTCCCTGCACATTCGCGGGCTCGCGAAGTCTGACCTCATTTCAAGTATGGGCTCCTTCACAATCTCATGAATTTTGCAGTGGCCCCTGAAGCCTGGGTTATCTTCAGTCTACCATTGCAGGCTAGTCTCTATAGTCCTAGCCTGACTTAATGTCACTTGCTTTTTAATTGCCTCAACCAATCATTCCAGGACGTTTAAATGATACAAATGATAATTATTAGAGGTGTGCGAACCCATGTTTTGTTCGAGCCGAACTATGAACGAACCCAAGCAAATATGTTGCCTCGAACTTCGAACCTCTGAAATAGTAAGTCTAAGGTTCACAGTCGAACTTCGAACTTCTTAGAAATTCAAAATCGAACATCGAACTACCGAAAATTTTTCAGTGTTCATATATCATTTCCTTAAATACAAAATGTAGGAATATTGTAACATACAATATTTGATACGTAAAAGATTCCCACTCTTTTTACAAAAAAGAAAGGTTCGACAAATTTGCAGGTTGATTGGGCGAAACTGCCTTCCGGTGCTGATCATTGTGGAGATGGGTCAACGTTAAATCAAAAACACAAAAGCAAAAAATATTTTAAACTTTTTAAGATTTCTAGATCTATAGATAATCTCAATTATAAATATGTTGTTGTTTGGTATTGGCTAGGCAGTTTTAGCAAACAGATTGAGAGGGTTCAAAGTGAGCATAATAGGTATAAAATAACCACTTACAAGTTTGAACTGTCTCCTTATTGTGAATATTTAACTGTTTTGGCTCACTGTGAAATAAAGCATGTTGAAACCAGTGTTTTCCAAAGACAATCTACAATTATCCTCAAATTCTGAAAATTTACGTTACCGATCGCCTTCGAACACCACCATCATAATGTTGTTACTGAAATAGGTGTTGGGAAGCTAGGATATACAAGAAAAATAATTCTGTGATTGCTAAATGACTCCGTCGTGTCTCAATGTGTCCTACCTACTGTCAAAAATATCCATGAGTAAAATCTCCTGAAATTACGCTATTGACTCAATGAGACCGATAACGGGTTTAAAGCGCCGCTACCGAGTTAAAGGAGCCGCAACTTCGCTACCTTTGGCAACATTCGATGCCTGTAAAGTGAAATTTCGAAGTATTTTTGAGCAACGAACTTCGAACTATTTTGAAAAATTACATATTTCGAACTTCGAACTACTTCAACATCGCTTGTGCGAACATATTTTCGAACCGAAGGTTCGGTTCGAGTTCGGGTTCGGTTCGGAATTTCGAAGCTTCGCACACCTCTAATAATTATTTAAATTGATTTATCATTTTTAGACAATGTAATAAAGATACTTCAAGAACATGTGACATATTTGCGAACCGATATCCACAAAAACCACAACCAACACCATAAACAGTTATACGAATTAGTGAAAACTTCAGAAATTTTTTGAAAACTTCAGAAATTTTGGATCAGTCAGAGCAAAGGTGCAGAGAGTTAAACCAGTCCTAAACAATGAAAATACTGAAATTGCAATTTTGGAATATTTTTCTGCATATCTGACAATATCCACAAGGCAAGTAGTCTTAGAATCAGGAGTATCGCAATCAACAGTTTTGAGAATTTTACGCAAACACAAGTTTCATCCATACACATGTTCTATAGTTCAACATTTAAAAGAAATTGATTTTCCAAGAAGATTAGAATTCTGTGATAATAAGATTTGGACTGACGAACCTAAGTTTACAAAGAATGGAATTTTCAATTCATGCAATTCACATTACTGGAGCGACTCAAATTTGCTTCCATTTAGAGAACATAATTTTCAAGTCGTAGCAATTGAACATATCGTGTGCCATAAGAAACGATCACATTGTGGCTTTACATTTCAATTAGGAAAATTTGATCAGTAGGTTAAACATTTTTTAAATGTTTCAAATAATAAAATACTTTTATTAACTTATCGGTGAGCGCTATCTCAACATTTTGCATAATTGACTATTTGGATAACTTGCCATTGGGTAATTATAGAAACATATTCTATCAACATGACTGAGCACCTCCACATAATGGTTATTTCATATGGGATAATGGTTATTTCATATGGGATACAATAAGAAATGAAGTTTACACTGCTGCTTTCACCACCTTGGAAGACTGCACGCTGCGAGTCAGAACAGCATATGAAAATCTCAATAAAAAGGGGCCCCCATGAAGAATTAGTGTGTAGATGCGAAAGATGTCTGCAAGTTCAAGGATGTCAATTTGCACATTTACCAAAATAATTAATTTAACTGTTTTTTAACTTTTTAGTAGTTGGTACCTTTGTACTTTTGTCGGATATCGGTAAAATATCTCAAAATTACAATTTCAGTATTTTCATTATTTACGACTTAATTATCTGCACCTTTGCTCTGACTGATCCACAATTTCTAAAGTTTTCAATAACCCGTTTAACTGTATTTGTTGTTGGTTTTGGTTTTTGTGGATATTGGTTCACAATTGTTTCACATCTTCCTGAAATAACTTTATTATGCTGTTCAAATATGATAAATAAATTTAAATAATCACTATTTGTATAATAATTTCAACGTCCTGGCATGATTGTTTGAAGCAATTAAAAAGCAAGTGACATTAGTTTAGCACCTGCTTGACAGTTGTATTGTAAACATCATCATGGCCAACTAAAGTGAGATCAAATGGCCTCTATTGTAATAGAAAATAGAACATTGCTAATATTTCGAAAAGTACCGTTTTTTTTTAACAAAGGACCCCATACAAAATTTTCCTGTTTTTAATGCAGAATAAGCCTAAATAATCAAACAAGGGGCTTTCCATTTGAAAAACTCAAGTTTCAGCAGTTTTTTCATCTTAATTTTGGTACCTTTGTTTCGAACACTCTATCAATAAATTCCATAATTTCATTCAAAGACTGTTAGACTACGTTCTCACCTATCAGGAAAGCAATCCAAAGTAAATAATTACATCGTGTGTGTGACAGAAAAATATCAATATGTTTTGGTCTGAAAACGTCAATTTTGACATAAAAGGTCGAAAATATCAAGAAGAAGAAGACTTAGGTATATCGTCGTTGGCACTGCAATATGTGCTATGTGAAAATAACAAGATTTTCAGCAGATGAAAAAATATGCACTATTATGAGAAAATTAGGCCAATCTTAACAATTTTAAAGGAATAAGTTTTTTGTTTATACAAGACGTAGTTTTCTTTTACAACTGAAAAATACTTTTAACAAATTGGCTCAAAAATTATTGTTTTATTGCTACAGTTGCACATAGCATATATTGATTGGCATTTTTGAACACATGGTAGATATTACAATTGGTACATTTTTAAATTAGTTTTCTTGAATACATGGTAGATATTAAGTATAGACTTAATAATAATTTAATAATTTATAAAGTTTTTCATTAAATTTAAAAAAAAATACAACTTAAAGGATATTTTTAAATTAAAAGTAAAACACTGTCATGGTTTTGTCCTGGAAGCGAAGATCGTTGTGAAGTATTGTTGATCACTTACGAGGATGTGAATCATAAAATGGATGGTAATCCATTTCCATAACTTTTTTCAATTCCTGTAAATGCTCGTATTTGCTTTTGCTTATTTGCAATTGCCTCAAATGTGACCGTCCAGGTGTAATTTTGTTTGTAGTATGACACCTATTTCAAGTATTTATCATAGTTGACTTCAAATCTTTCCATGTATCGCCGTGATTTAATTTATATGTAATTTATCCTGTTTGCAAATACAGCAAGCCACGTATATCATTCACTTATGCAATAATATCTGGTTTGATACTTTTTAAATTATTTGGCATGTTTTCATAATCTAAAAAAAGGTAAAGTCTAAGTTACGGACATTATAGGAGTGGTGATCTCGTGCTTGTCTCATTCGAGTAATGCAGTCACTAGGGGCATAAATGGGAGGTTTAAAATGAGCGTCCAAGGAGGAATGAATACAATCGGCCTCCATCATTGTATGGCCACGTTCCAATATTAGCTGTTCAATTGTAACTTCTAAATTTTGGAAAAGTCTTGACAGTGCACTTGAGAGCACCTTATTCCTATTTTGATATCCACACCCATCCGATATCAAAACGATGTGATTATATTTTCTCTCATTTTGAGATCTCGATATAATCAATTATACAACTGGTGAACTCATAGGCGGTTACACCACTATTGCATTCGTGCCAAACATACAAGTCGACAGTTCTATCATTAGGTACATAAACGGTGAAATTGTGGACTTGTAATTTCTGTTTGTAATAAATCGCAGATGCTTCTAATTTAGGTGCAAGTAAAACACTGTAAATCCATGGTTATAACAAGCTTCACATCATTTGCAGATTCTTTAGCTTTTTTCTTAGCGTCTTCAGCTGCAGCTTTTTTCTTTATGTGTCGATTGTATGTATCTTCAGATAAATTTCCAGTTTTCCATGAGTAGCAAAGATCGCATTGATCCTTTCTCGGTTTATGAGTAGCAATATTGTTTGCTTTCAATACTTTTCGTAAAAGAGTGTGTGATACAAATTGTTTTTTTTTTCTCTTTGCAAAAATCCTTATACCACTTATAAATGTGTAGAGTCGATCTAAACACTGATTCAATGTAAATTTTCTTTGAACCACTACGACAATAGTGGCTTGGAACGTTAGGTAAATCATCAAGCCACCGTTGAAGTACCTCTTGCTTCAATTTACTGTTATTATTGTTCTTAGCTGAGAAACTAATATTGTCATCTCGTGCGTTAGCGGCATTCACATAATCTTCATTTTCTTCTTCTATTTGTTTACTATTCTCTATATGATTTGTTGTCCAACGTTCGAATGTATTTCTTTCTATGTCCAAGGTATTAAGCAGCATTGTTCTGCATACCATTATTTTTTCACCATTATCAGTAGGAAGAAACCAATCATGTGACCGTTTCTTACGATTCTGGACATTCTCTGTGCTCTTTCTTCTTCGTATAGGCACTCTTGTTGTCACTAGGCCTTTCAAATACGCTGCTCTAGCACTCCAGCTTGGTAAGTTCCAGAAGTAATCAAATATTTTTTTACGACTGGGTTCTAACATTAAACCACAGAGTAATGTTCTATTCGTTTTTTTCAGGGGTATTTGGTACAAACATCTGCTTTTGACTCTCCTGCCATCACACACTTCATTGTGTTGTATTTCCCCACTTTTGGAACGAGTGTAACCCGTGTATCGTTCACCTTTCAGTCGTTTATTCTTAGTTTCTTCCCTTTGAGACTTTCTAGATCGTTTTGTAACAGTATTAATTGCAGATACACCCAGCTCATCTCTTCCAATTGCAGATAGACGCCTCTGGTCTCTTTCAGTACCAGATATATTAATCTCATCTCTTTCGGTTGCATTTAAAAGCACACTCTCTTCTTCCATTTTTATATCATCATCTATGTTTATTACTTCCTCATTTAGAATTGTACAATTATTTTCAATTTTTGGTTCATTTATTATATTACTGGGAAGTTGAAAAGGAACATCAGTTGGTACTTCAAATAAAGGTAATTCTTCTTCATTTTCAATATCATCTGTTAGAAACAGAAATGTTTAAAAATAACATGACAATCTTTTTTTTTAATTATGTAGGTACCTACCTTTATTTTGAACATATTGTTTTATTAAATTATTCAAAGGTTCATTATCTGAATCAGAGAAATCACTAGAGTCTTGGTTGACAGAATTACTTTCTGAATTGGATAAAATTTGTAAGATATTAGAAATTATTGAAATACTAAATGCGTGTTATGTATAAGATACCTCTGATTTCTTAATGTTCACTACATATCTGTCGATCGACGGAAACACAGCTGCCAGGGTATTCATTTAATGTATCATTTTGATTAAACTGCTCTGCATTACCTGAAATTGGGGTTTTACAAATTTGCATTCAGTATAATAATTATCAATACAACATACCATTCTTACTGTGATGGTCGTCCACTGTACTTCTTTTGGTTATTATGTCTTTTTCCAAAGCTAATTGCAAAATTAACTCTGATTTCGCAGACATGGTTTAAAAAGTTTTGGTAGTATTATTCACTAGCACTAATTATCATATTTATATTCAATATTAGAATAAGTATTATTCAGTACACTTCAGAATTGCACAATACCTACACCACATCACAACAAAACACAATGTTTTTACTGTTTTTAGAGTTTATAAAATAACTGCTATGTGTATATAATGTGCAAATACGTATCAACTGGCAATGTGTAATATATGCTATGTGTTACTTCTGCACATAGCAGGTATTTCCATGCTGTAGCATACATAGCAGATATTACAATAGCATTTTATTTGTTTCCTGTGTAACTTGATCACATAACATATATTTCAAACTGTAGAGCACATACCATTAACTTGGAAAACACAATTAACTCCAAATGGCCTAAAATGCACATAGCACATATTGCAGTGCCAACGACGATATGACATTATACACAAACAGTATTCACAATTTGACGCAAAATCTGAAAACGTCATAATATACTGGGTGCCCAATTTGAAATAAGGAAGTTGACATCTACTTCCGGTATAACCATATAATCAATCGATGCAGTTCCTGGTGATTCACCTTGCATAGGTTGTACTCGTTATAACATTTAGGGATTTCTATTTAAGATACTGTCTTTAAAGAATCATTTAGTTGTATGTTAGATTTTCTGTATGTTTCAGTTGAGTTTTTATATTTGTATATCATAATTTAATTCTTATTTTCCTTCTCATATAATTAGACAGGTGCTTATTAATATGTATTATTGTAGGTGAATTGATTTTCTTAAAGGATGGTGGTGAATTCTTGGATGCTATTGACAAGGAACACAAGTCTGTAACCATCATTGTTCACATATATGAAGACAGTGTTGAAGCTTGTAGAATCATGAATACTTGTCTTTCTGAACTAGCCAAGATTCATAAGAATGTCAAGTTCTGTTCAATAATTGGTTCCCAGGCAGGTGTGAGCAGACAGTTTAAGATTGATGGTGTTCCTGCTCTTCTTGCCTATAAAGCTGGACAGGTTGTTGGAAATTTCATTAGACTGACTGATGAGCTGGGTAATCATTTTTGTACAGAGGATGTTGAGTCATACCTTGTTGAACATGGTATGGTAGAAGACAGAAGCTGTAAACCTGCTCTCATAAGGGGGGCAAATGGTGGAAGTAGTGATAGTGAATAACTGCCTTAAGAAATCACCGTGCTTTGAAAGATAGATGACACTGTTTTGAGGCGTAACTCCTAAGGTACACACATTAAGACAGGGTGATTCATTAAGAATGGAACATCCCAAAACTTAACACGTAGTAGAGGTCAAAATATGTCTCATAAAAATGCTGCTTGCTTAGGAAATACAGGGTATTCAAAAATATAATTTTAATCTGAAATTTCTAAATAATTGTAAAAATATTCATAGTAATTTAAAAATTGGCAGTTCTTTTATTTTTTTTTAAATTTTTGGCAGTGCAAATAAAAAGCTGTAAATAATTCTAACGTTGCTGGCAGCTGGTGTTAGTTATTGCTTTAGTAAAACCTGCCTGTATGTAAATTATTAGCAAAAATGATGTGAAAATCTGATTCAAATCTCTAGTTAATTTTGGAATCGCAAATAACTTCTGATGTATTTGCTATTAAAATTTTCAATGATTATCATGTGTAGAATGTTGTAGCAATGAAGTTAGTGGGAAGTGGTTGAGAAATTTAAAAAAGTTAAGATATTTGTGCTGAAATGATACAGAGGTAAATCCTAAAACTTGCTTGAAACATTTAGTAGTAAATATCTCGCAACATATGGGTGGATTAATTTAAAAATCTCTGGATGCAGCAAGTGCGTTATGGTAGCGAATTGTCTTTAAAATATTTTTTATTGCAAATGTCTTTCTTTGATGAAAGCAGGCATCAAACTTGGTTGCCTATATAGTAGAAACAATGTATCATATTTCATCGAAATAAATTTGTTTGAAAATACATTTTTCAAAAGTCTGGATGCAGCAAATGTGTTATGGAAGTGAATTTCCATAAAAATGTTTTTAATAGTAAATGCGAGCAGGCATCAATCTGATTATCGGTATGGCCTATGTAGTAGAAACAATGTACTATATTTTATCAAAATTATTTATGGTTTGAAAATATACAAAAATTTTCCGAAAATAAACTTAAATGTTGGTTTCCTAACCAACAAAGCTTACGTTAATAGCAAATTGAGTTATTGAAATTTGAAGATTTCATGAAAATTCGGTAAATTTGCAGATTAGCTCCCGAACGCTTTTCAAAAAATTGTTTTCAGAAATATTACTAGGACCCCACCTAGATGCACAAACCACAAGAACAATTTCTGGTTCACACCCCCCAAGAAAGTTACGGGACTGGGAGTGAATAGGGGTGCTGGGCGGGGTAGGTAATAAAAAGGAAATATAAACAGAAAAAGCGATGAAAACTGCTTAAAAGCTGTCTATTTGAAGCCATATCCCCATTAAACCCCACTTACCTCGCACAGCACCCCTATTCGCACCGCACCCCTATTCGCACCCAGGTCACGTAACTTCCTTGGGGGGTATGAACAAGAAGTTTTTCTTGTGGTTTATGCAACGAGGGTGGTTGTATGCACACGAGGGGGGAATGAAAATGCTTACGACGAAGCAGACCCCCCCCGCGCTTCGACTTGCGGGAGGGTTGGGGGGTGGCTGCTTCGTCGTCGGGATTTTCCTTCCCCCCTCGCGTGCATACAGCCACCCTCGTTGCATAAACCACAAGAAAATTTTCTTGTTCATACCCGCCAAGGAAGTTACGGCACCTGGGGGAATAGGGGTGCTGTGCGGGGTAGGCAGGGTTTAAGGGGGATATGGCTTCAAGATGTGAAAAAGACAACTTTCAAGCCCGTTTTATTCGCATTTTCTGCTCATATTTCCTTTTTACTACCTACCCCTCCCAGCACCCCTATTCACTCCTGGTCCCGTAACTTCCTTGCGGGGGTGTGAACAAGACATTTTTCTTGGGGTTTGTGCATCGGGGGTGGGGGGTCCGGGCAAGTTTCTGAAAACAGTTTTTTGAAAAGCATTCGGGAGCTAAATTGCAAATTTACCGAAAATTCGCTACCAAAACGCACTTACTGCGTCCAGATTTTTTTCTTACACACGCATCATATTTCGATAAAAATGCAAAAATGCATTAAAGAATTTGTTCTACGAAAATTATCAAAAAAAATTATACACCCCTACTCACTCCTGGTCCCGTAACTTCCTTGGGGAGTGTGAACAAGAAATTTTTCTTGGGGTTTGTGGATCCAGGGGGAGCCCTAGGCAGGTTTATGAAAACAGTTTTTTGAAAAGCGTTCAGGAGCTAAACTGCAAATTTACCGAAAATTCGCTACCAAAACGCACTTACTGCGTCCAGATTTTTTTCTTACAAACGCATCATATTTCGATAAAAAATGCATTAAAGAATTTGTTCTACGAAAATTATCTAAAAAAAAATACACCCCTACTCACTTCTGGTCCCGTAACTTCCTTGGGGAGTGTGAACAAGAAATTTTTCTTGGGGTTTGTGGATCCAGAGGGAGCCCTAGGCAGGTTTCTAAAAAGAGTTTTTTGAAAAGCGTTCGGGAGCTAAACTGCAAATTTACCGAAAATTCGCTACCAAAACGCACTTACTGCGTCCAGATTTTTCCTTATAAACATATTTCGATAAAAAATGCATAAATGCAATAACCAATTTGTTCTACGGAAATTAGCTAAAAAAAGTTATAGACCGTTTAACCATAAACTTCACTAAACCTACAAATAAATATCCAAAAAAGCATCAACTTGACTAAACTGACAGCCAAAGCATCAAAGAAAGGGTCTATTTGACATGAATATTTTGTAAATATTTTAGTAAAATGAAGGGCAATGATGGTCGAATATGAAACTTAAGGGTTTGCAGAACACTATTCTTGCAACAGTTTCTTTTCACAATCGATATTTGTTTCACGTTCTTTGCCTAAACATTGCCAATTTTGACGTTTAAAATTGTGAGTTTGATGTTTTGAGGAAAACTCCAAAATTTGTTTCTTTAACTGCCCATAACTTCGTTGTTTTTAAAGCTAGAGACCTAAATTTTGGTACAGAGTTCACTCTTTATAATACAAACACGCTTACCAAATTTGGTTGCCCTTGCTTTGTTATTTACGGATATATGAATTTTTTTTAGAAAGAAAACACAAAATTTTCCGGGAAAACCTGGTCCGATTTTCCTGGCTAACGAACTTATCCATGCCACTTGCAAAAGGAAGGTACTCACCAAATTTGATCAAGATTGGTCCATTATTTTTTGAGTTATCGGTCGGATATATATATATATATATATATATATATATATATATATATATATATATATATATATATATATATATATATATATATATATATATATATATATATATATATATATATATATATATAAACACAGATCTCCTCATTAGCGAATTTAAAAAAAAATTCGCTAATAAGAGTAGTTTTAGATTTCCACTTCATTTTGCTAATAATTTTAATCACAGAATATTGATCTACCAAGAAGGTGGTGTATAGCTAATACCCTTCTATGCCCAATGCCAAAAAAAACAGTCAGTTTTATGATTTTTCAAAACCAAATTTAATTTTTAACACCTGTATATCATAAATAAGCAACATGTCTATATTTTGATTTCCAGTATATTCAATTTTGAGAATTCCCGCATTTAATCAATCAGCATGTGTATGTCATTGCGTCTGAAGTGAAGCTTTAGAGTTGGTGTTATTGTATTGGTGTTAAGTTCACATTATAGTTGTGGAATATTGTACAATACAACTAAACCCGTCTTTTTCACTTATTAATAAAAAAAGCAACAGTATTATTAAGTGCAAAATTTTTGTAAAATGTATGAAGTTAATTAGTATTGTAATTAAATATTTTAATTTGTTCTGTTTACACAATGGTATGGAAGAATGTGTGTCGTAACTGTCATTTTCCAGTAATGTAAAGGTCTTGACCAATAGTATAAAAAATCCCCTTATGGTTTGAACATGTAAAATGAGAATGTTAGAAACTACATAGAAATTATTTACTTCATTAATTGTTGTTGCCCTTACTTGGTGAAACTGTTCCATACTAAATACAGATGCAGATACTTCTGTGGCTTCATAAGTAGATCATTCTCTCGATTATCTGGGCTAATATGGTGGGGATCGGCAACATGGATAATTGAAAAACAGGAATAAAACGATTCATAAAATCATGTTAAGTTTTATCAAGTGTTTTTGTTATTTTCTTAAACAAGAGGCTTCACCAAGAGCCAAGTGAAAATTCACTGCCTTTCATTCAGTCTGTTTCAATATGGCAGCTAACAAACAAAAAAATTATTTTAATAACAAAAGACCAAGTGCTTATTGAAATTTTAGTACATCTTAACTTTAATAAAATTTACTGCTATATGAATTAGTTTTTCATGCAATGATTATAAACAATTTTTTATAAGGTTTATTTTATTCTAAAGTGAAGTAACTTATAATAAAAATTACAATGAGAATTTTCCATAGATTGAGTTTTGTGCCTGTGGGTATATATTGCCATAAACTAAAATGTAATATTTTCATGTTTCATATAGCATAACCTTACTTTCGTTTTTTGTTTTTCTTTGTTTAAATACAAGAGATGCTCTTTTAAACCTTTATAAACAAAGAAAAACATAGACTAGCAGTATTCTTCTGTTTTTATAAGCTCTTGTTTGTAGTTATTTCTACCAAATGTTTCATCTACAGAAAAAGGGAAAGAAAAACACACGATGTCTTATAAGCTCAGAGAATTTAATTAATCTAGTTAATATTATGTGTGAAGGCCTACATTCTTTGACTTGTGAATTTATATATACGAGTATGTTGTCTGTCATTTCAGGGCAAACTAGTTTTGTGTAGGCCAAGCCAGTGTTACCGAAAAGCAATAAGTGAGCCAGTTAATCTGTTATCGTAGTTTGTTCTAAAATAAATGTAAGTCGATAAAGGTAAACTGCCTTATTCTAGGATAAAGTAGTGCAGTCTATGATTACACTTCACTCTGTAGAATAAAGTGGTCTGCCTAGGCTGCAATAGATTAGAAACAAAGGAAAATTAATCACTGATGTGGTTACTACATTTATTTACTTGTTAATACATGGCAAACTATGAATTGGTAAGTTATGGTCTTTCTCGTTGATACATCTATCTGAGTTACATTTTTTGGTGCATGTGCACTTGAAAGATCCTTTGATTTAGGAAAAATTTTAGTAATAGTTCGAATAATCTCCTTGGTTTTGTTTATGTCAGTGACAAATACATTGATGCTGTTCTCAAAGTTTGCTGGTGGATATGACTTGTTAGGAGTGTCTCTCATCTTCTTGATTCGATTTTCTAAGTGCTGCACGGCCATAATTCTACTTTTAAATGATATTTTAATATTTCCAATAATTCATTATATCCTTGAAATATTTTCAAGGTTCTACTCATCACTATGTGAAAACTGGAATCTGTGATGAGCACTAATAAGTACACTTGGAGAACCCAAATCACCACAACACATATTTCAGAGACCTTACGATCGTTTCGTTGACCATGTCAACATCTTCAGAGGAAGAAAAATTCTAAAATTAAACTACTAGCTAACGTGTATTTATATCGCGTCTATGTAAACGAACTAGTCCGAAGTAAAATTGTAGTTGAAGACCCATCGTTTGTTTATTGTGTAGTGAAACTACGAGGTCGAAGACCTACTTTAATCTTCTGGTAGACAACTTTATGAGCTCTTATCTAATATAAGGATAATAGGTTTAAAAGGAACGGTACCGAGTTATTTTAGGAATCTGCACGTTTCCTTTTGATCTAGAAATTTACTATTTGGATATTGGAGCTAGCCGACAACCACATCTGGTGAGAGAATACAATAACCTCCGCTCATCTTTTTTATATAGAAACTAAACCTGGGTGTTTGGCTCACATAGTTAACTCTAACAGAGGATAAATAATTCAACTAAAATACTACATAAAAACTATATTTATATTGATTTTAATTCTTTGTAAACAGTATTTATATTGACTTCATAGATACACAGAAAATGAAAGGGTCTTTAAGTTGAGACAAGCGTAAAGATTAGTATATGTATAGACCGGCCGAGTTATTGACAGTAATTCATTATTCTACCAGACAAATTAGGAGTGTTTAAGTGCTCAAATGCAAAGTGAAAATAAAGGGCTTGAAATTAAAGGTGCCGCACGATTCAATGAAGTTTTGTTCTTAATCGACCTTGATATAAAAATACTTTCTAATGAATCAAGCATAGTTTGATGTCTAACATTTTTGACAAGTTTCAAATTTTCTTTGTCAATGTGGTGATTATTATTAGTGAATTTTCGTAGAAAAAATTCACTAATGGGGATATCCCGACTTTTGAATTTTGGAAAAATTTTTGCAAATGAGCACGAACTCTGACCCCTAGAACCCATATCCGGTGTCAGTTTCAATTTTTATTTGTATATATATATATATATATATATATATATATATATATATATATATATATATATATATATATATATATATATATATATATATATATATAGTGCGCGCCAAATGTATGGACCGGGACTTATAAAATCTAAAGTAAGCGGCCAAAAAATTGAAATTTGATATGCGCATATGGGACGTATTTTCGCATATTATGACGTGATTTCTAAGTATTTACCCCTTTTATTACAGAATATACAGGGTGTAGGTCATTTTTTTTTAATGGTAACAGGGCAAGTAATTGTTAATTTTCGAAAGTACAAAATTCACTACCATAACGCACTTGCTGCGCCTTTGAGTTTTTTTTAATATACTGGTATTGTGAAGTGATTTATCTCTAATCCCAACAATTGTTTAAGTTTATTTGTCCGTGAGAAAACCACATTCTAATAAGTTAAACAAAACATTTCTTATTCTGGAGTCAGTCGTTTTTAATGAATTTTCGTAGAAAAAATTCACTAATGGGGAGATCCCGACTTTTGAAAAATTTTTGCAAATGAGCGCGAACTAGGACCTCTAGAACCAATATCCTGGGTCAGTTTCAATTTATATATATATATATATATATATATATATATATATATATATATATATATATATATATATATATATATATATATATATACAGGGTGTCCCACCGAAAGGGGCTAGTAGCTTTTAGGTGTCTTTGTGTCTAGTAAATGGAAATTTCTTTCAGCCATCTGTTACAGAATTTTAAGGAGCATATTCCGAAAATAATTTAACATACACAGGCTGTCCCATAATTCAGTGGCAACACAAACTTGTATTTTTTTTAATGGAACACCCCATATATTATTACATATTTCGATTTGCGATGAAATTCTGACTCAAATATTATAGAGGTCTTATAGCTTTAATCTCAACGGTTTTTATGTAAATGTCAATAAACTGTCAAAATGAGGTTATGTTTGGCGTATTTTTGCTACACCGGCAGTCGAACTGCAATGAATTTGTCTGAAGGAATGTTTTAGGTAGATGGTCTTCTATGTAGAATACACTCCAAGGTGTCAAAAAAATAATACATTGTACAGGGTGATCACTTTTCATGAATATGTAATTTACTGCATTTTTTCAAATGGGACACCCTGTATATTATTACATATTTGAATTCTCCATAAAATTCCGCGTACAACGGTATAAAATTATAGAGCAGTTCAATTACCGGATTTAAAAATATTTAAAAAAAAAATCGAGATTTTTCTAAATTTGTCAATTGCATTATGTATTAACGGAAGAAAATTTTATAGATTATCATCTCCAATCTAGTTTACAGTGAAATGATGCACATTAATGAAAATCTGTCTAAATTCTCAGTCGAAAGTTAGTAAAAAATATCTTTGATTAAATTCGTCGAGTTACATGTCGTAATTACCGATCCGTTCAGTTAAAACTTCCAATAAACGCTTCTACAATGCATTGAACTGGCTGTGTGATAGTCAAAATACATGAACAAGCAGTTGATGCGACATTTTCTTGGGTATTTGCAATAGTTTGCGGAAAATTCTCACTTCGGTGCCGTACAAAGTCATATGTTAGTTATAGGGAAAGGTATATCCGCAGAGTAGAGAATAGGAAAATTGAATTGTCTGTTAAAGAAGGCTGATGTCATTTCATACCTGTCATTGAATGTTATCATTCATCGCTTGTGTAATAATTGTTTTATGATATTTTCAAATAGTTTTTGGTTCATCTCTGTGTATTTCTAGTTTTTCTTGTTCACTTTTGTTACGTCAGTTCGTTTATTCTCAGTTTTCTGTTCTTTTTCGTAGCGTTAAGTGATAATTTTAAGTGTACAGTTCAGGTGATTTTTTGGAGTTTCAAACATGAATTTATCTGTAACTGAAAAAGTTGACATGGTATTCTGTTTGGGAAAAGCTGACAAAAATTCTCTTCTTGCTGCAAGGATTTATCATCAACAATTCCCACATAGACGGCAACCAAAGCGGCAGGCTTTTGAACGAGTGAAGAGAGAGTTCATAAGTAAGGGAAGTGTTAACTCGTATCCTAAAAATCGAAGACCAGTTATTGCTGTTACTGACGAAGGTACGCAGTTGAATATATTGTTATCACTAGAGGAAAATCCTCACACATCCACAAGAGAGCTGGAAAATGAAACAGGCATACCCAAAACAACAATCAATAGAATTGCAAGGAAATATAAATATCACCCATATCATATGAATACACATCAGAATTTAACCGAGCACGATTTCGAAACACGATTGTTCTTCTGCCGTACGATGTTAAACCGAATACATATGGATAATGAGTTTGTGACAAACATTCTATTCACTGACGAGGCGACTTTCAGAAGTACAGGCATCGGCAATAGACACAATATGCATTATTATAATGTCAGAAATCCACATTGGTTGAGGAAAATCGACAATCAAAACCGATGGTCACTGAATGTTTGGGGAGGGATAATTGGGGATTATGTCATTGGACCATATTTCTTGGATGGCACGTTGACCGGTGAGAGATATGAACTATTTCTCAGGAACGAATTAGGATCACTCCTCGACGATGTAGATCTATATTCGAGGCAGCAACTGTGGATTCAACATGACGGTGCTCCAAGCCACTCGTCTATTTCTGTAAGGAACTATCTGAATCAGCGCTTTCCAAGAAGGTGGATAGGCCGAGGTGGACAGATCATCTGGCCCCCAAGATCACCAGATCTTACACCCTTAGATTTTTTCCTTTGGGGGTATGTGAAAGACATGGTCTACAAAGAACCAGTTACGACAAGTGAGGATATGCGGAGAAGAATCATTGATGCCTTTGGTAGCATAACTGTGCCTATGTTAATAGAAACCAGGCAAAGTTTCGTCAAAAGGCTTCAGCTTTGTATCAGATATGAAGGAAACATATTCGAGCACCTGTAATTTTATTTATTCTGCGAATAAAAACCAGTAGAAAAAATAAGAGTTGTTTTATTGCAAATACGGCAAGTATACATTATATCATAACATAACAGTAGTATTAAATTTTCCCGACTATTTGCATCTTTGTGACATTATCTTGAAGAGCATAATTATGGCTTCTTACTTTTGACCTTATAATCGAATTCCCCTTTGACTAAAAAATTAATTGCAGATTTCATAAATTATCATTGTGAAGTTACGTTATTCAATGAATCTATTTGTCTGTGAAATTCGTCACATTTTTTAAATATTTTTAAATCCGGTAATTGAACTGCTCTATAATTTTATACCGTTGTACGCGGAATTTTATGGAGAATTCAAATATGTAATAATATACAGGGTGTCCCATTTGAAAAAATGCAGTAAATTACATATTCATGAAAAGTGATCACCCTGTACAATGTATTATTTTTTTGACACCTTGGAGTGTATTCTACATAGAAGACCATCTACCTAAAACATTCCTTCAGACAAATTCATTGCAGTTCGACTGCCGGTGTAGCAAAAATACGCCAAACATAACCTCATTTTGACAGTTTATTGACATTTACACAAAAACCGTTGAGATTAAAGCTATAAGACCTCTATAATATTTGAGTCAGAATTTCATCGCAAATCGAAATATGTAATAATATATGGGGTGTTCCATTAAAAAAAATACAAGTTTGTGTTGCCACTGAATTATGGGACAGCCTGTGTATGTTAAATTATTTTCGGAATATGCTCCTTAAAATTCTGTAACAGATGGCTGAAAGAAATTTCCATTTACTAGACACAAAGACACCTAAAAGCTACTAGCCCCTTTCGGTGGGACACCCTGTATATATATATATATATATATATATATATATATATATATATATATATATATATATATATATCACACTGATAACTCAAAAAATAATGGGCCGATTTTGATAAAATTTGGCGCGTACCTTCTTTTTGTAAATAGCTTGGACAAGTTCGTTAGTGAGGAAAATCCGACGAGGTTTTCCGGGAAAATTTTGCGTTTTCATTCGAAAAAAATTTATATCTCAAAAAATAAATAAGCTATGATAACCAAATTTGGTATGTAGGCTAACGATATAAAAAGTAAACTATACACCAAAACTTTCTATGTTACAAGAAAAAAAAAGTTATAATAACATATTTTGTGCCAGATCATTTCTATGAAAACTCACTACCATAACGCACTTGCTGTGTCCAGGCTTTCCCATATATGTTGTGCCACACACGATTTGTCCACCATACCATATCGTAAACGTGCAATCTTTGCAACTAATCTCATAAATACCGGACATTTCAGTAACTTTGTCTTTATCTTTCGTATTACCCAACAAATTATTTTTTTAATTTGTTGGGTAATTTTAATTAAATTAAAATTTAATCAGAACCATCAAATATAACATAAATAGCAAAAAAAAAAACTATAAACCTGTTAAAATAACGATGAACGTCTTTATCTATAAAACCTTAAATTACTAAAATTAAAAGTAAAATCAAAATTAAAATCATCATGAGACCTTCACATCCAGCATATGTTGCTCCGCATACTCGCGACGTACACACGCCCCATACGTATACAACTTCATCTCACCATCACACACACGCAAAAGCCTGCACACATCACAACCATCCAGATCACACATCCATACAAACCTTTCACATTTCTCATATGTATGTAGCACACCGATAACTAAACAAATAATGGGCCGATTTTGATCAAATTTTCTGAGTACCTTCCTTTTGCAAGTGGCTTGGATAAGTTCATTAGCCAGGAAAATCGGCACAGTCGGAAAAAATGTATATCTCCGGAAACACCAAAGTAAGAACCAAATTTGGTACGCGTGTTTGTCTTCTACAGAGTGAACTATGTACCAAAATTTAGGTCTGTAAGTTTAAAGACAAAAAAGTTATGGGCATTTAAACAAACAAATTTGGGTTGTTCTTCAAAACGTCAAAAGTCGCGATTTGAAACGTCAAAATTGGCAACATTTAGGCAAAGAACCTGAAACAAATACGGATTATGTAAGGAAGAGTGTTCTGCAAACCCTTAAGTTTCAGCTTCAACCGTCATTGTCCTTTATTTTACTAAAATATATCCAGAAAATTCATTTCAAATAGACCCTTTCTCTGATGCTTTGGCGGTAGTTTTAGCTATAGAGTTTATCGTTTAATGGTATATCATTTTGGCCGAATTTTCGTAACAAATCAATAAAGCTAAATATATCCCTTATTATACACGATACGAAGAAAAATTGTATACATTACTATAGGGTGTCTTTAGCTACATCTTAAAAAATTGTTTCTACAATTTCGGGTGGCTCATAAGTCGTTGGTGATACAAATTTTCTTTTTTCTTTTTTTTAGTGAATTTTCTTAGAAAAAATTTACTAATATGGAGATTCTGACTTTTGAATTTTGAAAAAATGTCTTCAAATTAGCGCGTACTAGGACCCCTGGAACCCATATCCTGGCTCAGTTTCAATTTTATATGTATGTATATATATATATATATATATATATATATATATATATATATATATATATATATATATGTATATATATATATATATATATATATATATATATATATATATATATATATATATATATATATATATATATATATGTGTATGTATGTATGTATCACACCGATAACTCATAACTCAAAAAGTAATGGTCCGATTTTGATAAAATTTGGCATGTACCTTCCTTTTAAGTGGCTTGGATAAGTCCGTTAGCCAGAAAAATCGAACCAGGTTTTCCGGGAAAATTTTGGGGTTTCCTTAGGAAAAAATGTTATCTCAAAAACTAGAAAAGCTATGGTAACCAAATTTGTACGTAAGTTTACGATATTAAAGGAAAACTATATACCAAAATCTATATTTCTATGTTAAAAGAAAAAAAGTTATAAAAAAATATTCGGTGCCAGATCATTTCTATGAAAATTCACTACCATAATGCATTTGTTGCGTCCAGACTTTTTTTTAATCAAACACGCCTTATGTTATTGCATTTTCCATCGAAATATAATGCAGGTTTGTAAGAGAAGAAATTCGGGACGCAGCAAGTGCGTTATGGTAGGGAATTTTCATTAAATGCTTCAAATTTGAATAGCTCAATTTGCTATTAACCTATAAGCTTCGTTGGCCAAGACACCAGTTTTTTCAGGAACATTTATAGTTTACTTTGGGAAATTGTTGTACATTTTCAAACAATTAAGTTATTGTGAAGAAACGTGGCACATTGTTTCTACTATATATGTTATACTGGTAACCAAATTGTATGCCTGCTTTCTTTGAAAAAAACGCATGTGCTATTAAAAACATTTTAATGAAAATTCACTACCATAACGCATATGCTGCGTCCAAACTTTTTAGATCATCCTATCATTATTAGTTTTCTAGAAATATATGCATAACACGTGAAAATTTAATTGTTTTGTGAAATGCACATAAGCATAAAATTCTGCACAACTTTGACCGGTTAACCAACTTTCTATTTCATATAATAAGAAGCTAAGTAATACTACCTTATTGTGGACACCTGTATATTTATTACTCCTGTTTGGCTGTTCAATCATCAGTTTTATTAGATTATTCGATTAATGGAAAATCGCGATTTTTCCCATCACAGATATTCAAAAAAATTGTTTAATCGATTAGTCGATTAACCGATTAGTCGATTTTTCTATTTTTTCTACTTTCTGCGACTTAAAAATCGCGATTTTTTATTAATCAATTAATCGAGATTCGTTGCCAGCACTAGTTTCAGTAGCTGTTTTTCATTTTACTAAAATATTTGAAAAACATTTATTTGAGTTAGACCCTTTCTGTGATTTTATAGCAGCAGTTTAAATTATAGAGTTTGTGATTTAAATGTGTTATAATTTTTCATTTCATAAAATGCACTTTTTTACTTTTCGGGGATTTTTCGTATTTGGAATGTTTTTATGAAAATTCGCTACTATAACGCACTTGCATTGTTTATACTTTTTCTTTGGCTTATTAACTTCTGTACTTGCAGCCTCGTTCGTAATAATTGGAAACATACATGGAATAACATCATATTGGGTAATACCCAATTGTTTAATGCACAAAAAAATATAGAATGAATGAAGACCTCTTCAATTCATTGATTGTGGTTGCCCTTACTTGGTGAAACTGGTCCATTATATACAGACTTGGAGACTACTTCTCTGGCTTCACTGCTGGGTTAGATGTTCTCGGATGTTGTTCAACGGTTCTGTGACTAGTTTCGCTGCTTGATAATGCTGTCAAGCAGCGAAACTAGTCACAGAGAGGTTGAACAACATCTGAGAACATCTAATCCAACAGTGAAGCCAGAGAAGTAGTCTCCAAGTCTGTATATAGAATGAATGAATTGCTCACACTTTAAAAGCTGTACCGTACTTACTGTAGTGGCATATGGACTTGCAGTTTCTGGCGTTTTTGAACAGGCTGGTCTAGGATCAACCCTGATTAAACTATTTTTACTACTTCAAATTAGTGAATCCTATTAAGTAGGATGAACATGTTTACCATAAGACAAATTTGTCCCGCTAGAAACTATTTTGTCCTATTGCTTTTTGGATAAACGACTTAAAAAATAAAGATGTAGAGACTTCTCCTCTGGCTTCACAAGTGCTTGTTTTCTTTGCAACTGGTTCTGCCTTTTACAGCATCATCAGACAGGTGAAAAAACAACACTTGATGAAACGAGTTTAGCATTGGCAAAACTAGTTTGTCCTGAAGTCGTATTTTACTGGCAACATATGCACCTATATCCCATTTGTTATGACATGTAATTTTTTTTTATTACTGTTGATATAATATTTTTAACTTACTTATTCACAGATACTTTGTAGGTACTGTACTGCCACTGTCTTTCACTATGTGTAAGAATTATTTGTTTCGTACTTATGCTATAAAAATTGATGTGCTAATTAAGATGCATGTTTTTTTACCATAGTTGTATGTCTAAAAGTTGTTTCCTTATGCCCATTAGATAAATACTTTAAAGGTACAACCATGTTGTTTATGCAGGATGTACCAAGACTGTTAGAACCACCTTTTAAAACTTAAAAGGAAACAAATATAAAATTGTCTTTCAAAAGAAAAAAATGTTGATAAGCAACTGTTTTACAAAAACACCTTAGTATACTTTTACAAAATAGTTTTGTTTGTATGCCCTAAAACAAAAGAGACAATTATACAGATTACAAGGAAAGTTTCCATTTTCTTTTTTTTTTTAAATTATACAGTATACTCTCGATTATCCGGGCTGATGGGGGATCGGCAAGACTGATAATTGAAAAAACACGGATAATACGATCATAAAATATAAATATATATAAAATTATATATATATATATATATATATATATATATATATATATATATATATATATATATATATATATATATATATATATATATATATATATATATATATATGAACACACACACCAAGATAATTGTGGTTAAATGAAAAAAAAAATACAGTAATACAGTCGATCAATTATGATGTTTTTGTTTCATCGTTAAAACGTGTCTTTTCTGTTTCAGCGACATGCTGTATGTATACCGAATTTAATAGAAAATAGACTGTAACACACAAACTCGCTTTGCGATTGAAAATCAACTGACTAACTAAGTAATTTCGGTAGCCTACATAAATTGAAAGGAAAGTGCATACATAATGTTTAACAGCTGCATCTTTCTTCAGAAAAGTGTATTTTGTTCCGTTTTCACATGATCACAGTTTAGTTAATATGAGAGATATTTCACTTATTTGCTTATTCACAAAAATAGTCATAACATGTACTATAATATGCAAATATCTCATTTATGCAAATTTGATGACTTATCAGCTTATTCACGGGGCCAGAGTAATATGGTTTGCTATGGATGACTGAATTGTATGTGAAGGAATGCTGATAGTTGAATTACTTCTCAAACAGAACATATTCGTTTTACTCTGTCTGGGTGGCGAACTCACATGGGAAAAACGTGCCAAAGTTGACAACCTGACGCCAGCCAGTTTGCCCACAGAGTCATATCAGTTCTTTTTTATTTATTTATCTTGTACTAGAATATATATATATATATATATATATATATATATATATATATATATATATATATATATATATATATATATATATATATATATATATATATATATATATATATATATATATATATATATATATATATCATTACCATATATTTATTGTAGTTAATTTTATATTAATTTGTTGAGATTCAAATCGAGGAGAGTTTTTGCTTTTGTTACTCGGATCTAATTAAAAATAGCATCATCCTCTTAGGCATAAATTTCATGTCATTTACAAATTTAAAAAATCTTAGAACACATCTTACACCAATAAGTACAATTTGTGGAACCCAATTCATGCTAACACAGTTTTTAGACCTGACAATTGTTTCGCTAACAAAGTTAGCGTCATCAAAGGGATGAATAAACTAAGCGAATAAAAACTAGTACTATTCATATGTTAGTTGCCAAGCAGTAGCAAAGAGCGTCCTCTGGGAAGGCATACAGACTGGCCCCCACTGTTGAGTCCTAAATCTCTGTAATCAATACTGCATACCCGCTTTTGTAAGACTGTGTGTCGCTATCAGATATCCTTTCTAAAGAGGACACACTGAAAATTAAGATAACAGGTAGAACAATGGACTACACAGAACCAAACCTGCTCTATGCATAGAAATATTTTTGTTCAAATTTGTATATATATATATATATATATATATATATATATATATATATATATATATATATATATATATATATAAAAGGAAAAATGGTTAAGGGCAAAGCCGCAAGGAGACAACCGCATACATGTGTTTCAAGCTTATTAGCCATCATCAGTACGGTATAGCCATATACATTTTTGTTCAAATTTATATATATATATATATATATATATATATATATATATATATATATATATATATATATATATAAGGAAAAAGGGTTAAGGGCAAAGCCGCAAGGAGACAATCGCATACACGTGTTTCAAGCTTATTAGCCATCATCAGTACGTGTATGCGGTTGTCTCCTTGCGGCTTTGCCCTTAACCCCTTTTCCTTGTATAGTACAGAAATGCCGTGTTATAAATCCTGTTATAGTTAGTATAACTTCCTGGGCTTCGGATGTTCACGCAGGTGATTTCTTTGCCTCCGTGGCTATTTTGGTTGTTTCCCTTGGATTGAGGGTCTTCCAAAAGTGGCTGCAAATGTGCACTGGTTGCCTGTTGTGACTCCGTGTAATTTTGCATCTTCATCCAGAGTGTTCCCATCTTCACCTGGCTATACCGTACTGATGATGGCTAATAAGCTTGAAACACGTGTATGCGGTTGTCTCCTTGCGGCTTTGCCCTTAACCCTTTTTCCTTGTATAGTACAGAAATGCCGTGTTATAAATCCTGTTATAATTAGTATATATATATATATATATATATATATATATATATATATATATATATATATATATATATATATATATATATATATATATATATATATATACTTTCGTAAGCATCTAACTGACTGCGACTACATGACATTTTTGATTAACTTTAGATTTTCTCTATCTACATGATGGTTATTAGCCGAAATAAGCTGAGCAATACATGATTTATCAATAGTGCCATATCTCAGTTGCGCTAAATGATCTTTAAATCTAGTTTCAATAGTGCTTTTAGTTTGCCCAACATATTTAAGTACCCAATCCTTACAACATATTTCATAGATTCCTGACACTTCTGTGGTTTTATCTTTATTCTCTGGGTTATCCAGCAAATTTTTTAATGTATTTTTTTGCAGAAAATGCTAGTTGGAAATTGGCTTTCTTAAAAGTGCTATTAAAACCTCTCGTGATCCGTGGTGCAAATGGTAAACAGACAATGGTTTTTTTTTTTAAATCTTTTCTGAAAATCGTAGATTCCGCTAATATTTTTGTTTGTTTTATGTTTATTGACTAATTTTTCCACTAAGAAGACACAGTAACCATTATATATAGCTACATTTTTACTATATTCCAGTTCTCTGCTGCATCTTTCTTTAGTTAAGGGAAACTATTAATCTATGAACCAGAAAATTCAAACTAGCTGTTTTTTGTGGAAAACTATGGTGGGAGTCAACTGAAATGTAACTCACAGTAGTGGTTTCCTTTCTGTAGATGTCAAATTCTAAAGTGTCTATTTTTTATGATTAATACATTGAGAAAAGGTAATTTGTTATTAATTTCTATTCCATGGGTGCATTTAATAGAGTCAAATTTACTGTTTAATTTGGCAATAAAATCATCTACTTTCCATACATTTGTATTAACTACTTTATAAACATCGTCCACATAGCGAAACCATAGCTTAGGAAAATAGTCATTTGATTTGCTAGGTCTGATTCAAGTCTACTAAAAGATCTATTGAAACTAGATTTAAAGAACATTTAGCGCAACTGAGATACGGCACTATTGACAAATCATGTATTGCTCAGCATATTTGAGATACTAATCATCATGTAGATAGGGAAAATCTAAAGTTAATGAAAAATCCCAGGCAGTCGCGACAGATATTTACGAAAGTATATATATATATATATATATATATATATATATATATATATATATATATATATATATATATATATATATATATATATATATATATTGTTAGAAATTTGAACAAAAATGTTTCGATTAATAGACTAGGTCGGCTTGTGTGTAGTCCATTGCTCGACATCTTAATATTCAGTGTGTCCTTAGGAAGAATATTTGATAATGACACACAGTTTTACAAAAGCAGGTATGCAGTTTTAATTACAGGGATTTAAGACTCAACAGTGGAGGTCGGTCTGTATACCTTCGCAGCGGACGCTGTTCGCTACTGCTTGGCAACCAACATATAAATAGTAGTTCTATTTTTTATGCGCTTAGTTTATTCATACCTCTGATGACGCTAACTTTATTAGCGAAACGATCGTCAGGTCTAAAAACTGTATTGTGATGAATTGGGTTCTCCAAATTGTACGTATCAGTGCTCATCACAATTGGAATCTCCAAATTGTACGTATCAGTGCTCATCGCTGGTTCCAAACTTCACTCTTCTCACACCATTTAAAAATTCTACATTTTAGATTTTTCTATCCTGCAATTCGATGGATCTTTAATGTGCCTACCACCGCTTGATAAATCTCCTCTTTCCCACCATATTCTCAGTGAATCTTAGTGATTACCTTGACTCATATAATTTTGTTAACTGCCGATTGAGCAAATCATGTGATGTTAGACCTGTTGGGGGTTTTTAACCTTGATGTGTGTCTCCGTCTGGATCCTCACCCCCTCTTAATTTTTCCTTGCTTAATCAAGCTTAGCATCTCACATCTCTCCCCTCTCCTCACGTGCCCAAAGTAGATTAACAATTTCTTTAGCATTGCTACAGCCTCTTTGTCTTCATAAATTCGTTGCAAGACTGCTTCGTTTGAAAGATAGCAGATCCAATAGATTCTTAGCATGTCCTGCTAGAACCATTGTTCGAATGTTTCTAAGTGTTTGATGGTGTTCTCGGTTGAAAGTTCATGCGTTGAAACCGTAATAAAATGTTGAGAACATGTAGCTCCGTAGTGCACATACAGTCTTATTTCTGAGTTCAGGGACAAACTGCAGAGAGCCTTTTTCATGCACATCAATATATTTCTTGCCTTTTTGATTTACACTTTAATGCAAGTGATACCAGGCTTCATTCAAAGTATATAACCCAGATCGGATATATTTTCTGCCTATTGTAGTAGATTTTCTTTTATATAAAACCACATGGTGATCTTTGTTCTTTTACTCACTGTCATTGCCTTCGTTTCCTTGATGTTTGAGTGAGATTATATATGTTTTACTCATTGATACTGCCGGGTATATACGTTGTTGCAGTCCTTGTTCATATCAGATAATATAACTGTGTCGTCTGTCTAACCGATATTGTTGGCGATCATTCTTCATCCAGCTCAGCAAATGCTCCTTGTTTGTTAAATAGGCTTTCTGAGTACATGTTGAAAAACGGGGGAGATACAACAGATCTCCATCTCACTCCGTCATTATATCTATTTCAGTGGATGTTTGTCTCTCTGGATTGTTGCTCTTTGGTGACATTATAAATTTTCACTGATGCATTTCTGCTCTGCAGCTATTCCGATGTTTTCCAGGATTGGCACAAGTTTTTTAAAGGTTTTTTTGGAGTCTATAAAGCTGATATAAATATCACAGTCCACATAGTGTGCCTGTTATATTAGAACCTCTATGCTGAACAATGCTTTTTGGGTCTTAGGTCTGTTTCTAAAATCAATCTATGTTGTCCCTAAATGCCCCTCTACTTTCCTATGTACTCTCTCCTGATACATGGGGTTGATTTTTTGATCCCTTCTCTAAAAGCTGAAGCCTACATGTATTCAACTTACTTTAGCAACCTCAATACAATGTTAAAACGAATTAAATTTAGTAATTTTATGTAAATGACTAAGAAAATGTGGCTAGGAAGACAAAAGAGTGTTACATGTCTTAACATTTTGTCTAGTTGATTTTTGGTTACCGGTGTACCCATTTTGAAAACAGAGATAAGGTTTCAGATTAACACTTACAATTTCACATATTTGATCTCTCAGTTAAAAAAAAGTAAGCTGATCTCTCTATAAAAAAAGTATACAATAGTTGTTAAACAAATATATTTAAATAAATTTATATTTATGACCTTTATAATACAAACTTTTGACTGAATTGATTTGTATGTAATCATGTGTTTCACTGCCAGCAATATTTTTATAGTTTATTTCATTTTTTGTTATTCAAAAAGCTTCCCTTGTAGATAATATGTAGTCATTTTTCTGCTTTCATCCTTTAACTTAAGGTTGCTGTTTAAGGAGCGGAGGATAATTTTAAGGAATAAACTCGTCCAACTAGGCGAATGTAGACATAAGTAACGTTTTAATTATAACTATAATAAACTCACAAAACTTAACAATGCTACTACTAACTAACTGAATGAACTAGGACTGTTTACATCGTGAATCTTAATTGAACAGTGTTTTAATGTTTATCAACAAATACTACTTATAGTTTTTTAATCAGTTTACATCCTTACTAACTTGCCGACTTCAGCAGTCCTGCGTTCTTTGTAAGCTGCACATTTACCTTGTTTACTATTTACATAACAATGTAATCGTTTCAATGCCAATGTTATCGATACAATTATGACCTACAATTATATGCAATATTTACATTACTTAGTGTAGAGAATTTTCCTAAAACTAATTTCACTTATTATTTTACTGTTCTTAATAATTATGTTTCCAAGCCTACTACTGCCCTTCTTCAACCCTCATTGTTCTCTGAACAGTTGCTATATTTTTTAAAGGGATTAGCAGAATTTTATTGTTTTCTGTAATTTAAAAGGAGAAACAAACCATGGTCTGTATCCAAACTAACAGATAATAATATCACTGTTTAATTACGTTTTGTACTGATGTACCACATTTTATATGTTTTTGTTTCTTGATTAGCTCGATGGACCTGATTATGTTTTGTTAAATTAAACGCTGATTTTAGTAACACTTAACGTTTAATAACAAACTGTAAACTTATACAAAATTACTTATATTATGGTATGCTTTAGAGTCCACGAGAACTCTACGAAATGAATAGTGATTATGTTCACACACGTGTTGCTTGTTTCGAGTCTATAGCAGAACTGCCTTGAATAACATCAAATTTTCCTACGCTATCTACCTGAGATAGGTTAGCAGACGTATGGTCAATTGTACACAAGAAATGACCCTTGTTGGGTTATTCCTAACCATGTTTAAAATTGCATTGTACAGATGGTAAATACCATAACAAAGAAGGCTACTAAGAAATATGTAAATTGTAGAGGTCTAATCCTCCAGACGAGACGCCTTAACAATCACCAAGAAGCTAATAAACAAATATCAATGTGGTAGTATGTAAATGAACGAATTTTACTGTTGCCGCTGTCGAAATAAGGGATCGCATTAGATAAAAAAATTAACTTGAGCTCAACATGTGTAGATCGACATGCCAAAGAGTGCGAACAACGCCAAACGCAGCAGGTAGTGCTCTCTGATGAAGTGAATCCTTGTAGCATAATAGTATCAGCCACACTTTTAAGTTTGCACCTGAAGCACACAGTCAGTAGTGTTGCCCCATATCTGTTTTGTTATATAGATCTTTCAATATGTCACTATCATGATATGTAGGATGTTAATTCCACATTCATTCCTAGGTTGAAAATTTTACGCAAATATAGGTTCCAAATTCCGTTATTTTACAGATACAGGTGTTAAATATTTTCCAGAAAGAGTTTCTGCCAAACATCGGAAAGACCCAAGGTAGTATAAAACTAAAATCCGGTTACAACTATAAATGAATCAAAGAGCATATTTCTCATCATCATCAGTGCCCCGCTTGAGGGTTACCTAGAGGATTCAAATTGAAAAGAAATATTGCACGCCACGTCTTTTTTCTCAAACTGAGACCCCCAAAATGCATGTCTGCAATTTTTAGATTAGAATGTCTATCAATTTTTAGTACTTTTAGTACATAAATTTTACTTTAGAAAACTTTTTTAACTCCATATTTGTGATTATTACTTTTCAAAGCTTCAAACCGTACATGCACTTTACACTTTTGACAGTTTCAATAATTGTTACATTAAAAATTGTATTCGTTGCCATTCTTTTAACAATTAACAACTTAATCATCTTACGTGTAAATTATCGTACAGCATTTTTTTTAATAACTTATTATTCCTAAAAATATTTATACAAATAGATGTAATCCCGTAATCAGATGAATTTTTTTTTCAGAAGCCTAGAAAGATATTACTTGTCTTTTTTTCTGTTTCTTTCACATGAGTCTATTTCCGTGACTATGGCTAATCACCAACGCCAGGGCGTAGTGTTACCTCACTCCACTGGAAATTTTACCGAACCTTTGTCTTTCTGTCAGGGTAGGGGTCTTTAATGTGCACAACATCGCAATGGCGGAACGCGCAGAAGCTCGACGCTCAAAGACAACGTCACAATCGCGATTGATGTTAATTTTACAGTATGTAGTGAAAAAGTGAAATACTCCTCTACTGAGAGTCAAACCTAGGAGCCTTGGGTTCAGTGGCACACCTTCTTACCACTGGACCACCGAGGCTGCTATTCCTATGGTCGTACACAAAATAAAAAGGAACCTTTAAAAATGTTCCGCCAAAATTATTACTTCGTTTGTTTTGAAATCGGCTCGATTGAGCAAAAGAAATCCAAGCGAGGACTTGTGTCTAGTTTTGATGGTGGAAGCATATAAGGATCTCAGTTTGAGAAACAACAGTGGCCTACAGTATTTTTTCCAATTGAATCTATTGGTAACCCCCAAGCAAGGCACTGCTTATATTTGTAAAACAGTGTTTGGCCTGAATAGTGTCTGTTGATGCATTTATATTTGTGCCTGTGTATTAGTTTTATATTGGCTTAGGTCTTTTCGATATTTAACACTGTATGTAGAAAGCAAAAGGGTTTGGCATCTATGTTTGTATGAACTCTTTGGCTTAGGATTGAATGAGGAATTGCATCCTGGAGTTGTGCCTCACACTTAATTAACACCTGCTGTATAACGATGATATCGATATTTCAAATCGCCTGATTCAGTGGAAATATTTAATATTTTTCAGCAAGTGATAACATTGCATCAGTGTCCTATGCAGTATATGCGTATATTATTATTAATTCATCGATCTTAATTTTACAGTGCGCCGTTTAACAAAAAAGTTTGAAACTTGCGCTTAGATTAGATTTTATTGTGAGTGGGCTATTTCTGTCCCTCCACCGCGACCTTAGGTCTATTTGGCTCACGTCTAATTATTTAGATTTAACCCATCAATTCCAGCTTCCTGGGGGAGTCGATCTTTTCTTGAGGGTGAGCGTTTGTTTGGCAGGTGTACTGCCATCTGAGTAAAGCTCAAAGAGAGATAACCTCGCTCCGAGTTCGTCTCGACCTGACATCCGTCAGTGTTTGCCTCGAGGCGATATCATGAAGTCCCGCTCTCGAGCAGCATCTAATCTCCAGTTGTAATCCACCCCTAGAGATCTCAGCTCCCCTCAGGCTCTTCCAAACCTGACACCTAACAGTGTTAAGACTGAAGGCAACATCCCATCGAGTCCCGCTCCCGAGTATCACCCCAGCGAGGCCGTCCGTCCGTTTCGTAGCAGACAGTATGGGCTCCAAACTCCGGGTGTTTACCACTCATCAGAGAACAGAGCCCCCCGGGACGTCTGGACACACGACACACGCCAGGGCTCAATCCAGGGCGGTATCATCTGGAACTCCGCTCTTGAGTAACAACCAAGCGAGGCCAATTGCCAGTCTCTGAGGCCACAGTGAAGGCGCCAAACTCCGGGTGCATATCACTCCCCAGAGATGTCTGCCTCACCTGTACCAGACCCCCGCCAGTGTTTCATTGACTCAAGGCAGTGTCATGAAGTCCCGCCCTCGAGCAGCATCCAGGCAGGGTCGTTAACCTGTATCGATGCTCACAGAGTAGGCCCAAGTCTCCAGGTGTAATCCACCCCTAGAGACCCCAGCCACCTCCGGGTTCGTCCAGGTCCAACACCTGCCAGCGTCAGCTTAAATTTCACCCAACAAATCGAGCATCCGACAGGAGACGACACCTGCGAGGTGAAACTTTGTTTGACAGATGTACTGCCACCTGAGCGAAGTCGCTTGCCCGTCTCAAAGCTCAAAGAGACCTCTCTCCGAGTTCGTCTGGACCAAACATCCGTCAGTGTTTGACTCGGTGCAATATCATGAAGTCCTGCATCCGAGCAGCATCCAAGTGAGGTCGTTTGTCCGTTTCGAAGCTCACAGAAGAGGCCTCAACCCTTAGTTTTATTCCACCCCTGAAGATCTCAGCTCTCCTTCGGGTTCGTCTACACCCGACACCCACCAGTGCTAGACTCAAGGCGACATCCCATTGAGCCCCGCTCCCGAGCATCGCACAAGCGAGGCCGTCCGTCCGTGACGAAGCACACAGTGGGGGCCCCAAACTCCGCGTGTTTACCACTCATCAGAGTTGTCAACCCCCTCCGGGTCGTCTAGACACACGACACCCGCCAGCACAACCCAAGGCGGCACCCATCCGGAACCCCGCTCCCGAGTAACAACCAAGCGCGGGCAACCATCCATTTCTAAGCCCTGAGTGGAGGCCTCAAAATCCAGGTGTACATCACTCCCCAGAGATATCCGTCTCCCTCCAGGCCCACATGGACAAGACCCCCGCCAGTGTTTGATTCCAATTAGTCGCCTTTCACGACAGGCAGGAGTTACCTTGGGCATATTCTTTTAGTTAGTCCCTGGAATCACAGGTGCCAAACTTGCGCTTACTCAGGATGTAATTTTTATAACTTCGATCCAGACGATACTAGCAAAACTTCCAGAACATTGATAAATTAAATTTTGGGGTAATAATTGGTATCATGTCCCGCTTATGGATTTCGGCTCGCTGCACTCTTCACACATCGAGACGTTCGTAACGTCGATTCTCTATTATTTTGAACACTGACTGCAGCGTTATTTACGTTACATCCTAATCCTATTGATAAAACTAAAAAAAAGTAACTTTTTAGTTTATTAAAGCCTTTATTGGCTGAAAAGAAGTACACATCTTGAGTACAAAGTTCTTATCTGCGTAGAATTTTTTTTGTTTATGCAATAGAAGTTAGTACCGTTAAGATATATTTAGGTTATTATTACTAGATAATTGTTACCAATATAACCATCTTTCATAATGACAAATAATTTATTTCTGCCTGTAACAGTAATAATTTTAATTTTCGAACAGAATACCATTTAGAAATTATGACTGTGATTCTTAAATAGAACCTCAGCAATTAAACGAGACTGTCTGAAAAAAACGACCATGATACTTTCCATGTATTTTCTTTCATGCAGTAAATTTGTTTTTTGTGGGTGTAAACGTTCCTAAACTTTTGAAAGGCAATTTGGATTTTGCCTGTTCTGATTTAGGGTTGCATGTGTTTTATGTTGTATAGGTATTAGGTGTACTTGTGGCTTTTCTTTGTGCCTCCTTTCATTATACTTAAGAAAGACTTGTTGGTTTTTATAATGAACCAGAAAATGTGCCAGTACTGACTTTACAGTACTTTATTTTGTACTTGACATCTTTTCATATTGACAAGGCTACTGTACAATTGCTGTTTTCTTATATCTTGAGCATGTAGGTGTAAAAAAATGTTTATATCACTGATAATTGATTGTTGTGCTTACAAAAACATTCAATAAAATAATTGCAATTATGTCTTTTTTTAATTTATGCTTCATAAACTTTAACCCTTATAAGTGAACAGGAAAAAGATTCGAATACATTTAAGCGAAAAATTTTCAGAAAAATATTTGGTGCCATTCAACTAATATTGTCAATCCTTAAATAGCTTAAGTGATGGAGCAGAAGTTGTTACAATATTCATGCATCTGCTAAAAGTTTTTGGTAGTGTAAGTATCCAATCTTATACTAGAAACTAGAGTGCCAAGGTAGAGTAAAATACATGTGGAATTAATAGACCTACTTGACCCTGTGTATGTATTAACCAAGAGTACAGGTGTTCGAAATAACATGCCCTTTTCTAGAAGAGTGTGTATCGTTCGACCGACAGCGCCTACATGTATGCAACCCCCGCATACACCAATCCATTTAGGCGGACGGACACTAATTTATTGGTCGACTGTAATTCATCATGGAAGTGCTGAAAGTTTATGCAATAGGCAATTTGCTTAACACCTTTGCGTGTTGATATAGTATACCTATGATTAAGTTAGAAGAACCCTTGTTTTGAATTTATAAGACCATTTTAAACAAACCTAAATAGCCAAACTAACAGATTTTTTATGATATTTGAACAAAATAATAATAAAAGGCACCTAATAAGAGTTATCCATTTGCAATAACAAAATAGTGTTGACACAGGAAGTGCGTTTTGGTAACGAATTTGTTGTGATAGCGACTTTTAATTTAAAAAAATTGGTAATCAAATGGGTAGTAAATAAAAGTATTAAAAAAAGTTTTTCGTTCATTTTAAAACTTAAATCCTTCCCATTTAGCTAGCATCCCCAAAAATATTGATACATATATAGTGAAACCTTTAGAACAGCACACATTTATTCCGATACTTGAGAAAAATTAAAAATTAATTAATTAAATTAATACGCAGCAAATGCGTAATGGTAACAAATTTGCATAAAAAATTCCTGTTGTTAAACAGTAAATATTTGTTAAAAAACTTGTATGCAGGAAGTTACTTGTGGTAGCGGGTTTTGTTTAAAAAAAATAGTAAATAAAAGTATAAAAAAATCTACATACAGCAACTGCTTTGTTGCAAAGAGCTATAAAAAATATTTCAAATGTTAATAAGCAACAATCTTGAATAATCTTGATGCATATATAGTCACACCTTTACAAAAGCACACATTTATTCTGATATATCTGAAAAATTAATAAAAGTCGCCTTAATAAGCTTTGTCTATAACAACAAAAAATGTGGCCGCAGCAAGTGCGTTATGGTAGCGAATTTTCATAAAACATACTTAAACTAAAATAGTTAATATATGTCCAAATTGTAATTAAAATGTTTAAAAGTTTTTGAGACCATTTCAGTTCCAACCTTATTTATCTTTGTGTTTATTATTAAAAACCGGACAATTTACTTTGTTATCAATTAATATTATAAAAATGCACAGATTAAGAAATGTTATGTCGGGAGAACTGCCCACTGAGTTTATAAAGAATTAAAGTACCTATTACTAGGTATTCCAAAAACAGTGAATGCACGAAAATGCAACCAGAATAAGAAAATAAGTGTACAATCATGTGGCGAACATTCTGCTACTCATAATAAAATCTCTGGACGCGACAAAGCGCGCTATGGAAGTGAGTGTCCATATAAATGATCTAAAAATTATATATATATATATATATATATATATATATATATATATATATATATATATATATATATATATATATAATTATTATTTTATGGCAGTTAAATATTTTTAAAACCTTTCGCCCTCGATAATAAATTTTGAAAAATATATTTGCAGCAAATAAGCATTAAAAAATAATATAAAGACAGCTTTCTTGAAAATATTTAGCAATAAAAGAAGAAAATAGAAAGTTTATGAAAATCTGATTTTTCTTTAAATCAAATTGTTTTAACGAAAAAATTGAATAAAACATATCATTTGATTTTTTACGACAATAACAGAACTGCCTGTCATTCTCTATAGTTTCTTTGAGTGTGAACATTGTAATTCAGGCTTACAACTATTTATATCATCTTCAAAAACAACGATTTATCCATAAGTATATTTATTTATATCTAACTCAACAATTTTTTTTATACAAATAACTTCAAAAGCATGACCACATATTCAATCTCCAATGAATTTTTCTTCATTGCCTATATACATTTATAAAAAAAGGAGTACTTAACCTTCTGCCCTCGCAACCATAAATTTTCAAATAATTGTGCAGCTATGCATTATAAAATGTGAAAAAGTAGATGCCACCAAAGATAACTTCCTTGAAAATAAATGCTAAATATATGTGGCTTCACTTTAAATCACGTTTTTGTAATTAAAATATGGAATAAAATCTTATATCAATCGATTTTTAAAAATTAGAAAATGACCCTTCATTAAGGTGAGTCAGGATTGAGTTTCATACATCTTTACATATATAACAATCAACTACCCATAAGTATGTTTATTTGTATCTAATAACTCAACATATTTTTTTACACAAATAACTTTATTATGTAAGCCATCTTAAACATATAAAGAGTGTGTATTGCTCCGCGTGCATATAAATTGGCATTTTTATTTCAATTTCGCTTATATGTCATGTTTTGCAACAAAATATGAAGCAGAGATCAATATTAGAGCCAGTCGGCCAGACAAATACTGAAAAAAGCGGTATTCTCGTTCGAATCGGCGCTCTATTGTAGTGTCGACTATACGATGTGTCAGTCCAACGATACACCACGTTCTGGAAAACAGCAAGAGATAAAAAAATTCACTAGCAATTAAACACAAAAGTCGTTTGTATTTACAGTCTCTTATTTCATAATAAATGCATTTATACAGGATGGTTCATTTCTTCTATGCTGCAATCAACTTTGCTATTTTTAATGGGTCAGCCTGTATATTATTATATATTTAAATTCTACAAAGAATTTTAGTACAAATTTACCCAAGTTGCATATAACCTATCTCTTAGCAAGGCTAGGTGCATTCTGACCATAATTAGAAACACATACCGGTTTCAAAATGCATCTACTCTTACATAAATTGTCCCTGTATTAGGAAGAAAATGCCAATTTACAAAATTGTTGACTGGTTGTACACAATCTCTTTCTCACATTTTGTATTTATTAGAGCTTCCGTGAAAATATATTTCTCTTAGTGTATCTAATGCTGATGAACAGATTGGGCGGTTAAATGGAGACCTGCAGATAGTTCAGACGTGGGCGTGGAGCAACAACCTGAGCTTCAATCCTGAGAAGTGCAATTTTCTCATTCTTGGCACCTCCTATAATGTTCAACAGGTCCGCAGTCTTCGACTGTCTGTGTTGCTTGGGTCCGCTGCCTTGTCCCATTCGGATAATCCCAGAAATTTGGGATTGATAGTGGATGGGAACCTGCAGTTCTCCAGACATGTGGACCATCTCTGCCGCTCTGCGTTCTATAGACTGCGACACCTGTATCAGTACCGTGATTGTCTTCCCCAAGATGCACGTAAACTTCTGGTGAACTCACTAATCCTGTCACTGTTCAGATATGGTGATTATGTGTATGGTCCTTGCCTGACGCGTCTGGACGGCTACCGTATCCAGAAGGTGCAGAATTGGTGTGAGATTTGTTCTCCACGTACCCCGTTTTGCTCACGTTGCGCCGTACATGCGGGCACTGGACTGGCTGAACATCCAAGAGGAGACTTGTTCACTATGCCACCTTAGTAATCAAGGTTGTTCGGGAAAGGAAACCTGATTGCCTATATGACTGTCAGCCTTCGAACTGATGTACATGAGAGACTCCTGCGAGGCACGAGTTACTGGACTGTTCCTATACATAGAGCTGCAAGTTTTAAAAGATCCTTTTGTTACTTAATATCTTACCTATTCAATTATCTGCATATAAAGGGTATAGCTTCCCTTTCAATAAGGGCTGTAAAATATGCTTTGGGACAGAGTCTGTTAGCTGGGACAGATGAACTTGATATTACCCTGTTTTAATTTTTTTCTGTAGCAGGATATGTTGAAAAACAGTTCGCTGAACATGTCCATTTGTACTATGAGTGCAATAAATATTATTATTATTAAAAGATACTACCTGGTTATGCACTGAGATGGCGACTCTGTCGTACATCTCACAATGTTTTCTATCACTTAGCGTTTTTCAGATAATTGACTATCCCCACAAAAATATAATTTTTAGATGATTATCAAATGGGCAGTTCCAAGTAAGTCCTTGTTTATAACAACATTGTAATACTGAGATTAGCATGTGGGAGGATAAGGCTTTTATGCTGTGCATTGGTATTTTTATAATATACAGTGGTTCAATTTAATTTTTTTTTATTCCTTGGGTTCTATAACTTTTTAAGGCTTTTATCGCACACAACAAATAACTGCCGTTTAATTATCAACATAAGATACAAGCAAAAATTACATATGAAAGTTGAAATTAAACTCCAATAAAATATGGCAGTTTCTAATTTTCAACTTGAACTGCCAATGGACAAGACACTGCTTCAGTGATTGCTATGAATGTATAGAAATTGTCTAGCACTGTGTGTATTCATTATCTAGAATATCTGGTTTCCTTGAATCATAATATTTTAACCTCTACTGTTGCTCTATATTTCATTAATTACAGGCCACTTGAATAATAATGGGTAAAGTGAAATAAGGAAAATGACTAAATATAATATAGTTTTTTATTACAACTTAAGGTTACTTGATTTAATGTCTTTATCAAAACATTATAAAATAGAAAGCTACTAATATTACATATGTACATTTTATATGCAAACAAAATTCAGCTATGAAGGCACTCATACATTAGTTTCTTTTTTTCTATGGAAAATTTAAACTGGATGAATGATTGAAGAATATCATCAAACTGCTTACATGATACTGCCTCATACTTCTGTTTTAAGTCTGAGAGATTTTCAATTTCTCTTTGGCACTCCTCTTGCTGTTCCCTTATATCTTTGATAAGCTGTTTATATGCATCCAGTGATTTATTAGTTTCAGTAAAGATGTCCACCCGTACTTTTTCTTGGGCAATCTGTGACCTTAGAAGATTCATCTGAGACTTTACTTGATACTCATGGACTTTTTGTTCAGTAATGTCAGGCAGAACGTTTAACCTCAGCTTGGAAATCTCTTCTAAAATATCCATTTGAGCAAGTAAATTTTTCATATATTGATTTTGTTCACGAGTAAGTTCTTGTTTGTACTGAAGAAGAATTTTATCATCAGACGTTAATTCAAGAAGTGGTGTATCTTTTATGTTTGCCACAACATTTTGAATGTGTTTCCCAGTCAATTTATGAAAGTCGTTGCATATTTCTTTATATTTTAACTTTAAATTTGCTGCTATAAGGTTCCTTAGTTCAACTGTCTCTGTAAAATTTAATTCTTCTTGGTTTTGTTGTACGCCCAACAATAAGCCATGAGTACCGGCAAGATTACAATCAATATTCATGCATTGTGAACAAGATCCACTTAACACTTTGCTATTAACTTTAGCTTTTAAAGATTCTTTACATGACTTACTTTTCAGACATTCTTGTATTGTGTCAAACAAAATCTTATGTTGTGTATACTTTTGAAATTCTAGCTTCAAAAAGTCACAAAGATTGTTAACCTCTTGGGCGGCATTATTGGCCTTGTTACTTGAATTTATCACTTCATCGTCTACATTTTTTAGCACAGAATCTGACATAATTTCTTTGGGCACTACCGTAGTAATTTTCAAGAATATGACCCACGACAAATAAATATGTGAATTAATATTTTCGTTTTTGAATAACCATTTTCAATTTTAATTTGGTAAATAACAACTTTACATTTTGTCGATAAAGCAGATTCTTGTTATACCAGCAACAGCAATAGTTGTCTGATTACGTCAGTTTACTTTATCTTATGATCATAGAGAAACACTTTTTTTTCTACTTATCATCATCATTGATTTCATACTTTAAATTGGTCATGTTTTCAAATAAAACGTTGCTTACAAATAAATCTATAAGGCACATACACCTTAGTTTTAAATTAAGCTGAAGAATTTCTAGCTGGAAACTCATTTTACATTAATTTAAAATATGCTGTTGCTGTATGCTCTGCATTATATTTCAAATTTCAAATGTGGCTAATTTATTTGCTCAGTTGGTAGTAAGTTTTCCGTTTACCGATAATCGTATTTTCGCATTCTGCTATTTGCTTTTGCTTGCAGTTTCTTGTTGAAGTAGTTGTTCATGGTGATAATGTTTGCGAGTTACCGGTACTTTTTGACCGTGGATTATGTATTGGTTCTCAAACATGGTGTATCGTAAAAACAACGTGTGGTGTACCAAGTTCTGAGAGCGATATATACATATACGGTGTAGACTTTCGTGAGAGTGTTAAGTTAAAATAAATGTAAAATGGAGGACACTGAGGGAACGCGTATACTGTTAGCCGCCCTTACAGAGGAAGAATGGAAAGAAATTGGAACACCAGTGGCTGAGAAGCTGGAGAAATTTGTGAGTGTTAAATTCGAAGAGTTTATAACAGCAAAAGCACTAATCGAAACTAACAGATTTAATACAGGTAAGTTTTTTTTAGTCATGTTATCTAGGCGGCTACTAACAATTGTTTTATGTCCAGAACAAGAACTTTCTGAAGTAAAGAAACTACATGAGACTATTAGTCTTGAAAATGAACAGCTTAAAAGCCGCTTTGAAACGGCTAAAACTACAATTTCCACCTTAGAAGAACAGATACACACAAATACAACTGAAGTAACTAACCTGCAAACAACTTGTCAGCGCTTAGAGAATGAAAACGCAGAGTTCCGCCATCAGCGAAACCTTGCTGTTGATGATCGAGATGAACATCTTAAGATGGTGCAGAGACGAAATGCTGAACTTGAAAGAATGCAGCTCGAAATAACAACATTAACTCAGCAGTTAGAGACTGCCATAACAGCCAAATGTGAAGCGTTAGCTAAGGCTGAAGAGGTTGCATGCATGAAAATGACGATTGAGTATAAAGAGAAAAGAATGGAACAAGAAAAGGCTTTGCTCAACAGCCAAATCGAGAGCTTGACTGAAAATTTGAATGAACGCACTGAAGAATTACTTAATATGCGACATGATAATAGTTCTCGTTGCATCCAGCTAGAAAATAAACTAACAGAAAAACAGCAGGAACTAGCTATAGCTGCTGACCAAATTAAGTCTTTGACAGAGTTAAACAATAGTTTAACATCTAGAATAGAAGAACTATCAGAGAAGCTACAAAGTCAGAGAGAAATGGAAGCAAAAATGAGTGAATCGTACATGCATGAAGTTGAAGCAAAAACAAAGATGGCTAACACCTACAAGTCGATGTATGAGGAGGGTCAAAAGCATTCAGATGAACTGGAGGAAGCTCTTTCAGAGGTACTTATTTTTTTTCTTACTTTTATTTTTAATTTCTGTTTGTCTAAGGTTTTGTTTATCCAGCCATCTAATTTAATTAAGTAAACTAAAATGCAAAAAAATAATTATGAATTTAGCTATAATTACAAATTAATCTTATATTATTGTCACATTTTACAA
This sequence comes from Tillus elongatus, assembly GCA_964006375.1. Classification (NCBI taxonomy): domain Eukaryota; kingdom Metazoa; phylum Arthropoda; class Insecta; order Coleoptera; family Cleridae; genus Tillus; species Tillus elongatus. Next base: position 78,860,272 of record OZ023263.1, on the reverse strand, counting down.
TGATTAAAATAGTTGATGAAGAGGCATTACTTAAACAGAAACTGAAATCACCTTAAAAAAAAAAATAAAAAAAAGTATTACTTAATAATTTTCTGTGTGATTAAAGTAATGCCTCTTCATCAACTATTTTAACGGTGACGGTCGACTGTACCATAACTGGAATCAAGCAAAACGGCGCACACCACAAGAAAGAGTACGTAACGTAGGTAAATAATCAGCAAAAAATTTACGGAAGAACCATAAATAGCAGAATAAATGATAATTAAAGTTAGGAAAAATGCACTAATTTCAAGTTTCGAACTGTCACTTTTCAACAGCACTTTTCAACCGGACCTGACCTGACCTGACTTTCTGGACCTGACAAGACACCACCTTGTCAAAATAAAAGCTGAAACCCTTTTAAGTTTTATAAGTCATTGTGCCATAGTTACCACATAAAATTTCCCTAAAGAAAAAAGAAGACAAATACTACCCTATAATAAGGAAATAGATTCGAAACTGACAACAATGCCTATCTGCATGAAATATGTCGACAAAACAACAGTCATAACCTCTGGTACAAAAATATACGTTTTTATTGTAAATCTAAACGTTTTAATTGCTTTTATCACTGAAAGGTTATTAAAAACGAAATATACCACATTGTTTAACATTATTAAGGTATGTACAACTGTTTTTAGGTCATATTCTATTATAATCACGTTGAAATGTAGTTGTGGTAAAGTCGACCATCACCATTTTAACTATTGTATAATGTGACAACAATATTAGATTAATTCTGGTTTTGGTATAAAACTATCCCAGACTTCCAAAACTTAATATTTGTTCACTAAAATTATACCTTAAACATGTATACAAACTATAAAATAAGTAAGAGGAAGTCATAACTATGATTATGTGTCTTCAAACTGCTTTCTTTATTTAATTACAGAGAGGTATATTGACTAAAGTAAATGAGACTCTATCACTATTCTTGTTCCTGGTGCTGTCCATCATCAGTGCTTTGAATTTGTCACAGAATAGTATAGCGGGAACTTTAAAATGTGAAATGCATAGGTATACGTTTTTTTCTAAAAAATTAAATTGTCAAAAATTAGGTAATCCTGTATTGTAGACACCTCTCTAGTAAACAAACAATTCGGGTGAAATCGGAACGTGAAGTGGACGCTGGACGATGTGCACTGTTGCCAGATGAGTATTAGCAAGGGTCATTTTAAATATAGAAGGAAATCAAGGGGTGAACAAATGTTTTTATAATGTAAATAAATTATAATATGGCGTCATCTACATAAATCGATATTTGACATATTTTGCGAAAAGCAGTAGGAAAACGGAAATGTAAAAAGTTAATTTTCAGCCATGGTGGTCCAGGGGAAAAACGTGGGCCTCTGGACCCAAGGGTACTGGGTTCAATCCCAGATTTCCCCTCTCCCTTTCTAAGTACATCAGTAACATCAACAGGTTGTGCCATTCTGATTGAGCAAGGTAATCTGCACGTTCCGCCCTTCCCAGGGGGCGTAAAGCCGTCGGTCCCGTGCCCATGCGATGTTGAGCACCTGAAATACCCAAATTTCCCGGACAGTGAGGTGAATGAATCACACCTTAGTAAAGTCAATGAAGCAATTTCCGTTGCGAATTGCCGATGATAAATACAACTGTATATGCTAATAGCAAATGCTATCCAGTATATTTTTTAATTCGAAATGTTTCATGGTAATGAAGTAATTTCTACTGACAACTGTCGATGATAAACATAACCGAGAAAATGGCTCAAAATGGGCTTCCCTTCGAAGTGTTTACAGCTTACAGCCTAAATACTATCGTATCATGGGTGTCGACAAGGAGGAAAGAGGCAACTTGTTAATTCTAGACTTGAAGGTTTGGAGGTTCGGGGGAGAAGGAAAAACATGTGCCGACAAGGAATTCCACAACTTGGAAGTCCTCGGGACAAAAGAGCGGGTATAACAAGATGTTCTATGTCTGGTGACCTGGACAGTAAAAGGGTGCATTCGCTCTGCTCCCCTGGTAGATCTGCTGGGGGCAGCAGGTGGAGGAACTATGGAAGAAAGCTCCTCGAAGCAGTGCCTGTGCAGATATCTATAAAAGAGAGAGAGGTCACTAACGGCATGTCGGTGGGCAAGGGATGGCAGCCTTTGGGTGAGGGAAGGGTCACCGATGAGACGTATGGCTCTCTTCTGAATGGCGTCCAGGATAGCGAGTGTAGAAGCGGCAGCAGCACCCCAGATGTGGGAGCAGTATTCGAGGTTTGGTCTTATTTGTGAAGTATATAAGGTATAGAGATTAGCTGGTGAAAAGTATTTGCTAGCTCGGAAGAGGAAATCTAATTTCTTAGCAGCCGCTTCTGCAATTGATATGACATGTTGGTGCCAATTGAGATTTCGATCCACAGAGATGCCAACAAGTGAAAAGGACTCATTACTTTGAATAACTTGGTTGTTTATTGTGATGGGTCTAGGGCTGGTGTATCTCTTATGAGAAAGAAAGCAAGACTGATTTGGTGGGGTTGAATTGTACAAGATTTCTACTTCCTCAGTCTAATGTTTTTTTGAGATCCACGGAGATAGAACCCTCCATGAGTCTGCGATCCTCATCTAATTGGGCTAAAGAGACAGGCTTAGAATATTGTATATTTGAGTGGAGGGTGCTGTCGTCCGCATAACTGTGAACTGGGTTGGATGTGCTAGAGAGGAGGTCATTGATGTGGAGAAGAAACAAAGTAGGGGCTAAAGCTGAACCTAGAGGAACTCCTGCATTAATTGGATACAGTTTAGAGGAATGGCCATCCACGACAATAAATGCTCCGGTTGGAGAGGAAATTTGCTGTCCACATACACAGTTTTGGTGGTAGGCCATAGGCCGGTAGTTTATTAAGCAGCGCTGCGTGCCAGACCTGGTTGAATGCTTTGGATATGTCTAGAGCGACAATCTGTAGTTCCATAGACTTGTTCCAAGAATGGGTGACAAAGGAAAGGAGGTCGGCAGTTGATCTGCGCTGACGGAATCCATACTGCCTGTCGTGGATTAGACTGTGTTTTTCAAGAAATTTTAGTAATTAGGTGTTTATATACTTTTCCATCACTTTAGAGATGACTGAAAGGAGAGAAATAGCCCTGTAGTTGCTAGGAAGCGCTTTAGATCCTTTCTTGGGGACGGGTTGTACTCGAGCAGTTTTCCAGTTACTAGGGAATATGTCTCTATTGTAAGATGTCCGAAACAGACGAGTCAGGACAGGAGCAAGTTCTGGTGCGCATTTTTTGAGAACAATTGCTGGATCTCGTCAAGGCCAGAGGCTTTCCTGGTATTAAGAGAAGAGAGCATCTTCTCTGCGAATTCTTTTATTTTTGTTTTCGTGGCAGAGCTTAACATGTTAAAAACCATAATCAATCACATCTCAAATGCTTACTATGCAAAAAGGCCAATAAAATTACCACATTAAGAAAATAGAATAGTAGGAATTATTTATTTTAGGTATTCCATACAATGTACTACAGACATGGTCCAATGCAGTTTACAAAACGTAACTATTTTTGCAAGGTATCACCTTCAACATTTTAAACAAGTACATACAATCTAGTTCGTAGATCTATTTATATTAATGGTACCTAATTTATCCTAATTATACGCAAACAATTTTGGGATCTAATGATCTTGATAAATCTTTTGTATGGACTGTTTCACATGCCACAAAAATTGCTCTTCTTGGCTGGTATGGATTTCGCCAATTGAAAAATTTTAGTAACTCATTACAGTCGATCCTGTTATTAAATAATCTGTGTGCAAACCTCTGCTGAGCCTGTAACTATCGACTGGCAAGTGACTGAAATCTCAATAATTTAAGACTGGCAATACATATATATATATATATATATATATATATATATATATATATATATATATATATATATATATATATATATATATACATATATATATATATATATATATATATATATATATATATATATATATATATATATATATATATATATATATATATATATATATATATATATATATAAATGCAGATTCTACTGATGTTCAACTTCTATATAATAAAATTGATAATTTGCTTTTGGACTCTTTCAAGACGATCAATATCTGTCCTGTAAAAATGATTCCTGACTATGCTACAGTATTCCAACAAAGATCTCACCAAAGCATTGTATATTGTAATGATGCAGTTAACATCAGTAAAATCTCTACACTACCTCTTTACAAATCTACATGTTCTAAGTGCCCTTTTCATTACGTCTTCAATGTGGTTATCAAACCTTAAATTACCCTCAAAAACAATGCCCAGATCTTTAATATGATTCACTCTCTCAAGACTATGATTACTGGTCTGATAATCATTCAAATTGTGCCAGACCCCTTTCTAGAGAAGGTAATGCATTTGCATATTTGCACTTTGATATGTTTAATAATAAATTATTAATCTTACACCAATTCAGCAAGGAATCCAGGTTAGTTTGTAAGATATTAGTATCATCTGGTGAAGATAACCTGTTTGTGAGATTTGACAATGGCGTACCAAGGATTGTTAAGAAAAAGATTTCAAAAACGACCGCATGTCTTAAGACTTTATTTCCAGAATGTAAATAGTTTGGGTTGTAGAGTGGTGAAGTTTGGAAATGTTGTGAACTGTAGTGACTATGACATTGTTTTTGTGACTGAGACATGGTTGATGAGTAGGTGTGGTGATTCGGAATTTGGTTTGCCGAGCTATGACATTTTTTGCAAGGATATGAGTGTTGAAACTAGTGACCGACAGAAGGGCGGGGGTGTCATGATTGTGACACACAGAAAGCTGAATGCCAATGTTATCGGCATCTCAGTCAGACATGTCGAGCAGAATTTTGTGGGTCTTGCTTTTGACTGTGACAAGTTCATCCTTGGCTGTGTTTATTTCCCACCTAGATCTCCCCTGTAGATGTACGAGGAACACTGTACGACAGTGTTGATGTTGCGGGAGAGTTATCCGGATCATAGATTCATCATTTATGGTGACTACAACCTGAGTGATGCTGTGTGGGATAGTGATGAGTATGGTGTTGTGGTGGATGCGTCTCCGGGTTCGGCTGCACATGTGATTGCCGGTAGTTATGGCTACCTTAACTTGTTTCAGGTTAACCTGGTGCCTAATAGTAGGAGTGTGCTTCTGGATCTACTATTCGTGACCGACTCTCATATTACTACAGAGGTGGCTGGCGACTTGCTCGTTCCTAATACTGTTCACCATACAGCGTCTGTCATCTTCCGGTGCATACAAATCACCATGATGGTCTTCGGTGTGTATACTATTACTATGACTTAAAAATCTGTGATTATCAGGTGATAAATGAATATTTAGCTTCCATTGATTGCGGCAGTTGGGGTTCTGTATGGTGCACTTTACACTGTTATTGACAGGTGTGTGGATTGGAGGTCGCGGATGAGCTCAAGTTATCCAGCATGGTTCAGTGGAGAGTTGAGGAGTCTCATCAAATCCAAGAGACAAGCGCATTGTAGAATTAGATCTTCTGGTGATGATTCAGATTATGTTCGTTTTGCTGAATTACGACGGCAGTGTAAGGAGCTGTCTCAAAGGTTCTACATGAATTATGTGTACAATATGGATGTGGCTATTCAAGCTGAACCCAGGCAATTTTGGAAATTCGTCAGTGACCGCAGAGGCGGTAACACGTTTCCATCAAGGATGAATTTGGATGGTGTGGAGGGTGAAGGTGAAGCAGACTGTGGAACTTTTTGCTAGTTATTTTCTTACTGTTTACACTAATAATACAGATGTTGTTCCATCATATAGTTTTAGTAGGACAGTTGATATTGCTATGTGCAGAATAAGTATGGAAAATGTATATGATAAGATTATGTCAATTAAGTCTAGAATGTGCTCAGGACCGGATGGTATTCCTGCTTATTTCTTGAAGAAGTGTATTCATACGGTTACTCAGCCGTTGCACTATCTTTTTAATTTGTCACTGACTGCTGGTGTCTTCCTGGGGTGTGGAAGAGTGGTTACCTGAACCCTGTGCATAAGGGTGGTTTGAGAAGTGATATCAGGAATTACAGATGTGTTTCTTTTCCCTCAGAGATTCCAAAAAAATTTTGACAGCCTTGTGTTTGATCGGATTTCACCTGTTTGCAGGGGCCTGATGATTGAGCAGCAGCATGGATTATTGAGTGGAAGATCGGTTGGTCCTAATTTGTTCATATACCAGCAGTATATCATTGAAGCTTTTGATAATTCTCTTCAGGTTGACTCTGTTTATATGGATTTCTCCAAGGTGTTTGACAGGGTTGACCACAAGTTATTGATTGCCAAGATCTCTGCTTTGGGTTTCCATGGCGTTATGTTGGGATGGGTTGAGAGCTTTTTTGACAGGTCGTTGTCAATATGTGTAGATTGGTGATAATGTTTCTAATCCTGTTGCTGCTTTTTAACCTTTTTATAAATGACATCTCTAGAGGTTTTACTGAATTGTGAATTTATACTTTTTGCGGATGATCTCAAGCTGTTCTTGACGGTGAACTCTCCAGATGAGGCATCCCTAATTCAGGGGGATATTAATCGATTGTCTGTCTGGTGTGCTTCTAACCACCTTTATTTGAATTTAGAGAAGTGTGTGACTGTCACGTTCTTCGGACTTCGTCAGATTTATTCATTTGACTATAATATTGATGGTGTTCCATTGCAAAGAGTGGAGGAGGTTTGTGATTTGGGGGTTACCTTTGATGTGAAGCTGACGTTCGTTGGGCACTGTGAGTCTGTTGTTTCTAGAAGTATGAGAATGCTGGGATTTGTGTCGGATGGCTAGGGAATTTTCTGTGGTGGCCATTAGGGTTCTTTATTGTGCTTTAGTCAGACCAATTTTGGGGTATGCTTCCATCATACGGCAGCCATACTATGCCGTTCATATTGAGTCTCTTGAATGTGTGCAGAGAAAGTTCCTTCGGTTTTGTTCATGGAGGCTGGGTTTTGCCAGGGGAGGTCATGATTATGTGTAGTTGATATTAAATTTAACATCATTGCAGTCTCGTAGATGGAATGCTGACATGTGCTTCTTATTTAAAGTATTGAACTCTAACATTGACTCTGGTATTATTCTCTCAATGATAGGGTTCAGGGTTTTAAGTTATCGAACCCGATCTTGTGAACTGTTTCAGGTGTTTCATCACTCACTCCACAAATTATGGTATATCCAGTCCCCTGAATAGAATGTTGACTTTTGCTAATGCAAATGCTGAGCTGCTGCGTTTTTTCGGTTGCTCGTTTTCTGCTTTGCATCTGTTGCCCACACCTAGCATATACCTAGCATGTATTTTATTTGATTGTTCTGTAATGTGACTATGTAATGTTTAATATTGTTTTGTAATGTCACCAGTTGATTATTTGATTGTTGTTTTAATTTTAACTGATTGTGACTATCACTTGCTAATATTGTGCTTATGTTTAAAATTGAGGTTGTCACGTTTCTCTGAATAAATAAATAAATAAAAAAAAATCTTGCATCTACAACTCTGCCTATATTCTTGTGCAGATAGTCAGTCCATAACAATTGAGGGTGGTCCAACAACACAAAAATTAACATATTTCTTTTGGCGGAAATACCTGAACTACTATTTTATGATCTATCGGACGTGCTTCTGTCTGTCTTTCTTGTGAAGTGATCTATCTATTAACAGACTCACTATAGTTGGTGCCAAGTTCATACACTTCTTATTGTTACTATATTTAGCAATACATAGTTTTACATTGTGTTTTGGTGTTTTAAATAACATTTATTAGACATTTGTTTAACTTTTCATGGGTTTGCTATAAAAAAAAAAAATTCGAACACGATCGGTTGCAGATTTATTTTAATGTTTATATCGTACAATACAGCAGTTAAATCGAAACTGTTGTCTTAAAGACAATATTTTATTTTGTGAAGTATTGCGTTGTAAACATAACCGCACACTGAATGAAGGGAATTACGAATTGGACGTTATTTATTCAAGATTATTTTTATATTAACAATTCAATCAGTGAATCGTCACAAAGGTAGATATGTGTTTAATGTAAAAAAAAAGGTTATAGGTATATATACTTGAACCAGGAACTCAATAGATAACTGACCCTAAATATCTGTATAGATGCCTAGTGGAGTTACTTATAGTGTATTAATGTGCAAAAATAATTCTAAAGTGTAGATGAAGTTTCCTCCTTTTATTTTCCAAAATAAGTAATAATAAAGTAGGTATAGGGTTAATTTGCAGATAAGCTTAAGGAGGGCTCTTATAAAAAAAAAAAAACAGAAAGCTGCTTAGAACGCTCTTGGATGTAAAAACCACAAGAAAAGTTTTGTGCAAACAACTACCACAAAATGTCATGTACCAGGAGTGAATAGGAGTACTTGGCAGGGCAGAAGATAAAAAGGAAATATAGGTCCAATAACTTTCTTGTGATTTATGCGTTGAGAGTGGTTGTATGCATGCATGTAGATCCTCCGTGTTTGAGGCCGAGTTTGGGGGTTTTCCTTCCCCTTCTGCATGGTTACAACCACCCTCGATGCATAAACCACAAGAAAAATTTATTGGGAACAACCCCCAAGAAAATTACGTGACCTGAGGCTAATAGAGCTTCTGTGTGGTGTAAACAGCATTGGAGAAGGTGTAGCTACAATATGGAATAAAGACAGCTTATATAGGTCCGGCTAAGCTGTTTTCTCACATCATAAGTTTCTTCTTACCGCTCCATCACCCCTATTCACTCTTGCTCCCGTAATTTTTTGGGGGTTGTTTGCAAGAATATTTTTTGTGGTTTATGCATCCAAGGGGTGTTTTAAGTATGTTTTTATAAAAAATTTCTAAAAGCCCTCTGTGAGCTCATCCCCAAAATTTAACTGATTTCTGAATATCCTTCCTCTGAGGTCCCTATTCTTAGTGACTTCAATGTCCATAATAAGGAATGGCTAGGATCTTCAAAAACCAATCCATAAGGAGCAGCGGAGGCCTTCGCAGTCAGCAATTCTTTAGCCAATATGGTTACTTTCCTCAGATCCCAACACACAGCTCAAATCTCTTGGATCTCCTTCTTACTACAAAACCTGAATGCTATAAGACATCAGTCGCCACGTTCCTTCATCGCCCAGATCACGGCATGGTCACTGCTTCCTGTGCAGTGCAACCCGAGGTCACACAGTTATCACACCCACGTATCGTTTGGCACTATAACTCCGCAAACTGGGACGAAAGACGGGATTACATTTCCTCATTTCCATGGGCGTCTGTCTGCTTCTCTCATCCTGACCCCATTGATATCTCACAAAACGGCACTGAAATCATCCAAGCTGGCATGGAATTATTTATTCCACGTACACAGAAAACCTCTTTAGCCACTCAAAAGCCCTGGTTCTCTAAATCCTGTGACAAGGCCAGACTTGAAAAGGTCAAAGCTCACAAAACGCTTCTACACAATCCCAGTCAAGAAAACCGTCAAGCATTTAACGACCCAAGAAACTGCTATGTCCGCATTCTTTCTGATGCAAAAAACTCGTTTAATAACCACATCAAAAACAAAGTCCTCTCAAGCTCCAATGGCAGCAAACCCTTCTGGACTCTTGCTAAATCTATTGGGAATAATTTCTGCAAGAGCACGTTCCAACCTCTTGTTTCAGGGGATGAAATTGTTTCTACTGCCCTGGGCAAGGCTGAACTTTTTGCCTCGTTGATCGCCGGCAATTCTACTCTCAACCCATATCCAAATGTTCAACCCCCCAGTCGCGCATAAAATGACTGATATCATTTTCAAAACTAAGAAGGTACGAAAGAAGTCTCTTCTCTTAATACCAGGAAAGCATCTGGCCTTGACGAGATCCCAGCAATTGTTCTCAAAAAATGTGCACTAGAACTTGTACAACCCGTCCCCAAGAAAGGATCCAAAGCACTTCCTAACAACTATAGGCCTATTTCTCTCCTTTCAGTCGTCTCTAAAGTGATCGAAAAGTATATATAATCCTTGACAGGCAGTATGGATTCCGTCAGCGCAGATCAACTGCCGACCTCCTTTCCTTTGTCACCCATTCTTGGAACAAGTCTATGGAATTACACAATCCCAGATTGTCGCCGTAGACATATCCGAGGCATTCGACCCGGTCTGGCATGCAGCACTGCTTAATAAACTTCCGGCCTATGGCCTACCACCAAAACTCTGTACCTGGACAGCAATTCAACTCTACCAAATCTCAGTCTTGCTTTCTATCTCATAAGAGATACACCAGCCCTAGACCCATCACAATGAGCAACTACGTTATTCAAAGTAATGAGTCCTTTTCAATTGTTGACATTTCTGTGGATCGAAATCTCAATTGGCACCAACGTGTCACATTAATTGCTGAAGTGGTTGCTAAGAAATTAGGTTTCCTCTTCCGGGCTCGCAAATACTTTTCACCAGCTAATCTCTATACCTTATATACTTCACAAATAAGGCCAAACCTCGAATACTGCTCCCACTTCTGGGGTGCCAATGCCGCTTCTACACTCGCTATCCTGGACTCCATTCAGAAGAGAGCTATACGTCTCATCGGTGACCCTACCCTCACCCAAAGGCTGCCATCAGTTGCCCACCGACGTGCTGTTGGTGACCTCTCTCTCTCTCTTATAGATATCTGCACAGGCACTGCTCAGAGGAGCTTTCTTCCATAGTTCCTCCACCTGCTGCTCTCAACAGATCTACCAGGGGAACAGAGCGAATGCCTCCTTTTACTGTCCAGGTCACCAGACATAGAACATCTTGTTATGCTCGCTCTTTTGTTCCGAGGACTTCCAAGTTGTGGAATTCTTTGCCGGCACATGTTTTTCCTTCTCCGAACCTTCAAGAACAGAATTAACAAGTTGCCTCTTTCCTCCTTGTCGCCATCCACGGTACAATAGTGTTGTTGAAAAAAAAAAAAAAAAAAAACTTACATATTGCGCTGGCACAATTTACTATTATTTTAAAATTAAATAAGTATAAGATATATGAGCTCTTTGCTTAGAAATTGATTGTGAAAATTATAAACCTACTATTTTGTATGTGTACAAATACATACCAATCTAAATATTATAAACTTACATAAATTACCTATTCTGATTAGTTTCATGTTACCTATTAAATGGGACATATACAGTTAAATAAGTCATTAAAAAACTAAAAACCTAGGTTGTGGTTTAGAAGAAGAACATTCTCTCCAGTTTCAGGCATTATAATTTCATAAATATTAATTACTTTTTTAATCCTTTTCAAGATAAACCAATTAATTGAATCCATTAACTTGAAATCGATTAATATCCTAAAACTTCAATACTTTCTATTACTATGTGAACAACATCTTAATTTTAAGTTATTATTAAATGTTTAATCTCATTATAAGTTCAAAAAGACATTCCTTTGAGAAGATTAACATGGAAATTCCAGCTGATTTCAATATTCAATGCACTATTATTCCACTAGATTTCAGTTGAGAATATGTGTGACGTATTTCCGCTCCACTCTGATTGGTTGAGAGTTACCATGCAACCTCTTTAATCCATAAACCTTGCATACAAGCAAAACAAAAATAATTATAAAACACACAATAACGTTCAAAAGAAAAATTGTAGAATACAGATCCAAATCCAATATTGTTTTTTAGAAACACCATGTGCACAAGGTTTATACCATGGTAACTATATTACCAATAAGGAATGAATATTTCTATAAAAAAAAAGGAAATAAAATAGTTTATTGATCGTTTATACGTAAAAATCGCCCACAGAGTAGCATGTCTTGTCTAGGAGAACTGTTTTCACTCGCTTCTTGAAAGCTGGTAAAGTGTCTACATTCCGTACATCTTCTGGCAATGCATTAAATAACTTGCAGCCATTGTAGAACAGCGACTTTTGGTACAGAGCTGTGCGATGTTTGTCAGTTTGCGGGTTATTTTTACCTCATGTGGTATAGCCATGTTCATCTGCATTGTGTGCGCATTTGGTCTTGTTTTGAAAAACATGGGCTAGCACTTCCAGGATGTAGATGCAAGATGTAAAGGTACCCTGTTCCTTAAAAGTGTTTCTGCAAGTGTGTCTATGCGGGATATTGAATATGATTCTCTTTGCTTGTTTTTGTTGTTTAAAAACTCGATTTGCTTCACTTGCTAATCCACAGTGTATAATACCAAACTTTATTTGTGAATAGAAACATGCATAATACAGTGACAACACAGTAGTGTTCTTATTGCATACGAAATGGATGAGATTCGCGAGCAGAGTTCATCGATGAGGACATTCCGCTTTAACTCACTAGCGATATGAAATCCTAGTAATTTCGTAGAGGTCTGCAGCGATACGGTTTGGCCATCAAGTTCTACATCTTTTCCAATATCTTTTTTTCATTTAGAGGACCTACAAAGCACGCATGCAGTCTTATCCTTGAGTGCAAGTGAAAGTTTTGTCAGCATCAGCCACAACATCCTGAACATTATGTCCATCCATCAGAAAATTGGTATCATCAGCATAAGAGGTGACCGTCATTTTGTTGTCTGTATTGATGGTGTTTCCAGATTGATGCGCTATGTACTGAAGTAGGCTGTTGGCATAAATAATGTACAGCTTAGGTCCAAGAACTGTTCCTTGTGGCACCCCAACTGTCACTCCGAAAGCCCTAAATGAGTAGGTACTGGTAGAGTTAGATATTACCACTCTTTGTGTTCTGTCTGTTAGATAGCTTCTACACCAGTCCAATGCAGTGACTGTGTCTACACCAGTCCAATGCAGTACCTGTAACTCCACACTTTAACAGTTAACTTATAAGGACCTCATGATTTACACAGTCAAAGGCTTTGTGAGAAGTCCACAAAAACCCCCAAAGCTACCTCTTTTTTTATCAATGTGCTCGACAATTTGCTCCACAAATTCAACAATTGTAGTTTCAGTTCTTCGTGCTTGCCGAAAGCCATGTTGATATGGCGAAAGAGGTTTATTATCGGTAAGATAAGTTGTCAGCTTGTTATTTACTATTTTTTTGAAGGTGTTTGCAAAAGTGGGTGTTAGGCTGATTTGTCTGTAGCTTGAATAATTTGTGGGATCACTTTTTTGTATGTCGATTTTATATTGGCTTCTTTCATTTTCGATGGAACAATACCCCTGGCCAATGACATTTTATATATGTGCGACAGTGGTAAAGAAACAACAAACTTGCAGCACTTAAGCAATATATTTGACACTTCATCCGGCGCCGACACTTCATCCGGTCCTGCAGAACTAGACGATTTGAGGGTACTTATTGCGTTCAGAACATCCTCTTTAGTAACCGGTGAAAATTTAAATTGGGCGTTCACTTGCGATGTTATCTCAAAAAATGCTATATCTACCGTGGCAGGTAGATGAGCAGTTGCATTTTGAGCAGCAGATGAAAAAAAATTGCCAAACTGGTCTGGAAGGTCCACTTATATCGCAGGGCATTCAGTTTGACACTTTAGATTCCTCCGTGTTAGTTCGTTAATGGTCTTCCATATAATTTTGCTCTTGTTGCTGCTGCTAACAGCTTTATCAAGTTCGGGCTTCTCTATATCTGCGATAAGTTGCTTATATTGTGCATTTACTGTTTTGATAATAGGCTTAAATACTGAAAAATGTTGGGCAAACTCACCATATAGTGCGACGACATGTTTAATTTCCTCAACTTCTGTTGTTGCAGGAGCTCTATGTTTCTTACCTATTCTAATTTTTCTAATTGGAAAACATGCATTGAAATGGTTGCTGAATGTTGCCAGGAAGTTGTTAAGCATCTTCAGGGGAGGTCTCTTGGAGTACATTTGTCCATATTTCGTGTTCAAGCAATCTTATGAAGGTGACTATATTAGCCTCACTAATTATTCGTTTAGTGACTGTTGGTCCATCCGCACCGCACTTGACACTGGGAATCCGTATGAACACTGCATGATGGTCACCAAGAAATGTTTTCAAAGTGTTGGCTGAGGATTTAGGTAAGGTCTTTTCACTCACAAGGAAATTATCAATACATGTAGATGATGTGGGCGTCACACGTGCAGGTTCATGTATGGTGATTTTCATGGCATAACTGCTGAGGATGTCGTGAAATAGTCTATGAGAAGTACTATTGACAAGCACATTAATATTAAAGTCACCTCCGATAACAATTTAAGAGTACCGGCTCATAGAGTTTAGTGTTTGGAGGATATTATCTAGTGCACTCAAAAACGCTTCAGATATTTCAATGACAATTAATGACAGTTCTCGACCTCTGCGGATGAGAAACAATTTTTAGTGCCCACAATTTCATAACCAACTTGAGTTCCAGTCAATTCTGCTGCTGAAACAATATTTTTAAAACGATTAGAATTTGGATCACTTTTGATGCCACATTGTAAATTTATCGTTCATTCTGCACCAATTCTGTTAACTGAACGTTCTTGCCTGAAGATTTAATTTCAGTATGAGCCCTCCATTATGAAAATCAGTTGACGAGTGAAAGAGTTATACCCAAAAACAGAAAACACTTTTTTTTTGTAATCACCTGTAAATAAAAAGGATAAATGGAAAGTTCAAACACCACCCTGTAGCTTGGGTCCTATTAAAACATGATTTTAGTTGAAATTTAAGAAATGAAATTTGTTTTTCAAACGGGAGCTTCTTGACGGCATAGAAAATGTTCAATGGTTTATTCAACACCTTGTATAAAATTTATGTGAATTACCTGATATTTTACAAAACAACAGGCTAATTATTAATGTCTTAATCTTTTAATTTAGGTTCAAACATTGTTAAAGACGGCCACAGAACAGTATGGAGAATTGGAGACAAAGTATAAAGAAAGCCAGCTTGCTAACGAGGAAATCATAACCAAAAAGAATGAGTATATTGCCATGTTAAACAAAGAGTTGGAAAAGGCCAATGAACTGTTGGATAATTCTAAACAAGAACAGCTGGAAAGAGATATGTCAGGTAGTTTATTGACTTTTATATCCAGATTTCACAATCACATTTTATTCTTTGTTTTCTTACAGGAATTTCACCTGCTGCAGTATCCGCTTCGAAAATGTTGAAAAGTGGTTTCTCCATAACTGAGCTGTATTCTCAAACGGAAACATTAAGGATAGACTTGGCTAACAAACAAGAGGAAAATACTAGACTAAACAATTATATAACAACTATTTTACACGAGATTGAAGAAAAGGGTCCTTTGATTAAAAAACTTCGTCAAGATTATTGCAATGCTCTGGATGCCATTGATGCCCTGAAAGCTTCTAACGACACTTTGTTAAATGAAGTCCAGCAACTTAGAGAATCTAATCAAGAGACAAAGAGGCTTGAAGGTAAATATTATCACTTTTTTTGATACTCCATAAAGGTGCCCTTGTGGCGCAGGCTGTAAAGTGAGAAGCCTCAGGTTCAATTCCCGGGAGGGCCAACGAAAAGTTTGCCTTGTCTGGAAGATTGTAAAATGATACCTAAAAATTGTTTAATTATCACAACTAATGTTGTTATATATTTTAATTACCTATCTAATGTAGTTTACAATTTATAACTGAATAAGATGAAACAAGACGATTTAGCAATATACTACTATGTGAAAACGGGAACCTGTGATGAGCACTAATAAGTACACTTTGAGAACACCCAAATCACCACAACACATATTTCAGAGACCTTACGATCGTTTCGTTGACAAAGTCAATATCTTCAGAGGAAGAAAAATTCTAACATAAAAAACTGTATCCCGTATATTTATATGCGTCAAGGTAAACGAACTAGTCCGAAGTAAAGTTGTCGTCCAAGAACGATCGTTTGTTTATTGCGCAGTGAAACAGGCCTTTGTTAAAGTTAACACGGTGAGGCAGACATCTGGGTTTTTAGTTTTTTATTTTTAAGAGAGATGGGTGAGTTTATGTTGTTTATCTCACCAGATGCTTTTATCGGTATGAACCAATATCCACATAGTAAATTTCTAGATCGAAAGGAAATGTGCTGATTCTTTAAAGAACTCTGGTTCCTTTTAAACCTATATTAGATAAGGGTCATAAATTTGTCGACCAAAAGATTAAAGCAGGTCTCCGACCTGTCTCACTGCGCAATAAACAAACGATCGTTCTTGGACGACAACTTTACTTCGGACTAGTTCGTTTACCTTGACGTGATATAAATATACGGGATCTAGTTTTTTATGTTAGAATTTTTCTTCCTCTGAAGATGTTGACTTTGTCAACGAAACGATCGTAAGGTCTCTGAAATATGTGTTGTGGTGATTTGGGTGTTCTCAAAGTGTACTTATTAGTGCTCATCACAGGTTCCAGTTTTCACATAGTGAATTATAGCTCCCAGGTCAACGGAACTGAATCTATATAGAAAGCTAAGTACTAAGATTAGATTTTTAGGTGCTGATATTGCTTTTTAAAATCATGTAAACAGAAGTCGGTTTTTCCTAATTTCATTAATTTCAATGTTAAAATTTCTAACAACACAAAAGTTGGTCAAAAAGTTTTAAAGTGTGCTAAGCAAAAATGGTTAGATTTAGAAAGGCAATATAAAGATATTTTTGCTTAGCACACTTTAAAACTTTTTGACCAACTTTTGTGTTGTTAGAAATTTTAACATTGAAATTAATGAAATTAGGAAAAACCGACTTCTGTTTACATGATTTTAAAAAGCAATGTCAGCACCTAAAAATCTAATCTTAGTACTTAACTCGAAACGTAGTGAATTAGAAATACAAGCTTATAGTTTGTTTAAAAAGTTAACATTTAATTTAGGTAACGTAGAGTATGATGAATGATGCAATTTTCAGAGGAACATGTTTGTAGTCGTAAATGCTAAGTTAATTAAGAAAATATTCAGAATAAAAAACTAAAAAAACTTGTAAACGATCAGATTACAATTGAAAAATCAGTTCCTCGGAAAATTGACCTTGTAGAAAATCTTTCTTCGCAGTCGTTTAACAAAAATAAGATGGACCTCTTAAACAGAGGGTTAAAATTCGGATTACAGTCACAAAAAGTACTTTTAGATGTCATTGCCAGTATAGAAACGGGAATTAAACAATTACCGGAATCTTCAAAAAACGTTATTCGTGAAGCATGTAAAAAGAAAATCTCTAAAAATCTAAAAGAAAATAATCCCACAAAAAACAAAAATTATAATCAAATGAAAATAGTTAAACGATTGCGAGAAAAGGATTCTTTTATATTAAGGCGGATAAAGGCAATAAAGTTGTGATAATGGACAAAAGTTATTATACAGAACGAGTGAGTAATGCAATAGTCAGAGCCGTATAGAAAATTAGATAAAAATCCCTTACCAAAAATGACTCACGAAGTTAAAAACAGTTTAAAAAAATGTCCAAATCTCATAACAAAGGATTTAAGAAGACGTGTACAAGTTTCTAATCCTAAAGTCCCCAAAAAATATTGTCTCCCGAAAATTCATAAACCGGGAAAATTAATGAGGCCATTATTTCGGCTATAGATTCTCCGACATATAATTTGGCAAAGTGGTTGTCGAACGAGTTTAAAAGTCCACTTATTAAACAGAAAAGTTGTTCAGTGCTAAATTCGCTTTATTTTATTGATAAAATTAGAGATGTTAAATTATTGGAAGGTGAGATTTTGATGTCATTCGACGTGGCGTCATTATTTCCTAGTGTACCCACAAAACAAACGTTGAAGTATTTGGAAGAATTGTTAAAATTGAACAATATAAGTCAAGACGTCTGCAAAGAATATTTAACTCTAACTAGCCTTTGTATAAAACAAAATATTTTCCAATTTAACAATGAGTTTTTTGAACAAACTGAATGCACTGCTATGGGCAATCCATTATCTCCTTTTATTGCAGATTTGTTTATGAGTATATTTGAGACGGATTTAAAAAATAAAAATGGGTATTTCCCTAGAGTTTGGTTTCGTTATGTCGACGATATTTTTGCAGTGTTTGACACAAATATATGTAAGGTTGAAGAATTTACTGAAAAACTAAATAGTCAACTTGATTCAATAAAATTAACCACGAAATAGAAATAACAATAAACTTTTTTTCCTAGATGTACTAATTATTAAAAATAAAAATAATAGCTCGCTTTAATTCAATGTCTGTAGGAAGGAAACAGCTACTATTAGTTATATTCCTAACGACTCACATTATACGTTTGCACAAAAAACGGCTAGTTTAAATTTCTTTGTAAATAGATTGATTAAATTTCCGTTAAGTAAAAATAGATTTAATACAGAATTAAAATACATAAAAAAATGTGGCGAGATATAACAGTTACTCGGGTGGTTTAATAGACAAATTTGTTAACAAACACAGAACAAAGAAAATGATATCTGAATGTACGACATTTAAGAAATATAAAATAGAGAAAAAAATTGTGTTTACCTTATGAACCACGAACCACAAAGGGTTTGGAAAGTATTTTTAAGATTTACATTTGACTTTTTCGACGAAAAGTAATTTAAAAAATTTGTTGGGTAATATGAAAGACAAAGACAAAGTCACTGAAATGTCCGGTATTTATGAGATTAGTTGCAAAGATTGTGATCTTAAATACGTGGCCCAAACTAGGAGAAACATAGCCACCAGATTTCCTGAACATCTCGCACAGTTACGATATGGTACGGTGGACAAATCATGTGTGGCACCACATTGACAAAGAAAATTTGAAACTTGTCAAAAATTTTAGACATCAAACTATGCTTGATTCATTAGAAAGTATTTTTGTATTAAGGTCTATTAAGAACAAAACTTCATTGAATCGTGCGGCACCTTTAATTTCAAGTCCTTTATTTTCACTTTGCATTTGACCGCTTAAACACTCCTAATTTGTCTGGTAGAATAATAAATTAGTGTCAATAACTCAGCTGGTTTATACATATACTAATTTCTACGTTTGTCTCGACTTAAGACCCGTTCGTTTTGTTTGTATCTATGTAGTCAATATAAATACTTTCACGAAGAATTAAAAGCAATATAAATATAGTTTTTATGTAGTAGTTTAGTTGAATTATTTAGCCTTTGTTAGAGTTAACATAGTGAGACAGACACCCGGGTTTAGTTTTCTATTTAAAAAAGATGAGTTGAGTTGATGTTGTTCATCTCACCAGATGGCTTTGTCGGCATGATCCAATATCCACATAGTAAATTTCTAGATCGAAAGAGAACATGCAGATTCCTTAAATAACTTGGTTCCTTTAAACCTATATTAGATAAGGGCTCATAAATTTGTCGACCAGAAGATTAAAAGCAGGTTCTTTGACCTCGTAGTTTCACTACACAATAAATAAACGATCGTTCTTGGACGACAATTTTACTTCGGACTAGTTCGTTTACCTTGACGCGATATAAATACACGGGAGCTAGTTTCTTAGTTTAGAATTTTCTTCCTCTGAAGATGTTGACATTGTCAACGAAACGATCGTAAGGTCTCTGAAACATGTGTTGTGGTGATTTGGGTTTCTACAAGTGTACTTATTTTAATTACCTATTTAATGTAGTTCACAATTTATAACTGAATAAGATAAAACAAGACGATTTAGCAATATACCATTAACAATTAGAAGAAACTGAACATTACACCTTGTACAATGGGGTATTAGCACATAATAAGAAATCACAATTTTGATGCATAGAAATTATTTACTGATGGCAGTAAAAGAACTCCATGGAAAATTTTTGAAGTTTTTCATTATAGGACATTTTTTATAAAGAAATGAAAATTCAACCGCCAAAATGCTCATTTTAAAGCCCATAGTTTGTGACATACTAGCCTCAAAGCATCTGATGGGTCCAGGTTTTGTCTCGAAATTATAAATCTGAATCACCAGCAGAGTCCTTGCAGTACCGCCATAAATGTCATCAGTCATTCTAATATTTTAATTAAAATTAAAATGGCCACCCTGTAACCTCCCTAAATAAACATTTAAAACTCGGTAATAGGCAAGCAGTAATATATGAGGGACCTCAAGTGAACCCGAGTCTGGTCAGTAGTGAGGTCACTATTTCCTATAAATCCTACCCTAAAAGGTTTTTATCTATCAGATTTATAACTAGCAAAGATTTATAACTAGCAAGATTAGAATAAGGTTGGAAGATCTTAATATTGTTTACTACTTACGCTCTTGTTGTGTTGTGGCACTGCCTGAAGTCTCATATTTATCAGCGCTCCAAACTAGTGCCTGGTTATGATGATTTTTATTTAAAATCTCTCTTCGATATCTAGGAATGCGTCTTGACTATGTTGTCACCAAAAAGTCAAAAGGGTCTAAAGAGGAATTAATCTTCAATCAAACAGATATATTAATGTAACAAAATATTGAATTTATTCATATGAATTGAATTTGGAATAGCGACGCAATGAAATAAACTAGCTGGTAAATCCAAAATAAACATTAATTGCACATAAATAGAAATCAAATAAATAGCAAGAACTTCAATAACAAGAAATTATTAATTAACATACACATAACAGAGTAATGATATAAATGTGGTTGTATCTTGTTAAAGAAATATAAGCACTTATATATTGAGGTATATTAAAAATCACATGCTGTGTGTTGCAGCTCAAAAGTAAACAAATTTTTATGTAAATTATTTGACGTTTGTCAATCAATTCTGTTAATTTTATATTTAGATCCTGGCCAGTTCTTAGAGGGAGGCTCAATTTGAAAATAAATATGTATATATATCTACGTGAAAAAAGGACTGCAGGGGGCAAGCTGAGGAAGTGGAAACAACAACATAAACTTTCGATGAAGCCTTCCCCAAGACCATCATGCACGATGAATAGCCGCATCCTGCACGAGGTGACCCAGCTGATAACTAAACATGACGGATCTAGACAAGGAGGTCGAAGTAAACTCCCCAATCTACGGTGTCACGTGACCCGTGCCTAGGGATGAATAACACCAGGGTGATGGTGTCATGAACGGAACCTCTGGAGTACCGGGCAACCCTCCAGAGTAAGTGAAGAGCCGCATCCTGCACGAAGTGACCCGGCTAATAACTAAACATGACCGATCTAGACAAGGAGGTCAAGTAAACTCCCCCAATCTACGGTGTCACGTGACCCGTGCCTAGTGATGGATGACACCAGGGTGATGGTGTCATGAACGGAACCTCTGGAGTACCGGGCAACCCTCCAGAGTAATGGTTAATTATTGAAAATAAGTGATATTAAAGACAATGTATAGGTTGGATATTTTTACAGGCAAAATTCACTAGTTACAATTTTTAAAGCTACATGTTTAAATTTACAAAAACTGAGAGAATTCCAGAGATTAAACAGGAAATTTATAATTATTCTAATAGCACCTCCCCGACGTTTAAACTTAAAACTTGATTAAGTGAGTTTGAAAGTTGAGATTATAGAAAGTTCAGATATCAGATGACTGCATGAAACAAATTTTGCTGATTCAGAGAAAAATTCTATGTGGACTCACCAAACTTTCCTGCCTTGAATTACCTGTGATTCTATGGGGATGCCCTCCAAGTTGGATCTACTAAGAATGCCTGACATGAGTTTCAGTGACTCCGATATGAGCGAAGAAGTTGGGAAGAATCAGTGATGCTTCACATTAGTGGTCACTGCAGGTGGATTTATTGTTTCACGTGTACAAGACCATTTGACACCCAGGTCGATATTCTGAATTCGCTTGTTGGAAACTCTGCGAATCGCAATTGAAACGTAAATTTGCCCTGGTGAGATTTACTGCCAACTGACTTAAAATTCGACGATAACCAGGAAATCTTTTTAAAGCAGCAAGGCAACAGGTTGAAACAAAGAACCATAATTTAACTCCCGTTTTATGCTGAATACTATGTTTATTTAAACTCGAAAATTATTAACACACTTTAAACAATCACGGAGTATTGTTACAAGGTAGTATAGGTCACAGAAAGACTATTAAAACCCCGTTTATAAGACAATTCGAGAGCCACCTCAAGTAAACGATGTTGACACCAGGAGTGTCAGCATAAGACTCTCCTTGGCGAATGTTTTGAAGCAGCACGAAATATCTTGAATTCTGACTAGCCTTCGTTGTTCGGATGAGATAGCGAGACCCCCCTCAGTGGAATTGCATGCCCTGCATGCAACGTTTTGAAACCGTCGCTGGGTTACATCACCGATTACGGAAATTTCCAGATAAATAATAATTTGTTCCCGAACATTCTAACATATATTTTAAATGCTTAATTCTGTCCTGGAAATATTTGCTCCGTACAAATGCAAGGCAGCTTTCCATGGCAAGCATACAACGAATTTTAAGGTACAAATTGGAAATGCAGTAAGGTGTGTACGGTACCTGAAGATTTAGCGATTTTTCATAAAAACAATTTTGAAATCAAAACATGAATTGCTTTAAAGATATTGGATTGTTGATTATTAATTAAGTCTTCTACGGATTTATTTCGAATATATTAAGCAGTAACCAACATGAGCGTTACAACCCTCAGCTGTCAGAGGAGTGACTAGTCACAGAAACAAGTTCCACATATTATTTATTTATTTATTTAACACACTATCCAACAGCACGAAGAATGGGGACATACAAAACAATACATTACATTACATCACTAATAAGTACAGAAATAATTCTTTATGAGAGAGACAGAACAGCTGAATATATCCAGGCTGACCTGCAAGTTGGAGTAATTTCTACACATGTAACAGACTGGAGGCGAGCTCAACACCTCCATACGTGCCGTCAGCAGATAAAACATATTAGGATACTCCGATTCTATACATGGAACATTGCAATTTATTGACTCAAGTAGAGAGGGACAATCAAGAGCTGAACTGGTAATTTTAAAAAGAAAACAATGCAGCTGCAGCGCCTGCTGTCCTCCAGGCTGCCAAGTTAAAGCACTTTAATAAATCACTCTGGATGGCCAATGCATGGGTATTGACCGTCATTTGAAAAACTAACGTATTTCAGAAACTTTCTCTAAATATTTTCAAGGCTATCAATGTGCACCAGGTACGTCGGAGACCAAACTACCTAAGCATATTCAAGACGTGGCCTCACCAGTACCTTGAAGAGAAGGATCAATGTTACGTGAGATGTAAAATCCCTCCTACTCCTAATTATAAAGCAGAATTTATAATAAGTTCATAATGATGCCGAAATGAGAGCATAGTGTCGAAAATCACGCCAATGTCACGAACTGTGTCAGGATATGGCAAGCTATGTCCCTGCAATTGGTAATCAAATAAAATTGGCTGTTTGTTCCAACCAAAAGACATTATACAGCACTCAGCAACATTAAAGTAAGGGCATTCTCTCAGTACCATCCAGAAAACTTCAAAAGATTTGCTCTGTAGGTGTATGCAGCTGTCAACAGCCCTAACTTCTGAATAAATTTTGATGTCATCAGTGTAAATTAGATAAGACACCTCAAATATCTGTCACACTTGGTCCATAAAAATATTAAAGAGAAAAGGACCCAAAATGTACCCCTGGGGACACCAGATGGTGTGTCATAAGGTTCAGATTTAAAGCCTTTAACCTGAAGGAATTGTTTCCAACCCCTCAAATGAGACCCTAAGGTTTTTATCAATTGGTTACCGAAACGAAGTAATGAAGTCTATTTATAGGAATAGAGTGATTGACTCAGTCCAAGGCCTTTGACAGCTCCGTCTATATAACATCTACCTACGAAGAGCTCTCAAGTCGATCAGCAACAAACTGGGTAAAGGTGGCCAAATTTGTGAGTGTAGATCTACCAGAAATAAAACCGTCCTGATGCAACGAGAGTTTAGATTTCATATGAAAAATTATATGTTCATACAGGCATGCATCGAAAATCTTACAAAAATTACACAATATAGCAATTGGTCTATAGTTAGAAGAATCTTGATGTATGGCAGGGTTAGTTTTCCCTTCCTTTAGCTTTTAATTAGACGGACTGATGTAAGGGAAGGTTAGGAAAGTCAGTTCAGGCTGGATTATGATTAAACAGCACCTCACGCAGGTCTTCATTTTGTAAAACAGCAAAAAAAAACTCTTGAGTCGCAGCCATAGGCATAAATCGTTCGCCGCCAGCGGCATCTGTCGCAAGCGCAAACTATGTTCTTTGTTCTGTGTTTATTCCATTAAATTATTGCCTCAATTCATCCATTGGATTATTATTAAATGCTTAAATGACATAAAGGGTTAATTGATATAGCTAGTTCTTTAGTACCTAAGTTTAAAAGCTATGTACAGGTCTGTAATAGGAATTTTTTATTAGGGTCGAAAGAAAGACTAAAATGGTACTAGTGTCAGACATCGCTGAATTTGGAATGAAAAGGGATTTCACAATATATCAGAAAATAAGGGTCATATTAAAAAAAAGTTGATGATGGTCCCGCAAAGACGAAACGTCAGATTCAAAATTACCAATGCTACGTTAAAGAAAATGAAAAGTTGCTGTGGAAAAGTGTCATCGGTATTGCTGTAGGTCCACCATTAAGGCCAGAAAAAAATATAAAAAATCAAAAAATCCAAATTTTTTAAAGTATCTCGAAAACAAAAAAATTCGGAGATGTCTAACTGCCATTGTGTTGCGCTTTTGATGTGCAACTTTTCTCCCATTTACCCAAGTCTGTATCTGCTACCATTTTGGAGATCCCCATATAACAAAATTTTTACTCCAAAAGTAACAATCAAATTTACTTTACTAGTAGTAGTAGTAGTAGTAGTAGCAATGGTGGGGAGGCCAACTCCAAGCAAGTAGGCCACAATGGGCCCTTTTTGCCAACCCCAGCAACCATGCTCTACTCTTTCTCAGTTCCGTCGTCAAACCGCCTTGAGCTCGGGATGAAGGCCGTGACGGTCTTTAATTGGACGGTACTTACCTGATTCCTCTGCAGAGTTCTCAATCCGAACAATTCTGCTCGAAGGCTCCCAAATGCCTTGCATTCACACAGGTAGTGGTAGGATGTTTCTTCACCCTCGCCGCATTCCTGGCAAATGGGATCCCTCTCTACGCCTATCAATGTGAGGTGTCTTCTAAGCGCACAGTGACCCCCCCCCCCCCCCCCCCCCCCAAGGATGTGGCGAAGCGTAGGTCGACTCCTTCCGAGTAGCCAGACAGCTTTATCTCTGTCCGGCCCCTCCACGAAGTCCCTCGCCTGCCTGCAGCCACAAACCGACCCCCAGTGACTCTCCATTGCTTCCTCGGTCCACCTGTCTAAGGCGACAGAGACTGCCTTCCTACTTATGCCCATCGCAGGCTCCGGTCCACAGAACCGCCGCCGGGAACTGAGTCTTGCGATATTATTCGCCACCTCATTCCCCGCTACGCTACAGTGTCCCGGAACCCACACCAGTTGCACCTCCATCGTCCTGGCTAGTCCTTGAAGGCGTCAGCGCACTCCTGAACCAGTGTTGACTTGATTCTGGCCGTGCAGACTGCCCGGAGGACCGCCTGGCTATCCGAGCAGATGTACACACATTTCTCGGGACTCCTCTTCACATCCTGTCTATTGGCCACAGACAGGATAGCATTTTTAATAGAAAATGTGTTTTTTGAAGAGAGCAGGCATCAAATTTGGTTACCAGTATAATTATGAAAATTCGCTACCATAACGCACTTGCTGCTTCCCGAATTTCTTTCCTTACAAACGTGCATTATATTTTGATGGAAAATGCAATGCCACCTGACCTGACCTGGTTTGTACAGCGCTGCCAGTCCAGAGCAAGCTCCCTCCTCGGAGTCCACGCTGAAGCCCGAGAAGCCCCCAACCCGATCTATGTGTGTCGTGTCTGTGTTTGTATGCGTGTGTGTGTGGCGTGTGTAAGAAGTGAGACTTTAGTAGACCATCAGCCCTGGGCGTTAATCCCATTGCCGACAGTCGCGCCAGGGGTGGCATGTGGAGCCAGTCTCTAGAAGTCCAGTAGCTAAGTCACACGTCAATCAATCAAGAGAACGACCAACACGTGACCAGGCTAAGGGATCACACCCCCCAATTAACTTTAGTTAGTTGAATTTTTATTTTTGACGGCCCTGTATTTCTAACTGCCCCCCTTATCTGGGACACTATCAAACCAAGTTTTGATGTCCTTAAAAAAAAAACAACTTTGGCCATGCAAGGGAGAAACAAACAATCTATTTATTAATTACTAATTAACAAATAAGGAGCTTTTATCTGATTTTAATGCTTTTATCTATCAATTCATTTTATAATTTATTTATTTATTTTGTAGCTGCTGCACAAAGGGAACTGGAACGCCAGAAGAAGCAAATAAGTGACCTGAGTCGTCAGGTGGTTCATCTTTTGAATGAAGTCGAACAAGCACGAGCAGGTTCTTCGAGTACCTCAACAGATATGGACTTAAGTGACAGCGTTAGCTCAGCAGATATAATCAGTAAGAAACTGGTAACATTTAGTGACATTTCTGAACTCCACACTACCAACCAGAAACTTTTAGTTCTTGTCAGAGAACTGACAGAGAGACAAGAAGAAGTAGAATCCATGAACCCCATGGAAGTGGTGCAACTGAAAGAAAAACTAGAAACACTCAGGGAGTCCCAAAGAGATTTACTTGAAGAACGTGATAGGCAAAATAAAATGATGGAAACATTAAGAAGTCAAAGGGACATGTATAAAAATCTATATCATCAAGCTGTAAAAGCAGCAGGTGAAGATATCCCAATGCAGCTTGAAAGACCTTACAATATGTCAGAAACAAATGGAGAAGTACTTAAAACACAAGTTGATACAGAATCTCAACATGACAACAAGACACAAGAATTAGAAAAGTTGATTATAAAATACAAGGAGGATATTAAACAACTAAAGGAAGATAATGATGTATACAGGAAAGAGAAGTCCAAGAATGAGCAAATGCTTGTTGAACAGTTGGAAAAAATGAGGGACGAGGTTAAGGAATTGACTAGAATAAATTGCAAGCTCTCGTCTCAAGCTGAAGTGAATGATGAAAGATTCAAGATTTTGCAAAATAATGCAGATATTCATAAGAAACAGATCAACGCCCTTGATAATCAAAATAAATTATATAGTGAGTCTATCATTAAACATGAACAGACAATAAATTACTTGAAAACTCAGCTGATGGATACTCAAACCAAACTGGCAAATGCAGAAGTCAGATTAAGCAATTTCCAGAAAGAAAACATTTTATTACGCGACTCAGAGGGCCGCTTGCTCAAAGAGAGGGAAGCTATGAAGCGTGAGGTTCACTCTCAAACATTACTGCAATCTAATATTGAACTAATAAAGGCATCCTTGGAAAGAAGTGATGCTGAAGGAAGACTGAGACTGGAATCACGCCTTGATGAAGCACACAGAGAATGTGCTTCACTGAGAAGAAGACTTCAAGAAGAGCAAGACCATTTCAGGCAGCTAAGTGATCATTTAGAGAAAAAAACTAATAATGCGGTTCAACGTATGAAAGAGGAAAAAAATGAGGCTGATAAATTACGTAAAGAATTAAATGAAGTTAGGGAGAACCTTATTAATAAACAAACTCAGATTGAAGATCTCACACAGAAGTTGAAGATGTCAGCATATACTTTGCCAGAAAGTGCCACCGATTCACGTCGAATCAGAGAATTAGAGCAGCAGTTGAGTGATAGTCAGGCCGAAATAGAATCATTAAAGTCTAAGCTGAAAACTGCTAAAGAAACATCCGAACAGTATTTCAGTGTTGCAGAAGATGCAGAGAAGCAACTAAAGATTGTTTTGGAGCAAAAAGAAACACAGAATCAAGAAGTAGAGAAATTGAATGCAACAATTAGACAGCTTCAAGAGAAATGTTCAGAGCTAGAGGGTGAACTTTCAATTCGAATGGATGATCAAGATATGGCAAGTGTCACTATTCGTTCCAAGTCCCATCAGCTTCAGGAGGAACTGAACACCAAGTCAATGAATCTCAATACAGCAAGACATGAACTTGATAATGCTCGTAGTGAAATCAGGTCCCTGAAGGAAAATTTGAAGGCTTCTGATAATAAATATGCCAGACAAGTGATACTTCATTCTGCAGATATAGAGAAGCTCAACAGTATGAAGGAGGACCTTACAAAGGCTTTGGATGAGCTGAATAAAACCAAACAGGGACGTGACCAAGCTCTAGAAGCACTAAAGAATAATAAAGAAAGCTGGGACAAACAAGAACAGCTCTTCCAAAGGGAGAAAGTTGAACTTGAACAACGATTCAAAGACATGGAGATGCAGAATAGCCTCTTACTTGATCAAATTCAAGCTCTTAACGTGCAACTTTCCATTATGCAGGCACAAACCAATGACCAACAGAATCAATCTTTCGATAGTTCATTTAATAGGTCTCTTACAGAAGAAGATGTAAAATCTTCAGAGCAATTGTTGAAGATAATTAAATTCTTAAGGCAAGAAAAAGATATATCTGTTAGTAAATGTGATATCTTGGAAGCAGAATTATTGCGTGTCAAATCACAGCTTGAGCTGGTTACAAAACAATACGATGAAACTAAGGCCTCATTGCAATCAGAAAGACAAACAACTGAAGTATCTGTTGTTACTGCAGCCAAGCATGCAGAAGTACTGCGTAAGGTAGAAACACTGAATGCTATCACAGATAGTAATCGTGCTCTCAGACAGGAAAGAGACCAGTTAATGAAGCAAGTTGAAGAATACAGAAATCGTATAGCATCATTAGAAAAACAACTTAGTCCACTGCAAGAAAAAGCTAAAGAACTACAGTTCAAGTGTGACTCTATGTCTACTGAAAATACAGCACTAAAAGCAGACTGTGCCAGATGGAGGCAAAGGTCAACAATTCTGCTGGAAAAAACTAACAGAACAAGCCCTGAAGATTGGAAGAAACTTCAAAACGAAAGGGAAAACCTTGCTAAACAGCTTACAATTGAACGTTCCAATACTACAAAACTTAACGATGAAGTAAATAATTTGAAACAAGAAAAATCAAAATTGGAAGAACAGCTTAAGAGCCTGCGTCAACAGAATAATAATCAGGCTGAGGAAATTAATCGACTGAAAGAAGATGTGAACAACTTGCAGTCTCAATTTAACCAACTTAAACAAGAACACGATACTCTCCAAGAGAGCACCAAAAAGATTTTGGAAGAAGACCGATTATTAAACGAAACTCTTACAGCTAGAGATGCGGAAGCGACAGAGACGAAAAATACAATCACAGAACTGAAAAGCAATTTGACTGCAATCAGAAGAATTGCCAAGAAATATAAGACTGCATTTGATGACCAAGACAAAGAAATGAAGGAACTCAAAGAAAAAGTAAAATCACTTCAAGAAAAACAAATTCAGAGTTCTGCAGAAGAAACTCAAACTCTTTCACCTGAGGAACGTACTCAGTTAGAAAAGAGAATTCAGCAGTTGGAGCAACAGCAAAAGGAAACAGAAGAACAGCATATAGGGCAAATTGAACAGCTCAACCAGCAGTTGTCGTCATCCACTGAAGAAATCGATAACTTTAAAAAGGAATTTGAAGCACTTAAACAGTCTGGCAATGACAAAGAGGAGAGGTTCAAAGCTCTCTTCAAGACTGCCAAAGATAGAATAGTGCAGTTGACTGACGAAAACAAGAGCCTGAAGAATGAAATTGAAAGTCAGAAACAACCACAACAACAGCAGCTTGCTGGTACAAGCAGCGGAGATACAAGTAGCAACACAAATACTGAATATATTAGGAGGATAGAGGAGTTGGAAAAAGAAAAGGAAGCTTTGGAAGCTGAAAAACAACAGGAAAAAAGCGAGAAAGAAAAAGTTAGCTCTTATGTAGACATCTTGACACAGAAGGTTAACAAATTACAGAAGCAATTAGGCTTACAGCAAGGCTCCAAGCCCAGCACAAGTTCTGGCTCAGCTGAGAAGCCGGCCACAGAACCACCAACTGCTAACATTAAACCTATGGCAGGTGAGTAATCTATGACTTTTTATTTGGTAAAAACTAGACAATGACGTGATGAAAACTTTATAACAGCAATAATTATTTCTAATACGCCACATCAATGTCTTTTTTTCTCACTCTAATAGTCTCAGTTGCATCTAAATTACAGTAGTCTTAGTTCTGAGCATATTATTTATTTGTACCCATGATTTCGCATTTTCATTGTGAAAGTCGCTCATTTCATGTCTTTTCAAAGTTAATGGTAAATGTTGCACATTCGAAAAACCGTTCAAATCAGACAGACTACCTGGAGTTTTACCAAACATTTTGCAAGAAAAACAATAAACGGAATCTTTTTAAAATATGGTAAACAAGGGAATCTCTATTAATTTCTTCCCCATTAGAAAGATTTCTGTTATAGTTATAGTCACTAAATTCTGGTCCTTCGACGTTAACGGGAAAACTGTGGTTATGCACCTGTACAGGACCACACCTAACTAAAATATCACAAGATAACTATTAATACTAGCAGGCCACGACCTCTGGTAATTGCTATATGCAAAACTGACTGAAACCGCTGATGACGACATACCGTTTATAGGTTCCTCAGGAGTACCTTCACTTATATCACTTTTATTGTCACTTTCTGAAAGACTATGGCTGCAACATATTTTTTTCTCATCAGATTCTTCCATAGGCCCGTCGATGTTGTAATAGTTTCAATAATTTCTTGACAATCTTTATTTTCAGGTTTGTTTAAAAATTTCATCATAGAACCTGCTATTTTTTTTTCTGTGTCTTTTATTGTTCTTGATTTTGAGCAGCAGAAACCTTTTTGCTATTTGGTGGTAGCCACGGGATGAGTATTCCCATGTACGTAAAACTATCGCCCAGTATTGGACAGCAAGGAATTTCTAGCCACACCGAATTATTTAATTGTTATTGCTTTAAAATTCCATATCGGGGAATCCCCTTCAAGAGTACCTTAAGTAGTTTGAACCTATAGATGTTTGCATTCATTTTCGATATAGATCAATACAAGTCGTTATGATATGAGCCATCAAGAAGCTCAAGAACAAGTTTACTGCTGGACCAGATTTGGTGACATCCTTCTTGATTAAGGACTGTGTGCATGCTCTTCTCAAACCTCTTAGAACTCTATTTAACCTGTCGCTGCGCACACATTGCTTCCCTGAGGTTTGGAAGGTTGCTCGGATCTGTCCTGTTTTTAAGTCTGGGGACTGTTCGAGGGTCAGCAACTACAGGCCTATAGCTATCCTATGTAATTTTGCTAACATTTTTGAGGCAGTTCTATATGGTTGTATCTATCCTGCCGTGAAGTGTCACTTGTCACAATAGCAGCATGGGTTTATGAAGGGGCGCTCAACACTGACGAATTTATCCCTGTTCACACAGTATGTAAGTGAAGCTTTGGATTGACGGGTCAGGTGGATGTCATTTATACAGACTTCTCTAAAGCGTTCGATCGTGTTGACCACTCAGCACTTTTGTACAAGCTGCATTTGGCGGGCCTTGATGGACGGCTGATAGAATTATTTCGATCCTACTTGACTAACCGTGTGCAATATGTTTTTTATAATGGATTTAAGTCTGAACCCTTCACTGCTGGCACCGGCGTTCCACAGGATTCCAATCTTGGCCCGCTCCTCTTTTTGTTATTTATCAACGACATAAGCTCTGTAATTTCTGGTAATCATCTATTATTTGCTGATGATCTCAAATTATACTCCAGTGTTCACGATATTGGTGACTGTTCAAGACTCCAAGTGGACCTTGACAACTTGCAGCTGTGGTGTGTTGAGAACAGACTTGAATTAAATGTCTCGAAGTGCAAAGTGATGACATATACTAGAAAAACCAGCCGTATAGCTTTTCCCTACAAAGTGGGTGGTGTACCATTGGCTAGGACTGAAACGCACCAGGATCTTTGTATTTTATATGATGAACATTTAAGTTTCACTGGACATATTCAAACAATCACAGCATCCTGTTTGAAGTTGATGGGTTTCATTATGAGGAATAGCAGATCATTTTCCAATTTGGATAGCTTGAAAATTCTCTATTTTGCCTATATTCGATCGAGGCTTGAATATTGTAGCTTTGTTTTTGATCCCTCTGGAAGATGTTCAGCGTAAGTTTTTAAAACACCTTGTATAGAGGGCATCTGGTACCTACCCACAGAGGGGATGCGATCATGGCCAATTGCTAATGCAAACTGGCATACCCAGTTTGTATTCGCGTAGAAAAATTGCATCTGTGATGTTCCTACATAACTTGTTTCATGGTAAAGTTGATTGTCCAGACTTATTGATGCAATTAAATTTTTCAGTTCCACGGGCTGCATCTAGAGTGATGAGAGTGTTTAAGCCTCCAATACCAAGGACTAACTTGTATATGAAATCACCTGTGTACACAATTAGCTCTGACTTTAATGATATTGCAAACTTGTGCGACTTCTATTTGGATAAGGCTGCAGTTATTCGTAGGGTGGCTATATCTTACTTTGTCAGTTATTAAGGCCATTATATGTACTGTTTTATGGAATTTCTGCTTTGTGATGTTTTGCACAGTATTTTAGTTTTGTTTTAGAAGTATTTTTTGTTCATATTGTTACATATTGTTCTTTTTATTTGGTGCCCTATTAATGGGATTATCCTGTTGGGAATGTATTCAAAATAAATAAATAAATGATAAAAAAATACGTGCAAACTATGTAATTGCGCTCGATGAGGAGATTCCTGTGTTCGCCGCCTCCTTGAAAGTGCCGCTCGAGTGCAGTGTACACCCTGCACGCTCGCTCCCAGCGGGACCTGGTATAACGCTGGATAAGTTAAAAAAGAAAACTATCAAAAAATATTAGCTAGCGAAAATTTGCAAGTGGTTTTTTATAACATTTAAATTGTTTGCAGGTCATTCAACAAACACTCAAACACAGTCAGTACCTATCCAACCATGGCGAAGTGGTGGTGAACCACCTCTGGCTAGCATTCGTCCCATGTCTGCCCAGTTGAGGACTGTTGCTGTGTTGCCGACTAGCCAGAACCCAAGCGCTGCCATAGTCCCACCGCAACAACAGGTAATACACTCAAAATTATCTAATGATTTTAATTCTTGTCTCAAAAAAGACATTGCAGGTTCACACAACTGGTTCCAGTAACATAGAGGCGTTGTCTAGCAGTCCCACCAGTTCACATACTGATTATGTGCCTGCCACAAGCTCAGCGAGCTCCATGATGGGACCAAGACAAGTTGCAGTCCCACCTACTCAATCTACACAAGACAATGAAGATGACGACAGTAATGCACAGGTAAGTGTCATGTAATAAACTGCAAGTCCGGGCAATGAGGACTTTTAAAATCGACATAAATTTTGGAACCATCAACATAAATAGGCCGTAAAAGCAGACATTTATTTTTTTAAATTATTTGACACATTTGACAGGGTTCCCACCCATCGGGAAAACCAGGAACAGTCAGGGAGTTTGTAGATGAAAAAATTTTGTCAGGGAAAATTGGGAAAAATTGCGAAAATTGACTAAGTGTCGGGGAAAAATTGGGGAAAATTTTGAAAATTGAGTCAGGTAATTTTCATCCCTGTCGGGGAAAATTTATTTGTTTCTTTTGCATGATAAATAACTTGTTACCTCCTTCAAACAAAAGCTTAAGGTACAAGAACCATGGTATTTTGTGATTGACCTCAGGTGGATATAGATCTGCTCAATGGTGAGGTCACGATTGCCTATAACACCCTACCTAAAGTAGCTATCTATCAGATTATCAAAGTTATTAAGATTAGCAGCACTTTTTAGGAGGCTGACAGATCTGGATATAGTTTGATACTCACGTTCTCTTCCTTTGTTTGCTTCACACTGCCCAGAGTCCTATATTTGTGGACTCTCCAGACTAGTGCTAGGTTACATAGAAATTTAGATATCTAGATAATAGTTAGTAAGAAATAATTGTTTGCGCCGACGTCAAAAGAAAAGTAGATACTAGGGAGGAATTTCTCTTCAATTAAACAGTGATTTTAATATAACAAAATATATAAATTTATTCATATAAATTGAATTTGGAATAGCAAACAAAATGAAATAAAAATGCTTGGTAAATCTCAGATAATCATTAATTGCACACAAATACAATCAGATAAATAGCAAGAATCTCAAGAGCAAGAAATTATTAATTTACATACATGTACCAAAACAATAAAATACAAATAGTTGCATATTACAAAAATGTTACTGTTAATTACTCAGGGTATCGCTCAAAAATAAACACAAATGATTAGGTAAATTACTTGACGTTCGTCAGTCAATTGCTAGGTTTCTAGTGAATTAACTGGCCAGTTCTTTGAGTGAGGCTCCGAAAAAAAAAAAAAGAATCTATTTAATATTTTCCTACGTGAAATTTCTACATTAATTGTGAAAATAAGAGATATTAAAGAGAATGTATAGTTAGGTATTTTACAGACAAAATTTGCTAATTACAATTTAAAAAAATAAAAACTGTGTTTAAATTTACAAAATTGACAAAATCTTAGAGATTAAACAGGAAATGTATAGTTGTGCTGACAGCACCTCTCTGACATTATTTAAGCTCAAACTTGATTACGTGATTTTGAAAGTTCAGGTTATTAAAACTTCAGATGTTAGATTTCGGCATGAGAATTCTGCTGATTCAGAGAAAAGATTTGTTTAGACTCACCAGTCTTCCGGTATTAAGTTACCTGATGACCCTGTGAAGATGTTCTCCAACTGGGATCAATTATGAGTGGCTGACATAGATTCCCGAGTCCAATAAGAGCGGAAAAACTTATGGAAAAATGACTGGGACTTCTCATCAGAGATTATTGGGGCGGTGGATGTTATCACTCTAACACTACAAGACCTTTTGACACTTATGTCGAGATTCTGAATTTGCTTGATGGAAACTTTGTGAATCGCAATTAAAACGTAAATTTGCTTCAGAAAAATTCACTACCAATTGACTTAAGGTTCGATGATAACCAGGAATTCTTTCTGATTATGACAAGAAATCAACAGCTCGGAACAAAGGGCCACGAGTTAGCTCGCGTTTTTATACTGAATACGATGTTTAATTAAACTCAAAAATCACTTGAATTACTCCGAACAATCACTGACAATAATTACTAGTAGTACAGATAATAGAAGGAACATTATCAACCCCGTTTTAAGATAATTTAATAGCCACCGAGAACTGACGGGTGTTCACTCTATGAACGTTCAGCAGAGAGTTCCTGCTAATGTGTCGGGTTCAGCAACTGCTAGGTTGCTGCACGCAAAAATTCTCACTGTGACGGTTGGTGGCTGTGCGCGAGCTCTTTCTAGCCTCCATTCTTTGAATGAGATAAAACCGAGACCTCCAATCGGTGGTGAAGTCAGGACGACTCACCTCCCGTGCCGGCAATTCTTTGCAACCGTCGCCCGTGATGTCATATGGAAAATTACAGAGCCAGCAGCAATGACATTTGTTTCTTGGAAATATTCCTTCCGCAAAATGCGATGCATCATTTACTAACAAAGCCATATTGCGTCTTTAGATATTCGACTTTTAACATACACATTTAAAATGCAGTATGGGTGTTCAGGATAGTTGAACATTGGCGAATTTTCATAAAACAATCTTGAAATCAAAAACTTGAATTGCCTTAGAGATATTGGATTGTCGACTATTAATTAAGTCTCTTATAGGTTTATTTTGAATAATTAAAGCAGTAACGAAACGTAATCATTACAAACTGGAACAATGTGTTTTCTTCTTTTGCAATTCTAAACCATTCATTTAGTGATTTCTTTTCCACAAAACCACAATAATTGTGTTTTTTTAATTTTTGCATTCCTTGGTCGTTTTGTATTTGAAAAGGGGAAGTGTTTTCCGCTGTGACACAAAGACCTACTGTATTCTGTAGTAGTGTTTTACACATGTTGGGGGTAAATTGTAGAAGATTCAAGTCGGGGAAATAGATTTTGGCATCTCTGGAAAAATTAGGATAATTGACATGCTGTTTTTACTGGAATCCTGTTTCATTATTTCCACATAATAATAATAATGGTAATAATATATTCTCCATAATAAACTATCTAAGAGAAACATGGCAAAGACAATCTACACCTATTCAACGTCTGCTATAGCCTGCGGCCTTCTTATTATAAAATGGACTAACACTGAACTAAATGAGCCGAACATAAAGGCAAGAAAGGAATTTTGAAACCACAAGGCTCATCATCCAAGACTTTCCATTCAAAGATTACATCTCCTGTGGAAGTTTGGAGGCTGGGGAATTTAGGTTTTCTGTGGTAATTAGGAATATGTAGCTCATCTTCAATGTCTGCAGATAAATTGGTGGCTGGAAAAATTTCAAATTCTAAGGGATTTTGGTAAATTAACAAGAAGTGCCAAGAATTCAAGTGACGTTTATTTGACATTTCTGTGTATATGGACCGTTAAAATTTTAAATTGTGTTAAATGATGGTGTTACAGTTTCATGTGCAGCGGGCTCCCTTGGGAACATCCTGGTTCGTGGCTTTGGTTTTTTCGGGCTACTTCAGAAGGATTGTGTTACAAACAAAGTTTTGAATCTTGTTTTTGCGAACCATGAAGGTTAGGTTTGAATGTGAGTGGGCCATACCAGTCCCTCCACTGCGACCATAAGGTCTATTGTGGCTCACGCCTAATGGTCTATTTTACCCAAACAAAGCCAGCCTACTGCAGAGGTCGATAATCTTTGTGGGCGAATGTTGATCCAGATCTTCCGGAGCAAGCTTTGTCTTACCAAAGAGCAGGTATCTAGTACATGCTCTGCTGTTTCGTCACTCTCTATACACAGCCGGCACTCAGTTTCGTGACTGACTCCAATTCGGTGCATGTGGTGACGTAAGCGGCAGTGTCCTGTATACAGGCCGACTAGAGTACTGAGTTGTCTGTCTAGCTCTAGAAGCTTTTGGCCCTTGACTCAGACAGGCCATTTATGAAGGCCTTAGAGTGAGCTAATCCTGGCAGATTTTGCCATTGCTGGATAGTCATTCTTTCTGTCCAGGTCTTTAAGGTGTGTTTTGCTGTGCATGCTGTTATCCCCAGCACCGGTTCTGGTTCGATAAATTCCCTCTGGGCACCACTTCTGGCAAGCATGTCGGCCGCAACATTGCCATCATGGTCCGAGTGACCCGGTATCTAGACCAGTGACACCTCATTACAACTGCCCAGTTCGTTGAGGGCAGATTTACAACTCCATACCGTTTTTGAATTGCAACGGTAGGAACCAAGAGCCTTTATTGCAACTTGGCTATCTGTATATATCTTTATCGATTTGTGTGTGCACTGGTTTTCTGTACTTTCCCTTGCACACATCTCGATGGCATACACTTCTGCCTAGTGTATGGTTGCGTACTTTCCGAGGTTAGTTGATCGATGTTGCCCCCATATGTGCCGGCTCCTACTCCCATATTGGTTTTGGAGTGGTCAGTACACTAGCAGAGATCGGCTCTCGATAGGGTCGTTTGATTTCGTTCCCAGTCCTCCCTTTCCGGGGGACGGTCTTGAAAGACAGATTCCTACTGATCTTTTGATCTTTGTTGGAATCAAGCCTGAGACCATTCCCAGAATCCCATGACCCTCAATGTCATCGAGATGTCCGGACCCTCTCAGACTGATTTCCTTCGGCATGCTGTCGGCCGTTTGTTTTAATGTGTACGTTGTCCACCTTGCCACCCTCTCCAGCCATATGTGAAGAGGTGGAATATTAAGGAGGACCTCCAGAGTGGCTGATGGTGCGGTGCTTATTGCTCCCGTTATCATCAGACAAGCTTGTCTCTGTAGATGAGCCAGTCACATAGAGCCAGTACATCTGTTGGGGGTTTGTCCCCCAGTTATTTCCACAGATTCTACGACATGTCCACGGGGACAGTTTAGCCCTGCGGATTACATTCTCTAACTGTACGTCCCAGTTGTGCTTCTTATCTAGGGTAACCCCCAGATATTTTGATTGTTCCGTAAATGGAATCGTTTGCCCCATAAGAATGGGTAGTTTTAATCTGTCCAGCCTTCTTCATCGATGTTGCCCCCATATGTGCCGGCTCCTACTCCCATATTGGTTTTGGAGTGGTCAGCACACTAGCAGAGATCGGCTCTCGATAGGGTCGTTTGATTTCGTTCCCAGTCCTCCCTTTCCGGGGGACGGTCTTGAAAGACAGATTCCTACTGATCTTTTGATCTTTGTTGGCATCAAGCCTGAGACCATTCCCAGAATCCCATGACCCTCAATGTCATCGAGATGTCCGGACCCTCTCAGACTGATTTCCTTCGGCATGCTGTCGGCCGTTTGTTTTAATGTGTACGTTGTCCACCTCGCAACCCTCTCCAGCCATATGTGAAGAGGTGGAATATTAAGGAGGAGCTCCAGAGTGGCTGATGGTGCGGTGCTTATTGCTCCCGTTATCATCAGACAAGCTTGTCTCTGTAGATGAGCCAGTCACATAGAGCCAGTACATCTGTTGGGGGTTTGTTCCCCAGTTATTTCCACAGATTCTACGGCATGTCCACGGGGACAGTTTAGCCCTGCGGATTACATTCTCTAACTGTACGTCCCAGTTGTGCTTCTTATCTAGGGTAACCCCCAGATATTTTGATTGTTCCGTAAATGGAATCGTTTGCCCCATAAGAATGGGTGGTTTTAATCTGTCCAGCCTTCTTCTTCTGGTAAATGGAACAATGATCGTTTTGCGGGGGTTTTCAGACATCTGTTCCCTCCGACATCAATCATTCACTACATTTAGTGCCTCTTGAAGAGTACTTGCTAGTTCCTCCTCAAATTTGCCTCTAATCATTATGACTAGATCATCAGCGTACGCCTGGACCTCAACCTCCCACAGACCCAGGATAGCCGAATCATGAAAGTTTGTATGTGACCGAGTCTTCTGACTATATTTTTCCATCTAGCCTGAATCACACTCCTGTTGATGTTTTGTTTCCTGTTGATGGCGTTCCAGGTGCTAAGCTTGTGGAGTTTGTGTATGATTTTAAGCATGCTGATTACTTTGCTATAAATGATTTTCTGTCTGGCCAGCCAACATTGGCACTTGCTGTCTGATTTTTGGCTGCCGACAGTGCTCTTTTCTTTTTTTATCGTGTAGTCTATGATGCCATAGCTCTCTATGTCCTATTTAAGATATTTAGAAAATACAATTTTGCTGTATGATGTTCTGGTGAGCTAAAGAGAAAGATCATTCTGAGAAAAAAGATCAATAGACAATATAAGTTATTTAGTAGAAGTAGTGATTACTTACATTTTTGTCAATTACTTGATGAGTGTAAAGTGATCAGTAAAAACTGCTACAAGAAATATGTTTTAAATTTTCAGGCTAACATTAATAATAATCCTAGTGCTTTTTGGAGTTTTGTGAATAATCAGAGTTGCCAAGTAGTGTGTATTTTGGTGATGAGACTGCACAGAGTGTACAAACTATATCCAACTTGTTTTCCTCCTTTTTTTTCAATAGTGCCCAGGCAGGACACTGACACCCAGTTTCCATCTTTCTGCTATCAGAGAACAGTAAATGTCAACAACTTTTCTGTTGCGATTTTTGAAGCTACTGATGGAATTTGTAGGTTGCCTTATAAGTTTTCTACTGGTCATGAGAGTGTACCTATAAATTTTTTGAAAAATTGTGTTTTCACCTTGGCTAATCCGCTGAGAATTCTGTTCAATCTGGAATGTTTCCTGATTACTGGAAGTGCAGTTATATTAAGCCTATTCATAAGTCTGGTGATAGATCTAATGTTGAGAATTACAGGGTGGTTTGCGTTCAGTCTGAGATACCGAAAGTTTCTTGAGATACCAAAGTTCCTTGAGTCGCAAGCCTTCTCAACAACACAACTTTGTAGATAATACAAGATCGAGAAGTCTTTTATTAAACTTCTTTATTGAATTATATTGTTTCAAAGATAGAAAATGACTAAATCTTCTTAAGGCATCAACACTGTCAGAAGACTTATTTGGCGTATGGTTAGCAAATTCTGGCAGATTGAAGTGGCCGATAACAAGAGTCATGACTATATTTCATGTGTAAAGTTTCTAGCGCCTCAACAAAAACTGTGTAGTTGTTAGTTGAAACATTAGGAGGTATATACACGACAAAGGTGTAAAAGAGACATTACTGTTGAAAATTTTCACTACAACAATGTCAATATGAGGAAGACTACCAAGCAGAGGACACTGCCGGTTAATATTAAGATTATGTGCATTAAGATCAGAGCGAACGGCAATCAGCACTCCGCCACCTCGGGTCTTACCAACAGAATATAACTTTCTATCAGTAGTGAAAACATCATAGGTACTATCAAATAACTCACTATTATGAAATTCGTCAACCAGCCAGGTCTTTGTGAAAGCAATGCACCAAAAATGTAGTGCTGATGAATACACAAAACCATAAATATCATTCGTTTTACTTCTTAGAACTCTAACATTCTGGTAAAATATGTACATAGGTCAGCCTTCAATAGGACACTCAGCTGTACGTAAATTGGTCCAAGGCACGCATTAAGACACAGATCAGGAGATAATAGCTATTGAGAGTTCTCAAAATCTCTACCCTAACGGTCTGCAACTTCTGCTTATAAACAGTACATTCATGGCTGCAGGGAGCGTGGTCAGAGAATATTCCATTGTTGATTTTGGCTGCACTTGGACAATTAATAGATTTGAATCTTGCTGCGGTGCAGCCGCCCGCCAGATGATAGCCACCACATTTTGGACAAGCCATCTTGCCTTTACAATGCTTAGACACATGAAAATAACTACAACAATTAAAACAGCGTGTTATATCGACAGCATCATATACAGTGCAACGATCATAGCCAATAAACAATTGGCCAGCTTTTATGGCCCGGTCATTGGACCCACCATCTAATCGCAGAACAGCCTGGTTAATTTTACAGTTTTTTTTTAAATTGATTCAATGAAATAAGCTTAACAGTGGTAGAATCGGAAAACACACAAGTGTAGTTGTTTAAGGAACGGAGGATAATTGAGGAATAAACTTGTCGAACTAGGCGTTTGTAGACATAGTAATGATTTAATGAACTTCAATAAACTCACTAAACTTAACAATGCTTACGAACTAACTTAACTGAATGAATTTTAAACCCGAACTATTTACATAGTGAAGATTAATTGAACAGTCTCGCTAATGTTTACATAATTAAAATCACAGGCCTCGCGTCTTTACCTCTTAAGAATTTAATTAACAGTCTCGCTTATGTTTATCAACAAATACTACTTATAGTTTTTAATCGGTTTACATCCTACATAATTTGCTGACTTCAGCAGTCAGCATTCCTTGTACGCTGCAATTTCACCTTGTTTACTATTTACATAACAATGTAATCGTTTCAATGCCAATGTTATCGATACATTTGTGACCTACAATTATATGCAATATTTACATTACTTGGTGTAGAGAATTTTCCTATAACTAAATTTAATTATAAATTGAATGTTCTTAACAATTATATTTCCATGCCTACTACTGCCCTTCTGCAAACCTTATTGTTCTCTGAACAGTAGTTCTTCTTCACAAAATTTTTCTGAGAGACCAACTAGACGAATGCTTAGGTGAGGACTCTTGACCCCCCTGACATCATATTTATCATATAGATTGTCACAAGCCAATGACTCAAACTACTCTGCACCATCCGGGATGAGCAGCAGACCAACAATCCACCCCACTGATAGCTTTACCCCAGAGACACTAATATCACCAGTAGCTGGATTGATATTATTTATTTCAAAACAACATTTTATCTCTGATATACGTACCACTTTATACTCTTTACATTATCTCTTGACTTGTAACTCTAGACTTGTAACAAATTTAATTAAAAATTTATTTTATACAATAATGAGACGTGAATGTTACAAGTGTCAGAAATAGGCCCATGTTTAAGAAACAAAACGCACAGTAATACAAATATATAGACCATGTATTGCAGGAAACATGTTAGGTTTGTATTATGAAAGCAAATATGCTTTGATGTAAATAATACTGTTTAGATTTCCATGTCATAGTAATTTAATTACCAATTACTGCCAGTTGGATATTACGAATAGAACTTATAACAAAACTACAGGTAAATTGTCCCTGTTCACAAGTCTCTTTTACAGGCACAGAACCAAACTC
This sequence comes from Tillus elongatus, assembly GCA_964006375.1. NCBI lineage: Eukaryota > Metazoa > Arthropoda > Insecta > Coleoptera > Cleridae > Tillus > Tillus elongatus. The sequence continues at coordinate 78,818,172 of OZ023263.1, read as the reverse complement.
AGCAACAGGCAGTGGCATTGGTTCTTCCACGAGTAGAACCTCCCAGCAGTGGGTCGACACAGGAACAGGGTACTAGCAGTAGTAGTTCAAATACAGTCACGACCAGTCAGACAAGCATGAAACGTCCTAGAGATGCTGATAATGAGGGATCTCAGAATGATGATGAAGGAAAAACTCAACAGATACCTAAAAGGACCAGAGTTCAGGTAAGTTGAATTAATAATAATAATAATAACAGCTTTATTTCAAATACTGTCACATGCGAATTACATAAGAGAACAGAAGAAATAATTGTCAATGAAGGGTGAAATAACAGCAAGTAACATTCAAATTTTTAATGAACACTATGAATAAGGTGGAGTGTATCGATGAGCAAAAAAAATCATGTATATTATTGGGTTCCAGATTTATAAGATACTCTTTAACTTTTTTTAGAAAAGGATTTAGTGCATGTGTTATAACGAAGAGTGTTACTGAACCCCACGTTGTAGGGTCAGTGTAAAGAAAAATAATATATATAACAAATATAATATAACATAATTTAACTTAGGGCTTGGGTTTCGGCACTTGCAGTTGGTAGGTTTCAAGATGCACAAATGAAAGTCAGGAGTTATGAGTAAAATCAGTTTATTAAAAAATTATTGAAGTTATACAATGCAGCAAATTTAATCAACCAAATTTAATAAATGAAACGATATGAATTGATTACTTCAACATGGCATATAGCACTGTAATAATGAGTTGTGGAGCATACACTACTTTAAAAAGAAAACCACAGATAAATAATGTACTTAACTCCAGCTTTAAATTGCTGCCTCCGGGGTGGTGATCATAGGGCTGCATCTATACAGGTGTTGTTTAAGATCTCATTGAAGGGGCTCCTCCCAAGCGGTTTCATTTAGGCTTTTGTTGGGGGCTGCTCCCAAGCGGTGTTGTTGAAGGCCACTTCCTAACAGTTTCATTTATGGGTGGTGTTGTTGAGGGCTGCTACCTAACGGTGTTGTTGAAGGCTGCTACCTAACGGATTCAGTAAAGTATTCTTGAGGGGGCTCCTCCCTAGCGGGGTGCTATAAAATTCCATGTGTATGAGTATTGGTTCAGGACTTAATGATTTACATGAGGCGGCTGGTAGCAGGTTGCATTTACTTACAAAATTTATCCGTGTTAATAATTGGAAATAAACTAATGTATATGAAACAAAATCTTAAATGACTTCTTTTAAAATGCATTTAAAACAGCATAATAGCAGTTAATTACCGAACTAACGCTACCACAAGCCACCATTTAACAGTATAAAGTTTATAATGAGAGCAATCATCGAAAGTGGATCCAGTATACATACACTAATAAGCAATTTACTATTATTATCAAGCAAAGAAATGTACGAGCAATTGGAAATAAGTCGGTATCTAAATATAAAACTTACCCATTTAGGCATGCTGTTTTCCAACTAAAATTTAGCTGTAAGATATCATTTCTTGGTCGATTTTAAACAGAAGAGTGTGGCACACGTTGTAAGCGTTTATAAAGATTATCTTATCTTAGACACATCACGGAGCTACCGCGGCTGCAGGCGTGTTCCACTGTTGGGATGCGGTAGAGTAACCGACGTCCGAGTTTGACGTCACTGAAGGGCGTTAGACTCTGACGTCACAAAAGGGGTTGATTCAGAAGCTTAAAAGTGAACGGCATTAACGTGTGTGACATGTCACGCTTATTAAATACACGCGACATGTTACAGTGTTATCTTTCAATGAGTGTGGTAAATTATTATAATATCTCGCTGCACAATAGTATGTGCTTTTCTCAAACTTTGATAAATTATGTGATGGGCACTTTATATTCAAGGTTCTTGTGTTATGACTATGAGATTGTAAATTTTCAAATAGATGAAAACTACTGTTTACAAGCTTCAGGCAATCATAAATATGTAATACTGCTACAGTTAATATTTCATTATTTTTTAATGTTCCTCTACATGATTAATAAGATTTCATGCCATATATTATTCACAATGTTCTTGTTTTTTTTTTGGATACGAAATATGCTCTCTACATCTGAGCTACTTCCCCAAAATTTAATTCCAAAACTTAATTTAGACTGAAAATTTGAGAAGTATATCATTCTTAAAGTATAAATGTTTATCTACCAATATTATACTATAACAGACAGAAGCTAAATTCGTACCTACATTATTTATGTGATTTGGTGCTAACAACTGGGGCATATTCATCAGTAGAGACTTGAAGGTGTTTCGAATGTACTGGCCCTAGCTTTAAACATAATGAAGTTAGTTTTATTTGAGTTTAGGAGTAGGCGATTATCTCTAAACCATTTGTTAAAATCTAACAGTAAATTTGATGTGACTTCACTACCATCTTTAAAGGTTTCTCCTTTTACTACAACATTTGTGTCATCTGCATAATTAATTAATTTAATTTTATTATTTTTGATGACATTAAATCATTGACATAAATAATAAACAGCAGTGGTCCAATCAGGCTACCTTGAGGAATGCCCAGACTGATTTCTTTCATCTCAGAATCATATTCTATTTTGCAACTTAATTCTGACCTTTTGGTAACGACCACTTAGAAATGATTTTAACCACTGTAAAGGAACACCTCTTATACTATACCTGTAAAATTTGTCAAAAAGAATATCATAGTCTACAAAGTCAAAAGCTTTCGAGATCAAAGAAAATCCCTAGTACCAAATCACCCTCATCAAGGCCTTTATAAATATCTTGTAGAAATGCATAGACTGCTGTCGCAACAGATCTACCATAAATGTAGCCATGCTGTGAAGGACTTATTAAATTGTGATTGCTTAGAAACTATTATTCTATTTGACACTGCAGTCTCAAAAACTTTTGAGAATACTGGCAAAATACCTAATGGTCGATAATTTTTCTTATCATTCGTCACCCGCTTCAAATGCTAATGCTATAGACGCCACCTTGAGATGGTCAGGGAATATTCCATGCTTAAGAGAAATGTTTATCAAATAACATAAAGGTTTATATATTAGATGTATACATCTTTTCAACAGCTTTAGTGGTACATCATCGTAACCTACACTACTTTTAGACTTAAATTTGTTAACCATTGATACTACTTCATTTTCAGTCACAGGATAAAGAAAAAGATGCAGAATTATATTTAATGTGATGATTACTGTATTTTTTCTTTAGGTTCATAGTTGGGCTTTTTTCGGCCTTCAGAAAGTAATCATTGAATTCGTCCACTAGCGATTCTGGATCTCCATCTTGTTAGCTAGTTTTATGGTCTTGCATTTTTTCAATGATGTCATGAACTTCCTTCCATGTTGCCCTCGACTTGTTGATTGAGTTGTTAATTCTAGATGAGTAGTTGTCAGCTCTTACTCTCTGGAGTAGCATGTCATATTCTTTTCTTGCTTTTTTGTAAGTTGATTTTAACTCTGTATTGTGTTGACTAGGAACAAGCAGAGTATCGAGGTAATTTTTGAAAGCTCGTACCTCATCATTTGTTATGTAATGAAACTTTACGCTTTTATCTGACTTCTGTGGTTTTAAAGGAAAATATTCATTGAACAACCATATGAATTTTTCTTCAAACTGGTTCCTCTTCACATTAACACTAAGATTGTCATCATTCTTATCAATTATTTCAGACCACTCTAGCTTTCCAAGTTTGCCTAGAAAATATAATATTAACTAACACTAAACGATCTTTTCATTAAAACATTGCTAGCAACTGAAAAAAAGTTCAATATACACTACTTCATAGTTTACGAATTTAAGTATTCGTTGCAATTTGTCAAATACCTCCTTTCATCAAGATAAGATCAATGTGTTTGTGTAATTGTAAAATTTGCAATTGCACAAAAATTATCAACTATTTGTTGATTACCAAGGTCTTACAGTTTATTAAAAGATGTTAAGGTGCGAGAAAGATAGAGGGTATTTATTTCCAACATAAAATTAATTTGAAATACCTCCTGTTATGAATGACAACTCAAATTTAGCATATGTTTGATAAATCTGAAAATTGAAGATTACTTTTTTTATAACATTCATAATTGGGGTAGGTTTGATTGTGACCATACCGGTCCCTCCACTGCGACCATAAGGTCTATTGTGGCTCACGCCTAATAGTCTATATTTCGCCCAACAAAGCCAGCCTCCTGCAGAGGTCGATAATCTTTGTTTGCGAAAGTTGATCCAGATCTTCCGGAGCAAGCTTTGTCTTGCCGAAGAGCAAGTGTCTAGTTGTGTCCGCTGCGGGACAGGAACACAGTATATGCTCTGCTGTTTCGTCACTCTCCAAAGCGACAGTGTCCTGTATACAAGCTGACTAGAGTACTCAGTTGTTGTCTGTTTAGCTCTAGAAGTTTTTTAGCCCTTGACTCAGACAGGCCATTTCTGAAGGCCTTAGAGTGAGCTAATCCTGGCAGATTTTGCCACTGCTGGATTGTCATTCTTTCTGTCCAGGTCTTTAAGGTGCGTTTTGCTGTGCATGATGATATCTCCAGCACAGGTTCTGGTCCGATGAAGTCCCTGTGGGCTCCACTCCTAGCAAGCGTGCTGGCCGCAACATTGCCGTCCTGGTCCGAGTTACCCGGTATCCAGACCAGCGACACCTCATTGCAACTGCCCAGTTCGTTGAGGGCAGATTTACAACTCCATACCGTTTTTGAATTGCAACGGTAGGAACTAAGAACCTTTATTGCGGCTTGGCTATCTGAATATATCTTTATCAATTTGTGTGTGCACTAGTTTTCTATATCTTCCCTTGCACACATCTCGATCGCATACACTTCTGCCTGGACTATCAACTAGCCTCGGAAAGTACGCAACGATAGGTTGCGTACTTTCTGAGGCTAGTTGATAGTCTAGCATTGGTGTTACTCCCATATGCAACGGCTCCTACTCCCTTATTGGTTTTGGAGCCGACAGTATACCAGCAGAGATCGGCCCTCAATAGGGTCGTTTGATTTCGTTCCCAGTCCTCCCTTTCCGGGAAGGTCTTGAAAGACATCTCTACTGATCTTTGTAGGCATCAAGTCTGAGACCATTCCCAGAATCCCATGACCCTCAATGTCATCGAGGAGTCCGGACCCTCCCAGACTGATTTCCTTCAGCATATTGTCGGCTGTTTGTTTTAATCTGTACGTTGTCCATCTTGCCACCCTCTCCAACTAAATGTGAAGAGGTGGAATATTAAGGAGGACCTCCAGTGTGGCTAATGGTGCGGTGCTTATCGCTCCTGTTATCATAACCACTACATAGAGCCAGTACATCTGTTGTGGGTTTGTTCCCCAGTTATTTCTACAGATTCTACGGCATGTCCACAAGGACAGTTTAGCCCTGCGGATTACATTCTCTAACTGTACGTCCCAGTTGAGCTTCTTATCTAGGGTAACCAGATATTTTGCTTGTTCCGTAAATGGAATCGTTTCCCCATAAGAATAGTTGGTTTTAATCTGTCCAACCTTCTTCTTCTGGTAAATGGAACAAGGATCGTTTTGCGGGGGTTCACAGACATCTGTTCCCTCCGACACTAATCATTCACTACATTTAGTGCCTATTGAAGAGTACTTGCAAGTTCCTCTTCAGATTTGCCTCTAACCATTATGAAAAGATCTCCAGCATACCGTCGTGGTGACCGCAATAGGCTGTATGTGATTGAACTGGTACTTTTCAGGAGAGACAAAAAACATTTTTTTTTAAATTACGGTCATCATAAATTTTTAATCAGAAGTTAATGGAAATTTAATAAGGAGTGTATATCTACAGTAAAGCTACAAAATTGTAATTCAACATATTTATTAATTAAATTTGACATACAACTTATTGCTACTTTATTTGGTGTCATTTAGTGACATTTGTCTAATTGCATTTTATGGTAAACATGGAGAACTGAAGTTATTTGTAAGTTAAGGAATTATAAAAGTTACGATAATCTAGAGGAAGTAATTTTGCTAGTTCCTGTAAATGTTTAAATTTTGTTTCTTCTATTGGGCAAGGTTCTTCATACAGATTGGAATGATCAGCCAAATTATTATCAACTCGTTTTGGGCGGGTTGGTAACAATGTCCATTCATTAACAAAATCAGTTTTGTAATTTATCACCCCTTCTGGAGTGTACTGGTAAGCGACGACATCATTGACACAGGGATCTCCAACTTTATTTCCCGGTCGAATACTACCATAAAAAACAGGTTCAAATTTCAGAAAATCACTGTACTGAAGGTAGACTGTCCCGTAAGGCTTAGGATTTTGCCTTGCAGAGTGAATAATATTTAGATAATCTGCTGGAACATAAACTTCCCTTCTTTTACGCAATTTTTTCTCTATGGAAGAATGAATGGAGTCTACCTCCATTTGTGTGTGTCCAACCTCCAAGTATTTATGTTCAATTATGACATTATGTTTGACACTTAGCTCAACCAGTGCATTTGAAAGTTTTACGTTGCGATTTTGATAGCCACAACCATCGCTCCAAATTATAATTTTTTGCGGTTTTTTGTTCTCAATTTCTTTTAGAAAAAAAATTGTTGCAATTGATGCAAATACGTCACTTTCAAGTCCTCCGTTTGCCTCGTGCCATACATAACACATGACATCTTTTGTAGACAAATTATAGTATGTTAAATTATGCACTTTTAATTTGGTTTTGTAATAATTAGCTGTCGCGTTTAGACGAGGGGCTAATAAAACAGCTTGCAAATCAACTGTATAACTTTGTATTTCAGGACAGTTTATGGCGGAAATTTTGTCTCTCTCCTTTTCGGACCGTGCGTCATTTTTCTTTTTAGTATGCGCCTGGAAAACTTCGTCACCAATGGTACCTTGCTTGTACATAATACAGGTATTACACTGGTCTTTTTTGGGAGCATAAATATCAAGATTCATGTTTCTAATTACTTTCAGAAAAGTTTTCCAAGATATTGAAGGTTTATTTTCATTACGACACTTCTCAGAGTAATATCTATGCATATCTCTAAAACTGTACCAGGTTGCTTCAAGGTACAGTTTATTTGATGATGATCGGCAGTAGTGCGATTCCATCTTTGGCAATGAATTTAAAAATTCTTCAACATTTTTTAAAGCAGCAGATTTTTTATCACTGGTTAATCCAATTTCTACAGGACCTGCTGTATCTTCCACTGGAAATTTATCGCCTTTATCGCCATCCAAAGTCCATAAGCGCATTGCCTTTTCTCCAATACAAAGTGTGTTCAGGAACATTTTTTTGCAAACACATTTTTTTACTTTGTTATTAAGGCCTTCATTGATAACTAGGTAATATTTAAATGATACATTTTTCCGTGAATCATCAGCATCTACGTTGCTTCTTCGATACTTTGGATGCGTTTGTACAACGCATCCGGCAACAAAAACTTTTTTGGCTTCCCATGATGACAACTTCCAAAATGATGAAAAAATTAAATGGCGCATTGCTTCAGTGATAGTAGCACAATCAAAACTTTGCCTAGGACCACCTTTGAGAGTACGTTTCGTTTGATGGCCATTACATCTTGGAAGGATAGATCGTTCCTTTTTTTGTTTAGTTTGTTGGTATCGGCCTTCCTCATTTTTTGTAAATCCAACATAATCCTTTCCTTGAAGTCGAAGCTCAGCATTTTTTTGTCTTTTCCATTCTTTTCTGTTTATTTGCCTCTTGCGCCTTTTTTTAAGACCGGCAGTCTCTTCAGCATTGCTTGAGTAAACCGGCTCCTCTTCCTCTTGGCTGATCTCCTTTTCCCCTTCTGATGGTTCGTACAGCTCCCCTGAACCGGAACTGAAAGCTTCGTCTGGACTACTCTCTTCGCCATCAGAAATTAATACATCTTTTTTCTCATTTACATTGGCAGGTGCAAAACTACATTGTGGTTCGTTGACGTCATTATGGACTTTTTCAGTTTCATTCTCCACTGTTGAAATGTTTGTACAACTTTTATTACCTTCTATTGTGGAAGTTTTATTTACGTCCCTAACTAGCTGCACTATGTAGCTGCTTCTGCTAGCCCCAAACATTTTTCTGAAAATGAAAAAAAGTAAATTTAAAATAAAAAAATAGACGATTTTAATAACATGTAAAAAATACTTTAACTGCAAAAATGCATGGTTATAAAGTAATCAAGGCAGCTCCTAAACTCAGAAGAAAAACCTCTATAATTATGTTACTTAACATTTTTCATTCTAACGGAGTATGTCAAGATATGGTATACAGAAATATTATGTAGGTACTTATATAAAAACAGTTCACGAAAACAATAAAACAAGTGCGACATTACTAAAATTGAACTAATTGCAAAACCTCGCATGTCAATTACAAACATAAGATGAATCCGGCAAAAAGACGTATGTCAAAAAAAAAATTTGAAAAACATTTTGAACTGCTACAGCTAAAAAGCAAGTAAGCCCGGTTTGACTAAAACATAATAATATTATTTCCAAATACTCTAAAAATCTTGGTTAAAACAGTTAAATGTCAAATTTGTTAAAGGAAAGTGAGGTTAAGAGATATAAACTCTTTTGTTCTATAGATAATATTGTACAAAATGTATAATACACAAAGAATAATATACCCAATAGTACTGGAAATAGTACTTACCGTTTTAAAATCTAAGAACACCACACCAGAGTTATAATAGCACCAGCAAATACTAACTAAACAAATTCCAATAGACATACAACCTATTGCCGTATCCAGCCTAGAAGTATATGACATTCGCCATCTTGCACATGCGCGCTCAATGCTCTATTTCGTTGCTGAATGACTTAGGACTAATTGCAGCCTACAGATCTCGTTGATTTGGTTACCAATATGCAATAAAATGAAAAATGATTTATTTTGACATACGACTTATTGCAGTCACCACGACGATACGCCTGGACCTCAACCTCCCACAGCCCCAGGATAGCCAGCAAATCGTCCACAAAGATGGACCACAGCAGGGGGGATAGAACTCCTCACTGAGGGCACCCCCTCGTGGACCTGAAGCTGACCACCTCGCCCTGCAGCGAGGTAATAACGGTCCGATTGTGGAGCATGCTTCCGATCCAGCCACAAATGGTAGGTTCCACCCCTCTAGCGATAGTGGCTTCGCAGGAGGAGATAGGTAATGCATTATTAGATGCTCCTTCAATGTCTAGCAATGCAGCCACCGCCATCTGATCCCACGAGCAGCTGGGGAAAATTGTGGTTAACCTCCATGGAAGAGCAGGCATTTATATGCAGGGAGGTCGCCCGGTTTCACTGGGGAGAATTACGTTAGGGACAGAGTTACCAAACTGCCAATGCCCGGCCATATCGGCCAAAAGCATCATCGCTTCGGCACCAACCCGCCAACGACCTTGTGATGTGTTTTTTTTTATAGAGGTCTCTCCTCGCAATGCCGGCCGATTAAGGCAAGCATTCCCGGGCCTCCTAAGACATGACTAGGTAGGGTTACAGTATTACATCTCTGAAGGAGCCCTCCTCCTTTCTCAGCCGGGCTTGGGACCGGAGTTCATAATTATATCGCTGTCCTCTGATGTTGCCATTTTTTTACTGATAATATGGCATATTAACAGCGTATGGCATAGTAACAGCCTAAAAATATTTAAGCAAACTTTTCCGTTTGCAATAATATAACAGGGTGTATTTCAATGATGGGGCACAAATGATACCAGAGATTCCTTTGGTGAAAATTTGTTGATTTAATCTAAGATACCTAGAGCGTGGTCCAACAGTGTGTTCAAGTTCAATATCTTCTTTATTATTTAATAATAATAAAAATTGGAACAAAAGTTGCAGGTACTAACATTAGCTACAAACTAAAATTATTTTTGCATATACAGGATGTTGCATAAGTTAGATACAACCCAAACTTTACTTTTTTAGATGGTACACCCTGGATATTGTTTCATTTAATTCCTCTTTTTGCCAATTCATCCAGTGTATAGTCGTTGGAGTCTATACAGAGTCGTTCAAAAGTTATGGCTACTTTTCTAAAACATCAGAGGCACATATGACAGTTTATATCTTCATTGATATGTCAGCATGCAACACAGCCAAAAATCTGTGAATTCTTCTTTCAACTTCAATCAATACAGAAATATATATATATATATATATATATATATATATATATATATATATATATATATATATATATATATATATATATATATATATAACAAAAGTTGAAAAATCATTGACAGGTAGAAATATATATGTCAATGCATTAGATATAGTACCCTCCTTGCTCTAGTATATTGGTAATTTATCACACTCAACAGTGTTGCCTTAGTAGATCATGTTTCAGACTAACCCACAAATGAGATCTTCTACCTCAGAATATCTCTTTGCAATGACTATTAAGTTAAGTGATATATTATCAAATACTCCTTCATATGAAAATGCTGTCAATGATCTGATCATGTTTGCAGTGTTCATTCACAGATTTTCATATGATAAGCATATTAATTAGCATGGAAAAGTCAGCTGACAAAATGCATTTATCAACCAGTTCTGTATAATCAATATTTGAGGCACTCGGCTATCTTCTAAACCACATGTTGATAGAATGTCTTAGCAAGTCATATTTTTGTTTCTGTTTAGCAAACAGGCACAGTCAGCAGTGACAGTGGGTTGGAGGTAGAATACCAGGTGCCGACGAGTAGTCAGCGTGACCACGAAGATGACAGCAGTGTAGTTGTGTTAGACAGTGATGAGGAAGAAGGTGGAGCAGACGAAGGTGAGGGTGCTGATGATGAGCCTGATGACCCTGACACTGAGGGCTATGACGAGACCATGGAGCAGGACAATTATGAAGACGCCGACTGCCAGGACATGGCCACTGTGGGAGAAGAGGATGAGGAAGAAGAAGAGGAGGCTGGCAATGAAGTTGAAGTGATAGAGGACTCCAGTGAAATGCCCAACCAGAGTGGCAGCGCTGCCGGTGAAAGGGCAGAACAGCGTGGCAGTGAAGAAGAAGAAATGGGTGAACAACCACAGTCCGAACAAATCAGCAGCGGAACCGATGGTAGGTATCAAGTTTGTTTATATAAACAAAGGCTTAACAATAATCTTGCAATAATATAAAAAATAAAATTATTTTAAGTAAAAAACAACGAAAATACTTTGTAAAACTTCACGTGAAATGGTTTATCATGCTCAGGCACAATGTTTTAGTCTTCCGACCATTCAAGATCAGTACTAGATATGAACTTCTATATCTTTGTTGCTATGTCTAGTGCTCCTTGACAATGGTTGTAAGGCTTAAATATTGTGTCCGCACTTAACAAAGCATCTCATGTTATGTTTTATCATGTGTTTTTATTTAAGCAATATGTTTTATGAAAAGCTAAGCAAAAATCCAGTTTATAAAATTATACAGGGCTCTGCTGTTGCTTTGTAGTATTTGCTACTTTGAATTTATAATGTGAGGGACCAATTTGAGGTTATCTGTTTATTAGACTATAATTTATTCTTCTTCTTTCCCCATCTTATTTATCATCATCTTCTCTCATTACTTTTTTGTGGCTTTTTCTATTAGGGTATTTACAACCAATTAAACATTAATGTATAAAATAGCTTCAGATGTTAAATAACATTTCACATTAACCTGTTTACATTTGAGATGTTCTCTTGCACTTTTGCCTTCACTTGCTTACCTGCTACTGCCTAATATCTCTGCTTTCCTCTAATCTCACAACTGTGTGAATATGATGGAAAGAAAAATATGGATAACACTCCCTTCGTTTCCAGAGTTTGAATTACAAGTAAATCTAATCTTTAAAGTGTGTGGAGATCATATATAAACGTGACTTTTTTTCTTTTGCAAGACAAGTACATAATAATTTTTCTCGTCATAAAGTAATCCTTTGCCTCCCAACGCTGTGTGGCCCAAATAAATGGAAACTACAGGGTGATGGGTTAGGACTGTAGGGAGGGTGTTCTAGTGGTGTCCAATGTTTGGCGTGTGAGCGCTGGCATATGGGAGCAGTGTCGTGACGACGAATCACGTGCCTCATCTGTCTGTGTGCATTGGTGCAACGTTAATACAAAAAATCAATGTGTGAAACGCCAGCCGGTGAAAAAAACACACATAGCCAGGTCTTTGCTTTCACTCGAATTGCGTCACCCTTCCTGTGCCTTTGTACCCATGTTTTATCACAGGTCATGATGTAATTTAAAAATGCTGTCCCTTCTTCTCCAAACCGTACTGAGAGCAGTTCACCGACTTGCAAACCTGTCAACTTCTCTTCTACAATCACACTGATGAAGAACCCATTAAACAGACTCTTTATGGGACCTCAGATATTTTGTAATAATGGCTTCCATAACTTATTTTTGGACTTCATCGGAGATTTAGTATAAATAAAGATCAGTCGTCTTCAATAAGGTTACGAATGGCATCCCCTTCCCTTCTGTAGTGCTTGTCTTCTTCATTTTAGACCCTTCATGACCTTCCCTTAACTTGTTGTACCTGGCAAACACACATGGCTTTGACAGTGTTACATTCCTGAACTATGCCATCAATATTTACATTTTGGTCGGTGTTATGTCTTCACAGGTGAGAATCTTAATTACAACGTGTTACATAACTTAGAAGTTAACCCTTTGCTTAGACATGATAAGCTGTACTCCCGCATGCATCCAGCGAGACCAATCAAGCGCTTTCCCTCCTCTAAACCATACCATTTGCTCCAAAAAAAGATTCGTTTATGATCCACCCTCACGTTTAAGTAAAACTTCTGGGTAAGAGATATTTTATAATGACAATCAAAATGTTCATAAGAACTTTTATTTGTCAATTGATTTAAAAATTTGTATAGGTAAATTGCTTTCAAATAGCTTTCTGTTAAAAGCAAGGGCATATTTGGTCCATCCTTTTTTTCTTTCTGTGCAACCAAATAGTACATCCCATTCTCATTAAAGGAACAAGCAGCAGTGGTGTGACTATATCGCAAGCTTCCACATCCACTTCGATGACCGTACCCTCATTGACCCGTACTCGACCTGTGGCTCCGTTACCATCTCGTCAGCAACAGGCCAATTTGCTGTTGCCTCATGGGCTCGATGATGGAGGTGACGATGGTATTGTACCGTCCACCCCCACCCTATACGTCCCCAGGAGGTCGGACGGCTTTGGAGAAGCCGTCAGCTCTCCTCATGTGCCATCTGGCAGGTTCACATTCAGTGAGTCGGGCCCCGGCCATGGTGCTGGGTCCAGTGAAGTGGTCCCTGAACAGACCCTGGAAGTAAATGCTGATGATAACAGTATGAAAACCGCTAGCGGGATTAGAATTTTGCTATTAATGGTCTTTGTCTTTTCCAGGTACTGGTCGCAGTGTCCCCAGTACACCCTTGCACACATCCCCCCAGGAATCACTGCCTGTAGTTGAGGAGCAGGGAACTTCCCAATCATCTCAGCCAGACGGTAAGTCGATGTATACAAATTATCTGAGTATTGTTTTGATTCGGATTGTTAATTTCGATTAGGATTTAACGAGTTCTTCTGTATTGTCTGTATGTTCAGCGCGAAAATTTTTATGCATTAAGCAATGTTAAAGTAGTTGGAACTTTGAAATATGCAATGTCGCAGAATAATTCGAAGCACAATTCTAAAAATAATTTAATTTTGAAATTTAGCGACACTCAGTGTTGCCAGATGTAGTAAGATTTTAACTTTGTAGCGGAGTAGCAGCTCTTGTAACTGTAGCAAAATAGTGTATCAATATCTTACCATCATAACGTCTTCTTATTGCATCGCTATGATTAGTATAACGACAATGTACGAAATCAATCAGTACTAGAATTTTTGAGAATTTATGGTAGTTATTGCAGATTGCCTTGTCAAAGTTGGATAAATGGTAGCTGCAAACGAGATAGGCAAAATGTGAATATTATATACATATGCTTGTGCATATGCTAGTTTTCACAACTTTGACCCTCGGCTGTCTGATCATAATTGTCAGATGATAGGAAAACAGGAACATCTTGATTCCCGCTGATTACATTTATTGTAGATGTTTTTCTGGGGAGAATACTTGGGCTTTCACTCTTGTTTGAAAGGTGAATGCTGGAATGAGATGTTTTGAGAGTAACCGTCCCAATGTAGCTTTTGATACCTTTTTTAGTGTTTTTTATCATTACTTTGACGTCTGTTTTTCAACAAGAAAATTTCATAGGGGTAAAGGGACTGGTTCCACCTGCTGTAACGTCTGGTTCCTTTCTAGGGAAGGTATTAACCTCCAAAATAGATTTACATTGTGCACTGACTTTGCTAAGTGATACCCTGTATCTCTCTTAGAGAGCGGCTTAGTAGAGTCTGTGAACCACATACAGATTAGAAAGACGCAATATTATAACAATTTAATGGAGAACTCTTCAAATAAGACAAAGACTATGTATTATAACTCAGATTAGAGACAGGGATAAAAATTCCAATGGATAAACAAAAAAATACATGGTAGACAAATTCCTTATCATCAATTAGCTAATTAACTCGATAGCCGGTTTACACATATTCAACGAGATGATGGTGCTGAGGTGGACTTTTCTTTTTTGGACCGTTGTCTGTCTTTTGTGTCCTACTCTTTATTCGTGCTGAATGTGATCTTTTGAACATAATTACAAATTTAAAGAGTTCAAAGTCATCAGGCTGCGATGCGGTGCCAGCAGACTTGCTGAAGTGTGTGTGTGTGTCATCTTGTTTGTGCACCACTTGCTTTTATTTTTAATTTGTGTTTTTGAACATATAATATTTCCAACAAGACTCAAAGAAGGTTATATTACTTTATGAAGAGTGTGATCCACACGTATTTTTAAACGTCATATCAGCCTTTTGTCATCTTTGTCAAACATTTTTGAGCAGGCTATTAACAGCCAATTTGTTGCATTTTTCAATAAAAATAATATTTTAGCGTTGTCGCAGCATGGTTTTATTCGGGGTAGAGGCACGGATACTGCTCACTGTGGTCTTGTGTGCTAAATTGTAGGTGCTGTAGACAAAAAAATTAATTGTATGGGGTTGTTTATTCATTTCTCGAGCCCTTTCAACTGTGTAGTGCACGAAATCTTGCTGCATAAGTTATATCGATATGGTGTTAGATGATTGAAGCTACTTCCATCATATTTGCAGGGCAGAACTCTAAGACTTGTCAAATGATGCCGTCGGTGAAGCAATGCCTATAAACTTGAGAGTTCCGCAGGGTTCTATTTTGAGCCCACAGCTTTACCTAGTGTATGCAAATGACCTGTCCCTCTTTCTTAAATGCATGAATAATATAACCACCACTTGTTATGCGGAAGATACTAGTATTTTAATTAAACCAAATGATTGCTACCGCTGATTTGGTGCATGATAGGTTAGTTTTATGGGCTGATAAAAATAAACTAGATTTGAATACAGACAAAACTGTGAGACTACTCTGTGGGTCAGGAGGTTCAGCAAGTATTTGTAATTTACCAGATGATTTTTTCATGAGTGTAAAGATGTGTGTGGTACAGTTTTTGTGTGGCACACTGAAAAAGTGTTGTTATACCATAAAATCGATGAGCAGTGTCTGTCCATAGCGCGGGAGTTGTTTTGAATATGTACCACACATGCTTTAATTCCCCTTATGGCATTCTGTTTTGGAGGGGTGTTTCGGTGGCAGAGCGTGTTTTTCGCACACAAAAGTTTATTGTTAGAATTATTGCTGGTGCTGCATTTCGTGATTCTTGTAAACCTTTATTTAGATACCTCAATATTCTCACTGTTTACAATACATATACCTACGAGTTTTTTTAAATGAGCGCAAACTAAGACCCCTAGAACCCATATCCGGTGTCAGTTTATATATATATATATATATATATATATATATATATATATATATATATATATATATATATATATATATATATATATATATATATATATATATATATATATATATATTTATGTATTTATGTATTTATGTATGTATGTATGTATGTATCCAACAGTGGCAGCTCGTGACTTTGGGAGTGGGTGAAGAAGAATCCGCCCGGCCCCAAAGACGGGTCCAGGGAGACGAGCAGAATCTAGCTTTTGAAAGTCTGTAAATGTGACACATACCAGATTATTTAACGGCAACATGTAAAAATAAAAATACGCCTCTGACGATCCGACAATCTAAATAAATGACGGAAACTAGGCTTTGAAGCAGGCTCAGAACTCTGCATCACTTTTGTGACACTAGCTGTTTCTGACCCAGGACTTAATGGATGTCATAAATGGTTCTGCTGACCCTCTATTCGCGAGACTGTCAGCTTCTTCATTGCATTTGACCCCCGAGTGACCCGGCTCCCAGATGAGGGTGACTTCATTCTGCCCAGCCAGCTCGCTAGTCTCGTCTCGGCATTCACTTACCAGCCTGGAATTTACCCGTGAGTTGCTTAGGGCCTTAAGTGCTGTCTGTGGCTATGAGAATCCATTTGTTGGTGTAGCCCCTCCTCTTGTGCGTGCTGTTGGTTGATGTATTAAATAAATAAAAATTTCGAGAAGCAGCAAGTGCGTTATAGTAGCGAATTTTCATAAGAATTGTATGCTATTATTATACGGCATATTACTAACATTCATGCTTTAAACTTACATAGACCTTGAAGAACAATTTTAGAGGTCCTAGCACACACATTTGAAAAATTATTTTGAAAGTGTTACCATCGATCTCTCTATTATCAAAAAAATCTTGCTTTCTAACTCTTTTTGAGAAAAATGCCCGAAACTCAATTTTCTATGAAGCTAAAGAACTAAATTTTGCTATATCTGTAGATAGTGTAAGTCTCTTTAAAAGAAACTTGTATTACAAATTTCATTAAAGTTATACAAAAGATTTCTAGAAGGAAACTCAATTCGTATTTAAAAAGTAAAGTATCTGCCAAATTATAAACGTAGCAGATATTTTTCCTGATTAATCGGCAGTATGATTTCGTTTTAGTCGACCTAATCAAATTGGTTTTTTCAATATCAACAATAACAAAATTATAATTTTAGACTTAAAGGTGGCAAACTTATTTAGGCGTTTTAAACAAAAATGAGATGTTCAAAACGTATGAAATCTGTACACTATTGTTTCTTGAAATGTCAAAATAATACATAAAAAAACATACATTCATCGAGCTGGATTCGATTGCGTAACCTTCTGCTTAGAAGACAAAGATGTTGTCTCTGCGCTATGTACGCACAGGTTAGCTAACGTTTTGTTTACATTATACTCTTAATCGGCTTCATGCCTGGGATATATTCAAAGCATATGTAACAATGCATTACAGAATTTGTAGAAATACGATTGAAACATCCCACAACTGTTTTGGTCTTATGTGACGTCTTATGTTTAAGTTTAAAGATGTGCGTGTGTTTTTATTTCTTTAACGTCGGCCTATTTACGCGACTATGACCAATCACCCACGCCAGGGAGCAGTTTCACCCCACTATCCTGGAAATTTTGCCGAACCCCTGCCTTTTTGTAAGGAGGGTAGGGATTCTTAACATGCCCAAAATCGCATGGACACAGGACCGACGGATTTACGCCCTCTCCGAAGGGCGGTACGTGCAGACATCCAACTTGTTCAAATACAATGCCACAACCTCGGTTGATGTTAATCGTACAGTATATACGGAAAAAGTGAAAGGAGTACCCTGGGATCAAACCCAGTACCCTTTGGTTCAGCGGCACACGTTCTTACCACTGAACCACTGAGGCTCTAAGTTTAAAGGTAAAAAAAAAACTATTTTAGAATCATTTTTATAGAGACTTGGCTTGACTTTGTTTATTTATGCTGCGCCAAAACTGTATTTGGGGCCGTTCATAAAGCTACAAACATAGTGTATTTTAATAATTAATTGAATCCCCCAGTTAAAATAACAATCACTTGGCAAATTTTTTATTTCATTCCGTCAGTCATTTTCCATAATTGCGACCGAGATTTCACGATTGTTGGTTCGGGTAGTATGTTTTATGCCTGGTATATATTTAGTTTGGTTACCATTGATGTACGGTTTATACCTGTTGTATGAATCAATCTACGCATGGCAGTTAACTACTCTGTCTGTGAGGCATTGGACTTTAATCACTAAGTTGTTTCAACGCATGTCTTTGGGATTTTATTTTTAATTTGGAAAAAACTCTAAATATTGTGTACCAAGTTACTTAAAATTCACAACATAGATTTATTAAAAAGTCTCATTCCAGTTACTCTGATACTTACAAAAATATACCGTTTAAAAAAATATTTTTGTATATTTTTGGGGGAAAAAATATCCGTTATAGCTGATATCGTTCGCGGACTTAATACAATGAAGATATGTATCAAGCTTCGTTTAAACCAGTTGAGTATTTTTTGAGTTATCGCTCGGTTACATACATACATTCATTATATATATATATATATATATATATATATATATATATATATATATATATATATATATATATATATATTCAAAATAAATGTAAAATGTCAAAATTTCTGTGCTAAAGAATTATGTTTTTTCAAAGAAGGTTTGGTTGAAATAAAGAGAAATAGTGGGGCGAGAGTGAGGATAAATCGTTGTAACGGCCATAGAAATGTTTGTGGAAGAAGAGAAGCAAGATCGATTAAAATTCAGAAAGTGACATTAAAATAAAATATATATATATATATATATATATATATATATATATATATATATATATATATATATATATATATATATATATATATATATATATATATATATATATATATAAACATAACAATTTTAACGGACCTTGATTTTGGGTTCTAGGGACGCAAAATCACGTTCATCTAAAGATTACTAAAGTTTGGTCCCCGTTGTTATTTAGGGCTAATTGTCTTGTAGAATGGTGATTTAGATTCAAGCAATATATCTAATCTGACTTCTTCACTTACTTGAGGTCGACTTTGTTGAGGCAAATCTTTTACGGATCTCGTTTGTAAATTTGGCATCCAATTTACTTACTGCAGGGACCTTGCCATTGGCAGTCCATCAGGATGTTGGTTAAATAACTCGTATGCTTCCTGATGACTTCTAAGCCTGTCTACTTATCCAATCATCATTAATATCTTTGTTCTTTGCGTTTCGGTTAAACATGTCATTTTTTGTTATATTAAAGAATTGATTACTTTTAGCACTTTCACCACTAAGACTATGAATTAATTTAAACAGCAGGTAATAATTGAAATTAATTCATGATTTAACATTATCGTCTTTTTATTCACTGAATTCCAAATCCATACTGTGATAAAAGTCCGATAAATAAATGTTGATAACAGCAAATAATCAATAAATTATCACGAGTGTTGTTAAAAATTGATTTTGACTTTACTCTTTGTTCCACCTATCATAGTTACATGACAACGAATCAAAAATCCCATTTTTTTCATCATCATTTAAGTTGCAGGCAGGTCTATGGAAAAACAGCAAAAAAATATGGTTGTCATTTAAAAAACTGCATACAGACTTGGAGACTACTTCTCTGGCTTCACTGTTGGTTTTCGTTGGTGAGGGACGTAGCCAGCGCGTAAGCTAACTGGAGCAAGTGGCCCTTACGAATTCTGGATGTTCTAGGATGTTCTTCAACGTTTCTGTGACTATAGTTTCGCTGCTTGACACCATTCTCCGACAGAGACAGCTGTCATCCTAGAACATCCAGAATTCGTAAGGGCCACTTGCTCCAGTTAGCTTACGCGCTGGCTATGTCCTTCATCAACGAAAACCAACAGTGAAGCCAGAGAAGTAGTCTCCAAGTCTGTATGTAGTATGGACAAGTTTCACTAAGTAAGGGCAACAACAATCAATGAATTTAAAAAACTTATGATGACGTCATCGCCAGAAATAGGTGACACCATAAATGTAATTTTTACGTCATAAGTTGGCAATTAAAAGATAAAATTAACCTGTCCAAGCATTTTGAAAACATTAAATAACGCATTCATGAATTATATTCCAAATTTTATTACCACACTGAACATTAATTTATATGTTTTAACAAATTGAACAAATAACAAAAGTTGCATTAAATCTGATTGACTTAATGATAGATTTTTATTAGAGGTGTGCGAAGCTTCGAAATTTCGAACCAAACCTTCAGTTTGAAAAATTGTTTGTGCTAGACGATGTTAAGTAGCTCGAAGTTCGAAATATGTATTTCTCTAAAGTAGTACGATAGTATTTAGGCTGTAAGCCCTCGTGGTGTGTGGTTGAAATTTAAAATAAAATAAAAATTCAGGATTTATGGCGATAATTGCAGATTGCCTTCCGGAATTACTAGATTCAACATAATTTATTTCACAATGAGACAAAACAGTTTAATATTCACATGCAGGAGACAGTTAAAGTTTGAAGTGGTTATTATTAGGTAGTGTGTGTGTGTTGTCGTGTTTCATGCCATTATTAGGTACCTATCATCCTCACTTTTGACCCCCTCAATCTAACTGCTAAAACTGCCTAGCTAATACGAAACAACAACAAAATGTTTATAATTGAGCTTAGCTATAGATGTTGAAGTCTAAAAAAGTGTTGAAAGTGTCTTTTTGTATTTTTGATTCAATGTTAGTCCATCTCATAACTAACATCAGCACCGGAGGGCATTTTCACCCAATCAGCCTGCAAATTTTGTCAAACCTTTCCTTTTTGTTCTACGTGTCAAATATTGTATGCTGCAATGTACCCAGATTTTGTATTTAAGAAAATTATATGCGAACATTGAAGAATTTTGGTTCCTTCAATGTTCGATTTTAAATTTTTAAATAGTTCAAAGTACGACTGAACTTTAGACATACTACTTTAGAGGTTCGAAGTTCGAAGCGACATATTTGCTTGGGTTTGTTTATAGTTCGTTTCGAAAAAAACATCGGTTCGCACACCTCTAGTTTTTATGTGTCCAAAATTGTTTAATGTTCAAGACGATCTCCATTTTGTTGCTGTAAGTTTACAAACCTTTTCTCTAAGTGGGGCACAGCATATCGCACGTTTCGTTAAATTGTACCGGGTTTCCCCATACTGTCTTAATTCTGGCAGTATGCACACGTTGCTTCGTGTCTTACCCCTCACTTAGTGTTGGAAAGCTGGCTACCATAGCCATATTGCTTTATGTGTATTTTCGCTACAATTAGTATGCCGTACTGACGAGCTCTATATTAGGGTAGAAATGGGCCAGGGCTGACAATTTACTAAATTGTTAGTTGGTTGTATACAGTCTCTATTTTTTAACACTGTGTGATTTGGAGCTGGCGTGACAACATACTACTTGGTTCCGCAACTAGGTGGCGGCATGTTGCTTCGTGTCTTACCACTCAGTGTTGGAAGGCTGGCTACCATAGCCGTATTGCTTTATAGGTGTATTTTCGCTACAATTAGTATGCCGTACTGACGAGCTCTAATTAGAGCGAAACCAGTCTACGGTTCCAATTGTGGTAAGAATGCATCTAGCCTTACATACTTTGTCCCTATATTAGGGTAGAAATGGGCCAGGGCTGAAAATTTACTAAATTGTTGGTTGTATACAGTCTCTATTTTTTACCACTGTGTTATTTGGAGCTGGCATGACAACATACTACTTGGTTCCGCAACTAGGTGGCGGCATGTTGCTTCGTGTCTTACCACTCACTTAGTGTTGTTAAAATATTGTAAATTTATTTTTTACCTTTAAGCCTAGTTTGAATTTTTTCAAGTAGAATATGTAATATCAATTTAAAAATGTATCCAATATGGCGTCCATAAGAAAAGGCTACATTGTTTGTTTCAAAAACTATAAATTGTAGTGTTGTTAGTGTTTGATTCACTGATTGATTTTTATTTTGTTATTGATTGGAAGTTTAATTTCTTGTTTTCTCTTTAAGGTGGAAATTCCCGAATTAGGCCAAGAGTTAAGTAAGCCCTTATAGCTGAGGTGGCAGCGTATTAGGATTCCTATCGTTTTATATTATAATATTATTAGGTTCGAATTTTGCCTTTTTTTTTTGTATTTTCTAAATAAAGTAAATATCTTCTGTTTTATGTTGTGTATTTTTTCAGCCCAATTCCCACAAATGAACACCCTCGGAAAGAAAAAAGTTATGTTTGAGAAAGTTTTTCTGGCGGTTGGTGATTCCAATGTTGTGACAGATCTTATCTGCCAGTATGTTTCAACATCTTGAATTACTTGAAAAATGAAACTTGATTCGTGTTAAATCATATGGACATTTTTCATTTTTGGGTACAATTTGCTATAAGAAGAAAATAAATCAGTTTTAAAATTCAACACTGAAGTTACTTTTTCTATCCCTTAATTTCTTAAACAGTTTTGTCACCAAATTTTCTTATCTCAGCCACATTACGTAGATAAAGTATGAGTAAAAGAGTACAACAAATCTAACAATTAAGATGGAAAAAAATGTTAGTCCAGTCTCTTAACTCAACTTTTCCCTGGTTTTAATTTTTAAAGTGCTATTCTTCATTGAATTTTGTTTTCTTTAAGTTGAATTCTTCATTTGGCATCTTGTTGCTGAAGGTGCCCACTTGTCTGGAAAACCAGTAAAGTCAAGAAATTTCAGTAATGCTAAATAATTGTCAAGGAAGTCAGTGAAATTTGACAAAAATATCCTTATTTACTTAACTCTTTGCAAAATTTAAAAATTAATAACATACATTCACAATAATAGACTAAGAATTTAAATGCGACAATGATTTTTTTCTTTCTTCTAAACATGTTACGGATATCAATAGTAAACAGATAGTAGGCGACTATGTGAAAACTGGAACCTGTGATGAGCACTAATAAATACCCTTGGAGAACCCAAATCACCACAACACATATTTCAGAGACCTTACGATCGTTTCGTTGACCATGTCAACATCTTCAGAGGAAGAAAAATTCTAAAATTAAACTACTAGCTACCGTGCATTTATATCGCGTCTAGGTAAACGAACTAGTCCGAATTGTCGTCGAAGACCCACCGTTTGTTTATTGTGTAGTGAAACTACGAGGTCGAAGACCTGCTTTAGTCTTCTGGTCGACAACTTTATCAGCCCTTATCTGATATAAGGATAATAGGTTTAAAAGGAACGGTACTGAGTTATTTTAGGAATCTGCACGTTCCCTTTCGATCTAGAAATTTACTATGTGGATATTGGAGCTAGCTGACAACCACATCTGGCGAGACAAACAATAACCTCCGCTCATCTTTTTTATATAGAAAACTTAACCTGGGTGTTTGGCTCACATTGTTAACTCTAACAAAGGTTAAATAATTCAACTAAAATACTACATAAAAAATATATTTATATTGATTTTAATTCTTCGTAAACAGTATTTATATTGACTACATAGATACACAGTAAACGAAAGGGTCTTTAAGTCGAGACAAGCGTAGATATTAGTATATGTATAGACCGGCCGAGTTATTGACAGTAATTTATTATTCTACCTGACGAATTAGGAGTCTTTAAGTGGGCACATGCAAAGTGAAAATAAAGGGCTTGAAATTAAAGGTGCAGCACGATTCAATGAAGTTTTGTTCTTAATCGACCTTGATATAAAAATACTTTCTAATAATTCAAGCATAGTTTGATGTCTAACATTTTTGACTAGTGTCAAATTTTCTTTGTCAATGTGGTGATTATTATCCCATATATGTTGTGCCACACACGATTTGTCTACCGTACCATATCGTAAATGTGCAAGATGTTCACGACATCTGGTGGCTATGTTTCTCCTAGTTTGACCCACGTATTTAAGATTGCAATCTTTGCAACTAATCTCATAAATACTGGACATTTCAGTGACTTTGTCTTTATCTTTCGTATTACCCAACAAATTTTTAAAATTACTTTTCGTCGAAAAAGTCAAATGTAAATCGGTTTTCTTAAAAATACTTTCCAAACCCTTTGTGATTCGTGGTTCATAAGGTAAACACACTATTTTTTTCTCTATTTTATCTTTCTTAAATGTCTTACATTCAGATATCATTTTCTTTGTTCTGTGTTTGTTAACCAATTTGTTTATTAAACCATCTGAGTAACCGTTATATCTGGCCACATTTTTTATGTATTTTAATTCTTTGTTGAATCTATTTTTACTTAACAGAAATTTAATCAATGTGTTTACTGGGAAATTTAAACTAGCCGTTTTTGTGCAAACGTATGATGTGAGTCGTTAGGAATATAACTAATAGTAGCCGTTTCCTTCCTGTAGACATCGAATTCAAGCGAGCCTGTATTTTTATTTTTAATAACTAGTACATCTAGGAACGAAACTTTATTGTTGATTTCTATTTCGTGGGTAAATTTTATTGAATCAAATTGACTATTTAATTTTTCAGTAAATTCTTCAACCTTACATATATTTGTGTCAAACTGCAAAAATATTGTCGACATAACGAAACCAAACTCTAGAGAAATACCCATTTTTATTTTTTAAATCCGTCTCAAATCTACTCATAAACAAACCTGCAATAAAAGGAGATAATGGATTGCCCATTGCTGTGCCTTCAGTTTGTTCAAAAAATTCATTCTACAACGTATTTAAAACCCATCGACCTCTCCTAGTTAAATCTGACAACCTGCAGGCTATTTGTCATTGTCATTGCTATTTGTTATTTTGCAAACTGACTGCAGGGGGAATCGAATTCGAGGTTATCTTCTTCTTCTTTGCTTACAGACGTCATGAACAAATAATAAGACACTGCTAGTTCTTTAGAATCTTGGAATAAGGTACTTATTGTTTACTTTTACTTTTTAATGAATTTTCATTATTATTTACTCTTCATGTCGTGTATGGAAAATTTGAGGTAAATGAAACTATATATGATGCACTAGTTTAATTTATACAATAAACAGATGTGTAAATTATTAAAATTTTAATTTCAAAGTTTTGTATTGTTTATTATTATTTATTTCATTTTCAAAAAGTATGGATACAGCAATAGTAAATAAATGTTGAAAAGGGTTTAGGTGCAGCAAGTGCGTTGTGGTAGCGAAAAATAAATAAAATATTCCAAATGGTGATAATTCAATTTCCCATTAAACTACAATCTTTAGTTTTGATACATACTAAAACCTATATAAAAGCAGCGTGGGTACTAAATTTAAAAAATAACACAATGAGCTTCACAAGCAACAATAAGTTTGTTTTAGAAAGCCATTTTTGTTATTTTATTTGCAGAAACTGTTTCGATTGAGTGGACTAAAACAGATCATCCAAGCGAGTAATAAGGAAAAATACCTGCCACGTTTATAATTTGGCAGGTACATTAGTTTTGTAAATAAAAATTAAATGTTCGGTAAATTTGCAGATTAGCACACAGGGGCTTTTTAGAAAAAAAATCAGAAACATGCTTAAATGTTTTTCTGGATGCGCAAACCACAAGAAATATTTCTTGCAAACAGCTCCCAAGAAAGTCACACGACCAGGAGTGTGAGTGTTCGGCGGGGAAGAAGATAAAAAGTAAATGTGAGTAAAAAGTGCGAAAAAACCAGCTTAGTTGGACCTCTATAAGCTGTCTTTATCCCATTTTGCAGCAATACCCGCCCAGAACCCCTATATTTAACGCAGGTCCCGTAACTTTCTTGCGGGCTGTTTCCAAGAAACTCTTCTTGTTTACATTGTTCTTGTTTATGCATTGAGGGTGTATGCATGCAGAAGGGGAATGGGAACCTCTGCGACAAAGCAGCGAACCAAGATTTTTAATTTATGTTTAAATTGTTACCCCATTTCATTTGCTTAAAATATTTTTCAAAAATAAAATTCAGGTTGCCTTGTTTGTCAGTCTTACATAGAGAGCTAGAATATGTCAATATTTTCAAAAAGTTGTGGATACAGCAACAGTACATAAATGTTGAAAAAGGTCAGGGTGCAGCAAACACATTATGGTACAGAGTTTTTGTAAAAATATTTGAAATCCGATAGCTCAATTTCCTATTAAGTTAGAATCTTCAATCTTGAACCATAGTAACACCTAGGTAAACACAGTCTGGGTACTAAATAACATAATGAGCCTCGCGGAGAACTTCAAGCTGGTTTTAAAAAACATTTTTTTCTTCTTTTGTTTGCAAAAACTAGTTCACTTGGGTTGACTAAGACAAAACCACCCAAGCAATTAAAAGGAAAAATACCTGCCACATTTATGATTTGGCACGTACATTCCCTTTGTAAATAATAATTTTTTTTTTTCTAGAAAATGTTTGTGACTAATGAAATTTGTAACACAATTTTTTTAAAGAGACTTGCAGTACTTATATCTCTACCAAATTATAATTTTCTAGCTCCATAGAAAATAGAAACTTATTTAAATAATCGCTAACCGGGACCTCTAAAACCGATATCCCAGGTCCATTTAAATTTAAAGAATTAGTATTAGTATACCTTACTAATAGTATACAATTATTATGAAAATGCACTACTATAACGCACTTGCTGCGCCCCGAAAATTTTTTACATAATAAAACCACTTTTTAATCTTCCTGACAAATCTTCGTCGCTATCTACATCAATAAAGGTTGTAATATTGTCTTTATATTAAGTAATGTGTTGAGTATTGCAGTTAGTTTCAGGATTTTAGACAATTATTATCCATGTACTAAATAAAACATTATTGCAGCAATGTGTGAACAACAGCTGAATAGTCCTAATTCCATTTGCACATTCACAGCCATATCTTAATATTCCATTCCATCCAATTGTATTTGGTTTATGTTCAATAAAACATCTGTAAACCTTTCTACCGATATGACGAGATCAAGTTCTACTTGAGCCTTTAGTATATTGGTTTTATCTCTAACAAACTGAATAATTATATTATATGATTTATCTATCATATTTGCTAAATATTATATTGCTTGTTTATATTGATAAGAACCAGTTAATAAAACTTACAAGTCTTTTTCGGTCATTTCTGAAAAATCGAATTAATCACAAGATGAGATTATTCTTTTGGCTGTCAATATTTATCCACTTTATTGACTACTATATTGTCAGTATTATTTCGAGAATTCACCATTTATACAATTTCATCTGGATACTCTAAATCAAAAGTAAGACGTTTGTTGTACTTATTGTGAACAAATGTCTGTAAAAACTACTGATTCTGGAAAGCATTTTATTGTCGAATTGATGGTCAAGCCGATGATATTTTTATTTGAGCATTACATGTGTTGTTTCAAGTCTCCAACAAATTTTAGTAACATATCTTGAAGCGTCAGATTTAGCAGTGGTTACCCGATTTCGGTTCCTTTTAACCCATTCCGGACGGGCGCTGGAAGGAGACGCGCGCAACTGTCGGCCGAGCGCGGGAAAACAGGTCTCGCGGCTGTGCAGCAGGCGGCCGGCATGTCGCACGTTGTTACTCGTGTTTCAATCGCCGTAGCTTACGTTAGATACCGAAGCCGGCGTGGCTAGCTTGTTGTTGTGTAACATTGTGTAATTCTGCTAAAGCGAAAACAATGTCAAAACCAAATAGAAAAATAAGCCTAACCGATAAAGAATTGGAGGCATTATTGTATGAAAGTGATAGTGATTATATTCCACAAGACGATGAAGATAATAATAATTATTCTAGTGATTCCGACGAGGAGGTTATAATTATTGCTGGTAAAGAAAATACGGATAACAGTGATCCCGAAGATGAAGTAACAAGACCAGGTCCCTCAAACCGTCCTACAAATACGTCTAGTACTAAAAAAACGACAACTCCAAGTATTCCATGGAGATTTGATGATAATTTTGTCCCGAAACAATTCAATTTTGACCAAAGCAATTCAGGTATTCAAAATAACGTTGTCATTGAAGAAAGTTCCCCCGAGTTGGCTTATTTTGAGCACTTTGTCAATGAAATTTTAGTGCCTACAATAACAAACGAAACAAACAGGTATGGCAACTTTTTAAAAAATCAAAACAAACCTTCTTTCAAAAACTGGTCAGATAGAAGTATTCCGGAAATGTATAACTTTTTGGGACTTTGTATATTGATGGGGTTAGTAGAAAAACCTACACTAAAAGATTATTGGTCAAGGAACCCTGTTATAGAAACCCCATTTTTTAGAAATGTTTGTACGCGCGATACATTTCTACACACCCTGTATGCATTACATTTTGTCGATAATGACAATTTAGATAAAGACGATCCACTGAGAAAGATAAGGCCTATTGTGACAGCTACAAATAAGACATTTTGTGAAAGCTTTTACCCTTTTCAAGATCTGGCAATCGATGAAAGCCTTATACTTTGGAAGGGAAGACTTGCTTTCAAACAGTATATACCTTCAAAAAGGCATAGGTTTGGTGTGAAACTATTTGAGATTTGCGATGTAGAAACTGGCTATGTTCAAGGATATATTATTTACACCGGTGGATCAACTAGTATTGAAAGAACCGACAACTTGGGTATTTCTGGAGACATCGTTGCGACACTTATGAAAAATTATCTAAAAAAAGGACACATACTTTATGTCGATAACTGGTATAGTAGCCCTATACTTTTTCAATACCTTTTTGAAAATAATACAGGAACATGCGGAACAGTAAGGCCGAATAGAAAAGGTATGCCAATTTTTGGGCCAGTGGAAAAGGGCCATTGTGAGTCAGCACATACCGATGAATTGTTGGCTTTGAAATGGTGTGATAAGAGAAATGTTCACATGTTGACATCTGTGTACACAGGAAACCAAAAAGAAACTGGCAACAAACATTTTCAAACAGGCGAACCCATAATAAAACCTGAGTGTATCATTCAATATAATAATAAAATGGGCGCGGTTGATAAAGTTGATATGCAAGTGAGCTTCGTGGAATGTGCCAGAAAAAGCCTAAAATGGTACAAAAAGGTGTTTTTCCACATAATTGATTTAGCCCTCTACAATGCCCTAATTTTATATCAGGTAAAAACAGGCAACAAACCATCGTTTTCTGATTTTCGCCTGAAATTGGTTACCCAACTGATTGAAAAATATAGTATCAGACCTACAGCCGCATCAAGCTATCCTCCAACGGTGGACAATCCCTTGCGCCTTTCAGGAAGACACTTTCCAACATTGGTAACACAAACCGCCGCTCAAGGGGCTCGAACTCAACGCAGATGCCATGTTTGTGCCAACACCAAACTTCAAAAACGCAAACGGAAAGACGTGAAATATATGTGCGAAGAATGTAATGTGCCACTTTGTGTTGTTCCTTGTTTTCAAGAATACCACACTAAAAAGAAGTACTGATATGTAGCTCATCTTCTTTACTTGTACGTACTTATTACTTTGTTTATTTTTCATCCACCATAATGTGGTTTTCTGTTTTACTTTTTCAATAAATAATACACATTTTTTTACATTCATAATTCATATTGTTTTATTTACATTACACATTTATGGTAATGAGATAAGTTTGCTCGAGGACACAAACTGTCAAAATAATATACAAGCACTCCTATCTATCAACCTAAATGTGTACAAAAGATGGTAATAAAGAGAAAAAACCTAATTACGTCTATCGTACATGTACGGCGTCAGTCTCACCATAGCAAAACGTACATGTACGGCGCCAGGTCTGTGGCATTACAAACATAAACGTACATGTAAGTCTCGTGGCATGAAAATAGTCGAAACAAGCCGTAAATGTACGGCGTCCGTCTTTCTAAAGGGCATTTCTTCTAGTACATGTACGTCGGTCGGTTTGTGATAGAAAACTTTAAAACGTAAAAGTACGGCGTCAGGTCTGCGAAATGGGGAATGCAAAGTCGTACCAGTACGGCAGCCGTCCTGAATGGGTTAATGCTGGTATTGTACTCGATAACCACTTGAACGTCACAAAATCCTCGATCAACGACGAAAACCTCACCTGGTGCCAATAATTTGCCAATGCCATTAGAAGTATCGATAATTTCTATAATTATAGTAGTGTCATTTAGGTTGGCGTGATATGGCCCTAACAAAGCGTGTATGTATCCATTTATTGTACAAATAGTAAATGGTTTATATAATGGTACTTTCTTTTGTGCAAAAAGAAGGATTTTCTTTGATATTTGTTTCGTATTAGAGCTCTTCTGATGGCAAGCATATGTTTCATCACAAATCAAAACAACCTTATTATTAAGATCATCCTACAAACATTTTACTAATGGTGATGAATCATCCTAAATGAGATCATTTATGGACAGAGATCGAAAACCCAAGTAACGAGGTCAGGGTACCCAGCGACCTGGAAAACCGGGAGAACCAGGAAAAATCAGGGAATTTGAAATACTCCCTATAATGTCAGGGAAATTTGTGATTTTACTCAAATGTCAGGGAAATCATTCAGCAGACCTGGAAATTATATATTTCTAAATTCCGTCACAAGCAAATTATTTTGATTTCAAATGATATAAGTATATTATACGAATCTTTTTCACCTAAATATTTGTCTTCTAGGGAAATTCATCTGACAACATTGCAGTTGCCATTTGGTATATTAATTTTAGTCGCCAAAAAACGCAGCGAATGTCACATAATGCGCCAAAATAAATGTAGCTTCTTCATCTATCTCAAATATGCCTCATTTGTTTATCTCACTTGAAATATTCTTCCTTGAATGCATAAAATGCAAAATGCACTGTAGTTATTGGCGGTGTAGAGATGCGTTGTGTGTGTTTATTCTATTTTAACCTTTATGATCATGTAACATAGAGTTAAAGTTGGAGTGAAAATATTGGGCATTTGTATATGGGTAGTTGTATTGTAATCCACAAGAGAAAACCGTAATATCTCAACGCATTGTGTATGATAGTGTAAAGAAATTAGGACGAGTGGGAAATACAGAAGTCAATCTAAAGTAGTATCAAGAATTCATATTATCATGAATATAAAATAGCTCTTGATGAAAATCAGAAGACAACGCTTTGGATGAGCGAAGCAGAAAAAAAGGATACATAAAACACATAGAGGAATATCACAACTAGGAATGCGGAAAAACACACTGAAGAAAGTGCAAAATTTGAGATTGGTGTTTTAAAATCAAAAATTACCACATTGATAAAGTATGTATGAACACTACCTTATTTCCACAGTGTGGTAATTTCATTTGGACCTTTTCCATAGTAAACATTTGATATTTATTTTCGTTGTTAGAAAGCTTTGTTTTTAATCAAGACGTGTTTTTATTCGAATACTTGAACAGTGGTTAAAATATGGCTCTTGTGGTTTGATCTCATTTAGACTAAAACGAGTGAAGCTTAATTACTAGTTACTGCAAAAACGTGTAATACTCATTCATTGAAATAGAAAGTTATTAGTTTTCTTTAGAACTTTAAAAGAATAAACATATTGATTGTTTTGATGATGTTTGTGTATGAAACAAGTTTTTTGTTCAGAATTTTTATTTACTTCATGAATAGAAACGTATTCAGAGATGTGTGCCTTTCATTTTAAGTATTATGAAAAACTCACTTTCTGACCCTGGAAATGTCTGGGAATTTGATTTTTGATTTCTGCTGGGTACCCTGGAGGTGTGATACATCTTTTTCCGATGATTCTATCACTTGTGCTCAGGTTCTAATTGTAAAGTCACTAATATCAATTTTATTATAACTAATCGAAAATGAAATAACACTTCCATAAGAGTATTTGTAAAAGCCTTACAGTATAAACATCAGTAAAAAAAAGGTTCTTACGTTTGACTCTTTATTTCTATCTAAACTTCAAACATCTGTCAAAATTCTATTATCAACAACAAAATATAACAGATACTTTTTCTTTTTCTTAGGCCTGAATTCATCCAGTGTCGGATATAGGTCTCTTCTAATTTCTTCCATGCTTCTCTGTCCCTCACTGTTCTCATCCACAGCTTCCTAGCCACCTCCCTCACATCGTCAATCCTTATTTTTTTAATCTTCTTACACTTCTTTTTGTCGCTTGGTCCGTGTTTTGTCTAGCTTTGTGACCAACCCACTGCCATTTGAGACCTGCCATGCTCTCCATTACATCAATTATTTTAGTTTTGTTTCGAATTTCGTATTTTGTCGCTCAATGTAATCCCCAACATAATCATTTCCATGGCTCTCTGTGCGACCCTTAATTTATCTGATGTTTTCTTTGTTATGGCCATAGTTTCTAGACCATATGTAAGCACTGGTAGTATGCAGCTATTATATGTTTCCTTTTTAGTGAATTTTGTTTAAAAAAATTCACTAACGAGGAGATCCCGACTTTTGAATTTTGAAAAAACTTCTTCAAATAAGCGCTAATTAGGCCCCCCAGAACACATATCCGGGGTCAGTTTCAATTTTTATATGTTTATATATATATATATATATATATATATATATATATATATATATATATATATATATATATATATATATATATATATATTTGGTTTAGATGTGTTCCATCGATGTTTATACCTTAGTCTTCTCAAGATAGTTGTTTAAAGACGTTCTCCAGGGCTAAGGTAAATAATTTGTTAGAGATTGTATCTCCTTGTCACATTCCTCTGAAATAATAATCACCACATGCATAAAGAAAACCTGAAGCTCATACAAAATGTTAGGCAACAGGTGAAACTTTACGCCTACGCCTATGCCTATTTATATCTAAGGCCATAAATAACAAAGTTTGTTTAAATAGAGCTCCACAACCTCTTATGTCTGTTTGTTGAAAAAGATGCCAAAATTGCTTGGTATCAAGTATAATGAGATTTTTAAAGGGACTTCCGGTAAAACCTAAACCTGGAAAGTTTGTTTATGATTTCTCCCTCTAGGGTGCGGTTATTTACCAGACAATATATAAATATATAATATAAACACAATTTTGGTAGTGATAGTTTAGATTATTTCATCCTCTGATGATGCTAATTTTGTTAGTGAAGCGATCGTCAGGTCTTCAAAAATATGTTGTTTGGGTTCTCCAAGTTTTCTCACTTAAGATTGTATTGTATTGTCAGTGAAATGTGTTTTGGACTTTATCTCTTCCCACTGATTTCTTGGCATCGCCTCTACTACTTTTGACACATCAGTGTTTTGGTATGTGCTAGGCCATAAGTGGACATCAAAAATGTTATGCCTATAAACCATACTAATTCATTAACAGAATGGGAGCGGTTCTAGCAAGTCAGGTTGGAGTGAATATAGGTTGTTTTGTTCCACAATGTGTTCTAATACGTCTCTATCAATAAGTTTTCTAAAATAGTGTAAGGGCGTACCAACATTTTTAGGTCCATTAGGTAGCTGTCCTTTCCAAGGAGAAATTGGGCGAACTTGCCGTGCTTTTATAGAATTCCATTTTACATGCCTCTTTTCCTTTCTTTTTTTTTGCTCTTTTGTTAATCTTTTTGAATGGTATGATTTTTCCAGTGGAAGATCATCTTCAGTTTCCCATTTGTTAGGATCAAAGGAGTCGTTGTGTTCTTCATTAGATTTGTATTCTGCAGGTCCTGTTCACTGTCTTTGGGTATGACTATACCCATATTCATGATTTCTTCAATGAAAAAATCCAAATGATCTGCAATATGGTGGCATCCTCTACATTGCTATCTGTAATATATTTAAATATTAATATTGATAGCTTTATTTAAAAAAAAAACGGGTACAGCTGTGACTACTTCATGTTGCATGTTTTTATAGAGATAATAAATTGTTATCATTGGCACGAGATATATTTGGGTCATACAGATACGCTTGTGAATTGTTGAAGTAGTAGGTTTAACTTAAGGTATTTTTATTATATTAATGTGCATTCTATATTAAATTGGCGTTACAAAGTGTTAATTAACTTGTAATAAGCCACCTCAGAAAGTTGCATGAAAATGGCGACAAGGATAGGATAAGTGACACAAATTTGTAAAAACAGTAAAAAGTGGTAAAGATTAAAATGTTAAAAATGCAGTAGGTACTCTATTGTGAAACAATAAAAGCATTTAAAAGAATTTAATCACAGTTTATCTGAGTGAAAAATGTATAAAGAACAGTTGAATCAGTATTTTATTGCAAATAAAATAAGCGAAAATGAAATAAAGATGGCAGTATTACTGGATTGTCGACGTGGAGCATCAGAGACGTCCGGATTTCCTATGATTGTAGTCAATAATAAAAGAACCTTTGAATCGTGAAGTTTTCTCTTAAAACTTTTGGATCCATGAGTATTAATAAAATTATATTTTAATCAGTACAGCCTATTATAATTTCTAACTTTTATACGGCCAAAGTCTGTTAGCTGCCATTATATATCAATCACATGAAATAATTACCTTTAACTCATCTAGAATACTCTAGGCAGTCTCCTAGGTGTTGAAACTCGTATGCCCTGTAACTTGAAAGTTACACCAGGCCACTAAAGATCTAAATCTCATATTTAAGCGGTAATAGATATCAATTTGGTATGTTACTTTGGGGTAACATGGGGCAGTAAAGGGTTGATAAGTTTAGAACTGTTCTTCTTTACTGGAATCACAATGTAGCTTCTGACGAATTATGTATTCATTAAATTTTGAAACTGAATGATTTATTGTTTTCCTGTAAAATCATCAGTTTAGCTCATTTGGGAGATATTTGTGTAATTCTAAAAGATATTTACTTTCTTTTTTACTTGAGAATCTCTTTTTACAGCTGAGACCCCAAGCATTGCAATTAATGATGAAGTAGACGAAGAGGCTCCTACAGAAGACGGTAGCGGGGAGAACATGGGTCCACCTGAGGTGGCCGGCCCATCTTCAGAAGAGCCACAGTTGGAAGAAGCTGAGGAAATGTTAGAGGGTGATGAAGAGGTTTGAAATAGCTTATATTAATTCAGATGTGATAGCTTTGTCACTTCTGTAATCAGTATTGTATTAGTATTAATTGGAAAACCAGATTAAATTTTAATTATTCAAAAGATAGATCCATAGCAAATTAATATTACTACAAAACAACATTTTCTATGTAAAATTAATACATTATTTTTTATTTATTTTTAAGCAGAAATGTTTTTAAAATATAATGTGCCACATCTATTATCTGCTAGGAGGGAAGACCATATATTAATTTGTTATTTGTTGTCATTTGCAAAAAAGTTTTATTACTGCTAAAAATTCTAGAATTTGCATTTTTCGTTTCTTCCTAATAATTGGTTTGAAATAATAAACAAATGAATGCCTTTCTGTTATAAGTTTTAAAACTTGAACAGGGGCGGTTGGAGGGGACCTGGCATGCAGAATCTGCGGCGTGGGGGAGGAATCAGTCCAGCACTGTGCGAGTGTAAAGCTCTGGACCGCAGAAGACAACTGATCTACGGTCAGTCTAGACCGGAGACAGAGCAATATAAAACTTCACCCTGCCAATTGCTATGCAAACTAGTTCAAGGCATAGTGATTTTGGAATGGGTGGAGTAGAAAAGACAAAGGGCATGCACAGTAAGCCAAAGGCTGTGGTGCTATTGGGGCGGCAAAGACGCAGACGAGCCCAAAGGGAGAAAAAAGCCGTACTTGTGGGATTATTTTGATTATACTGTCTGGGGCAAAAAAACTTGCCTATTTGAATTTGGCGCCCTGAAGCAATTTTTTGTCCTACTAGGGGGGCGATGGGGGTAGTCACATTCAAGGAGCCGAGGTGTAAAGTTGTAGCTCCGCTCCTGCTTGGTTTTTAATTTAATGTAGAGGTGAGATAAGTCGTGAATTGATATTCACAGGTGTAACTGTGAACATGATTTTTTATTCACTGTGAATATAACCTATAAATGCGATTTCACGACATTTTGACAGATTAAGCAGGTTTTAATAATTAATAACGTACTAAATATAAAGTCTATCATCACGCAATTCTGCCGTCATATAGTATTTTATGTATTAGGTATAGCTGTCTTTTTTTTTTCTTCCTCAGGGCTCGTCCGCGGCTTAGCCGCCCCGATAGCACTGCAACCTTTAACTTATTGTGCATAAGTATGGCTGTTGGTAAAACCTATACTTTTGTGTTCTTTACAAGCTTGCCAGTCTAGATAAAAATCGTAATAAAACCACATTTTTCACTGTAATATACATTGTGGATTTGCTTCTAACATAAATAAAACTTGTCCACTTGGCAGACATGGTATTGTAATTTAAACTAGATACCTAGGACATAATGAAATAATATTTATGGTATTTTGTTTTGGTGTGTAGCGTGTAAAGATATACAACATTCCGATTGCAGGTATGCGCAAGAGCGCAAGTCGCAGTTACGTGAATTTGTTAAATCACAGAGAAGCTAACAGTGACATTCGACAGTGTGAAAATTTCTTATTCATGCTTTAACCATTCACAGTTTCTTTTGAAATCATAACCAGGCTGTGAATGTGATATTTCATTCACCGTGAATAAATCACGGGTAGTGATTCTTTGCTCATCTCTAGTTTAGTGTTTAGTTAGCATTATGGAAGGGAGGAAAGTGGAACGTGTGTTCGCTGTCGAGGCATACTTTTCTAATGATCGCGCAATCATCGTTGGGCAACTTGCATTCCGTATCCATTTCAATATAGCCACCTTGTAGAATTTCAATTTAACACTAAAAAGAGAGCCCAAATAAAACAAATTTTCAATTGGTTAGGAGTCAGTTTAAAAATCTTTATTATTGAATTTTGAATAAGATAATAAAAAACAGAGATGTATTTAAAAAGAATTTGGTCCAATGCTTCTTTTTATCACTCTAGGTGAGTTCTGAAGGCGAGAAACCTCCAACTGCAGAAGAAGCTGTTGAAGAGGGAAGAGAAGCTGAAGCTTCTCCTAGCACAAATACCAGATCAAGGAACTTCAGGGGAATACCAGGCAACCGCCGTGCTATGCGCCAGATGGGTCCACGCAGTGCTTTTGGTAGGCCAGGACCTAGTCCTATAGTTTGGTCTGATCAGAGAGGTCAAGTACATCGCCAAGGTAAGGAAACCCTTCCAGATATCTAGTAACATTATAACTTATTGTTTTTTTCCTGGTAATAAAAAAATATTGTTAACACAGTTGACAAGATTTTGAATTATTTTATTAATTAATTGTTCGCAGCTCAAAAACTTTCTAATCATACAAGGGTTTAGATCAGTAATTTATAGATGGAAAGAAACAAGATATTTAGCTAGTTAATGAGTAAGACGAGGAATATATGCAGTGAGAACTGAGCTATGTACGTATAAAGGATGTCTCAGCGATACAGGTCGTTAGAAGTTTATGGGGTTCTCTCCACAATAAAGATTTGAAAATTTAGAATTTGGTATAATTACATTCTCTTTAACTAAAATATTTTCGGATTTCTAGCACTTCCAGTGATACCCGAAGTCGCTATCAACTTTGTTATTTTAAATTGAATGCCCTGTATACTTTTGCATTTTTAAACGGGAATCATAATTTTAAATCTTTTTTATTCAGACCATACCATGTCCATTTATTATGGTATTTGAGGAAAATAAATATTTTTATACAGTAACAACTTAGTATTTAAATTAATCTTACCACTGATCCTTGCTCCATGCTATAAAGTTAACCTTTGTTGCCATCTTACTGGTAATATGCTTAACATGTGCCTTGGAGTTTAAAAGTTCATCTAAAACCAACCCTAGGTATTGTATCTTATGTAATCTTGTAATATTATTATCCATCATAATTCCAGTTTACTGTCTTCCACCCTAGAAATTCTGCATGATTTACCTATGAATATATATTTTGATTTGCCCAAATTTATGCTTCAATTATCACCACATAGCCATATATGTATTCCAGCCAAGTCAATACAATTTTTTTTTCTGTGAAGATTGAACATCCTCTCACAAAATATTATATAACATTGTATCCTCGAAATTTTATAATTCTGTATATATTGTACTATATTATTTATATACAATATGAAAAGTAAAGGCCCTAAGACTGTACTTTGTGATACTCCATATTTTGTACTGGTACATTATGATATAACATTGTTTAATTTCACCCTTGTTGTCTATTACTTCAGTAAGAAGAACACCACCTCAATACATTTCCACATATACCTATCTTTTCCACTTTATGTGGTAGCAATGCTCTATTAATGGTTTTTACGAACCTGAGCTACCTTTTTGTGAAATGAAAGATGCCGCAAACAAAATTGTCATAGCTTTCTTAGTTTTCGAGCTACAACGCGATATTTAAAATGTTCAAGTTGTAAAGGTTCCAATATTAGATTGTTGCATGACAAAATTCTGCTGGTTCACAGAAATAAAGTTTATATCGACTCACCAAGTCCTGATACCTGGATTTACCTGATGAGTCAACCATCAGTGCCAAACACAGGCTCTCAAACTCCAATAAGAGAGGGAAGGTTGGAGAGAATAAGAGGTACTTTCCATAAACGGTTATTGGGCAGGTGGTTCTTGTTACTCCAATAGTGGGAGAGACAATTCGGCACCGAACACTAAATGAACAGCTGTTTCAAATCGATGTTCGGAATTAATTTGATTAAAATTTCTCTACGGCAATTAAAATGTAAATTGGCTAAAGTGAAATTTACAATGCCAATTGATTCAGAGCTCGGTATTAGTCAGAAACTTTGTGTGATTGGCTTGCAGGATTTACTGGGTCATGAACAATGGATCACTGTTAACTCGCGTTTTTCTGTTAAATACTTCGTTAATTTAAATTCAAAATTCAATTATCAGATATTATAATATAAGCCACGGTAACTAGCGCGGTGTTTACTCGAGAAGCGTTCAGTAGAGACTCTCCATTGGTAGCGTTTTGTCCGTTGAGATCTAACCCTTTTTCACTGATGTTTTACCTTCCTGCGTCTACAATTTAAGGTTTTCTCGGGAATATTTGTTGAATGGCTTCTAACGGTCGTTTTTAGGTGACATCATCGATACGGAAAAATACAGATAAAGTTGCAATGATCTTAGCTATGTATTTCACAGCTCTTGCATAAAAAAACTTAACGTCTTTTCACTAGTGGAATTGTCCTTGCCTCCGTATTGCTATGAGTTCTGACTTGTTCAAGAATTTCTCCTGACAAAGATAATATCGCCTTCAGATACTTGAATTTTACGTAACGATTTGAGAGGAAGTAAGGGGTGTATGGTGCCGGACGGTTTAGCGACTTTTCATGAAGTAATGATGCAACCAAAACTTGAAATATTCAATGCGGATGGGGTTTTTTTCCATTATTTACAATACCTGGGGGTTTCCAAATGTTTATTAAAAACAAAGTAACGATGCTGGAAAACATAATCGTTACAATTTTTGCAGTCAACTGGGCAGTATGTTCCAAATGTTTATTATTTGTTACGACATAGTTAAATAAAATAGAAGTGTTACTCATTTTTTTCTGTAAATTATGTCACTATTATCTTTAATCCACTTTGATAAATTAAGTTTGCATTTATCAGAGTAATAAGTGCCCTTGCTGAAGTAAAGACCAGGTTTGTTATTCGGGAACGGGGTTCCAAACGTCTCGTAGGGGGTTGAGATTTCTGGGGAGTGGTATACACCCGGATTTTGAGCCCCCCACTGTGTGCTTCAAAACGGACAAACAACCTTGCTTGGGAGCAGGATTCGAGGGGATGTCACTTTGAGTCTAGCACTGGTGGGTGTCGGGTCTACGCAAACCCGGAGGAAAGCTGCAATTTCTAGGGGTGGGTTACAACTGGTGATTGAAGTCGTTTCTGTTAGGTTTGAAACAAGCAAACGACCTCACTTGGATGCTGCTCGGGTAGCGGGACTTTATGATACTGCCTTGACACACTGACAGATGTCAGGTCCAGACAAACTCTGAGAAAGGTTATCTCTCTTTGAGCTTCAAAATGGGCAACACCTTCACTCAGATAGCAGTACACCTGTCATCCCAACTTTTACCCTTAAAAAAAGATCGACTCCTACAGGGAGCTGGATTTGAACGGTGAAATTTAAGAAATTAGATGTGAGCCACAATAGACCTAAGGTCGCAGTGGAGGGACTGGAATAACCTTACCACTTACACTAAATCTAATCTAATCTAGGTCTGTATTAAAATCCCAACACAAATGACATTACCTTGAAACTAAGACACCTGGTTTATTAATGTTTTTGAGTAGAAGTGACTTATCAATTCTAAATTCCCAAAAATATGCAGTTATATAAAACTTATGTGAAAATATGCAGTAGCACAGAAAATCGCATACATAATATATGCAAAATATGCATGTAGGTGCATCTTGCCGTGGGGTATCGTTGGGCCGACAGTTCGTTGGGTCGACACATCATAAAGTCGACACTACAATAAATAGAGCGCCGATTCGACCGAGAAGAATACCGCTTTTTTCAGTATTTGTCTGGCCGACTGGCTCTAATATTGATCTCTGCTTCATATTTAGCTGCAAAACATGACATATAAGTGAAATTGAAATAAAAATGAAAATTTATATGCGCGCGGGGCAATACACACTCTTTATATGTTTGAGATGTCTTACATAATAAAGTTATTAAATACAAATAAACATACTTATGGGTAATTGATTGTTTTATATGTAAATATGTATGAACCTCAATCCTGACTCACCTTAATGAAAAGGTCATTTTCTAATAAATAAAAAAAATCGATTGATATAAGATTTTATTCCATATTTTAATTACAAAAATGTGATTTAAAGTGAAGCCACATTATTAAGCATTTATTTTCAAGAAAGTTATCTTTGATGGCATCTACTTTTTCACATTTTATAATGCATAGCTGCATAATTGTTTGAAAATTTATGGTTGCTAGGGCAGAAGGTTAAGTACTTCATTTTCTATAAATGTATATATGCAATGAAGAAAAAATCATTGGAGATTGAATATGTGGTCATGTTTTTAAAGTTATTTGTGTAAAAAAAAGTTGTTGAGTTAGATACAAATAGTATGGATAAATCGTTGTTTTTGAAAAAGATATAAATAGTTGTAAGCCTGAATTACAATGTCCACACTCATAGAAACTATGGAGAATGACAGGCAGTTCTGTTATTGTCGTAAAAAAAACGAATGATGTTTTATTCAATTTTTTCATTAAAACAATTTGATTTAAAGAAAAATCAGATTTGCATAACCTTTCTATTTTCTTCTTTTATTGCCAAATATTTTCAAAAAAGCTGTCTACATTATTTTTTAATGCCTTTATAGGCGGCAAATTTATTTTTCAAAATTTATTATCGAGGGCGAAAGATTTTAAAAATATTTCACTGCCATAAAATAATTATATATATATATATATATATATATATATATATATATATATATATATATATATATATATATATATATATATATATATATATATATATATAACAAAAATTTTAGATCATTTATATGAACACTCACTTCCATAGCGCACTTTGTCGTGTCCAGACAAATGAAATTATTATGAGCAGCAGAATGTTCGCCACATGATTGTACACTTATTTTCTTATGCTGGTTGCATTTTCGCGCATTCACTGTTTTTGGAATACCTAGTAATACTTTAATTCTTTATAAACTCAGTGGGCAGTTTATTGATAACAAATTATGTTGTCTGGTTATTAATAATAAGCTGATAGAAAAATAAGGTTGGAACTGAAATGGTCTCAAAAACTTTAAAAAAAATTTAAATATAATTTGGACATATATTTACTATTTTACTATTTAGTATGTTTATGAAAATTCGCTGCCATAACGCACTTGCTGCGGCCACATTTTTTGTTGTTATAGACAAACCCTATTAAGGCGACTTTTATTAATTTTTTTCAGATATATCAGAATAAATGTGTGCTTTTGTAAAGGTGTGACTATATATGCATCAAGAGTATTTAAGATTCTCGCCTATTAACATTTAAAATACTTTTATAACTCCTTGCAACAAAGCAGTGCTGTATGTAGATTTTTTTTATACTTTTATTTACTATTTTTTTAAATAAAACTTGCTGCCACAAGTAACTTGCTGCATACAAGTTTTTTAACAAATATTTACTGTTTAACAACAGGAATTTTTTATGCAAATTTGTTACCATTATGCATTTGCTGCGCCCACACTTTCTTCTTATTGCGAATCAACAAATCTTATCAAGTGCCTTTTATTAATTTTTTACGACCCCATTGAGAGCCGATCTCTGCTGGTACTCTGACGGCTCCAAAACCAATATGGGAGTAGGAGCCGGCGCATATGGGGGTAGCACCGATGCTAGACTATCAGCTAGCCTCAGCAAGTACGCAACTATACACCAGACAGAAATGTATGCCATCGAGATGTGTGCAAGGGAAAGTATAAAAAATCAATGCACACACAAATCGATAAAGATATATGCAGATAGCCAAGCTGCAATAAAGGCTCTTGGTTCCTATCGGTGTAATTCAAAAACGGTATGGAGTTGTAAATCTGCCCTTAACGAACTGGGCAGCTGTAATGAGGTGTCGCTGGTCTGGATACCGAGTCACTCTGACTATGATTCCAATGTTGCGGCCGACACGTTTGCCAGGAGTGGTGCCCAGAGAGACTTTGTCGGAGCAGAACCGGTGCTGGGGATAACATCATGCACAGCAAAACACACCTTAAAGACCTGGACAGAAAGAATGACAATCCAGTATTGGCAAAATCTTCCAGGATTAGCTCACTCTAAGGCCTTCATAAATGGCCTGTCTTGAGTCAAGGGCTAAAAAACTTCTAGAGTTAAACAGACAACAACTGAGTACTCTAGTCGGCCTGTATACAGGACACTGCCTCTTGCGTCACCACATGCACCGTATTGAACTGGGTCAGGAGACCGAGTGCCAGCTGTGTATGGAGAGTGACGAGACAGCAGAGCACGTACTGTGTTCCTGTCCGGCAGCGGACAGGACTAGATACCTACTCTTTGGCAAGATAAAGCTTGCTCCGGAGGATCTGGATCAACTTTCGCCCACGAAGATTATCGACCTTTGCAGGAGGCTGGATTTATTGGACGAAATAAAGACTATTGGGCGTGAGCCACAATAGACCTTATGGTCACGGTGGAGGACCGGTATGGCCCACTAACAAACAAACGTAACCTAACCTTTATTAATTTTTCTCAAGTATCAGAATAAATGTGTGCTTTTCTGGAGGCTTCACTATATATGTATCAAGATTTTTTAAGATTCTAGCTAAATGGGAAGGATTTAAGATTTGAAATGAATGAAAAACTTTTTTTAATACTTTTATTTACTACCTATTTGATTACCAATTTTTTTAAAATTCAAACTCGCTACCATAACAAATTCGCTACCAAAACGCAGTTGCTGCGTCAACACTCTCTTGTTATTGCAAATGGATAACTCTTATTAGGTGCTTCTATTTTTTTTTTCAAATATCATAAAAGATCTGTTAGTTTGGCTATTTAGGTTTGCTTAAAATGGTCTTATAAATTCAAAACAAGGATTCTTTTAACTTAATCATAGGTATACTATATCAACACGCAAAGGTGTTAAGCAAATTGCCTATTGCATAAACTTTCGGCACTTCCGTGATGAATTACAGTCAACCAATAAATTAGTGTACGTCTGCCTAAATGGATTGGTGTATGCAGGGGTTGCATACATGTAGGCCCTGTTGGTCGAACGATGCACATATATTCCTTGTTTTATTAATGAGGGTATGATATTAAGAATAGGACTTGGTTTTTTGAGTCTTTTCGATGTCATATTTTTAAAAGCAATTTTGTATTTATAATTAATAGATTACTGTGTTCATTCTATGTCTTGTTTTTTAATTCATTTCTTTTGTTTCAGATGGTAGTAGGGGAAGACCAAATACAAACTTTTCCCCGAGAGCAAACAGACGAGGCCAAAGAACTAGGTCTCAGCGGCCATATTCTAGATACTAAACCATTCCACAGTAAACTTTGTATGATTTAGTTGAACTATTTATATTTACTGTATCTGATTTTTAGTTTTACTTAAAGAAAAGTGTTTGGAACCATCCATCTGGTGGTACAGACTATATAAGAATAAATGGTTGTCTGTGATCACTCTAAAGCTGTTATTGCTTTTGCTGTTCAAGTCTCTCAATTGACCATTTTGACAGTTTGTCGCTAAAGTTTGTTGGGCTTTTAGTTTGTTTTGTGGAAAAATTTTACACATAGAATCTTTAAGAATTTGCTCCTTTTTTGTGGATAATTGAAGCGAAGTAACTTGATTGAACTTCTCTTTTTTGTGAGTTTAGTATCGTTACATTTTTGTGTGTTATAGATATCTATAGTTTCTTTGGTAAAAAAACAAATAACTATAGATACCTACAACACACAAAAATGTATCATTAGTATACTCACAAAAAATATAAGTTCAATCAGGTTACTTACTCTTTTTTGTGAGTATAGTATCGTTACATTTTTGTGTGTTGTAGGCATCTATAATTTCTTTTGTAAAAAACAAATAAATACTAAAATGAGTTTAGATATTTGCAAA
The DNA here is from genome assembly GCA_964006375.1 of Tillus elongatus. Lineage (NCBI taxonomy): Eukaryota > Metazoa > Arthropoda > Insecta > Coleoptera > Cleridae > Tillus > Tillus elongatus. Next base: position 78,773,864 of record OZ023263.1, on the reverse strand, counting down.
TGTAAATATAATATAATATAATTCAGTTGTTAGGTCATTAAGTACTGTTTTTATCAGTAATTTTCAATAATGTGATTTTCCCCATGATTTATAATCTGTTCACTTGCAACTTAATAACTACTTAAACAATACAGGTAAACCTGTCAGTGTTGAAGATGGATGTCTAAAATAAATTTTTGCAAAACGGTTTCTCTAAAATAAGTAAAACAGTGAGAGTATATAAATGTTTTGATTATTATAAAATGTAGATAAGAGTTGTGTTTTCTTAAGTTAGTTGTTTTAAAGTAATTATGTAAAAATAGTTTAAAAGTGTGTAATCTTGACAAATTTTATTAAGTTTAGTATTTTAGTTACCTTTGAACTACTTATATGTTATAGTTTTAATATACTATAAACATGTACTTTTTCTATAGAAAAGTTGAGATTTTTTTTATTAAGTAGATTACCTATTATGAAATAAAAATAGAGTTTGTATTGTGAAGAGTCTTACTAATGTGAATTTATTATTACCTTGGAAAGTATTATTTATAACAGGAAGTTCATTTCATAAAGTTGTTTGTTTATTTTTATCAGCACCACCATTAAACCTTACTGTTAACCTGTCAGCGCCCAGAGTGTAGCCAACACAGGAACCGTTCATTCAACGATTGATCGTTCTTCAGTTAAATTTATGCTATTTATCGTTAGATAGTACCTTTAGCTTACCACCTGATAGTAAAATTCTGGGATGTATCATTCTTGTACTTGAAAAAACCTTTCGAATTATTTATCCCCGAAGGTCTAGTTGCCATAGTTACAGATATATAAATGTTGCTCACCTAGGGTTAGGTTAGGTTTGAATGTTAGTGGGCCATACCGGTCCTCCACCGCGACCATAAGATCTATTGTGGCTCATGCCTAATAGTCTATATTTCGCCCAAGAAAGCCAGCCTCATGCAGAGGTCGATAATATTTGTGGGCGAAAGTTTATCCAGATCTTCTGGAGAAAGCTTTGTCTTGCCAAAGAGCAGGTATCTAGTCCTGTCCGCCGCCGGACAGGAACACAGTACGTGCTCTGCTGTCTCGTCACTCTCCATACACAGCCGGCACTCGGTCTCCTGACCAACTCCAATACGGTGCATGTGGGTGACGCAAGCGGCAGTGTCCTGTATACAGGCAGACTAGAGTACTCAGTTGTTGTCTGTTTAACTCTAGAAGTTTTTTAGCTCTTGACTCTAGACAGGCCATTTATGAAGGCCTTAGAGTGAGCTAATCCTGGCAGATTTTGCCATTGCTGGCCTTGTCATTCTTTCTGTCCAGGTCTTTAAGGTGCGTTTTGCTGTGCATGATGTTATCCCCAGCACCGGTTCTGGTACGATAAAGTCCCTCTGGGCACTACTTCTGGCAGGCGTGTCTGCCGTAACATTGCCATCATGGTCCGAGTGACCTGGTATCCAGACCAGTGACACCTCATTACAGCTGCCCAGTTCGTTGGGGACAGATTTAAAACTCCATAAAAAATACTCCTGGCAAGCGTGTCTGCCGTAACATTGCCATCATGGTCCGAGTGACCCGGTATCCAGACCAGTGACACCTCATTACAGCTGCCCAGTTCGTTGGGGACAGATTTAAAACTCCATAAAAAATACTCCTGGCAAGCGTGTCTGCCGTAACATTACAATCATGGTCCGAGTGACCCGGTATCCAGACCAGTGACACCTCATTACAGCTGCCCAGTTGGTTGAGGACAGATTTACAACTCCATATTGTTTTTGAATTGCAACGGTAAGAAGCAAGAGCATTTATTGCAGCTTGGCTATCTGCATATATCTTTATCGATTCGTGTGTGCACTGGTTTCCTATGCTTTCCCTTGCACACATCTCTATGGAATACATTTCTGCCTGGTGTATGGTTGCATACTTGCCGAGGCTAGTTGATAGTCTAGCATTGGTGTTGCCCCCATATGTGCCGGCTCCTACTCCCATATTGGTTTTGGAGCCGTCAGCATACCAGCAGAGATCAGCTCTCAATAGGGTGCTCATCTAATGAATCACCATGTATATCTCGGCTCCGATGCACTTTTGAAATCTCTTTTTACCAATGTCACATATGTTGTATGAGGTACTATCAAAATACGCTAGTTTTATTAGTGGTCGTTAAAAAAAGTGATCATCCCAAAGCCCAATGTAAAATGACCATACCCCTTTAAACATAAAAGAAAATGAAATAACAAGCTGCTATAGAATAGAAACAGGTAATTTAAGTGAACCAATTGTGTGTATCACAAGAAATAAAACAAAAAATCTTGGCTCAGAGGAAGAAAATCAAAAGCATCCGTACCAACGATTGTGGAGTTGATGGGGAACGTAAATTTATTTATAGAAATGATGAACTCACCAAATTTAACCAAGATCTTTTCACAAAAATGAGTGAATTCAAGAATTACCGTATGCATATTGTATGAATGGAAAATGTTATTTAAAAAAAAGGAGATAGGGGAATTTGAATAAGTTTCTCAAAGTCTTTTTGAATAATTAAGAAAGAGCCTCGGTGGTTCAGGGATAAGAATGTGTGCCTCTGAACCGAAGGGTACTGGGTTCGATCCCAGGGTTCTCCTTTTACTTTTTCAGTACAAACTGTAACATTAACATCAACCGAGGTTCTGGCATAGTATTTGAGCAAGTTGAATGTCTGCACGTTCCGCCCTTCGGAGGGGACGTAAAACCGTCGGTCCCGTGTCCATGCGATGTTGGGAATGTTAAAGATCCTCACCCTTCTTACAGAAAGGCAGGGGTTGGGCAAAATTTCCAGGATAGTGAGGTGAAACTGCTCATTGGCGTCGGTGATTGGTCATAGTCGCGGAAATAGGTCGACGTTAAAGAAACAAAATACAAACAATAATTTAAAAAAATTTCAGACAAAAAGGCGTTTTATTTCCTCCTTATCTTTTAACTTTAAAGATGAAAATCGGTGCTTCAAAATAAATTGAACTTAATTCATTGTAATCGAATAACAAACTAATCACTTAAATCGAAATTGAAATAGTTAATTAATTATTTAATTCACAAGTTTTAAAATAATCACTTCCAAGGATGGGAATCACGGCATGGGTTAAACCGATTTACTCTATAGCAAGTGGTATGTAGTTTGCTGGCTATGTGTTTGCCGTGCGCCAGTTCCCAGAGCACCAATTCTTCCATAAGCGACGTGTTAATTCCTTTCAATGACTCATCGACGTTTTCCGCCTTGATACAATACAACAGGCCGTGCACCAACTTGTGAAGAACGGAGATCTATGGGTAGAGGTTTCATGAATTTTATTTGAGGGCTTGACAAACAAGGAATTTAATCAGGCGAAAACTGTTTAGCAATTAGCAAATAGTTAATAATGGCACTATGATATGCAATTTTATGTTCAAAAGGAATCTACATTATTTCAACAAATTTAATATAATTTTTCGGGTAGTGTGCGAGCTCCAGCGCACCTAAGAGCAAAACGCCCCTGACTACAAATAACTCCACCAAGCACCTACCCACACAGCACAGGATATCCAATGGATATCCATTGGATATACATAATATCCATTTTACGTCCATGACCATGATAGATATCATATGGATATACAATGGATATTGTTAGAGCAGAAAAATATTAATAAAACTTAAATAATGTGAACATATGAGCATTTCTTATTCATTAAAATCTAATCACGAATGCAGTAGAATTTCTGGGTGTATATATTTTATTCAAGTATGTATATATCCATCAGGCATCCATTGGATATCCCATGGATATACAGAAGACATCTATTAGATGTCCACTGGACATCCAGTTGATGTTCCGTTAATATGTTCAAACCAGCAGGAAACAACATTGATAAATTATTGAAACCGTTATTTACGTTTGTAAAAGATGGAAGAAAAATAACCCGTTCTAGCACAAGAATTACCGGAAAGCGTGTAGATTGGTCGACTGTAATGTGTAATGTATTCCCTTGATAGGCGTGGTTTAGCTCGAGTAGCTCTAGTCAGAACTGAAATAGGCAAACAGTTTTGCGGCATTGTGTTTTGATATAGTATATACCAATGCATGAATATATTATATTGTTTAGTCTCGTGGGGTCATTTAGATTCACTAATTACGTATATAAATGAGAAAGCTCAAATTACCGCTACCTATTCCAAGTAAAAAGAGAAGTAAATTAAACTTAAAAAAAATACAATATATTTTTTAGGATTTCTAAGTCCATTTTTAGGGAGACCTAAAAGCCAAACAAAGTTTTTTGCGATATGTGAAGAAAAAACAAGGCTCCTATGAGAGTTGTCCGAACGCGCGGAATTTCAATTATTATCTTTAGTAAATGCGCAATAGTAGCGAATTTTCATAAAAAACTTGTTTTCATAAATCTGCAAGTTAAAATAGTAAGTAAGTATTGAAAAAAAGTAAGCAGGCAACGCGTTTTTGCAGCGAATGTTCATAAATATATTTGAAATGTTATAAGTCAATTTCCCATTATTAAGCTAAAATCTTAACTCTTAATATTTAACAGTACAATTAAGTGTCTATAATTGAGCAACATTGGGTACCTACAATATTTTATAAAAATAAAACGTAAATATTTAAGTTTCACTGCCTTTTGAATAAGTAGCAGGTTTAGCAAAAGTAAGTACAAAAAATTATAATGTTTGTAGAGTTTTTAAGAGCATTCCAATTCATACCTTTATCTGTCCCATTATTAAGCAGATTTTTTTTGTTAATAATTATTAAAAGTCAAAAAAGGCATATCTTAGTGTATACTGCACCACGAACATCTTACAATAAATGTTGTAATAAAAAAAGGCACTGAGCATGGCTTAACCGAAATATAACGCGAGGATTGAAACAGCCGGGATGTCTGTTGTGGAGAATATATCAGCCAATAAAACCGTCCGGATCGCTTCGCGCCAATTTCAAAATGAAGTATAAGTCCCACTATCTCATACGTTTTGTAATTGACGAGGCAAATTCATTAAACAACTGTTTTATGTCTGTGCCTTTAATTTGTAGATTTTTTTAAAGTTTATTTGTTTGTTAGTTAGTGTAACAGAAACTGTAAATACCACGTGTATTTATTTTATAATGAATAACAAAAAAAAACAGAACAAATAGGGCACTGACAATAAGCAAAGTTACCTACCTTTATTCTCCAATAATGCAGGAACATAAGCTTCGTTTTTCTGTATTCACACACAACACCTCTAGGGACCTCGTGTCTCCCAAAGGACTTACAAACAAGTGGATATTTAGAGACCTCGTGTCTCTTCAAGGGGTTGAAAGCAATTCGCTTTCTCGAGACCTCTTGCCTCTTCAAGGACTCAAAAACAAGTGGCAGAGGGATGCAAGCTTCTCTCCCTTCTCTCATTCTTCTTCCCCCTCTCTGGTCTTCTGGCGGAAACCATTAGTAACACTTACTCTATGTCAGTGTAGCGCGCGACATTTGAATTTAAAAGTGACAGAACAACGAGCATGAACATTCCGCCCACCAAAATAAGGATTTATTTTCACAATTATATTGTTTCTCAAATAAACAAACAAAACAAAAATTTACAATAAGCACAAAAAACAAAAACTGAAGCTATTGGATTTATAATTAACTGTACAAAAAATTTCAAGGCAGACGTATTACTGCGATGGCAACAGACATAACTTCGTCAGAGGCCTATCAAAAGTGCCACTACTAGTGCGAACTTGAGCTACCCGAGCTATACCATCACGGCCTGGGTATAGTTGCATAATGCGTCCGAGCTTCCAAACAAGAGGTGACGAAGTCTCATCTTTAATCACAACTAAAGCTCCGATCGGGGGGGGCGTTTGCACAGTATCCCACTTACTACGCTGCTGCAGTGTATGCAGGTATTCGTTCTTCCAGCGGCGCCAAAAGTCCTGGTGGATCCTTTGCACCAGCTGCCAGCGTGACAAGCGATTCATACTTAACAAAGTCAAATCAGCATCAGGAGGAGCACCTAACGGTTCCATTGTAAGAAAATGTCCTGGGGATAGGGCTAACAGATCATTTGGATCAGTACTCGCACTACACAATGGTCGAGAATTCAAAACTGATTCCACTTGAGCAAGCAACGTGGACATTTCCTCAAAGGTCAGAATCTGCAAACCGATCACCCTTCGCAAATGAGTCTTGACTGAGCGCACTCCTGCCTCCCACAGACCTCCAAAATGCGGAGCTGATGGGGGGTTGAAATGCCACTTAATGGTACAAGCATCTGCTGCCCCCTTTGCATAGTTTAAGAGCTGCTTATTTGAGCCGACGAAGTTGGTACCTCTATCGCTATACAAATTGTCACATCTTCCTCTGCGAGCCACAAACCTCCGAAGAGCTGCCAAGAAGGCTTCAGCTGAAAGATCAGACACTACTTCCAAATGGAGGGCCTTCGTTGCCATGCACACAAACAAACAAATATATGCTTTCACCTTTCGGACACCTCGATATCTGCCCTGTGTCACAAAAACTGGACCTGCAAAATCAACTCCGCTGTGTGAAAACGGCTTCAACTGAGAAACCCTGGCAACTGGCAAATCAGACATCATCGGTGCCATGGGAGTAGGATTCACTCGAAAGCAACGATAGCACCTTGACAAAACATGATGAATAGCTCTCCGAGGGGACAAAATCCAAAACTGTTGCGAAAGCAAATGAAGCAATGTGCGAGGACCAGGATGAAGATTGACATGGTGTGTGTGTGCAATGATTAACTCGGTGAGACGATGTGAGCGGGGCAACAATATAGGGTGTTTCACTTCAACTGGAACATCAGCTTGACGAAGGCGACCGCCCACCCTGAGGATACCCTCTGTATCCAGAAAGGGGGCTAACTTATTTATTGCCCTCGCACACCTCTCACCTTTAACCAAGGATGCTATTTCCCTTTGAAATACTTCACCTTGAGCACATTTGATAAGCATATGAAGCGCCTCCTGTAATTCGGTGGCTGTCAGAGATGCAGTAGTTCGGTCAGATGGAGACACCCTACAATTTCGCACAAACCGCTGACAATATACAACAACACCCTGAATTTTCCGTAGATGCGAAAAGCGATTCAAAAGTTTACTGAGCCACTCCTCATTTGCCAAAGTAACTAGTACGGGGAGAGTTCGTTGCTCCGCCAGGCACTCTTTTGGCGGCTCAAAACGCAACGACTTGGGCCAATTTTCTCTTGCCAATTTTAGCCAGGCGGGTCCCGCCCACCATAGTGGATGCTCACAAAACCCAGAAGGTAACATGCCTCTCGATGCACAATCAGCTGGGTTTTCTTGTCCACTTACGTGATGCCATGACTCTGGAGGAATCTTCTCTTGTATGCTTGCTACTCGATTCCCAATAAAGGTCTTCCACCTATTGGAAGATGATTTTATCCAGGCAAGTGCCACCATAGAGTCTGACCAAGCATACATAGAGTTAAACTCAAAACGACCTTCATACACCCGACACACAAATTCCAGAAGCTTTGCCAACAATAAACACCCACACAATTCGAGACGTGGAATCGATATTCTTTTTAAAGGTGATACCTTGGACTTGGCACACAGAAAATTGATCCAAACTTGACCCTCCTCTGATACTTGTCTTAAGTAAACAACTGCAGCATACCCTCGCTCCGATGCATCACAGAACCCATGGAGTTCTGTACTGATGATATTATCGTGTTTTACGCCTCTGGGAATTGATAAACCTGCTAGCGCACTGAGTTGTGATTTATACTGAGACCACTGACCAACAATATCCTTTGAGGGCTTATCATCCCATCCCACCTTTTGCTCCCACAAGCACTGCATAAGATATTTTGCCAACAGGGTAACAGGAGACAAAAAACCCAGGGGGTCATAAATTCTTGCCAATTCCGAAAGAAGATTTCGTTTTGTGCACGGACGATCAATAGGTTCAACATTAAAAGAGAATGTATCACCTATGGGACACCACTGCAATCCTAAAATTTTCAACACTGATGGATCATTTAAATCTAACGATCGAGGTTGCTGACTATCAGCTGATACTGTGGACAACAGTTTCGAATTATTGCTGGCCCACTTCTTCAATTCAAAACCCCCCTTAGCAAACAACCCAATCAATTGCCGTTGCAACTCAAAAGCCTCTGACAATGAGTCGACTCCACTGACTACATCATCCACATAGAGATCGGACCGAACTAGCTTTGCTGCCAATGGAAAAGATGATTCCTCATCATCACAAAGCTGCATCATTGTTCGGATTGCCATGTGTGGGCTTGAGGAGACCCCATATGTGACAGTATTAAGGCGATATTTCTGTACAGGTTCCCCCTTTGAGAACCTCCAGAGAATTCTTTGATAATCCCTATGATTATCTACAACCAAAATTTGTCGATACATTTGCCGAATGTCAGCAGTAAATGCAATTTTGTTTGAGCGAAATTTCAACAACACAGTGGCAATATCTGTCTGCAACTTCGCTCCCACTAACAACGTATCGTTCAGAGATACACCATTCGTACTTTTGGAACTAGCATCAAATACCACCCGCAGTTTGGTCGAAAGGCTGTGAGGACGCAACACACAATGATGGGGAATATAGTATGCATCAGATGGTTCCACAGCTACATCTGATACCAGAGACATATGGCCAGACTCATAATAATCCCTGATAAACTCCGAATAGGACTTGTGCAACGCTGGATCCCTACTAAGACGTGCTTCCAGGGAGTAAAACCGCCTCAATGCAACACTGAAAGATTCTCCCAAACACGGAGTACCCTCACGAAAGGGCATATTTAAAATATATCTCCCAGCACTATTTCGGTGCTGAGTCTTCTTGAAGATTTCCTCACATTTTTTATCTTCCGGAGACATAACTAAACCTTGTGGTACCTGTTCCAAGCTCCAAAACTGTTTCAAGGTATGATCCAAGTCGACCAACGTGCATAAACTATTCACAACAGAATGAGACTTTGACTGTTCTACACTGCCCATAAGCACCCAACCAAAAACAGTATTGATGGCCACTGGTGCACCTCGAGGCCCTCTCTTTATTCCAGGTCTAACCACATGAGCATAAACGTCAGTACCCAACAAAATTTCAATGTCCCCTGGTATACCAAACTCTGAATCTGCCAACTCTAAGTTCTGAATATGTTGCCAGTGGCACTGCTCAATTTTAGCAGAAGGGATCTTGGAACAAATGTTCGGAATCACAATCATGTCCAACTCTAACTTTGTTGGCTCATAAATGGACTCTACTCGACATTTGAGAGTGCCTTGGCTAGCAAGCGAGCTCATTTGGTTCAAGCCTTGAACCATCACTGAACGAGATGAGGTGTTGAGCCCCAATTTTTCAACACACTGCTGCGAAATGAAATTAGCCTCACTCGCACAATCCAGGAGAGCTCGACATCTCCTAACCTTTCCATTTTTATCTCGTACTAATAGCATTATAGTTGCCAGTAACACGGACTGTTCCCTTTTTACCACACTTGCCAACACACGCAATTGCTCTGCACCTTGTGGCTCTTCCACAGGTGGCTTGTTTGAGTCACTCTCATCTCCCGATGCCGGTGCTTTTGGGAAGTGCAATAATGTATGATGGTGTTTATTACATACACGACAACTTGATGACTTGCACTCCCTGCTGGCATGCGAGTTTGATAAACAGTTAAAACAAAGATTATTCTTTTTTGCGAACGTATACCGTTTATGAGAGGATAAAGATAGAAATCCATCACACTTGAGCATGGGGTGCTCCTCCTTACAATAAGCACATACAAGCTTTGTGCTGGTAACAAAGGACGAAGCGGGCCTAGCAGTGGTTGCTGAAACATGCTGCCTTCTATTAGTCACATAATTGGAAGTTAAGGCAGTTGTCTCCATTGCTTTACACTGCTTTTCCAAGAATCTACATAAACTACTAAAACTGGGAATGTCCGATTCGCAAAACTCAAGCTCAAATTTTTGCTTAAGACTCATATCCACCTTTTGCAGCAACATGTTGAATTTAGTGAAATCCCACATGTCATGTTCAAACTGCTTCAACGCTTCCAAATTTTCACTGAATACAGACAACAACGTTCGTAGGGAAGAAGCAGATTCACTATTTGCTTTGGGGGCCTGTACGATACCCTGCCAATAATTGGTCAACAAAACCCGGGTATTGTGATACCTTGAGACCAGAGACTTGAATGCAATCCCATAATTGCTTCCCGTTAGCGGTAAATTCTTGATTAGGCCAGCTGCATCCTTCACTAACGAAGCACTCAAATATTGGAACTTTTCAATATCTGACAATGATTCGTTCTCATGAATCATTGTTTTAAACAGATCATAAAAGGTTGGCCAGTTTTTCCAATTTCCATCGAATTTTGGCATTTCGATTTTCGGTAACCTCAAATGTCTGTTTAAATTTGAAGTTGACATAATCGCGTTTGCGTTCGTTACTTCCCTTTCACTGAGAGATCGAGCGTTCGATGATTTGACAGAACACCGCGACTTACTCGATGCTCGACTCGATTTCGAACTACCGTGAAAAACGGATCGAGCTTGATTCTCAGCGGCTTTATTTGCATAACCTCTCAGTTCTCGATAGATAGTTTTTATAGAGTATTGCAGTTCATCGAATTTGTTCTGCATTTCATGCTCGCTCTCCAACTCTGATCGATCAACTACCGACACGATGTCCAAATGCAATGAATCAAATAGATTGACCAACTCATTCAACGCCTCAAAACGAACCTCAAATCTATTCAACCTATCTAAATCCACTACTGCGTCTATTTTGACCTGTTGAGCCACGTGCAATATGGCTTCTACTCGTGTATAAACGCTTTCGCGCTTATTTTTTAGCTGAGTCAACTCCATTGTTCAACGCAAAAAAAATTCCTAAACGCGATTTAAACAATATGCAAACGTGATTTCAACAATATGCAATTCGAGTATGTACCTAGTTATATACAAGCAATAACGTCACCTTGAAATTAAATGACTCAACACGGCAATAAACAATTACAAATTTACTAGACTAAAGGAAACAAGTAAAATTACTTCAAAAAATGGACTGTATCAACTAATAACAAAACAAAACAACTATAAAAATCCGGTCGATGGGCCAAATGTAAATACCACGTGTATTTATTTTATAATGAATAACAAAAAAAAACAGAACAAATAGGGCACTGACAATAAGCAAAGTTACCTACCTTTATTCTCCAATAATGCAGGAACATAAGCTTCGTTTTTCTGTATTCACACACAACACCTCTAGGGACCTCGTGTCTCCCAAAGGACTTACAAACAAGTGGATATTTAGAGACCTCGTGTCTCTTCAAGGGGTTGAAAGCAATTCGCTTTCTCGAGACCTCTTGCCTCTTCAAGGACTCAAAAACAAGTGGCAGAGGGATGCAAGCTTCTCTCCCTTCTCTCATTCTTCTTCCCCCTCTCTGGTCTTCTGGCGGAAACCATTAGTAACACTTACTCTATGTCAGTGTAGCGCGCGACATTTGAATTTAAAAGTGACAGAACAACGAGCATGAACAGAAACACATATCAGCGTATAATGCGTTATTATTTACTATATTTGCCAAGTAAAGCAGCATAAGAATATGATGACTGTGGAGAAAAGAGTAGGTAGGTAGGTACTTATATCATGGAAACAACTATTAACCAATGTCAAAGTTTGTTGTGAAAGTGTAGGTAAATTATGTTTAATGTCAGACATCTGTAATGAAAAACTAGGTATCAAATTATTATCTTTACCAAATTCCAAACTACATTTAGATCGTTAGAGTAGGCCTATAAAAAGTTCGCAATTTGTTTCCAGACTATGATGGCTTACTAGAATTATTTGTGAACACTATCTATTTTCACGGGTTAGCGCTCAAAATCGAAAATAACCTTTTAATGAGAATGAAATGTAACATTAAGTAACTACTTAATGATTCAGTTTGGTATAAGAAAAAACTTCAGCGTGATGTCAGGACAACTCCAGGACCTTGTTCTTGTTTTAGACTTGCTCGTGCATTTATTTGATTTATTTTCTATTTTCAAAACAAAAAGAAATCATTGCCCTTGAATAATATAATTTTAAATTTCGTGCGTCTTTGTACTTATTCTACTTGACTTTCTAATATTGGCCAAATCGCCTTCCAAAACACTAGTCTGACCAATGACATAATAGATAGGTCTATGAGCCTGACTTTGTGCCATGTTGCCAAATGTAAAAGTTATCAACGATTTTTGTGACTAGTCTATGACCTAGCGTCTTTCAGTTTTTGCTGTTTTTAAAATACTAAATTTGGTATTCTTCTGGCAGCTAATTTATAGTAAAAAAATTAAGTTTGAATAAGCTAATTGTTCTTTTACTCAAAAACATCAAATTTGCGGTGATAGTATTATAATCTTTATACTAGAAACTTATGTACCAAATTTCATTCAAATAGCTTTATATTTTTTCGAAAAAACGAGGTCCCATTTACCTGGCGAATGAACTTATTCAAGCAATTTGTACAAATAATAATAATATATATATATATATATATATATATATATATATATATATATATATATATATATATATATATATATATATATATATATATATATATATATATATATATATTCGGTAAGTCAACGAAATGATAAAGTACGGCGTTGCGCCCTATACTAATAGTATATATATATAGCGGTCCGTCGCGAGCTTAACATAAGTTTTTAAATAGGACACGGCATTTTTTAATCCATTGCTACTATTCTCTGTAAAGTTTCCTCTATTTATTGACCAATAATATCGTATATGTTATATATGACCGTTTCCGAAATATGTAACTTTCTCAATTATTTTCTCTCAAAATCGTTATACGTTTTAAAACTAATATCAGGTCAGGTCATTGTTTTGAAGATTTTAGAAATAAATAGTAAACGTTATTATTACCACACCACTCGGATAACTACTGGGATAATAAAGCTTCTATATAGTGTTCAATATCGTCCGACAGATTTGGATAACTTTATATATATATATATATATATATATATATATATATATATATATATATATATATATATATATATATATATAGATATATATATATATATATATATATATATATGTATTCATCTGATAACTCAAAAAATAATTAACCAATTTCGATGAAACACAGCAAGTGCCTTTTTTTATTAATGGCTTGGATGAGATCGTTAGCCAGGAAAATCGGGCAGGGTTTTCCAGGAAAATGTTGAGTTTTGTTTAGAAAAAAAATTCTCCGAAAATTACAAAACTGTTTTAATGAAATTTAATGGATATTTTGCCTTGGGAGGGACCGTAGTACGTACTAAAATTCAACTTTCTACGTTTATAGAAAATTGAGTTATTCAAATTTTGAATTTTCATTCGAAAAAATTTTTTCCTCCGAAAATTACAAAGTTATTTTAATTAAATTTAGTGGTTATATTGCCTTAGGAAAGACCTTATAACATACCAAAATTAAACTTTTTAAGTTAATAGAAAATTGAGTTATTCACATTTGAAGCATTTAATAAAAATTCACTACCATAACGCAAGTGCTGCGTCCAGACTTCTATAATATATAACTGAACCACACCAGAATAAACTACCTATTATGTTCTGACTACACTGTTATACAGAACAGTTATTTAGGGTCGAAGACAGCAGGTAGCAGGTAGGCATTTACGATCGTTTGATGGCCTTCTATACATGTGTTGGGTTTTATTTCGAACATTCTTCTAAATCAGCCCTTGCTCTTAGAAATAAATAAGCAGGTAGGTTAACTTAAAAACGCAGGCTTTATTATAATATAAACTCGTATTTGCTCAGGGCTTCAACTTTGTTTTTTCAAAAGATAAAATAACTATATATAAATAACAAAATAAATAGACAAGGGTTCCATTGAATGTTACGCAGATGACATGATAGCGATTATTAGAAACGGAAAAAGAATTACAAAGGATGTTGAGTGTGCTAGATGTTGTTTTAAAAATATCAAACTAAACATCAATACGACGAAAATAAGGGTACACAAGATAAGTAGAGGACAGCGAAAATGAATACAAAGCTTAAACATGCAACAGCCTGAACAAGTAAAATGTTCATGTACTTTGAAAGTATTATTACGGATGATGATAAATTTAGCAAATCTGAGGAGAATCCCAACATTCAATAGGTAGACAATATACCTACTTTTCTGGCAGATAAACATTCAAATTTGGGTATAAGGAAATGGTTCAAGTCAAACGTAGAGCATAGCATACCGTACTAGTTTTAGTGACTCATACACTGTTCCATGCACAAAAAAATGGGAACGCAGTAAGTGCGTTTTGGTAGCGAATTTTCATTAAATGCTTCAAATTTCAACAACTCAATTTGCTATTAACCTAAGGTTCGTTGGCTAGGAAACAAGTTTTCTTGAACACATTTAAGTTTATTTTCAAAATTTTTTTGTGCATTTCCAGGCGCAGTAAGTTATTTTGATAAAATATGGTACATTGTTTCTACTATATAGGTTATACCGGTAACCAAATTTGATAGGTAGGTTTGTGAGATAAAGAGTAGACTATAAACTAACATTTTTATTTCTATGTTACAAGCAAAAAGTTTATTTCTATCAAAATTCACTACCATAACGTACTTGCTGCGTCAAGACTTTTAGGAAAAACTTTTCAGTAACATGCTTAGAAATAACCGCCCCCCCCCCCCAAATGCACAAATCACAAAAAAAACTCGTTAATTTGCATGCTGATGACCTCCTGGACAGTTTGAGATGAAACGACTGCTGATACATAAAGTTTGGTATCTTGCATGTACGCTGACAGTAATGTTAGCTTTTGTTCGCTTGCCTTTACCGAGTTATTGACATGTCAGGTTTTTAACACATTACATATTTTAAACAATTTCTCAGCAGCTGATAGATAAAGTTTTGTATCTCGCACGTACGCTGACACTATTCTTATCTTTTGTTCTCTTGCGTTTGCCGAGTTATTTACATGTAAAGTTTTTTACACATTACACACTTTAAACAATTTATCAGCTGCTGGTAGATAATGTTTGGTATCTCGCACGTACGCTGACACTATTCTCACCTATTGTTCTCTTGCCTTTGCCGAGTTATTTACATGTAAAGTTTTTAACAGCTTACATACTTTTTAAACAATTTCTCAGTACGGTTCTGTTCGGTGACACCCCTTCCCCTCCTAAACATTACATTTGACATACAATTCTCTTTGGCCTTGGGAATCCCTGGAATATTCTGGACACATGGACAATTGCCTTCTACTGCCAAGTTATCACTTCGCTTTTAGTAGACCGCTAGTACGGGTACCCGTTTAGATGGTTTCTTATATATATATATATATATATATATATATATATATATATATATATATATATATATATATATATATATATATATATATATATATCTGTGTTCACCCACGTTATTTTTTAAATTGTGCCTAGCTTACCTTGTTCTCTTAATGAACATCAGTTTTGTAGTGGTTTAAGCGTACATGTGTCGCTGGTTCCTGGTCCGTGCCAATGTTATTTGTTTTCTACATTGTTTTTGCAATGAAGGGTCTGCTTCGCTGGGGGATTCTTCTTTCCCTCTCGCATGCATACAACCTACCCTCGTTGCGTAAACCACAAGTCAAATTCCCTGAGAGCAGCCCTCAAAAAAGTAACAGGTGCTGGGGCGAATAGGGGTGCTGTGCGGGGAGGCAGGGTTAAAGGGGATATGGATTTTATATGTGAAAAAGGCCGCTTTAAGACGTTTTCTTGGCATTTTCTGCTCATATTACGTTTTTACTACCTACCCCGCCCGGCAACCCTATTTACTCCTGGTCCCGTCTCTTCCTTGTGGGGTATGAACAAGAAAATTTTCTTGTCGTTTGTGCATCCAGGGAAGGAGGTCTAAGCATGTTTCCGAAAAGATGTTACAAAAAAATGTCCAGAAGAAACTAGCGACACATGCATGCCTAAACCACTACAACACAAATGGTCATTAACAGAACAAGGTTAACAATGCTTAATTTCAGAAATAATGTCTGTGAACACTTGAATATACAGGAAACCGTCTAAACGAGTACACTTACTAGCGGTGTAGTAAACTGAAAGCGAAGTGATAAATTGGCAGTAGAAGCCAATATTTCATGTGTCTAGGATATTCTCGGGATTCCCAAAGTCAATGTGAACCTTATGTCGAATGTAATGTTTAGGGGGGGAAGGAGGTGCCACGGAACAGAACCGTACTGAGAAATTGTTTAAAAAGGTATGTAATGTGTGAAAACTTTAAATGTAAATAACTCGGCAAAGAGTGAAAGGAGTACCCTGGGATCGAACCCAGTACCTTTCGGTTCAGAGGCACACGTTCTTACCCCTAAACCACCAAGGTTCGTGAATTTTGATAGAAATAATCTGGCACAAAATATTTTTTTTTAACTTTTAGCTTGTAACATAGAAATAAAAATGTTAGTTTATAGTCTACTACTTATCTCACAAACCTACCTACCAAATTTGGTTGCCACAGCTGTTTTATTTTTTGTCTTATCGCTGTGATATATATATATATATATATATATATATATATATATATATATATATATATATATATATATATATATATATATAAACTTATAAAAATTGAAACTGACCCCGGATGTGGGTTCTAGGGGTCCTAGTTCGCGCTCATTTAATATTTTTTTATAAAACTCAAAAGTCGGGATCGCCCCAATAGTGGATTTTTTCGAAGAAAATTCACTAAAAAGCGTTCGGCTGGTTGTCTGCAAATTTAACCAGTAAACACTTAAATGTAACAATATTGTGTTTTTTTACATTTTTTGTAGATGCTGTTGGACCTATTTTTAGATTTATTTGATACAGGCAAAAATATATTAAAAAGTATAAAATATTTATTAGATCTTATTAAATGAAAGAACTACAACCCGACAACACTGTATTAACGTTTCTGTTTCATATCTTGGCTGGGCAGTTTAAGATGCGCCGTGTGACACCCTCAATTCAAAATCAACCACGTGTAGGACTTTATTGTGTCTGAAATATATTTTGTGTTTGTATTTTCAACAGAAATAGAAAATTCCTAATTGCTTCAGATGTCTAGAACGACTGAAAGTCAAATTGCGAAGATACCTACTATAATACGAGAAAACAATGCTGCTATACCAAGTAGGTACACTTCGTTTTTCAAAAAACAAGGGAACAGCGAAGCAACAGAAAGACAAGTTGTATTATTTGAACTGTGAACTGGCTCTTTACTTCAGATTTTGAAATGGGTAAGTCAGTTGTAAAATTTGTTAATTAGAATCAAAATATAAGTAGTTTTTAATATATGTGGGAAACTATAACCCCATTATTTTCATTTGTAATAAAAATGTCTTGTTTTTCAAGTCTTTATATATATATATATATATATATATATATATATATATATATATATATATATATATATATATATATATATATATATATATATATTAGGTAGCCTATCGAGTTTTACTCTTGCAGTTGTGATTTCTTTATCAAAAAATAATGTGTTACAAGAAATGACTTAATTTTCTTAACATGGATGTTCTTCAAAATGTTAGGTTTATCTATTCAATTTCACTTCTGCTTGTATAAAAAAAAAACTCTGAACGGAGCAAGTGCACTATAGTAGCGAATTTTCATCAGTTTTGTTATAGTGTACTATAAGTGAAGAGAAGTATGCAAAAATTGAAGTTGTAGGAACAAGAGCCAGTAGGTAGATATATTTGTAAAGTAGGAGCATCCTGAAGAAGCTGACATTTTAGCAAAATTGATAGTGACAATTCTAGAAAGTTTGATACAGCATTTTTGGGAAGGAAATTTATAATTTTCGATGGAAAAACTTGACTCGCAGAACTGACCAGTGTGGTGAAAAAATACCGGAAGTCTCTAGTTGGCCTAGAAGCTTCACAAACCATGATCTACATATAAAAGAAATATTATACGTTGTTACCTCTTGAATAGCGAAATTTTCTTTATGAAAATTCGCTGATATTGCACAATTTATTACAAAATTTAGAAATATGTGGTAAATTCAATATTCTCATGCAACATTTTTTTCAATTTCAGAGCAAGCACAAACAGAAACCGAGCAAAGTGACAAGGTTGTTCAGATCTTATCCAAGGTGAGCCAAGTAGTTGATGGCTTGAGGGAACACCTGGTCCCTCTGTATGGTTAGTGTTAACTTTCAAAGATTTATATTATTATGTTGAATATAATTTTGAATTTGTTGTAATTTTGTAATGTTTTGTTTGCAATATACACGCACTTGCCTAGCCTGATGCTGAAGAAGAAGAGTTTGAAGTTATATCATAAATGTTTTATATAGATGTATATAATTTACTGTTTATAATAAAAGGCAATAAAAAAGTTTACTTTTTGTATGCTCTTACAGAAGGGTCCTGTACGTATTTATGTTGTCTTGCAACCAGAAGTAAAGTGTTACCAGAAACAGGTGCAGCATCAGTGGTATCAAATGAAAGCAGTGGTATTTGCGACTGTTGAAAATAATTGTTAGTAATACATATACTCATAATCATGATCATCTATAAACTTTTTAGTTTTATAAATTTTTGTGTGTATTTTTTGCGTAAGTTACAAACACATTTGTTTTTATACTATGTTGTGTGTGGTGTCTGTGTTGGCATATTTTGACATAATTTTACATCACTAAAACAGTCAGATTTATATAATTTTATATTAGCCTAATAATGTATCTTTAGCAATATTCATTATTAATAAATCAGGATATTTATAAAACTCTCTGACATATCGGATAATTTAGAGTATATTGCAGCACATGATTACGCTCTTGATTTGTGCCAATAAATGAGCTTGTTCACATGTAATGCATGTTTATTGCTTTTAATGTAGGTAAACCTTAAAAATAGTATTACAAACATTCAATGATAGTTGTATTTTATATTTATATAATAATATCTACCTTAATTCTGAGTCTTGTGTGGACCTTGTGTTCATGTCTCACGGGTGCTATGCAGATGCAGGAAAACTTCACTTTATAGTGAGCCAGATTCATGAGAGGATAAATTTGATTAGCAATTACAACTTGTGGTTTACCGTTGACTTCCGAACAAAATTTGCCATGTTTTCAGAGGTTCTAGGGTTCATTTCAGTGCTGGAGTCGAACCTGCTACCTTTAGAGTATCTGAGATTTTCACCACTACACCACAGGCAATGACCTTATACCCACATTAAATTATAAATATCGTTTGTTCTAAAATATAACATATAGAAATAAGAAAAGAGTTTGTTTCATTTTTATATAATTTTCAGTTTTTACGTTGTGTCTTACAGTTTATTTAATTCAAATATGATTATGTTTTTAGTGTACATAATATATTATGTTAAAAATTTAATAAATCTCAGGCAACCATGTATTTTTTATAACTAACCAAGTTTACGCACTTTGTTAATTGTAATGGACTTTTAATTTGGATTTATTATATTTATCAAATATGATTTGACTTGGAAATAATTAATAATTAACAATATGTTGCCAGTCAGTAATCTTCACCACTATGCTATATGTTGTTACCTTTATATTTACATAAAGATATAAATATGTTCTATTATAAATCATAACCATTAGAGGTGTGCAAACCGAACTATAAACGAACCCAAGCAAAAATGTTGCATCGAACTTCGAACCTCTCAGATAGTATGTCTAAGGTTCACAGTCGAACATCGAACTTCTTAAACATTTAACATTGAACACCGAACTAACTACAGTTCTTCAATGTTCACATATATTTTCCTTAAATACAAAAATTAGGTACATTGTAGCATACAATATTTGGTACATAGAAAAAAAAGAAAGATTTGACAAAATTTGCAGGTCGATTGGATAAAAATGCCCTCTGATGCTGATGTTTGTTTTTATTTTAAGATGAGTCGGTGTTGAATCAAAAATACAAAAAGGCACATTGAACACTTTTTTTATACTTCTACATCTATAATAGCTAAGCTCAATTATAAATATTTTGTTGTTTGGTATTAGCTGGGCAGTTTTAGCAAATTTGAATGAGTGGGTTAAAAGTGAGCATATATATATATATATATATATATATATATATATATATATATATATATATATATATATATATATATATATATATATACTAACAATTGTAACTGTTTCTTGATTGTTTTAACTGTTTTGGATCATTGTAAAATAAAGTATGTTTAATCTAATGTTTTCGGAAGGCAATCTGCAATTATAGTCATAAATTGTGAAAATTTACTTTACCAACAAGTTGCGAACACTGCCATTATAATGTTGTAACCAAAAAAAGGCATTGGGATGCTAGGATATATAAAAATATAATAATTCAGTGATGTTAATTAGCTGTCTCAGTGTCTCACAAACTGTCAAAGATATGAATGATATTTCCTGAAATTACACTATCGACTCAATGGGACTGATACGGACTTTACAACTTCGCTACCTTTGCCAGCATTGGATGCCTGTAAAGTTCAACTTCAAAGTATTCTTTAGCAACGAACTCCAAGCTATTTTGAAGGATTACGTATTTCGAACTAGTTTAACATCGCCTAGCGCAAACAATTTTTCGAACCAAAGGTTTGGTTCAAGTTAGGGTTCGGTTCGAAATTTCGAAACTTTGCACACCTCTAAAAACAATATATATGATAATAAATAAGAAAAAATTGTATATTAAATATATGTGTTTGAAACTTTATTCGTTTAAATGTTGAGTTTTATTTTCTTTTATAAAAACTGAAATATATCTTACGTGATAATGTATTTTTTTTACCAAAAACCCATTTCTCTGTACTTTATATATATATATATATATATATATATATATATATATATATATATATATATATATATATATATATATATATATATATATTGTTGTTAATTTCCAATGATTTTTTTTTATTTCCTTCATTATGTAATTATGTATATTATTTCAAAATAAACAATTTTTAACATTATTTCTCCCCAATCATACATTAAAAAAACACAGTTTTGCATCAAATTAGCGTTAAAAATAATGTTAAAAGGTAGGTGTCATCAAGGAGAGGTTGTTTGAAAATATTTATACGTTTTCCCCTCAACCATAAACTTGGAAAAACAAGTTTGCAGCAAATGAGCATTAAAAAATATAGAAAAGTAGGTGCCAAAGAGTAAAGCTTTTAAGAAATATATATAAACAATTTCTTAACTATAAACATTGAAAGACAATGTTGCAGGAAATGAGCATTAAAAACCAATGTTAAAAAGACTATCATGGCAGCCAGCTTTTTTTGAATTTATTAAACATTTTCTCATTAAGCATAAATTTTGAAATACAATTTTGCAGCAAATAAGCATTAAAAATAAATGCCATCAAAGACAGCTTTTTTAAAAATATTTGGCAATAATAAAAAAAACATTAAAGTTAATTATAATGCGGTTTTGCTGTTAATTAAAAAATGAAACTAATCTTGTCAATGAATTTTTTCATTACAAATATTTTTATAGGAAAATGTCATTGCAATTTAAACTATTAATACCTTCTACAAAAACGATTATTTACCCTTATGTATATTTATTTGTATCTAAATAACTCAAACAATTCAAAATGCAATTAAATAAGTCTATAAAACATAAATTTGAATGTCTACATTAATTACATATTTATTTTCTCTATATGGGAGGAGCATAAGAAATAAGAACACTCCCATTGGTCTGTCTATGACACTTCACACAGTCAGCCAGACAAGTACTGAAAAAATGATCTTTCTGCCTGTAGGGAGGCAATCTATTGTTGTGTCGCGCTAAAGAGTGTCGCCCAGAACCACTGTCGCGCTAATCGACGACCTCGTATGAATCAAGACGAGCGTCTCACCACAGTAATGACCTGGCTACTGATCATGCGCACTTCGCAGAAAATTTTAAGTAACGAAATAACAGACCTACCTGGCGTGCTGTTTACACACAATCCTCTTAGCTGACCTGCCCTGACATGAGTTTGCCTGATTAAAAGCTAAAAGAACGAAAAAGGGGAAGGGAAGGTACATTACGCTCACATGATTGGCATGTTTGATTTTTCTTCCGCTTTCAGCTTTTGGCAAACTGATGTCAGGACCGCTCAGGAAGGTCTGGTGGGAGGATTGTGTGTAAACAGCACGTCAGGGGGCTCTTTTATTTCGTTATTTAAAACGAAGTGCGCACATTCGTTGCAGCCGGTCATTACTGTGGCGAGACGCTCGTGAACCAGGCTTAGTTCATACACTCGCGAATTGGGAAAAGCGAATTATAAAACTAATTATTATTGGTCTATTTAAAATAATATTACGATATTATTTAAAATAAGCCAATAGTGATACGTTTCGCATTTCGCGAGTGTATGAACCTAGTTTAACAAAGGTTTAACACAAAATAGAAAGAATACTATATGCTACAATAAAGGGTATATTCTAGCTTTTTAATATTTTTTATTTTTTTCTGGCATATTTATAAACACTATAGTGTTTGGACATGGTACTCAATATACATATTTTCTGCTGGATTGTCCATTAGACACCAAATGCCTTATAATTCGGTCTCTCTTACCTAGGTATACCTATAATTTATAATTGAGTATAAAAAAGTTGATACACAGTATACGGACAAACAAATTCAATAGATTAAGGCGCAATTTAGGGAATGCAACCTTCTTTACTAATTAATTACTGTCCCAAACTTATGTTTTGTTCAACATAGGAAGTAAGAGAGTAAAATGTAGGAGAAGATTTTTTCTTTTTTGCATAATTATGTTCTTCTATAGTATGTTTGACTGGTCTACCTCGTTGAACAGTATGCCTTCCTGCTAAAACAGTTTTCCTTCTTACAATTGAGGTGTACTGAACTTTAATTACTCTGCCACATTTTCCTTTTTTAATGAAGTGTAGTTGAATGCTGTCTAAAGAATGAAGTGCGGACAACTTTGATGATGTGCTCCTACATTTGCAATAAGAATTGGTAAATACATCGAAAATTTCGATGAACTCTGCGGGATTTTGATCCAGCAATGTTTAGAATTCAGAAAAGATATTTCTCAATTTCTTATTGACCATTTCTTTTTCATTTTCGCTATGCTCTGTTGCTACAACCATGGAAATTTCTGCAGAAGAATTTCCTGGCTCCTACCAGTTGTTGGATTATTAATATTTGGTGCCTCACAGTCTCGCTGTAAGGGAGTGCGTACCATAAAACATTTCAAATATATGTCAGCTTTCACAATAAAATTGTCTGAGTAGAGATTTTGCGATTTGACCATTGCAAAATGATGTTTTCACGATGCTCCATGTATTCCAATAAAGCAAGAACAAATACAATTTTCTACGTTATCAAGATTATCGTCGTCAATCTCATCATCATTTTAATACTAAATCGTTTATTTCACATATTTATTTCAACAACACACCTCGAGGGCTTACAGCCTAAATATTATCGTACCGTGGGTGTTGACAAGGAGGAAAGAGGCAACTTGTTAATTCTGGACTTGAAGTTTTGGAGGTTCGGAGAAGGAAAAACATATACCGACAAAGAATTCTACAACTTGGAAGTCCTTGGGACAAAAGAGCGGGCATAACAAGATGTTCTATGTCTGGTGACCTGGTCAGTAAAAAGGTGCATTTGCTCTGTTCCCCTGATAGATCTGTTGGGGGCAGCAGGTGGAGGAACTATGGAAGAAAGCTCCTCTGAGATATCTATAAAAGAGAGAGAGAGAGAGATAGTTCACTAACGACATGTCGGTGGGCAAGGGATGGCAGCCTTTGGGTGAGGGTAGGGTCACCGATGAGACGTATAGCTCTCTTCTAAATGGAGTCCAAGATAGCGAGTGTAGAAGCGGCAGCGGCACCCCCGATGTGGGAGCAGTATTCGAGGTTTGGTCTTATTTGTGAAGTATATAAGGTATAGAAATTAGCTGGTGATAAGTATTTGCGAGTCCGGAAGAGGAAACCTAATTTCCTAGCAGCCGTTTCTGCAATTGATGTGACATCTTGGTGCCAATTGAGATTTCGATCCACAGAAATGCCAACAAGTGAAAAGGACTCATTACTTTGAATAACTTGGTTGTTCATTGTGATGGGTCTATGGCGGGTGTATCTCTTATGAGAAAGAAAGCAAGACTGAGATTTGGTGGGGTTGAATTGTACAATATTTCTACTTCCCCAGTCTAATATTTTTTGGAGATCCACGGAGACAAAACCCTCCATGAGTCTGCGATCCTCATCTACTTGGGCTAAAGAGACAGGCTTTAGAGTATTGTATATTTGAGTGGAGGGTGCTGTCGTCCGCGTAACTAGGGTTGAGAGTAGAATTGCCGGCGAACAACGAGGCAAAAAGTTCAGCCTTGCCCAGGGCGGTAGAAACAATTTCATCCATAAACCATAAGTTGTTGGTGATACAAATTTTCTTCTTTTTTTAATCGAACGCGCCTAATGTTATTGCATTTTTGCATTTTCCATTGAAATATAATGCATGTTTGTAAGAAAAGAAATTCGGGACATAGCAAGTGCGTTATGGTGACGAATTTTCATTAATTGCTTCAAATTTGAATAGCTCAATTTGCTATTAACCTATAAGGTTGACCAAGAAACCAGTTTTTTTGGGAACACTTTAAGTTTACTTTCGGAAATTTTTGTAGATTTTCAAACAATAAAGTTATTTTCATGAAACATGGCACATTCTTTCTACTGTATAGGTTATACTAGTAGCCAAATTTGATGCCTGCTTTCTTAAAAAAAGATACACATTTGCTATTGAAAACATTTTTATGAAAATTCACCACCATAACGCACTTGCTGCGTCCAGACTTTTGATTATTTCTAGCACCAAGAGATGATATAATGACTTACAAGATTTCTATCATGGCACCAAGATATCCCTGGTTGGTGTCATTGATATGTCAGAAATGATGGATAATCAGAAATATATCAGAAGGTTGGAAAATAGGGACTTAGTAGTTAATGCAAGGTTACTTTAAAGTTTACAGGAAATTTAAGCTCGGTGTGTACTGAAATTTTTAGATTAAACTCCTCATTATAAGTATGACAATCTTTAAAGAACGGGTTGCCCGAATTACGCTGAATAATAAGTTAGGGCTGTTAGCCTCTTAAATACATTTTAGTGAATTTTCTTTAAAAAAATCACTAATGAAGAGATCGCGACTTTTGTTGAATTATGAAAAAATTTCTTCACATGGGCGCTATTTGGGACCCCTGGAACCCAATTCCGAGGTCGGTTTCAGACTTTATATATATATATATATATATATATATATATATATATACCAAATGATTATTTTAGGCAGCAGTTTCAGTTATTTATTTAATTTTAAGGATCAGATTACGCTTATTATTTAGCGTATTTTTTTTTCAATTGGGCAAAGTGAAAGTTTTTTATGGAGAAACGGTGTTGGTAAGTAGTTTCCCTTTCTTATGGACTTCTGTAAGGTGAGTTTTTTACAGTTTGCATTTCTAGCTCCGTTGTAGCATGTTTACCTTGAATAGAACCTCAAATTTACTTTAGGTCTCTTAACTGTATTGTAGAGTTGAGATCACAGCACTTGTCCGATGGTTAATGCATAAAGGGGTTCCTCTAAGCATGTTTCTGGTTTTTAAAAAAAAACGAACAATACGCTAATCTGCTAATTTACCTATAAATGTTATTAATATTTAAAAAAATGGAAACAACGCTCGTGCCTCGAATAAAGTTATCTTCGTCATTTTAACTTTAAATGAAATTTCCTTCTCCCGTTTCGCATCCGTTCAACATATTGGGCACAGAAAATATAGGAATTTACTTAAAATTGTCATTTATAATTGAAGGAAAATAAAACTTGTTCTAGGTAGGTTTTAGAATAATTTCTAGATTCTAAAACCTACTGTGACGCTATAATGAAACAACGTTAAATGAGACAAAAACCATTTCAGGTTAAGGGATCGAAAAATGTTTAAACAGTAAAATAAGCTTTCGTACTAAAAAAAAAGCCTGGACGCAGCAAGTGCGTTATGGTAGTGAATTTTCATAGAAATGATCTGGCACAAAATATTTTATTATAACTTTTTTTTCTTGTAACATAGAAATCTAAATGTTGGTGTATAGTTTACTTTTTATATCGTAAACCTACCTACCAAATTTGGTTATCATAGATTTTTTATTTTTTAAGATAAAATTTTTTTTCAAATGAAAACTCAAAATTTTCCCTGAAAACCTCGTCCGATTTTTTTGATTAACAAACTTGTCAAAGTCATTTATAAAAGGAAGGTACATAGCAAATTTTATCAAAATCGGCCTATTATTCTTTGAGATAAAAATTATTTTCGAATGAAAACTCAAAATTTTCCCGGAAAACCTCTTCCGATTGTCCTGACTAACAAACTTGTCAAAGCCCTTTACAAAAGAAAGGTACACGCCAAATTGTATTAAAATCGGCTTGTTACTTTTTGAGATAAGAATTTTTTTCGAATGAAAACTCAAAATTTTTCCGGAAAACCTCGTCCGATTTTCCTGACTAACGAACTTATCCAACCCATTTACAAAAGAAAGGTACATGCCAAATTTTATCAAAATCGGCCCATTATTTTTTGAGTTATCGGTGTGATACATATATATATATATATATATATATATATATATATATATATATATATATATATATATATATATATATATATATATATATATATATATATATATATATATATATATATATATATATAAACATATAAAAATTGAAACTGACCCCGGATATGGGTTCTAGGGGCCCTAGATCGCGCTCATTTGAAGAAATTTTTTCAAAATTCAAAAGTCGAGGTCTCCTCATTCGTGAATTTTTTCTAAGAAAATTCACTAAAAACAAGATTCTTATAAGGCGTAATACAATAGTGTATAATAGTACACGCCAGATCTACTTTCAAAGTGACATGTAAATAAGTATTTTGTTTTCTGACATTTATAATACAAATAATGTAGGCATGCTCTTCTTCTTACATTCATATTTATTTTTGGCCATCACAAATTTACTCATAGAGTTGGATACAATTTTAGTGACTTTTAAATTTTGAAAAGATTTCTTCAAATGAGCGCAAACTAGGCCTCATAGAACCCATATCCGGTATAGTTTCAGTTTTTATCTGTTTTCATATATACAGGGTGACGCAATTCTAGGGTAAAGCTCCATATTATATTATACAAGATATGAGAAAAAAAATTTATATGTTAATTATACGATATCTGGAGCTGCATCTTATAAAATTATTTTTACAATCACATGTCGCCCATATGTCGCTGGTGATGCAATTTTTTCCCAATCGAACACGCCTTATATTATTGCAAATTTTGCATTGTCCATCGAAAGATAATGCATGTTTGTAAGAAAATAAATTCGGGATTCAGCAAGTGCGTTATGGTAGCGATTTTTCATAAAATGTTTCTCACGGTAGCTTAATTTACTATTAACCTAAGGTTCGTTAGCCAGGAAACCAGTTTTTTGGGCACATTTTAAGTTTATTTTCGGAAGATTTTTGTATATTGTCAAACAATAAAGTTATTTTGATGACATATGGTACATTGTTTCTCCTTTATAGGTTATACTGGTAACCAAATTTGATGCAAGCTTTCTTAAAAAAATATATTTGCTCTTAAAAACATTTTAATTAAAATTCAGTACCATAACGCACTTGCTGCGTCCAGACTTTTGAACAATGAACAACAAGGATTTAGAAATGAAACCCACACTCCCAGTAATATGTTTTGTATTTGTTGACTACTCAACTGCTATGGTTATTTGATGATGAAGTTCAGTGTTGACAATTCCGCTAGACAAGGAAGAAATCCTGAAGCTGTGGTCTCCCATCCAAGTATTGACCATGCCTGACTTTGCTTCACCTAAATGTAACAACGTCGGTGCGAATCTGAACTGGACCGCCAATACAGAAGACAGGATATTCTTGTCCATTTTATTACCTTAACTTTGAATTCTTAAGAACTGTAGTAGCTTCACTGGTAGAGATCATATCAGATATAGTCCTTAAAAATACTGAAGCAAGGTAGAGTAGCAAAAATTACATTATACAGAATTACCATACTGTGAACTTTAAATATTCGTAGTTTTCTAATGCGGTTATGATCTGTTGCTATATATTGTTTTGTTTTGAGAAAATATCCTCGGTTGTCTCAATTCTTATTTAACTTCCCAATATATTCAGTCACATTTCCCTACGCTGGGTGAACACTGCAATGGTGTTTATTTCCTCTAATTTAATCATTTGATATCTTCCTTAATGTGCTGACAAGCACATGCAGTGTGATTTTGTATGGTATGTGTGACATACTTTCTTTTCGTCAGTGACAAAACCTTAACATCGAATTCTTCATAATTGATCATTTGGCATGTTGTATCTTTTTCGGTGCAACAACCACTTCCTTCATCACACCTAGAAAAAAGAATACTAGAATGTATTTGCTTTTCTAAATGATTTTTTTCATACATAACGCTAATCATTCATATTTTTTGAAATGTCTACTTAAAGAGATACAAAAATGAGCTGGTTGTATTTATTTAAAAAAATATTTTTAAATTTTTCACCGACGATGGTTAACTTTTTTTTATAGACACCAGATTGGGTTTTTACATATTTTGATAGACTACGTTTGCACTTTACCTTTAAATTGATAAAAAAACATTTTTAAAAATATTTTTTCTGTAGAAGTCATATTATCCTGGAAATAAACAAATATCTGTTGGTGCAACAAAGTCTTGTGGCGTTGCTGTCTGGCTAACAACAGTTGTTTTCCACCAATCAATAGTATGGGCCATGCAATTGACTCCTAAGTATTGAAGAAAAATTGAACATGTTTTGTATTTACATCAATGCAAACGAAATTCAGCCATTGGTGGTAAAATGTATTTAGATCAATAGAATGACAAACGAAAATTTGGCCAGAGAAGGTTCTAAACATTTTCGCTAAAACTATTTGAAAATAATATCTATCTGCAAAGGATTAAGAAGTAACGATGTTACAAAAGAAGAAGATGAGATGGCTTTGTATGTGTAGTCTGATATTAGCAAATTTTTATTAAAAAAAAAACAACGCTAATAGAGAGGCTTCGATGGTGAGACTTTGCAAAAACTTTTTCAAATGAGCGCGAGTTTGGGTCCCTAGAACCAGAAATCAAAAATCAAGGTCCGTTTGAATTGTTATAAGTTTATATATATATATATATATATATATATATATATATATATATATATATATATATATATATATATAATATATATATGTGTATATATATATATATATATATATATATATATATATATATATATATATAATATAAAAAATTAAGGTCCGTATTTAAATATTTAAAAAAAGGGAGTTGGAATCGATATTTCAAGCGTCAAATGAGACTCGGAAAAATGATAAGCCTATGTTGTGGAGAATAGAAAGGTAAATAAATTATGTATTGAACTTTTTTTTATCAGATTGGGAGGTTTTGAAATATTATCCTTTGAAAATAATTTGAGACATTTTAGTGAATTTTCTTAAAAAAAATTCACTAATGAAGAGATCCCGACTTTTGAATTTTGAAAAAAATTCTTCAAATGAGCGCTAATTAGGCCCCCCAGAACACATATCCGGGGTCAGTTTCAATTTATATATATATATATATATATATATATATATATATATATATATATATATATATATATATATATATATATATATATATAAATTGAAAATATGTGTTCTGGGGGGCCTAATTAGCGCTCATTTGAAGAAATTTTTTCAAAATTCAAAAGTCGGGATCTCTTCATTAGTGAATTTTATATATACATATATATGTATATGTATCACACCGATAACCCAAAAAATAATGCGCCGATGTTGATTAAATTTGGCGAATACCTTCCTTTTGTAAATAGCTTGGACAAGTTCGTTAGTCAGGAAAATCGGCCCAGGTTTTCCCGGAAAATGTTGTATTTTCTTTCAAAAAAATTATATCTCCGGAATGGACAAAGTAAGGGCAACCAAATTTCGTACGCTGCTTTATATCGTTATAGGTGAGCTACCTACCAAAATTTAGCTCTGTAGGCCAAAAGACAAAAAAGTTACGGGCATTTAAAGAAAAATAAATTGGAGTTTTCCTCAAAACGTCAAAGTGACAATTTAAAACGTCAAAATTTGCAACATTTAGGCAAAGAACTTGAATCTAATACGGGCTATGGAAAGAAAAGGTCTCAAGAAGAATGTTTTACAAACCCTGAAGTCTTAGATTCAACCGTCATTGTCCTTCATTTTACTAAAATATTTCCAGAAAATCATTTCAAATAGACCCTTTCTCTGATGCTTGGCAGTAGCCTTAGCTATAGAGTTTATCGTTTAATGGTGTATAATTTTTGTCGAATTTTCGTAAAAAATCAATAAAGTTCAATATATCCGTTATTATACAATATATGAAAAAATATTGTATACATTAATTATATGGTGTCTTGAGCTACATCTTCAAAAATTATTTCTACAATCACAGTAGGGTGGCTCATAAGTCGTTGGTGATACGAATAATTTTTTTTTTAGTCGAAACCGCCTTATGTTTTTGCATTTTCCATCGAAATATAATGCTGCGTATTGTTGCCTTTTGTCCTTACACAGCTCCATACTTTTGTTCTCAGGAGTGATTGTTGTTAGTTCATAAATTACACTTATAGAGTATCCCTAACATATGTTTGAATCTTTGTGGTTTATTGTCGCCCACACGTTGTCGTTTCTGTTTCCTTTTGTCATCTCATTCTCTTTGACCGTCTGGACCCGACCATGTCCTATAACTACGTTCCTACTATGTTTAAACGACTCTTTTCATGTCATTCGATTTGAAGATCTGGACCCGAGTACGTCTGAAAACTGCGATCCTACTTTGTTTGGATCATTTAATTCCATCTTATTCTCTTTGACCATCAGGATCCAAGTATTTCCTAAAACTGCGTTCATTCTTGACTCTTCAAGTGAAAAATTATTTCCTTCTTTTCTTTTATTCTCTCTTATGTAACTTTTGTAAAATCATGGTATGACTTGTTAAATCATATTTTTTTAATTTTAACTGTTTTGCTTAAAATACCTATTAGTAATTTTTATGCCTTCAGCAAATTTGAGTTAGTATGGTTTCTTAGACATTATGACTATTAATATTATGCTTATCGTAATGTACATAGGTACATTTATACTTTGTATGTTTACGGTTCATCTGCATGCTGCTGCGATATTGTAATGCTGCCCGAAGCATCATTATGTTTTAGTAAATTATTTTTCAGCTTCGGGACAGAGTTTGGTAGCCATCATGGTGACAATGGAATCTGATTGAAGGTGTTCGGTGTTGGGCATTATCATTCCTGCGTTCCCTCATATATGCAGTTGTATGAATTTGGCCTACTGAGATGAGCTCAGGAGATATCTGGTGCATCACCGATCCTCTTTGGTATTTTAATTTTTGTTTTGTTTTGTTCGACAAATCGTCGACTCTAAGATACCATATTAATTATTTTGTTACCATTAGTGAACTTTTCAGTATTAACAAGCTTTTTGGTAACTTAAGTTTGGTTAATTGTAATTGTTTTGGTTTGGATATTTAACGAATATTTTGTAAATTATATATCACTCATTTGTTTGTGTTAATATGTTTTTATGCTACTTTTAAATAATAAGTACAGATTAGGGACACTATCTATCTGAACCCCCTTTATTCTGTTCTCTTTTGCTTTTCCATTAATCAGCTTTTCAGGTAGTTTGTGGACTTTTTTAAAAATAAAACATTTTGACTGTCTAAACTTTTTCTGTCATCTGAATACATACAGAACATAAAAAAATTTGAAGCTAACACGTTCTAGTCAATGTTGCATAGCTTCAGAGATATCTAAATCTGGATATGCTTTTTCTCGGCAATTCTTGACTATAGTCATCTCCGTTAATATTGGAGCTACAATGTGATTCAAATAGGCAAAGTTGTTTAACTTTTCACAAGCATCTAGATTCTGACGTCAAAAAAAATTTGCGCAGAGAAATCTTTTTAAAGGCCACGAATAAAACTAGCATGCTTTGATAGTACTTCATACAACATATGTAACAGTGTATTACAATGTTATCTTCTTTTTACCGTTCCTGAAATCCCTAATTTTGTTTCATATTTTTTGTCTGAGTTATACAGGTGTTCGCGAGAATGGTTTAGAATAGCTATCTTCGTTATTATTGGAGCTACAATGTGGTTCAAATGGGGCAAGTTATTCAACTTTTCACAAGCATTTCAATTCTGACGCTAAAAAATAATTTTCACCTCACTATCCTGGGAATTTCGCCGAACCCCTGCCTTTCTGTAAGGAGAGTAGGGATCTTTAACGTGCCCAACATTGCATGGACACGGCGCCGATGGCTTTACGCCCTCTCCGTAGGGCGGAACGTGCAGACATTCAACTTGCTCAAATACAATGAGAACCTCGGTTGGTGTTAATGTTACAGTGTGTACTGAAAAAGGAAAGGAGAACCCTGGCGTCGAACCCAACCTTTCGGTTCAGAGGCACACGTTCTTACCTCTGAATCACCGAGGCTCTTTAGAGCTTTTATGAATGACTTAAAGTGAGTTTAGTACATACACAAACATTCAGATAATAAGAAGTTTTTTTAAATAAGGTATCGCACACACATATATACAAACAGTAAAAGATTATTCTTGAGAGTGTTTATGTGTCAACTGTCACGTGATCAAATGACGGCTTGTGATTGGACAAACAATGGGTTAGCGGAGTGGATGGGGTATGCTAAAAAGTGGAGGGGGTTGGCTCAAGTGCTGCGCTGCCTGTGTGGCACCTTTTGAACTTGCCTTCCTAAAACAAATATGATTATACAGTAACTTATAGAATGCTGTGCTTAAAATAAGGAAGTCTAGTATGTTTCCTGTTATACCAGAAGCTATAATCCAGTGTTAATATATTAGCGAGAAAGCCCATAATGTGCCAAGAAAGTTGTCTTCATTGGTAAACTCTTATTTATCAGTTGGAATAACTGAGATATTGGAATAGTATGTATAAATGTGTACGCGAAAAGGGCGATATTGTCCACTGTATTTTTTTTTTTAATTCTAGGCCTCGATGACACTCCTTCATTAGGAACTAACCGAGCAACGATCTTCAGTCGGTAACCGATCGCTAATAAAATGTTATTATTATTACTTTTTTTGGAATTCGTTATATAAGAGCTCTGTCTACTTTTTAGTGTGATTTTGGACTAGGTTGGGTGGAAGAAGATAGGGTGCTGACACTTTATAGCAACTTTTATCTGAACTCCGCCCTCTTCCTTTCTGAGAATATGCAAATACGATCTTCACTGTCTTAAAACACTTTATCGGTAGTATTTGAAAATGGTATCAAAACCAAGTCCGACGAATCATCATTAACTTTGATGTTTTAAATGGGAGCCATCTTAAATTTAAACATCATTATGTTGGACTTGTTGAAACAATTACATTGATGTATCACATAGTGGGTCTAAAGTAAAAGGTTACCAACTTACATCAACTTTTGATTAAATTCAATCCTATTATCACCCTTTAATAAAAGAGGGTCGAAACTCAGACAAAAATATAGAACAAGATTTGGGATTTCAGAAAAAATTAAAAGAAGATAAGATTGTAATAGAAATTTAGAAAATTTAGAAAATTTTGAGATGACAGCCTTCAAAAAGCTTCAACCGAAAAAGCGCCATCTGGTGGCAAGAGTAATAAAATAAAAAACATTACCTGAATTGACCTTGAAAAAGCCTTTCGAATGTTTTTCTCCAAGCTCCAGTTGCCACAGTTACCGACTTATGAATGCCGCTCACCTAATGAATCAGCTCCAAGGCACTTTTAAAGCATGTTTTACCGCTATTAAATATCTTGTATGAGGTACTATCAAAGCATCCTGGTTTAATTTTGGCTGCTAAAAAAGTGACCCTCCTAAAAATGATCATACCTCTTTCGAGATTTCTCTGCGCAAATTTTTCTTGACGTCAGAATCGAGATGCTCGTGAAAAGTTAAACAACTTTCCATATTTGAACCACATTGTAGCTCCAATATTAACGGAAATGACTATTGTCAAGAATTTCCAAGAAAAAGCATATCCAGGTCTAGA
Source organism: Tillus elongatus (assembly GCA_964006375.1). NCBI lineage: Eukaryota > Metazoa > Arthropoda > Insecta > Coleoptera > Cleridae > Tillus > Tillus elongatus. The sequence goes on along the minus strand of OZ023263.1, from coordinate 78,739,638 downwards.
TATCTCTGGAACTATGCAGAATCGACTAAAACGTATTAGCTTTATAAGATGAAGAATCGAATTTGCGCTTCAACTAGCTGGGAAAATACCTAGCGTTCACTAAGAAAATTTAACTTGATATGTCAATATCAGCAATTCGATGCGCAATTATTTTTTTAACGTCAGAATGAAAATGCTTGTGAAAAGTTGAATAACTTTCCCCATTTGAACCACGTTGTAGCTCCAATAATAACGGAGATAGCTACTCTAAACGATTCCCGTGAACACCCTGTATAATAGGGTGTCATAACTCAGACAAAAAATATGAAACAAAATTAGGGGTTTCAGGAACAGTAAAAAGAAGATAACATTGTAATAGGAATATTTTGAGATATCAGCCTTCGGAACGTTGCATCCTAAAAAGCGCCATCTGGTGGAAAGAATAATAAAATAAAAAACTTACATTAATTGTACTTGAAAAAACCTTTCGAATAGTTTTTTTTCGAAGATTTAGTTGCCATAGTTATCGAGATATGAATGGCGCTCACCTAATGAATCAGACTGTATATTTCGGCTCCGATACACTTTTAAAATCCGTTTTTACCGCTATTATATATGTTGTATGAGGTACTATCAAGGCATGGTAGTTTCATTGGTGGCCGCTAAAAAAGTGGTCATTCCAAAACTCAATGTAAAATGACCACACCCCTTTGAGAAAACATGATTGTAATGAAAACAATACATTTGGCTTTTTTTTTCAAATAACTTCGTAAGTGTTTTGAATGTTTTGGAAAATAGATCCATGAATTAAAATTTTACATAACATTGCTATTAGACGACGTTATAAATCTTATAATAATGAACATAACAGCAATGGGTTAGTAAATTATTATTCGTAAAAATTGCATATTATAGTTAGTAATTTTTATTAACTGTAAAATGTTTTATTATAAGCCAATATTTATACTTATCTCTCTTACCTATAGATTTTAGTCATATATGGATAAAAATCATCTGACGAATTCACTAAGACACTGATTCTTATAGATCGAGGTTTTGGATCACTGCATTCGAAATCATGTCCTGTCCGTGTCAGGTCTATTAGCTGCACGGTCTCACCGATTAATAAAAATAAAATAACAACCAGAATTGACAACACTATTTTAAGAATCAAGCACGTTGTCGAATACATAGTGAGATTAATTTATTGATGCCGGTATAACACTAACAAGTTGTTAATGCCAAAATTTCATACATTATTTTTAGTGCGAATACTTAGAAATTATCATTGGAGCGTGTAAATATAGATATTTGTATTATTCGGCGCCAAATACCTTGCTCTCTCACTGAATTAAGCGTGACTGCAACATAGAATTGCATGTTTTATTATTTAGTGTTACAAAGTGTCCCTAAAACGTTGCCATAACGCTTCGCGTATTCCTGAAATATATAATAATAATTTTTTTTTATTAGGGACAACAATGGAAATTCATTACTACAAAGAGAAAACACTGCTAAACACTGGAATGTCCATCAAGAGGAGTTGCGTCACGGAAAGGAACATAATTGCGAAGAAGACTGTATACAGTGCATTTCACGAAACTGGTTCGTTAGACGGTTGGTTGGTTAGAATAACATTTGTGTCCTGAAAATTTGATTACCGAGGTAACAGCCCCTGAAAAATTGCTGTTGAGTTGAGCCTTACAAATATTTAGCTTTAGACCACTGTCCAGTTTTAATAAGCCTCAGCACAACTACCATATGAACTATTCCCCAAAACTTTACAACTCTAGAACAAATTGTCAAAATTTCCGGGAGTGCATAGAAGAAGACAGATCACAACCAAAGAATCAAAGAAAAGCAACACGTATATAACACTGTTAGTTATCTTACTAAACCTATTCAAGATGCAGCTTGGCTAAGTCGACCTGAAAACTCACTGAACTTTCAATGAACAACTTATTTACCTTTACACAAACAAAAGCTAATCGTATGTAAGAGCCAAGCGAGAGGAATGTGACAAATATCTCGCCATCCACAAAATAAAGCGGTATTAAATCGCTTGACCAAAAAATTGCATGGGACTTTGCAATAATTAAATAATGCTACTTTCAACAAATATATACAGCAGCTAACGATTTTGACAGCCATCGATTCTGGAATGCTACCAAACGATTTATAAAGTGACATGGCTTAAACTCTCCGATTAGAAAACCCAAGTGGGCATTTTCACAGAACCATCAGCGTTTTACCAATATTTGGAAAAGTCTTTGATGGGATTCTAGTGGACAGATGGCGGAAAGATGTTAGTTTGACAAATATTTTACCAGACCATCAGTTAGGGTTTCGCACACTCTATTCAACAATACATCAGATTCAACGCATAGTCAATGAAATCTCAAAAAGCCTAGAAGAAGAAAAAAATTGTGCTTCAAGTTGTTCAACTTAAGAGATTTAAATTTTGACGTACAGTACACTTTTTATAATATAAACCAGCGTACCAAATTTGGTTGAAATAGCTTTCTTAATTTGGGAGATACAAAAAATGTTCCATAGAAAACCCAACATTGTCCCAGAAAAATTGGGCTGATTTTCTTGGCTAAAGAACTTGCACAAGCCACTTACAAAAGGAATGTACCTGCTAAATTTCATCAAAATGGGCCCATTTTAGTGAATTTTTATTTTAAAAAATTCACTAATAGAGAGGTATCGATGGTGAGACGTTGCAAAAATTCTTTCAAATGAGTGCGAACTAGGACCCCTAGAACCCATATCCGGAGTCAGTTTCAATTTTTATATGTTATATATATATATATATATATATATATATATATATATATATATATATATATATATATATATATATATATATATATATATATATATATATATATATATATATATATATATATATATATATATATATATATATATATATATATATATATATATATATATATCCAACCGCTAACTCAAAAAATAATTAACCGATTTCGATTAAACTTGGCAAGTGCCTTTCTTTTATTAATGGCTTGGATGAGTTCGTTAGTCAGAAAAATGGGACGGGGTTTTCTGGGAAAATTTTGAGTTTTCTTTTGAAAAAAATTTTTTTCTCCGAAAGTAACAAAGATGTTTTAATGAAATTTAGTACATATGTTGCCTCAGGAGAGATCTTACTACGTACCAAAATTCAACTTTCTAAGTTAAGAGAAAATTGAGTTACTCAAATTTTAAATTTTCTTTCGAAAAAATTTTTTTTCTCCGAAAATTAAAAACTTATTTTAATGCAATTTTGTGGATATCTTGCCTTAGGAAAGGCATTACTACGTATTAAAATTAAACTCTCTAAGTTTATAGAAAATTGAGTTTAAATTTGAAGAATTTAATAAAAATTCACTACCATAACGCACTTGCTGCGTCCCGAGTTTTTTTTTGTTTGTTATCGGTGTGATACAAAGATATATAATTTGTTTAACTCTATTCGGTTTCTGTGGATATCGGTTCGCAATTGTTTCACATGTTCCTGAAATAACTTTATTACATTGCCCAAAAATGAGAAAACATTTAAATAATCGTCATTTGTATAATTTAAATGTCCTGCCATGATCGTTTAAAGCAGTTAAAAACAAGTGACATTAATTTAGCATCTGCCTGACTTTTGTGTTGTAAACGTCATCATGGCCAATTAAAATAAAATCAGACTATTGTATATATATATATATATATATATATATATATATATATATATATATATATATATATATATATATATATATATATGTATGTAAAGCTAAACATTTTAGCTTGAATCCGAGAGAGCGGTTCATGAAGTTATACGTGTGAAATGTTGAACCCGTGTGGAATGAATGTACCTGACGAAAATCAATCTGGATTTTGAACAAACAGGTTATGCCGAAAATATAAGGTTTGGAAATGTTAACAGGTTTTAAATATTACTTTTAGTGAAACCTTACGAAACACTTTATTTGAACAACAGTTTAATAAGTAAATAAAGGAATTAACAACTAACATTTTTACTTTATTACCTTTTTAGCTAATTTTTGTAGAAAAAATTCGCGAATGTGGTGTGTGTTAATATATATCGTACCGATAACCCAAAAAATAATGAGCAGATTTTTATGGAATTTGGGTAATATATTCCTTTGTAATTAGCTTGTAGAAGTTCTTTTTCCAGAAAAATGGAACCAGTTTTTCCGGGGAAATTTTGGGGTTTCTTTTGCAAAATTTTTGTATCTCTAAAAAGTAACAAAGCTATCGCAACCAAATTCGGTACACAAGTTTCTACTATAAAACGTATCCTACTAACCAAAATTTATATCTCTAAGTAAAAAGCAACAAAAAGTGTAAGCATTTAAAGAAAAAAATTGGATGCCACTGGTGACCAGAGGAACGCACATATATTGCTTGGTTAACAAAATGTATTAAATATTACAAAGATGGAGTTTTCCTGACACAAAAGGATTGGAAGGTACACGAAAGTTTAATTTCAAAATTATATAGTTTTTCTTAAAACTATTCGTGATTTGAAACGTCAAAATTGGCGATTTGTAAACAAAACCTGACCTGACCTGAACTGACCTGACACAAAAAGATCCGAAGGTACAAGAAAATTTACTTTCAAAATTGTATAGTTTTTCTTAAAACTATACGCGATTTGAAACGTAAAAATTGGCGATTTGTAAACAAAAATTCTGAAACAAATGCGGTTAATGTAAAGGAAATGTGGTAAAAAAAGTGTTTTACAAAGTCTTTAGTTTCAGCTTCAACCGTTCTTCATTTTACTAAAATATGATTTGGATTTGGCAGTAGCTTTAGTTATGGAGTTCGTGATTTATTAGTCTAGTATTCAATTTACACGTTATATATGATAAAATTATATATTCCAAATAATTTTTAGTCAGTTTTTGTAGAGAAAATTCATTAACGTAATGAAATCATTTAAGACTTTTATATCAATTATAAGAACAGGTAATTTGTTGTTGCGGTAACTTAGTGAAACCATTCCATACTTAATACAGCTGTAGAAACTTTTTCTGTGGCTTCACAAGCGCTTGTTTTTCCCTAGAACTGATTTTGCTTTTGCGGCATCATCGGGCAAAAGAAGAGTTTCTTTGCGCAGTCACAGAAAAAGAGTCTACACCTGTAGTTAGATCAGATTGTATAAGTTTCAATTTATTTTATTAGCGAAATATTCTGCCAAATTTTCTTACAAAAAAGTTTTAGAGAATGTTCTTGAAAGAAAAAAAATGTTTTAATTTTTTTTAAAGAAATTTGCTTCGAATTTTTGCGAGAAAGAATGTTTAGTAAAGTTTTGATGGCAAATTTTTTTAACGCGCATTTGCATTATAAATAGTGAACCATGTACCGAAATTCAGCTCTGTAAGTTTAAAAACAAAAAAGTTATGGGTAGTTAAAGAAACAAATTTTGGAGTTTTCCTCAAAACGTCAAAGCCGCGATCTGAAACGTCAAAATTCGCAACATTTAGGGAAAGAACCTGAAACAAATATCGACTACGTCAAGAAGATGTCGCAAGAAGAGTGTTCTGGTAACCCTGAAATTTCATTGTCCTTCATTTTACTAAAATATTTCCAGAAAATTCATTTCAAATAAACCCTTTTTCTGATACTTTGACTGTAGGTTTAGTTAAGTTGATGCTTTGGCTGTAGGTTTAATTAAGATTATAGTTTAACAGCCTATAAGTTTTAGCAAATTTTCGTAGAAAAAATTCGTTTTTGAGGAGACCGCGACTTTTGAATTTTGAAAAGATTTATTCAAATGAACTCAAACTAGGCCCCCTAGAATCCATATCCGGGTTTACTTTCAGTTTTTATCTGTTTACATATATACAGAGTGACGCAGTTTTACAGTCAAGCTAATATAATTGTTATTATACAATAAATTATACGAGAAAAAAATTGTATACGTTAATTTAAGGGTGTCATGAGCTGCGCTCTTATATTTTGCATTTTTTATCGAAATATTATGCATGTTTGTAAGAAAAAAATCGAGACGCAGTAAGTGCGTTTTTGTAGCTAATTTTCAATAAATCCTTCAAATTTCAATAACTCAATTTGCTATTAACCTAAGGTTTGGTGGATAGGAAACCAAAATTTTAAGATTATTTTCGGAAAATTTATGTACATTTTTAAACAATAAGTAGTTTTGATAAAATCTGGTACATTGTTTCTACTATATAGGATATACCGGTAACCAGATTGATGCCTGCTTGCATTAGAGAGACTTATTTGCTATTAAAAGCATTTTCATGAAAATTCACTTCCATAACACACTTGCTGCGTCTAGACTTTTTTTCTTGGCGGATACATAATTTTAGTAAAAAAATGCGTAGATCATTTCTATGAAAATTCACTACTATAACGCACTTGCTGCGTCCCGACTTTTTTTAAATGAAATTTGTTTCTGTGCATGTTGCTCCCAATTAGGCACAAATAAAAACTACCCCTAAAATATACTCTTGATAAAAACTATCATATTTTATATCACTATCTATCAACAAAGATGCATCAAATTAGCTATAATTTTTTTTTCAACGTTTAAAAATATCCGAATAAATTCACGCAATAGAGGGTAATAAAGAATATTTCAAAAATTAGATAGTATTTTTTGATTCAGGGTTATCAGAGGGATACTCGTCTGCTAAGAAAAGTGTTAGCTTAATGCCATAATAAAAAATATTTTTTTAGAGAAGTATATGGAAGTGTTATTCATCTAAGAGACATTTTATAATACATCCTGTTTTTTGAGCTTTTTAATGTTACACGCCGATTTAAGATTTAATTAAAAAATAATGCAAACATGATGACGAATCCTTCGTCAGAATCCTCTAAAGTATTTTTATACAAGATGATTCATAAAGGCATTCCACTAGACGAAGAGATAGACTGGAGAATCTGTTTATTAGTGTTTCCCCAGATTATGAGCGAATGTGTAACCACGAGTCTGGCAGATATGTGGTCCTTAAAGTGTGATCCAATGATTCAGTCTTGTCAACAAGTCTTCTGCAGTTTATTAATTCAATTATTGGTCATGTTTTTAACGAGGTACCGAAATGACTAAGCTAAATTCTAGAGAAAAATGTTCTATGCTATCTGCAACGTTGCATTCTATACTATCTCTATTATGCCAGTTTGAGATATTATATTAAATCAGAGATTTTCGCTGGTTATAACAAGAATTGTACAGGAATTTTGATTACTGCATAAGTACGAAAACAAATATTAAATTTATTTAGCTATGTATGGAACGTTACATAAATTACGCACGAAGTTGGTTATTAAAACCAGTCCATAGGGCGCAACTTAATTTAGTTAGAAAAAATTTGAATGATAGGGGGATTCACTATTATCAAATAAAAAAAAGTATGGACGCAGCAAGTGCGTTATGGTAGTGAATTTTCATTAAAATGCTTTTAATAGCAAATATGTATGTTGTTATTAAAAAAGCAGGCTCAAATTTGGTTACCAGTATAACCTATATAGTAGAAACAATGTGCCATGTTTCATCAAAATAACTTTATTGTTTGAAAATTTACAAAAATTTCCGAAAATAAACTTAAAGTGTTCCCGAAAAAACTCGCAAATTGAGCTATTTAAATTTGAAGCATTTAATCAAAATTCGCTACCATAACGCACTTGCCGCGTCCCGAATTTCTTTTCTTACAAACATGCATTATATTTCAATGGAAAATGCAAACATGCAATAACATAAGGCGTGTTCGACTAAAAAAAAAAGAGAATTTGTGTCACCAACGTCTTATGGATCACCCTGTGATTATAGAAATAATTTTTTAAGGTGTAGCTCAAGACACCCTATAATTAATGTATAAAATTTTTTTCATATCTTGTATAATAACGGATATATTGAGCTTTATTGATTTTTAACGACGAAAATTATATACCATTAAACCATAAACTCTATAGCTAACACTACTACTGCCAAAGCATTAGAGAACGGGTCTATTTGAAATGAATTTTCTGGAAATATTTTAGTAAAATGAAGGACAATGATGGTTGTAGGTAAGGCTTCAGGGTTTGTAAAACATTCTTCTTTCCATAGCCCGTATTATTTTTAGGTTCCTTGCCTAATTGTTGCCAATGTTGACGTTTTAAATTGCGACTTTGACGTTTTGAGGTAAACCCCAATTTATTTATTTTAAATGCCTATAACTTTTTTGTCTTTTAAGCTACAAAGCTAAGTTTTGGTACGTAATTTATCTATACCGATATAACTCCGCGCACCAAATTTGGTTGCCCCTACGTTGTTATTTTCGGAGATATATATTTTTTTTCGACAGAAAACACAAAATTTTCCAAGCCACTTACAAAAGGAAGGTATTCACCAAATTTAATCAAAATCGGCCCTTTATTTTTTGAGTTATCGGTGTGATACATACATATATATACATATATATATATATATATATATATATATATATATATATATATATATATATATATATATATATCAAAAAATTGTGGGAACGCCGTCAGTTGTAGAATAAAACTCTTTATTATAGGCCGAGCTTTCGGAAAAATTTATTCCTTTATCAAGGCTACAACATGGAAAGAAAAAAGTTTACAATTTACTTGGAAAAAATATAAAAGTTTAAAATACTTACATATAACATGAGTTCTACTAAAACTAATTATCTAATAACAAACATAAAAAGAAAACTTTTGATGAATTTGAGTGAAGTCTAATAAATGCCAAACTGACATATAAAGCTAAATATTGTTTAATTGAATTTGTTTTTTGTTTTTGTCTAGGAAATATAAAAATGGGTAGTGATTTCTAAAATTATTATCTTTCTTTAAGTTTATTAAATTTTCGTTAAAAGTAATTTCAAATTCTTCTAAACACATTCTTTTATTACTTAAGGTTTCACAGTGTAAAATAGAAACATTACTAAAATGTATATTATGGCCAGTGTCGAGATTATGTTCTGACAGAGCGCAAGTTCTTTTTTGTAAACGTATGTCACTTTTGTGCTGTGTTAACCTATCTTTAAGGACTCTGCTTGTTTGGCCAATGTATCTTGAACTACAATTATTACATGGAATACAATACACCACTCCAGACACTTTGGAAATTTCATCGTTACTTTTGAGTTTACTGAAAATGTTATTAATTGTTTTTGAATATCGAAACGTTATTTTAAAATTGGTTTCATCTTTAAATATAAACTTTAACCTATTGGAAATACTTTTAATGTATGGGATTGATATGTAAAAAAATTAGATGTTTCCGAACTCGAAATTATATGGGTGTTATGTCTGTCAGATGAATCTGATACTGTTTGTAGAGATTGTCTTGTATTGTAATGGTGATTGTTTGAAAAATTGTATAAAAGTTTATTAAGTAGTTTGGGAGGATAAGAGTTGTTAACAAAACTATTAAAAAGTTTTCTTAAATTTTTTTCGTGGAAAGAAGGATGGCATATCTTTAATATTCTATTTTTTAAACCTGGCCATAATATAAATTTTAATAATGTTTCTATTTTACACTGTGAAACCTTAAGTAATAAAAGAATGTGTTTAGAAGAATTTGAAATTACTTTTAACGAAAATTTAATAAACTTAAAGAAAGATAATAATTTTAGAAATCACTACCCCTTTTTATATTTCCTAGACAAAAACAAAAAACAAATTCAATTAAACAATATTTAGCTTTATATGTCAGTTTGTCATTTATTAGACTTCACTCAAATTCATCAAAAGTTTTCTTTTTATGTTTGTTATTAGATAATTAGTTTTAGTAGAACTCATGTTATATGTAAGTATTTTAAACTTTTATATTTTTTCCAAGTAAATTGTAAACTTTTTTCTTTCCATGTTGTAGCTTTGATAAAGGAATAAATTTTTCCGAAAGCTCGGCCTATAATAAAGAGTTTTATTCTACAACTGACGGCGTTCCCACAATTTTTTGATAAATAACACTATTACCGTCACAAAAATTTAATACTATATATATATATATATATATATATATATATATATATATATATATATATATATATATATATATATATATATATATATATATATATATATATATATAGACTTTTTTGAAGCTTTAAAAGTCAAAAAGCACACACACAATAGCTGCCTTGTTTTAAATAAGCAAACCGATTTAATGAATTCCCCTTTCTTCGATATTCTTCTTTCTAATTAAATAAGTCAAAGAAAATAAATTTAACTATTCTTTCAAAAAAGTTGTAATAAGATAATGAGTTGATATATGTCGATACTTTCGTTGTATAGAGACTACTTTATTACTGTTATTGTTTAGTTATTTTATTGTTGTAACTGCTATTATAGTTATTATAGGCTAGTTGTATTTTTATGTTAAATATTGACATACATCATGTAGACATTTTGAAAGCCTCATCCGTCATTTGTGTTTCGTTTTCTTTTCAGTTTGATGAATTTTTGAAACACCATAACATAGCAACATATCTTTATTTGTAGTTGTCATGGTTTCGTACTAATTCAATTTTTATCTGTCCAAGAATGCTATCAAGCAGCGAAACTTTCACAGAAACGTTGAAGAACATCAGACAATATCTAGAATTCATAAGGGTCACTTGCTCCAGTTTTCTCACGCGCTGGCTACGCCCTTCACCTACAGAAACGAAACCCAACCGTGAAGCTAGAGAAGTAGTCTCCAAGTCTGTATGTAGTATGGACCAGTTTCACCAAGTAAGGGCAACCACAATCTATGTATCTTTCATTTAAATTATATTATTGAGAGGATGGAGATGTGTGCGTTGGTTGGTAAGAGATGAAGACGTATTTGTATTCTTCATAATAATGTACGTTGACAATGTTTCTATAGGTGGCAATCATGTCAAAAGGTGAAAAATAAAGCAGAGTGGGTGATCCACTACCACAAGTAGATTTCTTCCCGTGATAATTTTTTTTATATAGGCGTCCGGGTATTTAACAATCTGATCTAAGAGAGATCTGGTGCTGAACACACTAACACCTTAGAGGCGATCTTCAGCGCAATTTGGGGAGTAGGCAGATTGAGCCCCCGTAATCGAGTTACAACAACCAACAACCTAACCTACCCTTATCCACCGCTCTAAGGAGTAGGCAGATTCAGACCTTAGAGTTCATTTCCTTTCATATTTCCTTAACCTCTTGAAAATGGCTCCAAAAGAGGAGCCAAAACGTCGAGTTTTAATCAATTCTGAACGCGGTTTAACCCAAGGACCAAGCATATCTCACACTAATGACCGCGGAAAGCTTTCCAAACACACACGGACACACACATATATACAGGATGTTTTATTAAGGGTGAAGAGGTACCATATCTCAGGAATGGGTGATCCAGGAGATCTGCGAAAAAATCCTGTTAAGGAGAGTGGCTAGGAAAAAATACGGGAAATAAATTTTCAATTCCCAACTCTGCCACTAGGGGGCGTAATTGATATGGTCATGTCAAAGAAGGCATTTTTATAAAAAAATATCCCTATAAAAGCTATCAAAAAATAATACCGTGTTAATCTTACTGAAATTGTACATCTTTCTGATTCAACACTTTTTGCTGTGAGTCGTAAAATTAGGACAGGAGGGGAGGGGCAAAGTCTACTGATGAAAGTGTACATAATTTTGGATTGGCTCAACCGAACTGGATAAATTATATCTTGTTTAAAAAAGGAAGGTCTGCTAATTAAAAAAAGAGATGATACCTAAGTCACATTGATTTTCGCTGCCCTCGAAAGTGGAGGCTATTCAAAAAACTTACTTTCTTTTTAATTTTTCTTAGAAATTTTTAACAGAATGACATAGTTATTATATCATAATCGGAAAGAAGAATAAATTATATGTAAAAGACTCAATTCGATATCTCTACTAATTTATAGCTAAAAGAATAATAAATGTTAATTGATGAAAAACAGTTAGTTTCCAAAGGTCCGTGGCAAAGCGAGCTATGACAAATAATAAAATTTTCTTAGCAACCTTGCACTTTTTTCATTTTTTATTCCATCTAACTCATTCTATTATTTCACACTCATAATGTATTTTTATCTGTTACCTTGTTTTGTGTGTTCAAACGATGTCAGATGCAAGATTTGAGGCGCGTTTAAAGGCCAACGGACCAAAACACCAATAAATTACCAAACACCATGACATTATTAATCAAATAGTAGAAAGCTTGTTAAACAAACACCACAAAGAAACTTAATAAATGTTCACAGTGACCACCGTTTTGCAAAATAGAACTTTTATATATATTTTAATGCAGGAAAAGGGAGTTACAATTTTAGCTCATGAATTCATGATTGTGGAACTTCGAATTCTATCAATCATGTTCTCCCGTGTGGGTGGTCGTGTTTGATACACAAATTTTTGTAGTCTTGCACACAAGTAAAATCTAACACTGTTAAATCCGTGGATCTAGGTGGCCACGGAAACAAACTACCTCTTCTAATTCAACGATTTGGGAAAGTGGCATCTGATAAATCACGGGCTCGTTGTGAAAATGTGCCGGACATACATTATCGTGATATCATAAGGATCTTCTTATATCAAGAAGCGCATTTTCTAGAAGAATGGGTAGGTTATTTCGTAAAAAGCTCAAATGCTAGTCGCCATTTAGATGGCCATCAAAGATAAACGGTCCAATAATTGTGTTTCCAAAACTCCGCACCACACGTTGACCCTCCACCTGTTTTGGTGATCCACTTGTTGCATCAAATGAGGATTTGTTTCTGACCAGTAATGCATAATATGCAAATAACTTTGCCACAACTGGTGAAAGTTGCTTCGTCAGATCATAAAATCTGAGAGAGAAATTGGCGACTTTCATTGCGCAAATCTGTTAACCAATAAAATGATTAAGCCGCCTGTCAAAATCGCTTTCTGAAAGAGCCTGGTGTAGCCTGATGTAGCTTAAAATAATCTAGAATGCGAAACACTATAGTGGAACTTGTGTGGAAAAAATGTTTCTAATGCTCAAGTGGGGATCCACTTGCACGTATGCGAGAACGATTATGTTATTTTCACTCCTTGCTGGACGTCTCCTGATGGGCACTGGAATGGGATGTACACCTGTCTGCTTGGCGGTCTCTCAATCGCCGAAACACATCTCTTTCTGGATACCTGACAGCGTATTGACGTTCCGCGAACAAAACACTGGAAATACACCGCAAGCATATAGTAAGCTTCGGCATAGGTGTAGGCCATTTTTGAAAAATGCAACACAAAATTATAAGAAGAACAAACTCGAAATTTACACAAAAAAAGCAAAATAATGTTGTTAAGAGAACTTATCAAAATTCAAGGGACATTTCAATTCTTTTATATACCTGGAAACCAACCGATTTTGAAAAACAATTGCTTTTGTCAACATGATAATATTATAGTATTTAGCCTCTCTGGTGGAGGGGTCGATAGTGTATCTGGAAACAATTATTTTTCATGATCAATAATGTCAAGGTGTCTGGTATTTTTATTGTTGTTTTGACCCGTTGGCCGTTAAACACGCTTCAAGTCGTGTGTCTGACATCATTTGGATGAGAGCATTACGTGAAGATGACTACAAACCCTATTAAATTCACTTCAGGTAACATTATTGACTACAACGTTATCAACGATGACAGAAATATTTTTTGAGGTTTCGAAATGACACAGCCAAATACATAACTTATCACGTTTTTTTTTCATTATTGAACTACATCTTACTATTACAACGTTACCACCGATGACACAAATATTTCTTGACGTTTTGAAATTCCGCAGCCAACGTCAAGAGACAAGTCAAGGTGATTTTGCGCTGCTTAACAGTTAAGCTGAATTGTTAAAAGTATTTCTCAACGTGTTATACATTGTTTATTTCAGGAAAAAAAACAGGAAGCCTATGATGTCAAAATCCAATGTGGCGCTCATAAGAAATAATAAACTTGATGATGTCGCAAAGAAGCGAAACGTTGTAGAAAAATGTTGAGTCCGCTATTGGATCTAAAACTGAAAACAGCCGTGAGAATGTGTTTTTCGTTTCTTTATGAATAAATGAGATAGACGCAAACATCAAAAATAGTTTTTTTTTCAGTTTTTTGACAATTTCTTGAACGACAGTTGCAGGAAATTGGTTTTCTTTGCGGCATATTAAAAAGCACAAAATTTAGCAACTCTTCACAATTCAAACCTACCCTCTATCTTCGACCGAGATCCCCATGATGACGCTCTAATTTTAATCACCTATATATATATATATATATATATATATATATATATATATATATATATATATATATATATATATATATATATATATATATATATATATATATATATGGTCACCCCCGTACCCCGTCTCTATGAGAAATAAGTTTATGTACTCGGTTACCTCTATGGTCACAAGCATCTTGTAAAAGTGTGTTGGTAACAGCGAACACTCTGGAATTATATTTCTAAAACTAACCACAAGTGACAGGAACGATGTGGAAAGGTCTAAAATATTTATGGGCAGTATAAATAAAACGAGCCGCACATAGAGTAAATTAGTTCAGTATTGAGTTAGTGTTGGTGCAGAATAAGTGATCATAAAAGGCGAACAGTGAAATATAGTTCTATGGACATTTGTAATAGAGAAATATTTTAGTTGGTGTGTTTATGGTCGGGAAATAGTTGGTTATAACAAATTAGTAGTTTGAAAAGCTGTCTTTTGTTAGTCGACAAATCCAGAACCCCGTAGAATGTAACAACTGGTGTCAGAGGTGGGTTTTTCGAGCTGCTAGTGAAAATATTTTTCAGAATATTTGTTGAACAACGTGGAAATTTCTAGAATATCTAGAAGATCAGTGGAGGTGGAGGAACTATAGAAGAAAGCTCCTCTGAGCAGTGCCCGTGCAGGTATCTATAAAAGAGAGAGAGGTCATCAACTTGTTTATTCTGGACTTGAAGGTTTGGAGGTTCGGAGGAGAAGGAAAAACATGTGCCGGCAAGGAATTCCATAACTTGGAAGTCCTCGGGACAAAAGAGCGGGCATAACAAGATGTTCTATGTCTGGTGACCTGAACAGTAAAAGGCTGCATTCGCTCTGTTCCCCTGGTAGATCTGTTGGGGGCAGCAGGTGGGGGAACTATGGAGGAAAGCTCCTCTGAGCAGTGCCCGTTCAGATATCTATAAAATAGAGAGAGGTCACCAACGGCACGTCGGTGGGCAAGGGATGGCAGCCTTTGGGTGTGGGTAGGGTCACCAATGAGACGTATAGCTCTCTTCTGAATGGAGTCCACGATAGCGAGTGTAGAAGCGGCAGCAGCACCCCAGATGTGGGAGCAGTATTCGAGGTTTGGCCTTATTTGTGAAGTATATAAGGTATAGAGATTAGCTGGTGAAAAGTATTTGCGAGCCCGGAAGAGGAAACCCAATTTCTTAGCAGCCGCTTCTGTAATTGATGTGACATGTTGGTGCCAATTGAGATTTCGTCCACAGAAATGCCAACAAGTGAAAAAGATTCATTACTTTGAATAACTTGGTTGTTCATTGTGATTGGTCTAGGGCTGGTGTATTTCTTATGAGAAAGAAAGCAAGACTGAGTTTTGGTGGGGTTGAATTGTATACGATTTTTACTTCCCCAATCTAATATTTTTTGGAGATCCACGGAGACAGAACCCTCCATGAGTCTGCGATCCTCATCTAATTGGGCCAAAGAGACAGACTTAGAATATTGTATATTTGAGTGAAGGGTGCTGTCGTCCGCGTAACTGTGAACTGGGTTGGATGTGCTAGAGAGGAGGTCATTTATGTGGAGAAGAAACAAAGTAGGGGCTAAAGCTGAACCGTGAGGCACTCCTGCATTAATTGGATATAGTTTAGAGGAATGGCCATCCACAACAACAAAAATGCTCCGGTTGGAGAGGAAATTTGCTGTTCAGGTACAGAGTTTTGGTGGTAGGCCATGGGCCGGAAGTTTATTAAGCAGCGCTGCGTGCCAGACCTGGTCGAATGCTTTGGATATGTCTAGAGCGACAATCTGGGATTCACCGTGTAGTTCCATAGACTTGTTCCAAGAATGGGTGATAAAGAAAAGGAGGTCGGCAGTTGATCTGCACTGAAAGTAGCAAATAATGCAAAAAAAGCTATTCCGTTCTATTTGAAATTAGAAAGTTGATGTCTATTTCTGGTATTTCCGGAAGAACTGCCATCTTGAAAATCATTTAATTGAATAGACCGTAGGCCGTTATCCGCAAGCTGAAATTTTCAGAAAAATATTATGAATAGAACTCCTAAAACTTTTAATAGACGCTTCGATCAATCAATATATATATATATATATATATATATATATATATATATATATATATATATATATATATATATATATATATATATATATATATATTCTATGAAAATTCACTAAAATAACAAAAGTTTTTACTTCGTGAAATACTCGCAGTATGTCCAAAACATAAGATTTCAAATTTACATTACTTTAATTTAAATGGACAGTTTACTCTCCTAGATCTGCTTGTGAATTTTTGCGCATCATATTAATATTCCATATTGTTAATTGAATACCTATAGCACTTTAAACTGTCCCACTGCTACCACCGGCAGAGGAAGTTAGTATTGTAAAGTACGTCTGATAAGCAGCCAACGAAACGTCATTGTAATTATAATTATTTTATCAAGGGAACCCTTGCATACAATTGTGTCATTCTAGCTTTAAGTGATAAATCACAAAATTAACGGTAATCACGTCATTGCATACTATGTGACATCACACACTATGTATATGCAAATTATCCAAAAGTACCTACATCAATTTAAATTTAACTTTACTACTATATTGAGTCATCAATTTGTACACTCTTTAGAAGTGTAGTAGTTTATTTATAAAAAACGATGTATGTATCACCAATCAGGAAATATAGGGTATCAAATTTATTACATTTTCTTCGACATGATCCAGATGGTATAACATATGTGGTCTCTACATCCCATCATTCATTTTAGTCACATTTTCCTGGAATAGTATTTTTTGTGTATGAGTTTTGAAATGAATATAGTTCAATACAAGCACAATGTATTATTTCCTTGTAAATGACTCTTTCTAATATGAAACTATGCTAAGGACGTAAAAGCTTAAACAACTAAAAGAATCGCAATTAAAGCAATTAATATCAAATGGTGTCTGTCAATTTCATTCCCTAATAAGTTTCCAATTTTTACCCCTTTATTTTAAAAAATTCGGGACGCAGCAAGTATAGTAGTAGTAGTATAGTTTGTTTTATTGATTCAAATTTTACAGTATGTTCCACAAATAAGCATAAGCTTGTGCTTGCAGTTAACACAAATTTATTTTATGTTCCAAACTAAACTGCCAAAATATTTTTATAAAATGTCACTTAAAAAATTTTGTTCAACGTATGTTTCTTCCTTCTGCATTTCTATCAATAACACTCCTGCAGCTGCCACTAGTATTCCACTACCATTATAAGATAACTCATTCCAATATAACACCAAATTTCCTAACTAATATTAAAATTCTCACTACTATAATTTTGACATTTTACTTGATATGACAAGAGATGTGCGTTATATTAGTGAATTTTCATAAGAATTGTCCACTATTAGTACCGCATATTACTAAAATTAACACTTTAAATTTAAACAGACCTTGACGATCGGTTTTAGAGGTCCTAATACGCGCTTATTTGAAACATTTTCTCCAAAGTGTTTACCATCGATACCCATCTATTATAATAAAGTAGTATTTTAGCATCGTGTTCTAGCTCATTTTAAGAAAAATCTAGAAAGCTAGAAAATTAATATTTTGTATATCTAGGTTCTTACTGTAAGTCTATTTAAAGGAAACTTTCATTACAAATTTCATTAAAATTACAAAAACTTTCCAAAAGAAAACTTAATTCATGTTTAGAAAAGAAAAGTATCTGCCAAACTATAAACATGACAAGTATTTTCCTTATTAAGCGCCTGGGTGGTTTAGTTTCAGTCAAGCTTATTGAACCGGTTTTTCCAACAAAAAAGTTTTTTTAAAACCAATTCTCTATTAGTGAATTTTCTTAATAAGAATTTACTAATATCAACAATGAAAAAATGTCTGCTCAAAATTATATCTTTAAACTCAAAGGGGACAAAATTACCTAGGCGTTTTAAAGAAAAATGAGACGTTGAACCAAACGTATGAAATCTGGACACCATTGTTTTCACCAAATATTAAACTCAGTGAAACAAAACAATGTTACATGCATCGTGCGAGAATCGGATCCGGGCCACTGGCGTGTCAGGCGAGCATTCTACCACTGAACCATGGAGGAGAGCCTCGGTGGTTCACTTGTAAGAACTTGTGACTCTGAACCGAAGGGTACCGGGTTCGATCCCAGGGTTCTCCTTTCACTTTTTCAGTATATACAATTAACATCAACCGAGGTTGTGGAATCGTATTTGAGCAAGTTGATTGTCTGCACGCTCCGTCCCTCGGAGGAGGCGTAAAGTCGTCGGTCCCGTGTCCACGAGATGCTGGCACCTGGTGTCGGTGATTGGCCACAGTCACGGAGATAGACCGACGTCAAAAAAAAACAACGATGGACGCTAGCTAATAATAGGTTTCTTCACGTAGTATACGGCAACTTGCTACCACAGTAAATGTTATGTTATATCCCAATTTAATTGTGATTTGATAATTCGCCGGTTGACTGTTTCGGTCTTAGATGAGGTCTTATTTCGAAGTTTAAAGATAAAAGAATAAAATGTGTTAAAATCATTTTTATAGAGACATGGGCCGATTTTTTTACAATATTTATTTCACTCTTTCGTATCTTCCCATTTTCTTATAATATGAAATCGTGAGAGTACATAAAGCCCTGAGTTCTGAAAACAGCCAATAAGACTCCAGGTAGACATTGTGTATTCAGGGAACATCATGATGTATGTATCGATCTTATAGATCTTCAGCACACTTATAAGCCATTTGTGTGGAACTGAATAAAATGCCTTTTTATAATCCACGTAGGCAGTAAAGAGATTTCTTCGCCCATTTGTTACTCTCTCGATAATAACGTGTTATTACTCTTTATAAGGTATATCTATTTAAAGTTTTTATTCGTGGTCGATATCTCGAGGTGGTCTTCACATGGATCTAAATCCGGACGATAGTAAGGCTAATAGTGATATTCACCTCCCAAACCCTAGCATAGTTTACCTATCCTTGAGATTTGTAATAATTAGTGACTTAAGTGGATAACGAATACACTAGACCGTTTTACAACAAAGAGATAAATAAATACCTACCACATCACATTGTTGATTTATCCAGGGTCTTAAATTTTTGAGCTCCCCAGATTACAATATAGTAACTTTTTCTTTAAATTTTGAGAGATCTAGATAAAGATATTTAAATTTCGCTACACTAACACTGAAATTAGGAGAATTGTTCAAAAGGAATTAATTATTCAATTAGACACAGATATAAAAAACACAAATATTAGCTTTTATTAACATAACATATTCATATATACCACATATATATATATATATATATATATATATATATATATATATATATATATATATATATATATATATATATATATATATATATATATATATATATATAATTGAAAAGTGTGAGATGTAAATTTATGATAGGGGAAATGCAACAGCATGTGAACAGGGTATTTTTTCATAAAAACAAATTATGAGTTAAGCTTAATTGATTGGTTAATTCTAGATAAAACTTATTCTGGCCAGATTTATACATGAGATTGTGATGAAGAGATTTATTTGTAATCAACTAAAGAGGTTGCTGAAGGCTTAAATTTCCAATTCACAAATCCAAATGCTTTGTCAATAATAATTATATCAATAAAAAAATGTATGAAATAGCAAAAATATCTGCATTCATTTCTTTTTCAATTCAAATCAACAAGGAAAGGTACAATTTACATATTTATATTTACAAGGAAATATCTAAAGTTTTACACACTTTACATCCCGTGAGAAACATATTAAGAATTTTACATAGTCTACGTACGTAATAAAATGATTTCATAAACAACCTCACTGTTTAAACAAGATGTGAATTTAGAAGAATTTAAATTAATTTCAATTTCTATAAAAGTCCACTAGCAGAGAGGAAAAATTTGTATCAGAGTCAAATTCTAAGTCACAATAAAAATAATTTAGTAAAAACTCACTTGTGTTCTCGATTATCCCTTTTTAAGTGGTGAAGTAGGGTCTTTGAAGTCAAAACCTGTAGTTGATGGATCGGGAACGGCTAGGTCTGACCTACAGAGTATTTCTATGACGATGACGCTGTAAGCCGGTGTCTAGCCAGAGGTTGATTCTCGGGGAGTCTGATGGGATATACTTAAAAAACGCGTCGCCAGAAGCTAATGGACAGCGTAGACGGTGATGCCAGAGGAGCAGAAGAGTGCCCATACAAGACAATACGAGGTCAAAGCAGATAACGCAAAGGAAGACAAGATAATGGGAGATAACTCGATGGAAGACAAACACGATCGGAGCCAACACGAACTCTGTAATAGCATCCAAGACAAAATCTTAGAAATACTCGGTCTATACATCAATGAAACTCAAAGAACCTACCCCTAGGTTGATTTCGGTAAGTGGGGTTCACTAAACAGGCTTCTAACAAAGCACTGTGCCCCTCTAAGAGGCCACCTAGGTACTTTCATATAAACGGTAGTTGAAAACTACCGTGTTACGCGCTGTTCGCTCACCTAATACCTTTTCCGCTTTTGCCTCGTCGCATTTTAGTTTTATTCTACTAGTGACGCTTTAGAATCCTGCGCGGGCCTTTCGAATCTCTGTAGTTTGGAAGTTCCAACGACTATAGCCACGTGTGATAGTAGGGGTCGGCGTAGGTCTGGGTAACAAGACAACATTTCCCCTTAAGACCTTCTGTAAACTTTCATGCATAATTTGTGCCTTTACCACAGAGAACTACGTTTTAAATATATGAATCGATATTTTTAGATTTCTAAGAAAGACTCTATTGTTCACATTGCTTAACCGGCTAAATATTCTAGTACGAAAGTGTGGCAAAATAACGATCTTTTCTTTAGGCAAATATTCCAACATCTGAATATTTAACTTAACGTAAAGGAAAGGAAAAAGGCAGTAAGACTGCTACGATGGTAATTTTCAATAGCAAATTTTCAACAAATCTTTACAAAACGAAACTTGAATTGTTGTTCAATAATGAAGCCACCTGATCTTGTTTAAGCTTCCTTTGAGGTTCTCGCTCTGTCAGTAAGAGAGTTACGGTAATGAGTAAAACATAACTGTTACATATTGTAAGCTTGATTGCACATAACCGATCCAATTATTAGTTGTTCTTTGCATTCCATAGATCCTTTGGCACACCCTTTTTGCTGCCTCGCAATCATGTTGTCGGAAACCCAGTTATTGGTCGGTATCTGCCGGGGTCCGCAGAACAATGCTTGTCCTCTGGCTGAAGATACGCCATCAGGCCTGGGTGCCTTATAATTATGGAGCTCTTTAATAACTTCGGAGACTTCATCTGTTGTAAACGGCTCATGATGCATTTGGTCATAACTCTGACAAGCTCGGTTTTCTTCGTTAACTCGGCTGGCACCAATATTGCAGGAGGCTGTTGTGGCTAGTTGACTTTGTCAGAACTCTTCAATTTGTTCCTTATTTGAAAAAGTAACGGTGGCTGCATTCCTAGCTGAATTAAGCTGACGGTAAAAAGTCCTTTCAGAGCGTTCAAACATTGTATTGTCGCCCTTCCTATTATTGCTCGCTTTATATACAGAAAGCTTCTGTTTTAAGGTGTCTGAACATTCTTGTGCAGTGTGGTTGACTGGATATTGTGCTGAGTGTTGTCTTTATGTTTCCACTCTACTTATCAATTTTTTTCCCACGGGGGCACTCTTTGACGCGAGTTTCTATGATTTTACCTTCTAAATCTTAATGCCTAAAGTTTTAATAGCTGCAGTTGCTGCACAGTAAATCAGTGTATGCATGTGTTCCATTGTGTTGATCTCTAGAAGGTGCGATGGCAAAATTATTCTGTTCAACGGTTCAAATATAATTGCCAGCTTTCTAGATAATCTTAGCCTAGGTAATGGTGGTCTAGTAAGAGGATTTGTTCCTTCATACTCCGCGACTGCACGCCTTATTTCTGTGGACAATTTGTCGATGAGTTCCTCATTTTCTTGCGTATCCTCGATGAGTTCTTCTTGCTCAGTATGTAAAGGTTGCAGATTACTACCATCAAACAAGATCTCGCTATTTTCCGTAACCGCTATGTTAGTAATTTCATATTCTTCTTCCTGTCTGATGGTATTCAGTCCGGTTTGTGGAATAAGGTTATTCCTAAGTATGACACGATACTGATCCGCTACTCTCTGTTGTGTGGGTACATTCTGAGAAATTCTGTGTGAAGTTGTTGCCTATATCCGGTCGTCTGTTGTCCGAGTTGTGTTACTCTGTAGTAAATGCGCATCATTGTTTTATTCATATTCATAGTCCATTTCATGCGCCGTCTTGATAATCCCACCTGGGTGAGCACTGGCTAATTTTCCTGCGCAGTATTTTCAGTAGGTAGAGCTCTTGGCCTTACTAGGCTCTCCTGCTGTTGATTTTGGGCTATAATTTCTTGCATGACCCCGCCACCGATGTCCCGAATGCTGTCATGTCCAGCGCCGGCTCCAGACATGCCCTGGCAAACCCCAGGCTGCGGCATTTTTCGAAGCTTTGGTTTGTTCCATTTCCATGGGTGTGCCCCCAATTAACCCTGGTGGCCCAGGTAGGGATGAAGAAAGGAGTAAGGTAATATGGTTAAGGAAAAGAGGGTAAATAGGACAGCGAACAGCTGGCGTCGCTGGCTGTACCGTCTACGTCGTTACGAGTAGCGGTGAGCATACTGCTGGAAGCAGTACACCTACCGGCCAGACAGAACTGTGACCCTGGACTGGGGCCCTTACAGGGTGCTACCGTGCGGGTCAGACGGACCCTGGTTTTTTAACGTGGTTGTTACTCCACCCCCTCCTCCTTTCTCACCCGGGATTGGGACCGGCGATGGCGGAGTTTTATTATTATTATTATTATTGTTGTTGTTGTTATTATTATTATTATTATTATTATATAAGTCCAACTAAACAATTTTTATATGTTTATATATATATATATATATATATATATATATATATATATATATATATATATATATATATATATATATATATATATATATATATATATATATATATATATATATATATATGTATCACACCGATAACTCAAAAAATAATGGGCCGATTTTGATTAAATTTGCTGAACACCTTCCTTTTGCAAATGGCTTGGATAAGTTCGTTAGTCAGAAAAATCGGTCCAGGTTTTCCCGGAAAATTTTGGGTTTTCCTTCAAAAAAAATTTATATCTCCGGAATTAACAAAGCAAGGGCAACCAAATTTAGTATGCTGGTTTATGTCATTATAGGTGAGGCGCCTACCAAAATTTAGCTCTGTAGGTCAAAAGACAAAAAAGTTGTGTGCATTTAAAGAAAAATAAATTGGGGTTTTCCTCAAACGTCAAAGTGACAATTGAAAACGTCAAAATTCGCAACATTTAGGCAAAGAACTTGAATCTAATACGATCTCTGGGAAGAAAATGTCTTAAGAAGAATGTTTTACAAACCCTGAAGTCTTAGTTTCAACCGTCATCGTCCTTCATTTTACTAAAATATTTCCAGAAAATTCATTTCAAATAGACCCTTTCTCTGAAGCTTGGCAGTAGCCTTAGCTATAGAATTTATCGTTTAATGGTATATAATTTTTGTAGAATTTTCGTAAAAAATCAATAAAGCTCAATATATCCGTTATTATACAAGATATGAAAAAATATTGTATACATTAATTGTACGGTGTCTTGAGCTACACCTTAAAAAATTATTGCTACCATCACAGGATGGCCCATAAGTCGTTGGTGATACAAATAAAAAAAAATTAGTGGAAAACGCCTTATGTTTTTGCATTTTCTATCGAAATATAATGCATGTTTGTAAGTTAAGAAATTGTGGACGCAGCAAGTGCGTTATGGTAGCGAATTTTGATTAAATGCTTCATATTTGAAAAGCTTAATTTGCTATTAACCTATAAGGTTGACCAAGAAAGGGATTTTTTCGGTTACATTTTAAGTTTACTTTCGGAAATTTCTGTACGTTTTCAAACAATAAAGTTATTTTGATGAAACATGGCACATTGTTTTTACTATATAGGTTATACTGGTAACCAAATTTGATGCCTGCTTTCTGAAAAAAAACACATATTTGCTATTAAAAACATTTTTATGAAAATTCACTACCATAACGCACTTACTGCGTCCAGAACTTTTTACATCTGCTTTTAATCTTCTTCCTCCCCCAGCACTCTTATTCACTCCGGGTCGGTAACTATCTTGGATGTTGAAACCACAACATTTTTCTTGTGTGTTATGCATATAGGGATAGTTCTAAGGATTTTTGTGAAAAACTACCGATCACTTTAAGTTAAAGTTATAATTATTAAATTGACATCGACTTAAAAAAGTTCTTAAACTCGTGTGCATGTAATCTACAAAGTTATTATTATTATTATATTTTTTTGTGCGTTTTTAAAGGTAATGCAACTTTCCATTTTTGCAGATAATGAAAAACAAATGTTTGGGGCGCAGCAAGTGCATTATAGTAGTGAATTTTAATAAGAATTGTACACTATTGGTAAGGTATATTATTAAAACTAATTCTTCAAATTTAAATGGATCTGCGAGACCGGTTTCAGAGGTCCCAGTTAGCGTAAGTTTCTATTTTTGATGGAGCTAGAAAATTATAATTTGGCAGGGATATACATAAGCACTACAAATCTCTTTAAAAAATTGTGTTACAATATTCATTAAAGTCACAAAAGTTTTCTAGAAAAAACTTAATTATTTATAAAAGGGATGTACCTGCCAAATCATAAGTATAGAAGGTATTTTCCTTTTAATAGCTTCGATGGTTTTCTTTTAGTCAACCTAATCGAACTAGTTTTTGCAAACAAAACAACAAGAAAGGTTTTTTAAACCCAGCTTTTAGTTATCCGTGAAGTTCATTATGGTACTTTTCTTTAATTTGGTACCTACGCTGAGTTTACATAGGTGTTACTATTGTCCAAGATCGAAGATTCTAGCTTAATAGGAAATTGAGTTATCGGATTTCAAATATTTTTACAAATATTCTCTACCATAATGCATTTGCTGCACCCAGACCCTTTTAAACAATTATTTACTGTTGCTGTATCCACAAGTTTTTGAAAATGATGAAATATTGGAACTCGTTATGTAAGACTGACAAACAAGGCAACCTATATTTCATTTTTGGAAAAATATTTTAAACAAATGAAATGGGGTAGCAATTTAAACATAAATTGAACATATTGGTTCTCTGCTTTGTCGCAGCCCCCCCCCCCCCCCCACTTCTGCATGCCAACAACCATCCTCAATGCATACACCAGAACAATGCAAATAAGAAAAGTTTCTTGGGAACAACTCGCAGAAAGTTACAGGACCTGCGGTGAATATAGGGCTTCTGAGCGGGATAAACAGAACTTTAAGGAGGTATAGCTGCAAAATAGGATAAAGGCAGCTTATAGAGGTCCAACTGAGCTGTTTTTTTGCACTTTCCGCTCACATTTCCTTTTCATCTTCTTCTCCGCCCAACACCCCTATTCACTCCTGGTCCCGTAACTTTCTTGTGGGTTGTTTGCAAGAAATATTTCTTGTGGTATGTGCATCAAGAAAGAGATCTAAGCATGTTTCTGAATTTTTTTTCTAAAAAGCCTTCGGGTGCTAATCTGCAAAATTACCGAAAATTTAAATTTTATTTACAAAACGAATGCACCTGACAAATTATAAACATGGCAGGCATTTTTTCTTATTAGTCGCTTGGATGACCCGTTTTAGCCAACTCAATCGAAGCAGTTTCTGCAAACAAAATAACAAAAATGGTTTTCTAAAACAAATTTGTCGTTGCCTGTGAAGCTCATTGTGTTATTTTTTAATTTAGTACCACCGTTGCTTTTATATAGGTTTTATTATGTACCAAAACTAAAGATTCTAGTTTAATGGGAAATTGAATTATCACCATTTGGAATATTTTTACGAAAATTCGCTACCATAACGCACTTTGTGCACCTAAACTCTTTTCAACGCTTATTTACTATTGCTGTTCCCATACATTTTGAAATTGAAATAAGTAAATATAAACTACAATATTTTGAAATTAAAATTTTAATAATTTACGCTGAACATCTGTTTATATGTATACTTTAACTACTGCATGATATTATGTAGCTTCATTTACCTCAAATTTTCCATATACCTACGAAATGAAGAGTAGTTAAAAACTAAAAGTAAACAACAAGTACAAGTACCCTATTCTAAGATTCTAAGGGATTAGCGGAGTCGATTTGGAGGTTATCTTCTTCTTTGTTTATGACGTCTGTAAACAAAGAAGCATAAGAAGATAACCTCGAACTCGACTCCCCCCTTCTGTCAGTTGGCAAAATAACAAATGACAAATAGGTAATTGATGTTGTCAGATTTAACTAGGAGAGCGAGATCGCTTTTAAATATCCTAAAGAATGGGAAGCTTAATATTTATACATAATAAAACATAGTTCTAGATTGCCTTTAAACAAATTGAATCACTTTCATTAAACATTTTATTTATTACAATATATTTTTCTAATATCTTGAGTGGTTTCTCTTGAGAGTTTTGGCAAATGGCAACCCCGCTGATCGTTTATTGTGACATATTTTTGTAGCCTGTTCGTTTGAAGCTTGATTTGAAGCATTTGTTTGCAATAGCAGCGTAACCCTGTATGACCTTGTCTAACATTATAGGCACCCATTCAGAGGTAATCTCAGGTTATATCGTAAATTATTTATTTTTTATTTGGTTATAACTCAAAATTTACTGAACCGATTAAGTTCAAATTTTGTAGAGAGGACCATTTACTACATGCGTATAAAGTTTTAGTTTCATACTTCTAGTAATTTAAATGATATTGCGTTTTCAAACAGTTTTTCGCATTTTTTGAGTTATCGGTTGGATAAAGACACACACACACGCACCCACGCACACACACACACACAAATATATATATATATATATATATATATATATATATATATATATATATATATATATATATATATATATATATATATATATATACATATATATATATATATATATATATATATATATATATATATATATATATATATATATATATATATATATACAGGGTGTTACAAAATAGTGGGCCAACCCGTTAACCACGGATTCCCGGGACGAAAATTTTATGACTTTTCTTATAACATTTTTCTTCCGGGGGCCCCGTTTTCGAAATACAGAGCGTTGAAATTGAACTTAAAAAATAATTTTTCATTTCTAATTTTTACGTTTATGAAGTTATCTCCATGAAACTTTGCACGTAGCGTTATTTCAGAACTAGACGCCATCTGTGTAGATGAGGAGAGAAAAATCAAATCCCAAGGGGGGTACAGGGGTGGTGGAACAAGTATTGACCCCCTAAACTTTTTTGTGCGCACGCCAATGGTTTCAAAACAAATGGCTTTTGTTAGACAACATAATTTTATAACTTTTGTTTTTCTAGTTTAATTTTGATAAAACAACTAGTTTATGAGTTATTGTAAGTTGTATGGTTGGACCCAAACAGGCGAGAAAAAACCTACGAAACCTTTTTTCATTTATAATTTTTATGTTTTTGAAGTTATCTCCATGAAATTTTGCACGTAGTCTTATTTCAGAACTAGACGCCATCTGTGTAGATGAGGAGAGAAAAATAGATTGGGGGGGAGTCATAGGGGGGATGGGGGGTGGGGGTGGAACAAGTATTGACCCTCTAAACTTTTTTGTGCGCAAGCCAATGGTTTCAAAATAAATGACTTTTGTTAGACAAAATAATTTTATAACTTTTGTTTCTCTAGTTGAATTTTGAGAAAACGACTAGTTTATGAGTTATTGTAAGTTGTATGGACGGACCCAAACAGGTGAGAAAGAACCTACGAAACGTTATCTCCATGAAATATAACATGTAGTCTTATACCACGACTAGACGACATCTGCGTGAATAAGAAAAATCAAACCCCTACATTTTTTATTCGGGCGACGGTGGTCTAATAGAAACTAATATCGTAGGTTATTTGCGTTCTTCAACGTCGGTGACATGTCTCGACAAATTAAAAAAAAAATGGAATTTTTTTTACTCATTTGCAATCAGAATAAAGAATGTACTACACAGAAATTGTAGCTCATTCCATTGCCTTAAATATTGCTGCTTGAATACATACATACTTGTTTCACACATATGTAATTAGAAGTCATCATAACCGTTTTATAAGTATAACTTGTATTAAACTTAAACTGTCAGTCTAGTATTAACATGAAAACTAAACTAAAAATAATGAAAAATGGTAAGTAAAGCTATGTTATAGAAATAAAATTATAATTAAATTAAATGCTCAATATAGCTACCACCCTCTTGGTTGCACAAGCGGGCTCTTTTGATAAGAGAAAACCGATTTTTTTTGAAAATGTCTGGTTTCATACGGTATTCCTCTGCGCCTTGTAGGATTCGTTCCCGCAGATGTTCTGCATCGAGTATGGGCACCCTGTACACAAATTCATTCAAATATCCCCAGAAACTAAAATCTAAGGGGTTGACGTCGGGGGAACGGGCTGGCCAGTTGACAGGTGCATCTGCCCCCCGGCCAATCCAATGGCCATTGAATGTGTTACTTAAATGTTGTCGAACCTCTCTTCCGTAATGAGGCGGAGCACCGTCCAGTTGTAGCCACATCTTTCGCTGAATTTCCAACGGCATATCGTCAAGTAAATCTACGAACTCGTTCTGTAAAAATGTTAGAAACACATCCGCATTTACTCGAGTTGGCAAAAAACTGGGCCTAAGAGTAAGTCATCAATTATTCCTGCCCATACGTTCAATCTAAAGTTGACTTGATGACGAGTTTCGACTATCGCATGCGGATTTTCTTGTGCCCACATGTGACGATTATGCAAATTCGTAACACCATTGCCAGTGAAAAGGGCTTCTTCTGAAAACAGAATAAATCTAAGGAATTGCTGCTCACGACTGTTCTCCAGTAACATCCAATTGCAGAAAGTCATTCTTGTTAATGCGTCTTGGGGTAAAAGAGCGTGTACTTTCTGAACATGATACGGGTACAGTGACTGTCGCTTCAGTACTCGGTGCACATCAGTTGAATTTATAGTTGCACGCTCATTATGCCTTATTTGGCGGGCTACTGCTCTTGTACTTGTTCCAGGTGTTGTTTCCACTATTCTTAGGATTTCTTCTTCTTGCCTGGTATTGAGCTTGTGTGGTCTCCCGCTGTTACCTGTACGCTGTTGTTTTATTGTACCTGATTCCCTCATGCGACGAACTAATGTTGAGAAAAATTTCCTCTTCGGGTGATGACGGTTAGGAAATGTAGCTGCATAGCGTCTAGCAGCATGACTAGCATTACAATCACATTTCCCTACAAGCAAGATAAATTATTAAAAACTGATTGTACTAAAAAGTTACTATCATTAAACTCTTACCCATTATTAAGACCATATCTGTCATATCAGAAAATGATATGATATTTGTCATATTGTCGAAAATGATAAGGTCAATTATCACAAAGTATACCTATAGTTTGAATATCGCTGTGAAAATAATATTTTGACAGTCAGCAACTTACCTTCTAGTATTTTTCAGAGCCTACGTGGATCCAAAAAATTCTACGAACAACGAATATAATGGCATGTTTTTTTTCTGTGGATTTGTTCATCAGACATTACATATTTTTTATAAAATATAAAATAAATAGGCATTGCAAAATAATAATTATATTAGAAAACGTTCCATTCATGAAAGTAAAGTTTCCTGTTTCGGCCCGATCTTTCAACTTGAAATAACTCATAAATTAATTGTTTTATAAAAATTTAACTGAAGTAACTAAAGTTACGACATTGCTTGATCAAATAACAGCCATTTGTTTTGAAACCATTGGCGTGCGTTCAAAGAAGTTTAGGGGACTATTCGTAATGCAATCCCTCCTATATCCCTTGGGATTTCATTTTTCTTATTCACGCAGATGTCGTCTAGTCGTGGTATGAGACTACATGTTATATTTCATGGAGATAACGTTTCGTAGGTTCTTTCTCACCTGTTTGGGTCCGACCATACAATTTACAATAACTCATAAACTAGTCGTTTTCTCAAAATTCAACTAGAGAAACAAAAGTTATAAAATTATTTTGTCTAACAAAAGTCATTTGTTTTGAAACCATTGGCGTGCGCACAAAAAAGTTTAGAGGGTCAATACTTGTTCCACCCCCCTGTACCCCCTTGGGATTTGATTTTTCTCTCCTCATCTACACAGATGGCGTCTAGTTCTGAAATAAGACTACGTGCAAAATTTCATGGACATAACTTCATAAACATAAAAATTAGAAATGAAAAAAGGTTTCATAGTTTTTTTCTTGCCTGTTTGGGTCCGACCATACAACTTACAATAACTCATAAACTAGTTGTTTTATCAAAATTAAACTAGAAAAACAAAAGTTATAAAATTATGTTGTCTAACAAAATCCATTTGTTTTGAAACCATTGACGTGCGCACAAAAAAGTTTAGGGGGTCAATACTGGTTCAACCCCCCCTGTACCCCCCTTGGGATTTGATTTTTCTCTCCTAATCTACACAGATGGCGTCTAGTTCTTAAATAAGGCTAGGTGCAAAATTTGATGGAGATAACTTCATAAACATAAAAATTAGAAATGAAAAATTGTTTTTCAAGTTCAACTTCAACACTCTGTATTTCGAAAACGGGCCCCCAGACGAAAAATGTTATGAGGAAAGTCATAAAATTTTCGTCTCGGGAATCCGTGGTTAGCGGGTTGGCCCACTACTTTGTAACACCCTGTATATATATAAAGTTTTCAACTGACATTGGATTTGGGTTCTAGGGGCCCTAATTCGCGCTCATTTGAGGTATAGGTTTATTGAAATTTTCAAAAATCTTACCATCGATACCTCTCTATGAGTGAATTTTCTTAATGAAAGTTAACTAAAAACAGTTTTATTTTAGTATTTAAGGACAATCAATTTATTATAAATTTAATATGCATAGTACATAAATGTTTGTGTTTTGCGGTTTATGCTCTTTCTAAATAATGAATATTAAGTACTAAATAATTGAAAGTCATAGATATTTTTCATGCAGTCACTGATACATGGATTTTGGTATATCGTCATCATTTCATCATAACTTTTTTTACATAAAACACTAATCGAGGTAGATGCTCGCATTTTAATTTAGTTTGTAGTGATTAACAATGTCTGGGAAGAAGTAGTATTTTTAGTACGTGTTTTAATTAAACAATTAATGTACTGGGTGATTCACATTATATTTTACCCTGCTAGGCTTCTCTAAGTTTCATCAAAAATTATGAACGTCATTTGTTGGGAACGTAGCGAGCTATCAACAAAATTCTTCCTATAGAGTGCCATGGTAAATACCAAAACATAATCTGCGTGTATCTCAGTTCAACAGTTGTTAGTAGTGTTTACATCTCATTAACGCCATTGCGTCAAATTTTGAAAATCATCATAACAAATGAACTCATTGGCAAATTCAGCCAAACATTATGTGGTTTACACACACACACACACACACACACACACACACACACACACACACACACACACACACACACACACACACACACACACACACACCACCAGCACTTTTTGCGTTAAAAAAAATTCTCTAATGAGGAGATATGTTATATATATATATATATATATATATATATATATAGGTAGGTAGTAGAAATGAAATATGAGCAGAAATTTCCAATAAAACAGGCTTGAAAGCTGTCTTTTTCACATCTTGAAGCCATATCCCCTTAAACCTGCCTACCCCGCACAGAACCCGTATCCCCACAGGTGCCGTAACTTCCTTGGCGGGTAAGAACAAGAAATTTTTCTTGTGGTTTATGCAGCGAGGGTGGTTGTATGCACGCGAAGGGGAAGGAAAATCCCCACTACGAAGCAGCCACCCTTCCCCCTGCCGAACCCGGGGGGGGGGTCTGCTTCGTCGTAGGCATTTTCCTTCCCCCCTTGTGTGCATACAACCACCCTCGTTGCATAAACCACAAGAAAAATTTCTTGTTCATACCCCCAAGGAAGTTACGTGACCTGGGGCAAATAGGGGTGCTGTGCGGGGTAGGCAGGGTTTAATGGGGATATGGCTTCAAATGGACTGCTTTCAAGCAGTTTTCTTCGCATTTTCTGCTCATATTTCCTTTTTAATACGTACCCCGCCCAGCACCCATATTCATTCCCAGTCCTGTAACTTCCTTGGGGGGTGTGAACAAGAAATCTTTCGTGTGGTTTGTGCATCCGGATGGGGTCCTAGTAATGTTTCTGAAAACAATTTTTTGGAAAGCGTTCGGGAGCTCATCTGCAAATTTACCGAAATTTCAAATCCTTCAAATTTCAATAACTCAATTTGCTATTAACGTAAGCTTTGTTGGTTAGCAAACCAACATTTAAGTTTATTTTCGGAAAATTTTTGTATATTTTCAAACCATAAGTAATTTTGATAAAATGTAGTACATTGTTTCTACTACATAGGATATACCGGTAATCAGATTGATACCTGCTCGCATTTGCTATTAAAAACATTTTTATGGAAATTCACTTCCATAACACACTTGCTGCATCCAGACTTTTGAAAAATGTTTATACATTTTCAAACAATAAAGTTATTTCGATGAAATACTGTACATTGTTTCTACTATATAGTCAACCAAGTTTGTTGCCTGCTTTCATCAAAGAAATACATTTGCTATTAAAAATATTTAAAAAAAATCGCTACCATTGCTGCGTCCACACTTATTTTTCATTACGAAAATAACTTTCGATTAAAAAGTCTTGCTGCAGGTGTCTGAAAACTATTTTCAATCTGACAATCCTTCTCTGGTGAACGTGGGAATAAACACAATTGCGGCAAATGACTCCACACAAAATTATTCTACACTTTTAGGAGTTTATCAATAGCGAATTAGAAACAATCGTACTTTAAAACTAGATAGGTTATAACAAAATAATATCAAACGCAACACAAACGCAAAACGTTGGAGTTATAAAAAAGTCTGGACGCAGAAAGTGCGTTATGGTAGTGAATTTTCTTTAAACAAATTTAATAGCAAATTTACTAAAACACATATTTGCTATTTAAAACATTTTTATGAAAATTCACTATCATAACGCACTTACTGCGTCCAGGCTTTTATTTATTTGGTGAAT
The DNA here is from genome assembly GCA_964006375.1 of Tillus elongatus. Classification (NCBI taxonomy): domain Eukaryota; kingdom Metazoa; phylum Arthropoda; class Insecta; order Coleoptera; family Cleridae; genus Tillus; species Tillus elongatus. The sequence continues at coordinate 78,706,230 of OZ023263.1, read as the reverse complement.
CGCTTCGACAACTAACTGTAGTCATTAGCGGAATGAATGATGGAACAGTAAGGCATGGAACGGTGATATATGAATTACTTTCTAAACAGAACAAATTAATTTGCCCCTATTGGAAAGCAATCCCACTTCGGAAACAGACATTTCAGAGTTGACAACCTGTCGTTAGCCGGTTATATGTGGACCAAACTTATCCAAGACACTTGTAAAAGGAAGGTACTCACAAAATTTGATCAAAATCGGCCCATTGTTCTTTGAGTTATCGGTGTGATATATATATATATATATATATATATATATATATATATATATATATATATATATATATATATATATGAATTTTTATTAAATGTTTCAAATTTTAATAATTCAATTTCCTATAAACTGAGAAAGTTGAATTTTGGTACGTAGTAAGATCTTTCTCAAGGAAACATATTTACGAAGTTTCATTAAAATAACTTTGTAATTTTTAGAGAAAAAATTTTTTTTCGAAAAAAAAACACAAAATTGGAATACCTCAATTTGTCTATAAACTGAGTAAGTTAAATTTTGGTACATAGTAAGGCCCTACGCAAGACATCATATACACAAAATTCCATTAAAATTTATATATCCATTAATCTTTATAGGGCAGGTGCTTCTGGCTGCTTGACTGAAGGAGACAACTTGGCCCCTAGCTTTAAATCGACGGAACTTTTCCACAGCATTTACGACAGAATTTGGCTCGGATGAAATTTATAACGCCAATTGTTTCAGAGATCGGCAGTAAACGGAATCTGTTTATGATTAAAGTTGGGGATTTACCGGGTCATGAACAAAGAATCACTGTTAACTCGCATTTCTCTGTTAAATACTTCGTTAATTTAAATTTAAAATTCAATCAAAACACATAAAAGCATCACTGAAAACTGTTATCAGATATTATAGACAACGAAAAAGGATTTTATGACCTATTTAAAGATATTTATAAGCCACGGTAACTAGCGCTGTCTTTACTCGAGAAGCGTTCAGCTGAGACTCCTCTAGAGGTACCGTTTTGTCCGTTGAGATCTAACCCTTTTCCCTTGACGTCTCACCTCCCCTCGTCTGCAATTCAAGATTTTCTCGGGAATATTTGTTGAACGGCTTCAACGGTCGTTTTTAGGTGACATCATTGATACGGAAAAATACAGATAAAGTCCCAACGATATTAGCTATGTATTTCACAGCTCTTGCATAAAAAAACGTAACGTCTTTTTTACTAGTGGAATTTTCCTTGCATCCGTATTGCTATGAGTTCTGACTTGTTCAAGGATTTCTCTTGACAAAGATAATATCTCGTCCTCAGATACTTAAATTTTAACGTAACCATTTGAGAGGCAGTAAGGGGTGTATGGTGCCGAAAGGTTTAGCGACTTTTTATGAAGTAATTATGCAACCAAGACTTGAAATGTTCAATGCAGATAGGGTTTATTTCCATTATTTACCATATCTGGGGGTTTCTAAATGTTTTTTAAAAACAAGGTAACAATGCTGGAAAACACAATCGTTACAATATATATATATATATATATATATATATATATATATATATATATATATATATATATATATATATATATATATATATATAAATTTAAAAATTGAAACTGACCCCGGATATTGATTTTAGGGTTCCTTGTGCGCACTCATTTGCAAAAGTTTGTTCACAATTCAAAAGTTGGGATCTCTGCATTAGTGATTTTTTCTACAAAAATTCACTAAAAACTTAAAAGCCACAAAAAAAAATAAAAAATTTACAAAATACTTAGGAATTATATTCTCGTAACTTCTACTAACTCACTCGCAATTTTTCTAAGAAATTTAGTACAGGACTGTTTTGTGACGTGAACAGATTGCGAAAAAATCCCTAATAAGGATTCTTGAAATTTTACTCCTGAAAACTCACGAAGTATGCCTTGGATTTTGTAGAAATATGGCGCTTATTGTTCCTAAGATAGAATTCATCTGGATCTGCACTTTAAAGAAAATCCAGTTAAAATCACCCTATAAATAAACATTTTACAGTGTGACTCGCAAACAAATGGGTACACTGTATATATATATATATATATATATATATATATATATATATATATATATATATATATATATATATATATATATATATATATATATATATATATATATATATATATATATATATATATATATATATATATATATAATATACAGGGTGTTACTTAATGATAGGGCGTAATTTCAAGTGCGCGTTCCTGAACAAAATTCAAGTAGAAAAGTTCATATAAACATGTGTCCTGAAGAGTCTGGTTTTCAAGATACAGGGTGTCAAAGTTTAAAAAAAAAATTGGTTTTTTATTAATATCTTAATAATTCTTTTGCCCATTTTGTTGAAATCTGGCAGGGTTATTCACTGTAATAAGGCGCTAAGTTGGCACTAACTAAAAGATAATTATAAATTCCAGTGGCGTCTCGAGAGGCAGTCTCACGAATAATATTGACTAAAAAAAAATGTACGCTACTGAATTTTTTTAATTTTAATTTTTTTCAGATTAAGCACCTAAAAATAAACATTTTTTGCCTCTTAATATTTTTTCGTATATTACTTCCTTTTCGAGGAAAAAAATGAAAACGACTTCATTGCATGTCGAATAATTGTTAAAATGAAATCAAGTTAATTGTGAGCGTTGCTAGGAAACGTTGTTTTGACATTATGAGGATAATGTTTTTGACTTTCTGTGACAGTTTGTTATTATTTTCCCTCTGGTCAAAAGGTTAATTGTGCTATTAAAAAATGGTAAATAACTATTCTAATTTGGAGATGACACAAATGCATTTCCTTTATGGTCTTGCCAATGGTAATTCGGCGGAGGCCCGGCGGCTCTATCAAGAAAGGTATCCTGATCGTGTCCTTCCAGGTAGACAAATATTCATAAACATTCATCGTCGTCTGACTGAATCTGGCAGTTTTAAACATAATACCTCTGACGGAAGACCTCGTACAATTCGAACTCCAGCAGTTGAGGAGGCTGTCCTACATGCGGTCGAAGAGAATCCTGCAACTAGTACCCGAAAAATAGGTAGGGAATTAAATATTTGCTATAAAACGGTATGGGAAATTTTAAGAGAATCCCTGTTGTATCCTTATCACGCACAAAGAGTTCAGGCACTTCTGCCAAGAGATTTTGAACCGCGTACGCAATTTTGTAGATGGTATCATCAAAGACTTTCAGAAAATCCTCACTTTGATTCCATCATTATGTTTACGGACGAAGCCCATTTTTCCAGAAATGCAATAATTAATTTTCGAAATAATCATAACTGGGCCCATGAAAATCCTCATGCTATTACAGAGACACAGTTTCAGCAACAATTTTCTGTCAACGTTTGGATCGGTATCCTAGATGACTATTTGATTGGACCATTTTTTTTACCACAACGTCTTAACGGACAATCTTACAGTCATTTTCTACAAACTGATTTGCCACTGCTTCTTGAAGATGTCCCTATATATTTACGTCAACAACATTGGTTCATGCATGATGGTGCTCCTGCCCACTTTAGCATATTGGCTCGTGAGTATTTGAATGGAGCTTACCAAAATCGGTGGATAGGTCGTGGAGGACCACAATTCTGGCCACCTAGATCGCCTGATTTAAACAGCCTAGATTTTTATTTGTGGGGGCACCTAAAAGCATTAGTTTATGTTACACCAATCGAGACAGAAGAACAACTAAGGAATAGAATTTTTGACGGATGTGAAACCATACGTAACACTAATGGAATTTTCGAAAGAGTTCGTCGCTCGATGAGAAGGAGAGCACAAGCCTGCATAGAAGCGGGAGGTAGTCATTTCCAACATTTTTTGTAAATAGTTATTACTTTTCGTTTGTTAGATTTTAAAAAATGGCTTAGAAATAAATATTCTGAACGATCACAATTAACTTGATTTTATTTTAACAATTTTTCGACATGCAATGAAGTCGTTTTTATTTTTTTCCTCGAAAAGGAAGTAATATACGAAAAGATAATAAGAGGCAAAAAAGTTGTATTTCTAGGTGCTTAATCTGAAAAAAATTAAAATTAAAAAAAAAAATCAGTAGCGTACATTTTTTTTTGTCAATATTATTCGTGAGACTGCCCCTCGAGACGCCACTGGAACTTATAATTATCTTTTAGTTAGTGACAACTTAGCGTCTTATTATAGTGACTAACCCTACCAGATTTCAACAAAATGGGCAAAATGATCATTAAGATATTAATAAAAAACCAATTTTTTTTTTAAACTTTGACACCCTGTATCTGGAAAACCAGACTCTTCAGGACACATGTTTATATGAACTTTTCTACTTGAAATTGGTTCAGGAATGCGCCCTTGAAATTACGCCCTATCATTAAGTAACACCCTGTATATATATATATATATATATATATATATATATATATATATATATATATATATATATATATATATATATATATATATATATATATATATATATATATATATATATATATATATATATATATATATATATATATATATATATATATATATATATGTATGTATGTATGTATATATATGTATATATTTGTGTGTTTTCTTTCTGCTATCTTACCACATTCTCCATGCACATAAAACATAAAACAAGTTCAAAATATCTGTATTTGAATAGTTTCCATAGTATTCCATGATGCTCAGAATTCAATTTAAAAGTACTTACTAGGTATGTACCTATTTTGCAACAATCTATAATCGCCAAAAATAATAAAACCAGAGAGTTTGTAAGCTATAATACAACTATAGTGAATACTAATGTCAGTAGCCGTCATTTCAGTAGGCTACTATGCAAAACACTACAAATATTTACGTGAATTTAATTTCAGCCAAAATCTTAAGTATGATGAAAACTATATGAGATAGGTATAGAGAACTCATATACCTCTGGAAAGGCCATTCAACCCAGAAGACAATGAGGTCACAAAATACAACATGTTTCATTTACAATTTTTGATTAAATGTGGTTTCAAGTTTTTAAAAACAGTGTACAATTTGCGAACATCCTATGTTAAGAAATAAGGTTACCATTTGATATCTAGAAAAAGCACTATTAGCTCTCTGCTAAATGGCCGAGATACAGATATTTTTAATTGACTCCATCTGTCAAATTTTTGAAGAAACTTGAATAACTCAATAAATCCTGTTTTTTATCAATAATATCCCAAATGAATTTAGAGTAGAAATGTATGTGCAATTCAAACATATAATAAGATATAGTTGATGGCAACTTCCGGTATAACCGGAAGAGCAGCCATTTTAAAACAATTTCATTTGGATAGGACTTGAGCCATTATGGCTAGATCCAAATGTTAAGACAAAATTTCAGCTACAAGTACGAAAACTTTTAGCTAACGTGTTCTGTGGATCACCATGTATATAAACATATAAAACTAGTTTTTTTTAATTCACTAAAAATTCCTAATATTTTTTCAGCAAGTCCACGCAATTATTTTGGGGTTATCTTTATCTATTAATTGGACGGTATAATTATTAACAATTATTTTGAACATTTTGTATGAATTGTGCGAATAAGAAATTATAAATTTTAATTGTACGATAATTAGCATTTTAATACATTGTTATTTGTAAACTATTGAATGATCGACTGTCATCTTTAAGAAAACACCTTCAAGCAAGATTTTGATTAATTACCGAGCAAAGTAGTAAATAGGTACTGAATCATGTCTAATAACTGTCATCGCAACTAATTATTACCTTGTATAATTTTTTTAACATCGTCCTCATATTTTTCTATTCTAAAGGAAGTGCAAAGTCACAATGAGTTAGTCATACTGATTTTCCAAATAATTTAAAACACTGTCTTTATTTTGGTCTAAGAAAATCTAAAACCACTCCCTGTTTCTTACATTCGGTGAAAAGTTGATTCGAAATAAAATTGCTAGAACTGGAAGCGGAAATTTCCTGTAACAAATCAATGAGAGGCGGAAAATATTTTTGAAAAAATTTTTGCTAAACATAAAAAATAGTATATTAAACAATAAGTTTAGAAAAGTAAAGTTTTACTGAACGAATATAGCTTTTGAGTACGAGAGAGCGCAGCGAACGAGTAATTTAAAAGCTATATTCGTTTAGTAAAACTAATTTTCTTACAAGGTTTGTTTATACTACTTTTTTTACGTTTTGTGTTAGTACTTATAAGCAAATAATCATAGATATCAGATCATTATAAAAGAGCATGGACGCAGCAAGTGCGTCTTGCTAGTGAATTTTCATAGAAATGATTTGGCACAAAATATTGTATTATAACTTTTTCTTATAACATAGAAACCTAAATAATTTTGGTGTATAGTTTACCTTTTTTATCGTGAACGTACCCACCAAATTTGATTATCATAGCTTTTTTTAAATACAATTTTTTTTCTAATGAAAACTTAAAATTTTCCTGGAAAACCTCGTCCGATTTTCTTGACTAACGAATTTATCCAATCCATTTACAAAAGGAAGGTACGTTTCAAATTTTAGCAAAATCGGCCCTTTATTTTTTGAGTTATCAGTGTGACACACACACACACACACACACATATATATATATATATATATATATATATATATATATATATATATATATATATATATATATATATATATATATATATATATATATATATATGAATTGTAGGGTTGTCGGGAGCCACACACAGGGTTACTAGTTGCTGTGCAGTAATACACAATATCTTTCGTATCGTTATATTTAACAAATTTCATAAACATACATAAAACACTTCTTACGTTCACCGTCATCCACATAACATAATAATTGACATACGCAGTGCTGACACCGGATGGGCGTCATCTGACATGCGCATTTAATACTTGACAGTAATCTAAACATAACTTATTTGAGTCCAGCAGTGCCGTCACCGGAATGTCATAATGTACGCGGGAGATTTAAATTCAAATATACATAACAATATTTACCAATTCACATATACTCAACAACTCGGCCAGTCCTGACCTTGATCGACCCTGATCAAATAGTCACTTAAACACTGCACTATCACTCATTTTCACAAAATACATAAACATGTTGCTAAATAAGCATAACATAAATGGTATGTTTAAAACAATCATAACATTAGAAGTATAATTACTAAAACACATTTTCTGTCCAAACTTAGCATAAATGATAAAGATACATAAATTAATCTAAAAGAATATATGAAAATGAACCTTAACTACCTTATGGAATACATAATATGATACACGAAATGTGAACTAAAACTATGTCATACAATATAACATGGGTGGTCTGTAAAGTGTTCATTGCTTAAGCTAGTTGGGATATGGTTTTAACCTTGACGCATCTAGTATGCTATCATACGGCACCTGGGTATTCTGAAAGCCTATTTTATCAGTCACCGCATATCTGTCATTGGGTAATACTGATTTTATAACATAAGGACCACGATACTTAGGAATAAGTTTCTTACTTGTACCTATCGACGTATCTACGTTAGACATCATGACATAATCACCTACCTTATATTGAACCGGTCCTTTATGTCTATCGTCATAGTACTTTTTACTCGCTGTTTGAACCTTCTCTATTTGTCTCGACACTCTATCTCTCACTTGTTCCAGGCTCTCGCTATTTTCGCCGCTCTGATCAATTGATTCTAAAAATGATCTTAAGTTATCACCGATCTTTCCTACTTGATTCCTACCAAATAGAAGTCTGCTTGGTGTTTCTTTTGTAGTTGCATTAATAGTATTGTTAAAACAGAATTGAGCTTCTTCTAAAACCTCATTCCACTCTAGATTCCGTTCATTTGTCAATTTGGCTAACATTGGTGTGAGAGTTCTGTTAATACGCTCAATTTGTCCATTGGCTCTAGGCGCTCCTGCCGCAATTAGGATGTGTTTGATCTCATTCTGTACACAAAAATCCTCAAAAAGTTTAGACGTGAAACAAGAACCTCTATCCGAAATTATTCTAACTGTTTACTATATGCTTCAAAATATCCTTTCAAATGTTTAATTACCTCTTGTGTAGTGGTGGATTTGCATGCATAGAATCTTACAAATTTTGAAAACCCGTCAATGACTTCAAATATATATTTATTTTTATCCTTACTACGTTCCAGAGGACCATAATGGTCAATATGCACAGTTTCAAATGGCACATTACCCTTCGGAATGCTATGTAATAATCCCTCCTTCTTTCCTGTTTTTGGATTATACTGAATGCATTGTAAGCAGTTCGTAATATATTTTTTGACTTTCTCCCGAAGATGAGGAATGAAATAGCTCCTAGCCACTAACTCACAAGTCTTCTCAACACCTAAGTGGCCCATGTTATTATGGTACTGATGAAACACGGCATACTCCATGTCTTCTGGTACATGAAATAGAACACTACCATCCTGAGTTTTCCTATAAACCAATCCATTTTGTAGCTCATACAGAGGATGTTCTAATGTTTCTAAATCTTGGCGAATTTTCGTAATTCTGGGATATTGGTCTTGTTTGATTGCCAGTGTTTGCTCTAAGGAATTCCCTTCAAGGATTAGAACTGAACGTATCCTGCTTAATGCGTCTACATGGCTCATACGAGTACTTGGCCTATGTTCAATGGTATAGTCGTAATTCTGTAGAATCATACACCACCTCATGATTCTTGGGATAATATCTCTCTTCGCTAAAGTAAGTCGAAAGCTGTCACAGTCGGTAACCATTTTAAAATGTATACCCTGAAGGTAGACATGAAACCTTTTTAATGAATTGACCACTGCTAAAGTTTCCAACTCATAGCTGTGAAAACGAGATTCATATTCAGAAGTCCTTTTACTAAAATAAAAGACAGGGTGAAACTTCCCATCCTCCTGCTTCTGTAACAAAATACTTCCATAACCTATGGAGCTAGCATCACAGTGGAGCTCAGTCTCCGCTAGTGGGGAATATACTGCTAATATGGGCTTGCTCATAAGTTTGACTCTTAACGTTTCGAAAGCCTCTAATTCAGCCGGACCAAAATTAAAGTTAGCTCGTTTTTTCAGAAGTTTATATAAGGGGCTAGCGATAGAAGCAAAATCTCTGATGAACCGCCTAAAATAACCGACCAAACCCAGAAATGAGTGAAGCTGCTTCGTATTAATGGGCACAGGATAATTCTGAATTGCCAAAATGTTATCATTATTGGGCATAATACCTGCCTTACTGACCCGATAACCTAAAAAATCAATAGTATCGTTCAAGAATACACATTTATCCACTCTTAATTCAAGTTTATTGACTACCAAAAGTTGGAATACCTCCTTTAGAATATGTAAATTTTGCTCAATGGTTTCAGTAGCGATCAGAATGTCATCGATATAAATAAGTACCTTTCCATCCCTTATAAGTTCCCGGAAAATCATATTAATATACCTGGTGAATGTACTTGGGCTAGAAATTAGTCCCATAGGCATTTTACAGAATTCGAACTGGCCGGAAGGAGTAATGAAAGAAGTATACTTTTGCGATTCTTTCTCTATATCAATGTGGTAAAAGGCATTTTTGAGGTCAAGCTTAGTGAAAAATGACTTATTCTTCAAACAGTCCAAATGATCATCGATCAACGGTAATGGAAAAGGATCTCGCAATACATATTTATTTAGAGTACGATAATCTATTCACATTCTATACTCACCAGTTTTTTTCTTAGTAAGAACCACAGGGGAACAATATTGTGAACAACTTTCTTTAATGACACCCCTACCGAATAAGTCTTGTAAAATTTCATCAAGTGCTCGTTTCTCTGAAAAAGATAGTCTTCTAGGTCGGCTGTAAAATGGTTCTGCTTTTCTCTTTCTGACCTTTCTGGCAAAATATAACATGACTCAAAAAGTTCTCTAGTCTGAGCAATGACACTTACAGGTAGTTTTTCATCTATTTGTAAATCATTATCTATATAATTAAAATTTTCGGCAATCAAAAGAACTTCATTGGTGAGAAAATCTTGATGATAATTGCTTGGAATTATCTTTACCTCATTTTTACGGAAAATTATCTCATCTATAGTATCACAATAAACTAAGTCTCTACCTAACAATACTCTACATGGTAAAGCACTTCTGTCAACTACATAAAATTTAACTTTGTGAATAATATTATCGATTGCCACATTTTCTGCAAAACTTCCTATGATTTTCAATTGAGAATTATTTATACCTGACAAATTAGGACTAATGACTACTCTACTTACAAAGTTCTTAGGCACTACCTCTTCGGATATCAGCGATACTGGGCTACCTGAGTCTATTGTAGCTAGTTCCTCTTCACCTAGCGTCTCCAGTCGAACTCCAATTATGTATGCTTCTGGCATGGGCTGCCGTACCTCTACTAACATGGTTGTAGAATCTGGATGCTGGCGGCTCAGTGGCTGAGTCGTCTGCTGAAAATTCTGTCTCCTAGGGCAATTTCTGACGATATGCTGTGTCGATCCACATTCGAAACAGCTTCCTGGAGGTCGCCTTGGTTTGGTACAGTTACTTGCTAAATGGCCTTCCACATTACAGTTGTAGCACCTACCTGCAGCTGCTCTTCGAGGATGTTGTTGCACTGGTGTTGGATTACTCGGACCCGCTACTCCAGAATTACCTCTGTCTGACACATTTTTCATCGTCCGATGCAGATTCTCCAGTGTAACAAAACTCTGCATGCGTGCTTGCGATCTTAGTACTGCATCATCAAAACCATCTATGACGTACTCAACTAATTCTGCTTCATTCACTCCAGCACGATTTCCCAATAATACTTTGTCGTGAAAGTAGTCTGTGAACCTCTCGTTCTTCTTCCATCTTCGGCCTTCGAATTTCTTTCTGAGAAACACTCTATCAGGTCTCGAACCAAACATCTTTTTTAACTCCACTTTCAGGTCACTCCAATCCATGGTTACAAAGTCGACGCGGGACATATACCAGTCTCTAGCTATCCCGATAAACTTGCCTACGGCTACCAGTTGCATGACATGGTCAGATATACCATACACCGATTGCACTGAATCAACGCGCTGTATCCACAAATCAACGTCTTCATTTTTGCCACTAAATTCTGGAAAAAGGGTTGACAGTTCCTTGTTTGATGGCGTAATCACCGTAGCTTCGGGCGAAATAGGTCTGTTGGGCGCTTCCTTTGCTATCTGGTCCCTTGCTATTATGCTCCTGACTGTTAATTGGATCAGCTGCTCCACATCCATTTGTACCTGGTTACTACCACCTAGTAAGTCGCTTAAGTCCTGAGGCTGACTCTGGTCACCTACATTTTCATTGAAATCTGCGTCCTTGTCCGCCATTTTACTGATCACAGAAGCCGTTTACAAACTCGCGGTTATATCGCGTCTGCACAAATACTAGCCATACACCCCACACCTGAGAATTGTAGGGTTGTCGGGAGCCACACACAGGGTTACTAGTTGCTGTGCAGTAATACACAATATCTTTCGTATCGTTATATTTAACAAATTTCATAAACATACATAAAACACTTCTTACGTTCACCGTCATCCACATAACATAATAATTGACATACGCAGTACTGACACCGGATGGGCGTCATCTGACATGCGCATTTAATACTTGACAGTAATCTAAACATAACTTATTTGAGTCCAGCAGTGCCGTCACCGGAAATGTCATAATGTACGCGGGAGATTTAAATTCAAATATACATAACAATATTTACCAATTCACATATACTCAACAATATATATATATATATATATATATATATATATATATATATATATATATATATATATATATATATATATATATATATATATATATATATATATATATATATACATATAAAAACTGAAACTGACCCCGGATATGGGTTCTAGGGGTCCTAGTTCGCGCTCATTTGCACAACTTTTTTCAAAATTGAAAAATCAGACTCTCCCCATTAGTGATTTTTTTCTACGAAAATTCACTAATTAGAAATTTGTAGGATTTCCGTACCCAAGTAATGTGACACGGCTTTGTTTATTTAGATAACAACAATTAATAAGTTTCATTTTTGTGACTTGAATTGAGTTAGGTTACATATTAATTAGGAAAATGTCTGTACGCAGCAAGTGCGTTATGGTAGTGAATTTTCATAGAAATGATCTGGCACCCAACATTTTTTTCAATAAAATGCTTATACCTTTTTTCTCTTGTAAGATAGATATATAGATTTTGGTATGTAGTTTACTGTTCATAACGTTAACGTACGTACCAAATTTGATTACCATAGCTTTGTTACTTTCGGAGATAATTTTCTTTTCTGAAGGAGAACATTTTTCCCGGAAAACCTAGTGAGATAGATTTTCCTGGATAACGAACTTGTCCAAGCCACTTACAAAAGGAAGGTATCTGCCAAATTTTATTAAAATCGGCGCATTATTTTTTGAGTTAGCGGTGTGATATATATATATATATATATATATATATATATATATATATATATATATATATATATATATATATATATATATATATATATATATATATATATATATATATATATATATATGGTGTAAAGGATTTGTTGGATTCGACATAATCTTCACTGCATGTTGTTGCAGCAACATATTTCTTCTCAAATATAATCGTAGATAATGTGCTTCAGTGCACAGTGATATTGTTGGGGTCGTTTTGAAAGCTCTAAGTATCAATCTCAGACTACTATTTTGAATGGTGTTAAGAGAATTTAATAGTTTTTTACTTGCAGTACCATAAACTATGCTTCCATAGTCTAGTTTAGATCGTATTATTGCTAAATACACTGTTAACAATGATTGTTCATCAGCTCCCCAAGTTAAATGTGATATGGCTTTTAAAAGATTAATTCTGGAAATACATTCCATTTTGAGATTTTCTATATGATATTTCCAGGTTAGCTTAGTATCAAATATTATATTATATTTTTTGTCCACTACTTCTATCTGACAGTTTTTTGAAAAGCGTTCGGGAGCTAATCTGCAAATTTACCGAAAATTCGTTACCAAAACACACTTACTGCGTCCAGATTTTTTTTCTTACAAACGCATCATATTTTGATAAAAAAAATGCAAAAATGCATTAACGAATTTATTTTACGAAAATTAGCTAAAAAAAATTATACACCCATACTCACTCCTGGTCCCGTAACTTCCTTGGGGAGTGTGAACAAGACATTTTTCTTGGGGTTTATGGATCCAGGGGGAGCCCTAGGCAGATTTCTAAAATCAGTTTTTTGAAAAGCGTTCGGGAGCTAAACTGCCAATTTACCGAAATTTCGCTACCAAAACGCACTTACTGCGTCCAGATTTTGTTCTTACAAACGCATCATATTTCGATCAAAAATGCAAAAATGCATGAACGAATTTGTGCTACGGAAATTAGCTAAAAAAATTATAGACCGTTAAACCATAAACTTCACTAAACCTGCAAATAAATATCCAAAAAAAGCATCAACTTAACTAAACTGACAGCCAAAGCATCAAAGAAAGGGTCTATTTGAAATGAATATTTTGTAAATATTTTAGTAAAATAAAGGACAATGACAGTTGAATCTGAAACTTACGGGTTTGCAGAACACTCTTCTTGCAACATTTTCTTTTCACAATCGGTATTTGTTTGTTTGACGTTTTGAGGCAAACTCCAAAATTTGTTTCTTTAACTGCCCATAACTTCTTTGTCTTTAAAGCTAGGGACCCAAATTTGGGTACAGAGTTCACTCTTTATAACACAAACACGCGTACCAAATTTGGTTGTTATTTACGGAGATATAATTTTTTTTAGAAAGAAAACAACATTTTCCGGGAAAGCCTAGTGCGATTTTCTAGGCTAACGAACTTATCCAAGCCACTTGCAAAATGAAGGTACTCAGCAAATTTGATCAAGATCGGTCCATTATTTTTTGAGTTATCGGTCGGATATATATATATATATATATATATATATATATATATATATATATATATATATATATATATATATATATATATATAAACACAGATCTCCTCATTAGCGATTTAAAAAAAATCGCTAATAAAGAAATATACTCTACTTAATACAATATATCGCAATAAATACATAATAATAAAAGCCTGGGCGCAGCAAGTGCGTTATGGTAGTAAATTAAATTTTCATAGAAATAATCTGGCACAAAATATTTTATTAGAACTTTTTTTTCTTGTAACATAGAAATCTAAATTTTGGTGTATAGTTTAATTTTTATATCGTAAACCTACCTATGAAATTCGGTTCTAATAACTTTTTATTTTTCGAGTTATCGGTGTGATACGTATATATATATATATATATATATATATATATATATATATATATATATATATATATATATATATATATAAATTGAAACTGACCCCGGATATGGGTTCTACGGGTCCAAACTCGCGCTCATTTGCAAAAATTTTTCAAAATTCAAAAGTCGGGATCTCCCCATTAGTGAATTTTTTCTACAAAAATTCACTAAATAAGTTGAAAGTTTCAAAAGTATATTTCACCAGCAAGAACTAGTTGCACCTCAATATCATTCAGCAATACAGATGAAGAATTGTAATAGTTTTCAGGAAAAACAAATAGATTTGAATTAATTTAAAGCCATTCTAAGAGTATTTTGACGCTTTTAACCGAATTTTCACAAGCACCATTACCTTGAGGATGATAAGCTGGGAAAAACGTTTGCCTAATATCATTAGATCGCAAATAGGAGGAACATTCTTTAGAAGAAAAGTGTTGCCCATTATCCGACACGACCTGGTCTTGCAAACCAAACTGGGAGAAGAGTTTCGTTAAATGATAAATTACTCTTTCTGCAGTTGTAGACTACATTTTAGTGACTTCTAACCATTTCGTATGGGAATCTGTGACAACTAAATATTTATTGCAAAATAACTAACCCAGAAAATCGATATACAAACTAACCACAGGGTTTTGACATTACAGGCCAAGGAGATAATGTAGTCTTCACAGTATTGGTTCGTAAAGATCTACAGATTTCACAATTGAGACGCATTATTTCAATATATCTGTCCACATTTGGCCACCATATATATGAATGTGCCAACGATTTGCACTTACTAATACCAAGGTGACTCAAATGAAGTTTGTCAATCATTGACTTTCTCAGACTTTCAGGAATTACAACCCTATAACCCCATAATAAACAACCAAATTCTACATGAAGCTGCTCATTTTTATTAAAAAAAGTTTTAAAATTTTCTGGTATTTTACTTCTTTCTGGCCCGCCATATAAACAATAGCCTACCACTCTATTTAAAATGGAATCTTTTTTAATTCATAAGCAATTTGTTTACAATCGATAGGCAACTTTTCTTGAATGTAGCAAATAAGTGAAATGTCTTCATTATGTACTGTTGAATTTACTGGCAATCGTGATAATGGATCAGCTGTATATTTTTGTCCGACTTTATGAATTTTATATTATATTGATACGGGGACAAAATTAAACTCCACCTCTGCAGACAGCCAGCTGCATATATTGGAATGTCCTTTTTGTTTCCAAAAATTCTTATTAAACGCTTGGCGTTAGTTAAAAGAGTAAATTTTCTACCAAATAAATATTGGTGAAATTTCTTTATGCCAAAAACTATAGCTAATGTATCCTTATCTACTTGAGCATATACCTTTTCTGACGTACACAATGTGCGGGAGGCATGAGCTATAGGTCTAGTTTCATTATTTTTCAGCTGGTGTGATCACTGACGAAATGCCATACGCACTTTCATCACAGGCTATAATTAAAAGTAAGTCTGAGTTGTAATGCATTAGAATTTTTGGAGACATTAATTCTGTTTTGATTAAATCAAATGACTTTTGTTGTTGATTTTCCCATTTAAAATTTATATTATTCCTTAATAGTTTACAGAGTGGATTTAATTTAGTTGCTAAGTCGGGCACAAAATCTACCATAATGATTAACAAGCCTAGAAATGCTTTTAATTCAATTGAATTATTCGGAGTTTTCATTTTATAAATTGTTTCGAATTTTTCCGGAGATGTGTGGAGTCCAAAAGCATCGACCTAAAACCTAAATAATCAACATCTTCCTGAAAAAACGTGCATTTGTTTAGTGGAATTTTCAACCCATGTTTATTTAAAATTTCAATAACTCGCTCCAAGTTCCTCTTCCCCTGTTGAAGCCCTAAGTATGTTATCTAAGAACACCAGTGATGTTAACTAATATATTTTCAAATTATCTTTGAAAAATTCCCGGACTGGACGCAATTCCGTACGGTAACCTGTTATATTTAAATAAACCCTAATGACTATTTATAGTAACAATACTTTTAGATTCCTCCTCAAGTTCAAATCGAGCATACGCTTGAGACAAGGCAATTTTTTAAAAATACTTACAGTTTTGTAATGATGCTAATATGTCATCAATTTTAGTCAATGGATGTTTATTAATATTTCAACTAGTGGTCACTGGTACCTTAAAATCTTCACAAATGCGGATCTCACCATTTCGCTTCATGACAGGCACTATTGAAATTGCCCAATCACTAAATTCAACAGGAGTCAAAATACCTATATTGAGCAGTCTATTTATCTATTTCTCCACCTTATCTCTCAAAGCACATGGTAAAGATCTAGGCTTGCAGTACACAGATATGTGTTTTTTTCCAAATGTAAATAAATCTCATTCATTGTTAAAAACATCGGGAATTTTTTCAGATAAACTTTTAGCTATTTTATTTTCTTCCACTGATAATTGAGGAATATTATTTAAAAAATTGTCAACAAAAATACCTAAAGTTTTCAGCCAATCAAAGGTGGGCCACCCAAATCAATGATATACAATTCTAGTTTTTTGTTTGTTAACCCCTGTATATGAAACATTAACTAATATATAGCCAAGCATCTGAATGTAGTGACCGGTGTACCACTTTAAATTTATAGTGGATTTAAATAATAAAGACAATTTATTAAAATATGTATTTATCGTTTTTTTTAAAGCCGAAATACCTGAAGCAGTATCAATTTCACAAAGAATTTCAATATTATTTACTAGTAAGTTAACCTTGATAGGATACTTATCATTACTTAAGTTATAAAAAGTAAATTCTTCTTCATTACAAACATCGGAATTTTCTGATTTAAGACATTTATTAAATTAATAATTTGCTAATTTAGGATGACTTTACTTTAACTTTAATTTTTTAAATACACCACACTAATGTGACCAATTAGGTTACACAGATGGCACCGGGAATTTTTGAAAAAACATTTATTTTCAGTGGGATTAGTTTTACCACAATTCCGGCACCTCTCTTGCTTGCCCTTCAACTGTTCACCATTATCAATACATTTATTGACTCCAGATTGAAACTTGGGATTTTGATACTTGCTTTGTGTTTGAATTTTTCTGACCATTTCAGTGCTTCTAGATGCAGATGATACTAACCCAGAATTTGATTCAGCTGCCTCCAAACTGATTGCTAGTTCATACTCATTTTGATATGTTAGAAACTTCTCAGAGAATAGCCGCTGGCGTATTGTTTCAGTTTTAGTGAATTTTCGTAGAAAAAATTCACTAATGGAGAGATCCCGACTTTCGAATTTTGAAAAAATTTTCGCAAATGAGCTGGAACTAGGACCCCTGGAACCCATATCAGGGGTCAGTTTCAATTTTTATATGTTTATATATATATATATATATATATATATATATATATATATATATATATATATATATATATATATATATATATATATGTATCACACCGATAACTTAAAAAATAACGGGCCGATTTTGATAAAATTTGGCATGTACCTTTCTTTTGTAAATGGCTTGGATAAGTTCGTTAGTCAGGAAAATCGGACGAGGTTCTCTTGAAAAATTTTGAGTTTTAATTCGAAAAAAATTCTTATCCCAAAAAGTAATAAGCCGATTTTAATAAAATTTGGCATGTACCTTCCCTTTGTAAATCGCTTTGACAAGTTTGTTAGTCAGGAAAATCGGATGAGGTTTTCACAAAAAATTTTGAGTTTTCATTCGAAAAAAATTTTTACCTCGAAGAATAATGGGCGGATCTTGATAAAATTTGGCATGTACCTTTCTTTTGTAAATGCCTTTGACAAGTTCGTTAATTAGAAAAATCGGACGAGGTTTTCCGGAAAAATTTTGAGTTTTTATTTGAAAAATTTTTTTATCTTAAGAAATAAAAAATCTATGATAACCAAATTTGGTAGGTAGATTTAGGATATAAAAAATAAACTATACAGCAAAATTTAGATTTCTATGTTACAAGAAAAAAAAGTTATAATAAAATATTTTGTGCCAGATCATTTCTATGAAAATTCACTACCATAACGCACTTGCTGCGTCCAGGCTCTTTTTTAATCAAAAAATAAGTTGATCTCGTAGATTATCATCCAGGCTCTTTTTGAAATTGCAGGATTTAGAGAGATTTTTCGGACAAACGACATATTCAGCAATAGTCTCATTGGCGTGCTGCACTTGTTATAGAAATTTGTACCTTTCGGTAATATCAGATGGTTGTGGTTCCATCAGCTTAACAAGAAAATCAAAGGACTGTTCCTCTGGTTTTTGTGGACTACATAAATCACATAGTAAATCAAATGTTTCACCTTCCATTATTGTTATGAGAATGGCCGTTTTATTTTCTGCAGCTACCTTATTTACTTTAAAAAATTGCAATGTACGAAATTCATTTTTTATCGTGAATTCGAAATTCTTCAAGTATTCCGAAAGCATTCATATTTAATTATTTAACTTGTACGACTACTTTATCTTTATTAAATAAGTATTGACCTCGTCGCCATGTAATTTCTTTGGATATTTTGATACTAATTTTGTTAACTAACTGAATCGCAGAAATATAAGCTGAAAATTAAATGAAGGCTGAAACTTAACTGCTTTATTCTGTATAAATATTTCATGAATTCTTATCATCATGATACGGGGAAAATGATAACATAAATAAAGAATTATAGTCTAATACAATATATCACAATTACTATAAGTAAAGTGACAATTTTATGCGATAATGTGCCACTTTAATACACGATTTTGAATTCAGTAAAATAGCACATTGTTAGTCAAAAGGCGAAAAAAATATTAAAAATGCAGATCATTTTAGACTGAATTTTTATCTTTATTGAAAGTAAGCTAATATTATTGACAATATAAGATTGCTCTCACCACTTTGTGAATTTTGCCATGTGTTCCTAGTTTAACTGTATTTTTGCATTGCATAAACAGAAACAAGATAAAGAACTGTAGGCTCTAATTATACCTAGAGTCATTGTTTAGAATGAAAATGAATTAAATTTTCATTAATATTTGTTTCTTATTTATTGCGCTCCAAATATACGAGTGTGTATTGATGTCTATAGTTAGCCTTCGCTGTTTCCATGTGTGTGAAGTCATGTTTTGGCTCCGGATACCCCGGCTGTCCCGCTCATTTTATAATATTTTTAGTCCCAATCTGTGACTAAAATGACGAACACAAAACACGGAGCTAAACAGGCCGTACAGCTGAGCAGAACTTTCAAAAGACATTTCAACAGACTGACTTAAGAAAGAAATGAAAGGGACCTGCCTGGTAGGTAAAACTTTATTTTCCGTTTGTCTTACAGACTCTTGTTTTCATCTAATTCTCAACTTTTTAACCTCTATTGGCTCCTTAAGAGTGTTATAATTGCAGGACATAATCTCTTTTAATGTGAAAATGCTGTTTTTAACTTATTTGATAAAAGCTTCGGAGCCCTTTACGCTTCCTGTAGCTGCTGGTCGCCTTGTTGGCCTATGTGATGCTCACATACTAGACCTACCAGAAACCTGGTTTCTGACACAATAATCTTGGTATTAACCCCTGAAGATGAGAGAGCCGACACGCGTAGGGTTTTTCAAAATAAAAACGGTCTGAAAGAAAAGACTGTAATTTTATCCTCCAATGGAATATAATATTTAGAAACTTAACATGTTTGACAATTGTGTGATATATCTTAAGGCTCTTGGATTTTAGTAGCTCTGCGAAAACGGCTGCATTATTTTCAGTTTATAGGTTTTTTATGTGAAAAGATTAATCCTGTCTTTATTTAGGCACAGTTAAAAGAATATGTTGGCACAATGATACAAAAACTGCTGCATTGTTTCAGTAGGAAAATATGTTCTGGTACCAAGCAGTGGTTTAATCGCAATCTACAAATGTTTTATCTACTTTTAAGTTCGCAAACCAAGGTAGGCCAATATTAGGTTGTATTTCCTAAAAAAAATAGCTTATTATGACCTTTATATTGTAACAACCATTTTATTTGTATGGTCTACTTATAATTGGGTATTAGTCTTCATAGGGATGTTTATAATAAATTATTTTTACATTTCCAAGAGCATCCTTCGCCAACTCGTTCGCCCGCTCATTCTTCACTTTCCCACAGTGGGATTTTATCCAAGCAGTTGCTATTGTGTTAACCTGGTTACTAATTTCATTTACAATTTCTAGAAGTTTAACAATGAGGTGATTAATTTTTGTTTTGTGGTTAAATGTTTAAATGTTTTTGATCAGATTTAATGACTCACATATTGCGATCGTTTCAGCTCACGCAGCACTAAAGTATGGTATGAATTTAACTTTTGTTCCACCATTGGTTTGTGGGTCGAAAATCACCATTGCTGTATTGTATTATGATTCCGAACCGTCTGTATATAATTGTGTACGTTCCCGAATGTACACATTCGGGAAAAAGTCTTCCATATCCCATTCGATAACTTATATCACGAAGATATTTTGATTAATAGTTTCTTAAATAAAATTGATTTGGTATGCTGGGTTGGGTTAAATAAAATGAATAGTATCCTCCCTTAAGGGTATCATTGTTTAATATAGCATTTCTTACTAGGACTTTTTCTTTACACAATAATTATTTGTTAAATTACATACTAATAATTTTAGTGTTTTGCGAAGAATCAAACTATATCTGAACTGTAGTTTTATCAGAAATCTAGATTTTATTATTTTTCGCCTAATTTTAATCAAAATTTCGGCACATTCACCTAAGCTGTTTGATATTGGAGTGCTTTTCAATGCTCTGGTACATAAAAGTAAGTACCTGTTTTGTGGAACACTCAATTTGTTCAGGTAACTTTTAGCAGCCTGATAATAACACGCACACCCACAATTCCTTCTGGAGATTAGGAAGGATGTACAGATCATCAGTTTTATATTACTATCTGCACCTAAAATGTTTATAGCCTTTTGACATCTACTTTTGTATTTTGTCTATAAAGTTTCTCCACAACGTTTTTTTTTCCAATTTGATGCCAAGAAAGGTAAGTGCAAGTTATATATTGTATTGCACCTTGTTTAATATTAGTTATGATTATCGGCTCTGGTGCTTCACGTTATACGTGGACATATAGCTTTCGTTAAATATGAGTTAAATATCTTTGACCTAATTGGAGCCAAGTGTTGATAGACATGTGCCAAAGATTTTTCAAGCGATTTTAGTCCTTGTTCTTCTTTATACTTGTCAACATACAAGCATAAATCATTAGCAAATTGTAATATCTTGGGTTGTTAGCGGATTGCTTTGTTAACGTCGTGGGTGTAAATGAGATACATGATGAGACTTAGTATACTGCCTTGTGGCAACTCCCTACTTGTTAGTTTGGGTCGCGGACCCTTCTTAAGTTTATTGTTGATATATATATATATATATATATATATATATATATATATATATATATATATATATATATATATCACAAAACGCTTCTACACAATCCCAGTCAAGAAAATCGTCAAGCATTTAACGACGCAAGAAACCGCTATGTCCGCATTCTTTCTGAGGCAAAAAACTCGTTTAATAACCACATCAAAAACAAAGTCCTCTTAAACTCCAACGGCGGCAAACCCTTCTGGACTCTTGCTAAATCTATTGGAAATAATTTCTGCAAAAGCACGTTCCCACCTCTTGTCTCAGGGGATGAAATTGTTTCTACCGCCCTGGGCAAGGCTGAACTTTTTGCTTCGTTGTTCGCCGGCAATTCTACTCTCAACCCACCTCCAAATGTTCAACCACCAACAGTCCCCAATGTTGCGCATAAAATGACGGATATCATTTTCAAAACTAAAAAAGTACGAAAGATGCTCTCTTCTCTTAATACCAGGAAAGCCTCTGGCCTTGACGAGATCCCAGCAATTGTTCTCAAAAAATGCGCACCAGAACTTGCTCCTGTCCTGACTCGTCTGTTTCAGATATCTTATAATAAAGGCATATTTCCTAGTAACTGGAAAACTGCTCGAGTACAACCCATCCCCAAGAAGGGATCCAAAGCGCTTCCTAGCAACTACAGGCCTATTTCTCTCCTTTCAGTCGTCTCTAAAGTGATGGAAAAGTATATAAACACCGAATTACTAAAATTTCTTGGAAAACACAGTCTAATCTACGACAGGCAGTATGGATTCCGTCAGCGCAGATCGATTGCCGATCTCCTTTCCTTTGTCACCCATTCTTGGAACAAGTCCATGGAACAACACGGTGAATCCCAGATTGTTGCTCTAGACATATCCAAAGCATTCGACCAGGTCTGGCACGCAGCGCTGCTTAATAAACTTCCGGCCTATGGCCTACCACCAAAACTCTGTATGTGGACAGCAAATTTCCTCTCCAACAGGAGCATATCTGTTGTTGTGGATGGTCATTCCTCTAAACTGTATCCAATTAATGCAGGAGTTCCTCAAGGTTCAGCTTTAGCCCCTACTTTGTTTCTGCTCCACATCAATGACCTCCTCTCTAGCACATACAACCCAGTTCACAGCTACGCGGACGACAGCACCCTCCATTCAAATATACAATATTCTAAGCCTGTCTCTTTAGCCCAATTAGATGAGGATCGCAGACTCATGGAGGGTTCTGTCTCCGTGGATCTCCAAAAAATATTAGACTGGGGAAGTAGAAATCTTGTACAATTCAACCCCACCAAAACTAAGTCTTGCTTTCTTTCTCACAAGAGATACACCAGCCCTAGACCCATCACAATGAACAACCAAGTTATTTAAAGCAATGAGTCCTTTTCTCTTGTTGGCATTTCTGTGGATCGAAATCTTAATTGGCACCAACATGTCACATCAATTGCAGAAGCGGCTGCTAAGAAATTAGGTTTTCTCTTCCGGGCTCGCAAATACTTTTCACCAGCTAATCTCTATACCTTATATACTTCACAAATAAGACCAAACCCCGAATACTGCTCCCACATCTGGGGTGCCGCTGCCGCTTCTACACTCGCTATCCTGGACTCCATTCAAAAGAGAGCTATACGCCTCATCGGTGACCCTACCCTCATCCAAAGGCTGCCATACCTTTCCCACCGACGTGCCGTTGGTGACCTCTCTCTCTCTCTCTTTTATAGATATCTGCACGGGCACTGCTCAGAGGAGCTTTCCTCCATAGTTCCGCCACCTGCTGCCCCCAACAGATCTACCAGGGGAACAAAGCGAATGCACCCTTTTACTGTCCAGGTCACCAGACATAGAACATCTTGTTATGCCCGCTCTTTTGTCCCGAGGATTTCCAAGTTGTGGAATTCCTTGCCAGCACATGTTTTTCCTTCTCCTCCGAGCCTCCAAACCTTCAAGTCCAGAATTAACAAGCTGCCTCTTTCCTCCTTGTCAACACCCACGGTACGATAGTATTTAGGCTGTAAGCCCTCGTGGTGTGTTGTTGAAATTAATATATATATATATATATATATATATATATATATATATATATATATATATATATATATATATATATATATATATATATATATATATATATATATAGTTTGAATGTTTGTGTTATTTTGTTGTTGTGGTGGTTATAAGTGAATGTTGTGTATTTTGTGTTTGTTTCTGGTGTTTTGTTTTCGTTTTTGTTGATTTGTTTGTTTTTGTTTTCGTTTACTAGCTTTTCTATTGTTTTCTTGTTGTATCCATTTCTTTGTGCTATTTGTATTATGATGTTGTATTCCTTTTCGCGTTCATCATTATGGAGTGGCACATTTAACATTCTGTTTATTAAGTATCTGTATGCGGTCATTGTGTGTGAGGGTGTGTGGGTGTACTGAGTGTTTAGGTACCGTGATGTCTGTTTGTGTATGTTTTCTGTACATTTTGTGTTCAATCTGGTTTTATTTTCTGACTAGTGTTAAGTCTAGGAAGTTTATGGCGTTGTTTGATTATTTTTCTATTGTAAATTTTATGCTGTTGTTGATTTGGTTTATCTTTTCGAGGATATTGTTTATGTTGGTTTTTTGATTGTCATATATTATTAATATGTCATCAACGTATCTTTTCCATTTGATGTTTGGGTCTGTTTCTTTTATGATGGTGTTGATTTTATCTTCTACCTGTTGTATGTATATTTCTCCCATGATGCTTGATAGTGGAGATCCCATTGGTAGTCCTTATTCTTGGATGTAGTATTCTCCGTTGAATTCAAAGTAATTTTGTTTCAATATTATGTTTAATATTTCGTTGATTTGTTCTTTTTTGTTATTTTGCATTTTATTTTCTATTTTATTTGTGGTTTCGTTAATTGGAATAGTGGTGTACATATTTGTTATGTCCACAAATATAATAGAAAATAAAATGCAAAATAACAACAAAAAGAACAAATCAACGAAATGTTAAACATAATATTGAAACAAAATTACTTTGAAGTTCTAATGTATTGTCTTTTTTAGATTTTTTTTAATGTTAATGACTGTACTTTATTATTATTACTATATATTACATAACTATAATAATAATAATATTAATATTATTAATAATAATAATAATAAAGTAGTCATTAAAATAAAAAAATAATCTAAAAAAGACGATACATTAGAAATATTCGAAATTTTAGTGACGTTTATCTGTCATCTCACAATAAAAATCAGTTGTTACGTTCTCTGTGTCTCCTGTAACTGACAGAATACAGTTTTTACAAGCGAAAGTAAAACAAACCACTATAACTCGAAAACTATGAACTGTAGATATAGGGAAACTCATACTACATCGATGCAGAATTGAATGAACTACCTGACCAAGCCATAAAATATAGGGTGTTCCATTTGAAAATAACAAATTATGCCACTTTAAAATTAGGTATGTTGTAACCCAAAAGAAATACACCCTGTACAATAATAATAAAATATTCTTTAACTATTTCAAAGAGTTGAATGTTGTCTATTGATACTTCGAATTTAAGGCAGAGAAACTCAAAGCTCAGCATACGTTTGAAGTAACATATAAATCGGAGCTAAAAAAAAGAAAGTCGTAATATTTTCACAAATATCAAAGATAGCTATAGAGAATACTACAGAAAGACACACTTATTTTTTAATCTCTATCCAAAAATGCAATAATGAGTATAGCATTCTACTTAAAATAACGAAGTTGGTAGCTACTTCCGGTACAACCGGAAGTTCCACAGAGCTGAGTATATTTTCCCGATATAGCTTAGATAATCACAAGAAAATTTTTTTGAAAGTTTTTTTGGCTA
The DNA here is from genome assembly GCA_964006375.1 of Tillus elongatus. NCBI lineage: Eukaryota > Metazoa > Arthropoda > Insecta > Coleoptera > Cleridae > Tillus > Tillus elongatus. The sequence goes on along the minus strand of OZ023263.1, from coordinate 78,680,661 downwards.
CTTCTTAGGGCAAGGGATATATAGAGGAATTACACACTATTGGGACACCTCTATATATATATATATATATATATATATATATATACAGATATATATATATATATATATATATATATATATATATATATATATATATATATATATATATATATATATATATATATACAGTGCAAGTTTGTAACCTGGAATAATTCCAATTAATCTACTACAGCTTTTTTTCAAAAATACTCAGAGGAGTCGGATAGTATTTTCAATTAAAAAATATATTATACAATTTGTGCCAATTGATAATTTTTGTAAATGACAACCCTAGATTTTTGTTGACTATTCTAGTACACGTCAAGATATACAAAACCACCAAATTTCAAATTTTTATTATATATCTTGAGTTGAAAGCACGAAAAAAAAATAGTTTAGACTAAAAGTTCCCCCGAAGTAACAGGAAATGTTTAAAATGAGTTTCAATTATGCATTTTAAAACACAAAACCATATTTTTTTAATCTCAACGAATAAAAATTTTAAATCTACTGGTTTTCTACAACTTCACATGTAGAAACTTTAAAAATAGTCAACAAAAACCTAGAATTGATTTAAAGAAATTATCGATGAAGTCATTTTTCAAATATTGGACATACTGTATTTTTTTAAAAGACTGCAACTGAAATACTAATCAATGTGTCCAAGCATTTTTGAAAAAAGAAATTGTATTTGCTTAACTGAATTTATTTCAAGTTACAAACAAACACTGTATATACGTATAGGTGTATTTTATACAAAATATGTATTTCTTGTAAACTGTAAAAGATGAACTAAAACAAGGTTAATTAGAATACAATCTTTATTACATAAAAATATCAAAGACTTACAACACATTTCATTTCTCCTGATAGATGTATAGATTTTATTGAATGTACATGGTAAGTCACAGCTTTTATAAGTACTGACCATAGTACTAGATAGAGATAGTTAAGACATATAGCGAGAGCGTCCATGTTTAGGCTAAAATCAGTTTTAGGCGACAAAATAGATAATTTGAAATCGTGATATCATTGTTATTAATTGACCGATTTCAAGCGTTATTTGGTGAAAAACACGGGTATGCAAAATTTCTTTAGAACCGGCCTGGTTTAATGTCAAATATGTATTGTTTTTAAAAGGACATTTGGTTGGCAGTATAATACTAATACGTCTTTATTTGTACTACAACCAAAACAAAATAATACAAAATTCACAAAAAAATAGAACCTTTAATGTAGTACCGGGGCGAGGTTCAGTGCAACACATTAATGTGCTCTTCCACTTAACCCCAGCATACACATTCTCCACTATACACTATATATATATATATATATATATATATATATATATATATATATATATATATATATATATATATATATATATATATATATATATATATATATATATATATATATATACTGGCACACCACAGCGCAAGACATCAGTCAAGAACTCCAAACAATGGTCACACATCAGCACCTCATCCGATAAGCAAAGAGTAAGCATGACAAAAGGGTGAAAAAGTGCAGTATGTAGAAGAAAGAGAAGATGAGAATGAAAGCAAAATCAAAAACAAAGAAAAGAAAAAGCAGGGTACCTGCTTACATACACGCGTTTTACGAAAAATTCGCTAAAAGTAAGCGTTCACTTCCAATTACACTAACTAAAAAATATCTTACTTTATAATTTACAAATTTAGGTACCTTGCTTCAGATATTTGCTTTATTTTCCTTATCCTCACTCCAAACAACGAATTACTTAATTACCCAAAATTCAAACAATTCACATTACAATAAGATTATTCAATCTTTAATGCTTCCAGAAAAATAAATAGACGCAGATCAAATAACATTTTATGAACTTATTTCATAAATAAAAACAACAATGCGCCGTCATTAATGACGTGAGACGCGGGCGAGTTGTTATTATGTTGCTATTCGACGACGATGATATACAATCACATACGCGATCATGAAAACGGAGGAAATTCAAATAAATGTTTACAATTCAAATCAATCTTTTAGAAAGATTACAATTGTAACTTTACGCGAGCTTACAAATGGAGAAAAACAACAAGCCACAAATGAGATATTACATTTGAAAGTTATGCTAAAGTTTCATTTGTAACTTTGCATTGGTTTTTTGGCTGCAAATATTTAGAAATGAGGCAAACCTAACTTGCTTAATGGTAAATTGTCTAACGTTGTGGTAAGCATCTGTAAGTTACCATGCTTAGTGGAAAAGAACACCATCTAGCAGATCCAAAAAATTATGCTGGAGAAAATCTAAATAATTTTGTCCACTCAGTGCTGCTGGAAGTTCAAATGCTCCTACAAGGCTATATTCAACTATTACAAACGTTTAATTTAAATTCGTGCTGAAAGTGTCGCACTCTGGTACTGTGTGCTTTTCTTCAGCCTATGTATGACAATTTTTGTAGTCTAAAATTCCTCTTCTCGTAAATGTTGCCTCATCAGTGAATAGAATTTTACTTGCAAAAAGTGGATCATGTCTATTTTTATTTCAGATGAATTCACAAAAATTTGTTCTTGCTAAAAGATCACCTGACAGTAAGTTCTGGACTAGAGAAAACTGGTAGGGGTATAATAATCATTGTTCCCGTAAAATGTTAAACACAGTATCCTGACTCAATCCAACATTGGCAGATATACGGCGGATATTTGTTCTAGGGTCATCAACAATATTTAATACCGCTTCGTTCTGCTGAACAGTTTGAACCATAGGTACTCCAGGATGTCTGTTTGGGCACATAGAGGCCGAGGAGTTTGTCAGAAAAAAAACTAAAATTCACAAAAGAGCTACTAGGAATGAGCAGTAATGACATTCGAATAATAAGTAAGTCTATTCACAGAACACTGACAGACGAAGCACTGTGTACATTATGCCAAAAGGCAGACGGACCTCACTTTATGTACCGTACCGATGCAAAGACTTAACGAGGCTAAGTTTCTGTCATTTAGGGAAGAGAAGCTGCTGAAAACTACACCAAAGCCTCTGTCAAGGCTCTATACTAATAAATAAGAGAAGGGTGTGAAGAGAGCTCTAACAAGGGAGCATCACAACGACCAACTTGCCCTCCAAAATCATAATCTTAATCTAAATGCTACCCGTCATTAATCACAATAATTCTCATACTGAACTAACATATTTGAGAGGATCAAACAGTTGAGACACCCGTTAGTAAATAACTTTTCTTATCTTAATATATGGTATTAGTATTGTTTAGTTCAGAAGTCATCTTATGTATTATTTCTGATAACAAATCGAATGTAAATAAAGAATGCTTACCTTAGTGTTTAAAGGATACTTAACCGTTTATCTTTAATTATAGGCGCTTATGTTATTACTCGTAAGAGCTTAATTGATATGTTATATGACAAACCTTGACAATTAGCACATGTAATTTTCGTTGCCAGTGGCAAAGTTGATAATATTCAATTAGGTTGATAAAGAGTTATTGCAACTTCTTGCATATAGATTACCTTAAATTACATTAAAAATACACTTCAAGTTACCAAGAAGTGGTGTTCCCAGGATTAGTCATATAGTGATTTGACCGCTACCTATAACTCAGCCGCATTTCCATCTACACACATATATATTCCAACCACAATCAGCACCATAGCTTAGTTCGAAACTGTTACAATACGCTTAAACAAGTTGTAAATATTTTATAGCTATAAATAAACTAATAGAAGGACGTTATCATGGAAGATATTAAACTGCAAGTCGGCGTTTTCATCACTCTTTCAGTGCTAATCACAGTAAGCCGTTGTTCAGACCGTTTAAGTGCGGATAAGTTGACGCAGGATCAAAAGGTGGCTCTCTTCGAAGAGCATCAAGCAAGACTTAGGGGCTACATGTGTGGAGATCCCCAGCCGAGGGTTATAGAGCTGAAGGAATTAAACTTGTTCGGGGTAAGTTTCATTAACCATTTCTTTTACTTTTACTAAAACATCGATCATATTAACGAATTTATTGATCCAAATCTTTTTAAATTATTACAAGTACAACTTAATGAATGAATTATCCATTTGAAAACATAACTACATAATCTGTTCGTTTCTTACGATGTTAATTTTATCAAAAAGGTCACTGAGTTATCAGTAAAAATTTGTGTTCTCTAATCAATTACACGAGAGTTAAATGTTTTAAAAAGTATCCCTTTTACTTTTAAATGCACTTGCGACAAAATCATTGATGCTAATTGCATTAATTGAGAAGTTAATTGACTAAAAAGCCCTTGGGCAACATGTTGGGTGAAATTCGATAAACAGCTAAAAACATAATTATTAAGGTAGGTAAGTACACTTTGGAGAAGCGAATTCACCACCAAACATATTTAAGACAAGACGATCATTTCGCCAGTAACGTTAGCGTCATCAGAGGGTTGAATAATATGGGATTCTAACGTTGTCAGCGTAACGAAAGTCAGGTCATAAAATAAGTTGTGATGAATTAGGTTTTTCAAAGTGTACTTATATGTGCTTATCACAGTTGGCAATCGTTATGCAGCCAATTAAGGTACGTTTCGGACTTGGGATTAAGAAAACGCTTCCATCTCAGCACTTTTTTGCGAACAGGTATTTTTTAACAGCTGTTTCTTGCCATTATCAACAAAACACTTTTATTATTATATACAAAACAAGTTTTTAGTAAATTTTCTTAAAAAAAATTCACTAATGAGGAGATCCCGACCTTTGAATTTTGAAAAAATTTCTTTAAATGAGCGCTCATTAGGCCCCCCAGAACACATATCCGGGGTCAGTTTCAATTTTTATATGTTTATATATATATATATATATATATATATATATATATATATATATATATATATATATATATATATATATATATATATATATATATATATATATATATATATATATATATATATATATATATGTATCACACCGATAACTCAAAAAATAATGGGCCGATTTTTATCAAATTTATCGAATACCTTCCTTTGGATAAGTTCGTTAGTCAGGAAAATCGGCCCAGGTTTTCCCGGAAAATTTTGGGTTTTCCTTCAAAAAAAAATTATATCTCCGGAATTAATAAAGTAAGGGCAACCAAATTGGGTACGCTGGTTTATGTCATTATAGGTGAGGTGTCTACCAAAATTTAGCTCTGTAGGTCAAAAGACAAAAAAGTTATGGGCATTTAAAGAAAAATAAATTGGGGTTTTCCTCAAAACGTCAAAGTGACAATTTAAAACGTCAAAATTCGCAAGATTTAGGCAAAGAACTTGAATCTTATACGGGCTCTGGAAATAAAATGTCTTAAGAAGAATGTTTTACAAACCCTGAAGTCTTAGTTTCAACCGTCATTGTCCTTCATTTTACTAAAATATTTCCAGAAAATTCATTACAAATAGACCCTTTCTCTGATGCTTGGCAGTAGCCTTAGCTATAGAATTTATCGTTTAATGGTATATAATTTTTGTAGAATTTTGGTAAAAAATCAATAAAGCTCAATATATCCTTAAAAAATTATTGCTACCATCACAGCCTATAAGTCGTTGGTGATACAAATAATATTTTTTTTAGTGGAAAACGCCTTATGTTTTCGCATTTTCCATCGAAATATAATGCATGTTTGTAAGTTAAGAAATTCTGGACGCAGCAAGTGCGTTATGGTAACGAATTTTGATTAAATGCTTCATATTTGAAAAGCTCAATTTGCTATTAACCTATAAGGTTGACCAAGAAACGGATTTTTTCGGTTACATTTTAAGTTTACTTTCGGAAATTTATGTACGTTTTCAAACAATAAAGTTATTTTGATGAAACATGGCACATTGCTTTTACTATATAGGTTATACTGGTAACCAAATTTGATGCCTGCTTTCTGAAAAAAAAAACACATATTTGCTATTAAAAACATTTTTATGAAAATTCACTACCATAACGCACTTGATGCGTCCAGAATTTTTTAATTTTAATATAATTTGCCCGTGGAAATAAAAGCGAGAAGGTTATAACGGTTGGAACCGTGACACAGTTAATTGAGGTAGGTTTTGGACTTATGATTAATTAACAGCTTCAATCTCAGCGCTTTTTTTGAGAGCTAGCGTTTTTGATGAATTTTTATTTAAAAAAAAATCACTAATAGAGAGGTATCGATGGTGAGACTTTGCAAAAAAAATTTTCAAATGAGCGCGCACTAGGACGCCTAGAACCCATATCCGAGGTCAGTTTCAATTTTTATATGTTTATATATATATATAAATATATATATATAATATATATATATATATATATATATATATATATATATATATATATATATATATATATATATATATATATATATATATATATATATATGTATGTATGTATGTGTGTATCCAACCGATAACTCAAAAAATAATTAACTGATTTCGATGAAACTCGGTAAGTGCCTTTCTTTTATGAATGGCTTGGATAAGTTCGTTATCCAGGAAAATCGGACAACGCTTTCAGGGAAAATGTTGAGTTTTCTTTCGAAAAAATTTTTTTTCTTCGAAAATTACAAATCTATTTTAATGAAATTTGGCAGATACGTTGCCTTTAGAAAGACCTTACTAGATATAAAAATTCAGTTTTCTAAGTTTATATAAAATTTAGTTTCTCAAATTTTGAGTTTTAAACATTTTTTTTCTCCAAAAATTACAAAGATATTTCAATAACATTTGGCGTACATGTTTCCTTTGGAAAGGCCTTACTACGTACCAAAATTTAACTTTCTAAGTTTATCGAAAATTGAGTTATCCAGGTTTGAAGCATTTAATAAAAATTTACTACCATAAGGCACTTGCTGCGCCCCGAACCTTTTAACCCCAGTTTGTTGCCATTATCAATAAAAACACTTTTATTATTATATACAAAACAAGTTTTTTATTTTAAATATAATTTCCCGTGGAACTAAAAGGCGAGAAGGTTATAACGGTTACAACCGTGAGACAGTCAATTGAGGTAGGTTTTGGGGTTATGATCAATTAAAAGCTTCAATCTCAGTACTCTTTTGAGAACTAGTATTTTTAACACTAGTTTGTTGCCATTATCAATAAAAAAACTTATTATATACAAAACAAGATTTCTTATGTTAAATATAATTTGCCCGGGAAAATGAAAGATCAAGAGTGTTATAACAAAAATGCATAACATTTACTTTGTGTACTGGTGTTGCAAATTCGATGCATTAGCATTGTTATCTTGGCAACTATAAGATATACAGAGTTAGTTAAATAGCGTTAAAGTGACGTATTTTAATGCCGAATAATTTGTTACAAAGAAATTTGAAAAATTTCGATTACTTCCGGTTTTAAAATACCTTATGCCAAACCAATTCACTGTCTTGTTCACTAACTTTGCTTCCATGTCCATTATGCTTTTTTGGAGTATACCATTATCTCTTCACCGCCTACCTAATCTTGAAAAAAAATTCGAAACGCAGCAAGTGCGTTATGGCAGCGAATTTTTACCAAATTTAAATTTCATTGTTACATGAAAAAAAGATTATAAGCATTTAATTTTAAAAAAAAATGTTGTCAGCTTATTTCTAATGAAGTTCACTACCATGCCGCACTTGCTGCGTCCAGACTTTTTATAAAAGACTTCAAATAAAAACTATAGCAAACAATTTAGCGACATGTGTTCTGCATCATTAATCATTAGGTTTGGGGGGTCAAAAGCCACTCAAAAAAATGCTGAACGCAGCAAATGCGTTGTGCTAGGGAATTTGTATTAAAATGTTTTTAATAACAAATATGTGTTTTTTTAATGAAGGCCATCAACTTTGGTTAACAGTATAGCCCTAGATAGTAGAAAAAATATTTCATGAAAATAATTTTATTGTTTAAAAAGGTATACCAAAATTTTCCGAAAATAAACTTAAAATGTTCCCGAAAAACTGATCCGATTTTCCTGGCCAACGAACCTTTTCTAGATATTTACACACCCGTCAAGATAAGATTATTCACAAAAAGGTTGTGGACAAAAATTCAGACAAATAATCTTTTCATGAAAGTTTGCCTACAATTTCTTATAAGAAAATTTGCCTTTTTTCCAAAAATTAGCTTAACTAATGTTACAAGACAGAGCCTCGGTGGTTCAGTGGTAAGAACGTGTGCCTTTGAAACTAAGGATACCGGGTTCGATTCCCAGGGTTCCCCTTTCACTTTTTCAGTACATACTGTAGAATTAACATCAACCGAGGTTGTGGCATTTGAGCAAGTTGAATGTCTGCACGCTCCGCCCTTCGGAGGGGGCGTAAAGCCGTCGGTCACGTGTTCGTGTGATGTTGGGCACGTTAAAGATCCCTCATTACAGAAAGCCAGAGGTTCGGCAAAATTTCCAGGATATTGAGGGGAAAGTGCTCACTGGCGACGGTGATTGGCCATAGTCGCGGAAATACACCGACGTTAAAAGAAAAAAAAAATGTTACGCGATATTACATGTTTACGAAAATTGGCTCAACAATTATTTTCACTAAAATTCGAAACTAATTGTTTTTACAATAACTTATTAAATATTAGTTATTAAATAGCAACATTATAATTGTTATTTCTAATAAGTACACTTGGAGAACACCCAAATCACCACAACACATATTTCAGAGACCTTACGATCGTTTCGTAGACAAAGTCTACATCTTCAGAGGAAGAAAAATTCTGCGATCTACGATCGTAAGGTCTCTGAAATATGTGTTGTGGTGATTTGGGTGTTCTCCAAGTGTACTTATTAGTGCTCATCACAGGTTCCAGTTTTCACATAGTGTTATTTCTATTTACATTTTATATATATATATATATATATATATATATATATATATATATATATATATATATATATATATATATAATCCGTTTAATAAAGATAGGCTAATTTGTGTTAGTTTACATAATATAATGCTCTGTTGATTAATTTACATCCTATGTTGAGAAAAAATAATATATATAAATTTTAGGGGGCATATCCTATAAATGTTTAAACTGTACTGCCCTTCTAAGCACCGACCATAGAACTTTTCATGGAAATTTGAAAAATATAGGCAGAAAATGCTTATATTTTCATGTCGAAATCTGTCAGAAATAAGAACGGTATTTAAGTTTGTCAAGGTCTCGGTGGTCCAGTGGTAAGAACGCCTACCTCTGAATTCAATGGTATTGGATTCGATTTCTAGCAGGTGACCTGCTCACTCTTCCAGTACATACTTTACAATTAATGTACCATGCGATGTTGGACAAGTAAAAGATCCCTACCCTCCTTACAGAAAGGAAGAGGTTCAGCAAAATTTCCAGGAAAGTGAGGTGGAACTGCTCCCTGGCGTCGGTGATTGGTTGTTGCCGCGGAAATAGACCGACGTTAAAGGAACTAAAAAATATATGTAAAACGAAACTATTTTAAGAACCTGCTTCTATTGCTGCTTTTGTTAATTTTTATTTTATTATTATGATTGTTGTTATGGCTATTAGTGTTTTAAGTTTATTTTATTTTGATGTTAAATATTCACACATCACACAGAGATTTTAAAGATATCATCTGTCGTTTTCATTTTATTTTTAAATAATTCTTTTATCAAATTACCATAATGTAGCAAAGGATGTTTATTTATGGTGGTCATTAAAACGTATAAATAAGTCCAATTTTCTCTTGCCCGAGGATGCCGTGAAAGGCGAAACCGGTTGCAGAGAATAAAACAAGCACCTGTGAAGCCAGAAAAGAATCTACATTTACATTCAAGATAGCTTCAGTCAACTGCCAATATGAGTGGCTGAGTTTACCAGACGCCAACAGCTCTGATTAAGCGTTCATTTGCTGACTACAGATATATTTCAGCGGTTGGAGACTGATGAACGCACTGTTGATTTCAAGCACTATTTTGTGATGTTTGTCTGTCATTGCGCTTTGACAAACCGGTGACGGTTGAGTTCCAGCGGAGACTCAGAGGGACTGGTGAACGCATACATTGACATAACTGTTCAACTGTTGACCCCCGGTGAACACTGCCATTATGTTCTGCTTTTTACATTGATTTACATTTTGATCTCGACGACTTTACGTATAAGCCCATATATATATATATATATATATATATATATATATATATATATATATATATATATATATATATATATATATATATATATATATATATATATATATATATATATATATATATATATATATATATATATATATATATATGGGCTTATACGTTATATATTTTCCCTGATTTTATTACTAGTTTTACCAGTAATTTAATATTACAAAACATGTGTATGAAAATTCGCTGCCATAATGCACTTGGTGCCTCAGGACTTTTTAAATTTATTTAGGCTGGAAATAAGTTTGTAGTTGACGACTCCTACATAACATTTAGAATTTTTAATGGTATACGGCCCACTGTCTCCACCATATTTTTGGCGTTTTCATAGTTTTCAAAATTGTCCCACCTTGTCCATATTAGGTCTAAAAGGTTACCCCAATTTGTTGCTGTTTGATTGTTTTGCCCGTTAGCCTGCCCACAAGTTTATTAATTCCCATAGCGTAAAATCATTAAATAGTTCTCTTTTCTTGCATATTGATTGTTTTTCCCGTTAAGCTGACCAAAAATTTAACAATTCCCATAACGTAAAATCATTCAATAGTTCGTAAATGTTCTCGTGCCTGACGATGCAGTAAAATGTGAAACCAGTTGCAGAGATCAAAAACAGCATTTGTGAAGCAAGAGAAGAAGGTCCTACATATGTATTTTTCATTTCTTAGTTTGTTATAAATACAAATTTGGTGTTATCGGATTGCATTACTGCATTTCCAAAAACTAACCACAATCAAATTACCGACTACGCAATAAATTGTTGTTTTTATCTTTGAAAACCGCAATTAAGTTGTAATTTTTGTATGAGTAACTGCGTATAAATGTAAATGTATTGGGTGGATCTTATCTTATGTATCTTATCTAAAAAGGTAGCTAAAGATTATACCGTATGTTTCATTAGAAATATCGAAGACTTGTGCATAATCCACTAGACGACTAAAAGCTTGTAATGTGAATCTTATTACCTTAAGGCTTGTAGTTAAAGAAAATAATTTTAGTATGCCTTGAAAACCCAAAGAAACACATCTTTAAGATACCTTAAACTAAATTCTTATATTTGCATCTACTTTAAATGTAGCAAAATTAATTCCCTATCTCAAAATGTCGTGTCTAATAAAAGAAAATATTGCCATCCGCATAAACTGACTTTCAAAAAAATTAGAACACCCATTAAGAGTTAATCGCACATTTAATCAAAATTTAAAAAAAGTTTGAGCGCAGCAAGTGTGTTATGGTAGTGAATTTTCATTAAAATGTTTAAAATAACTACATAATAGGTCTTTTTTTAATGAAAGCAAGTAGAAATTTGGTTACCAGCATAACCTATATAGTAGAAACAATGTACCATAGGTATTTCATCAAAATAACTTTGGTTTTTTTTTTCACTTTAACGTCGGCCTATTTCCGCGACTATGGCCAATTACCGACGCCAGCAGTTTTACCTCACTATCCTGAAAATTTTTTCGAACTCCTGCCTTTCTTTAAAGAGGGTAGAGATCTTTAACGTACCCAATATCGCATGGACACAGGACCGACGACTTTACGCCCCCTCCGAAGAGCGGAACGTGCAGACATTGATATTGCTCAAATACAATGCCAAAGCCTCGGTTGATGTTAATTTATTACAGTTTGTACTGAAAAAGTGAAAGGCAAACCCTGGGAATCAACGCAGTACCCTTCGGTTTAGAGGCACACGTTCTTATCGCTGGACCACCGAGGCTCCAACTTTACTGTTTGAAGAAGTATAAAAATTAACAAATAATATAAACGAAAGCATCTCTGAATGCGTCATTTTCATGGGATTCGTTACCTATTGGTAAAACGTCGTATCATAATTTTTGATATTTGCCAAAAATGTGAGAAGTTGCAAAAAAATCAAAAACAAGAACACTATAAATTTTTTTCTTACAAACATGCATTATAATTCGATGGAAAATGACAAAATGCCATGAAATAAGGGGTCCGATTAAAAAAAATTTGGGACGCAGCAAGTGCGTTATGGTAGTGAATTTTCATTAAATGTTTCAAATTTGAATAACTCAATTTTCTATAAACTTAGAAAGTTGAATTTTGGTACGTAGTAAGATCCTTCCCAAGCCAATATATCCACCAAAATTACAAATAGCTTTGTAATTTTTGGAGATAAAACTTTTTTCGGAAGAAAACTCAACATTTTCCTGGAAAACGTTGTCCGGTTTTCCTGGCTCACGAACTCATCCAAGCTATTAATAAAAGAAAGGTACTAGCGAAGTTTTATCCGAATCGGTTAATTACTTTTTGAGTTATCAGTTGGATACATATATATATATATATATATATATATATATATATATATATATATATATATATATATATATATATATATATATATATATATATATATATATATATATATATACACAGGGTGCTTCACGGTGAGTGGCCTATTAGACGTTTCTGGAAAACTACATCTATTTAAATTCTAAAAATTAGCATCGGCACGTTTTTGATACTGATCTTTCTAACTAAAATATTTTTAATTAGCCTGCACTTCCGGTTATACCGGAAGTCGACATAAACTTTCTTTTTTTAAATGGAACACCTATATATTATTAGCTTTTTGAATTACACGTTCAATTTAAGGGACATTAAAATATATTCGGGCTAGTTCGTACCGTTTAGGATTTTTTCGCCGTTTTGTAGAAAAAATTACGATTGGAGCTCTTTAGAAAAATTCCGGTATCTTTAAAGATATGCAAGATATAAACATGCGGTTTTCACTATCCCATAAAGCGTAAAAATTCCTACATACTGTTGTAAACACAATACGATTTTAAGATAACTGTTATTTATAACATACATTTGAATTTGAAAATTTTCAATCATAGATAACTTGATTTTTTTTAATGGAACGGTACCCATATGTCTCCAGCATCTGATTCAGCGTTAAATTCCTTATCTTTTACCTATACATTACCTTATACCTATCTCATACAGTTTCCTTTGAAAATTGATTTAAAATAGTAATTGTTAGCGGGGCGATGTCATTTTTTTTGTACGTAACAAAAAAAAGAAATACAGTAGTAACAAAAATATTTCATGTTCAAGTTAAAAATTATAATAAATAAATATTGTTACTGTGTTTGAGTATTGTGTATTTAAAATATTTTTAAAATTTTTTAAAAAAATTCTAAGGATAACAACAGTGATATTATTTTACACAATCTTATAAATCCTCGAAGTATTATTACAACACGAGTAACAAAACAACTCACACCTCCTAAACTAGTAACTGCTCAAAATAAGCAGATCTCTCTGAGGCCTAGGGTTGATCACACTGAGACCTCACAGACGATCTCAGGCGAGATTTGGGGAGTAAGCAAATAGAGGCCCCGTAATCGAGCTACAACAATCCAACCCACCTTTGTCCACCGCTCTAAGGAGTAGGCAGATTGAGGCCTTAGAGTGTCCTTACATATTTCCTTTACCCACCTTTATCCACCACTCTAAGGAGTAGGCAGGTTGAGGCATTAGAGTGTCGTTACAATTCTGGACGCGGTTCAACCCGAGAACCAAGTATGTCTCATATATATATATATATATATATATATATATATATATATATATATATATATATATATATATATATATATATATATATATATATATATATATATATATATATATATATATATATATATATATATATATATATATATATACAACATGGTTTTCAAAGCTTTTACGTCACCTAGAGACTTCCGGTTTAAGTCTTTCCAGTTCTGAAAAGCAAGGATTTCGTGTTTGAATAATTGAACCAAAGTTTTTCCGAATTCAACATAATTTGGAAAAGACCGTGAAATGCTCGCATATTTCCGCCTGATAGGAAATTACTATGTGTTATAAATTTGAAGAGAATAATAATGAAGTTGATATGGGTATTTATACAAAAGTTGGGTAAGTTCATGTACATACATACTATATTTACAGCTGGACGTATTTGATTATTATTAAATTTAAGATAAATAAGTGCCTTATGGTCTTCATAACAAATACTATGAAGTATATTTTTTTTTACTAAGTGGAGATTGGAACCTGTGATGAGCACTGATAAGTACACTTTGAAAACCCAAATCACCACAACACATCTTCTTATAGACCTGAAAAGTGTACTTTTATTTATTTTTGTCCTTATTTTCCTCAAACATTGGTTCCTTTCCATCATTACACAATTTAATAACAGAAAAATTATGATGCTTGTAAGTTAATCGTTTACAAAAAGAACACCTACTTAAATTTAATATATGTGTGCGCGCTCAGAGAAAGTGGTGACAATGGAAGGTTATCATCTTCCACGGACTTAATTAAATATAAATCAGCTTATTAAATAGGTCCGATAATATATTTAGCGTTAGGTCACTTACATTATGATTTGAGTTATGTATTGTAAAACTTGCTGTGTCCCGACTTTTAATATTTTCAAATTTTTCTAGATTTATATGCCGGTTACGATAATTTTGTACGTAACAATTATATATTTTTATAATCTAAGAAACTAGGTATCTCTAACAATTAACGAAATTTACAGAATGCGTATTTGAATATTTCCCACGCTGTATACATAAATTAAATTTAATCAATTCAAATAAATATTAATATATTTTTAAATAATATTTTATTAATTTACACACTTACATAGTCCTTGGTAAATAATCATGGTTATAATAATGACAAATCTATCTACTTGATTTTTCTATAAGTCTACGTAGCAATACACGCAGAGTCTCTTCTAATGCAAAATAACTCTGTAACATTTAAAACCGTCTGCTGTAAAAATTCTCGCTTTCATTACGATTTAGGCCGCAAATGAATAATATGACAATCTTCATATTTAATGATATACTCAAAATACGTCACTAATATGTATTTAGGACAAAATTTTATCAGCTTTGATTACTTTTTACTACTTTGTTGTTCAGCTCTATCTAAAAACCGATGCATATTATATTATTTTATATATAGATATGTTAATTAATTTCTAATGATTTGAACCGTGTGATTTACAGTTCAGATAATAAATATATAAACATAAACAGGTTTTCGGTATAAACCTTGCAGTCTCATCAAGCAACTTAAATATTCTGCATTCTGAATCTGCATCTTATGTATTTTGGTTTTACATTGTAGTTTATTTGTTTTTTATTCATGTGTAGCCTGGTGTCCTTTTGTTAAAACTGCTTTCTAATAAATTTGGATGTACGAGTTTCCCATGTCCCAACGTTTGTTTTTAGCGAATTTTTATTAAAAGAATTCCCTAATAGAGATGTATCAATGGTAAGTAAGTCTTTGCAAACATTTCTGAAAACGAAATAATTTCAGCTCCTGATGAAGCACCAAAATGAGTGCGAGATATAGAGCATGTTTTAGCGATGAACTTGCATTATTCCTTGCCAGAGTTTTGGAGGTCTATAGCCCTTATTGAGGTTTCTAAATATTGGTAACTAACAATAACGACCGTAATTCCCTCTGAGTCTGTTTATATATATATATATATATATATATATATATATATATATATATATATATATATATATATATATATAGTGTGATGATACAGTTTGGAACATAATTCATAAATGCGTAATTTAATTTTTTCAAGAAAAGCGCTCGGACAGGTTAATGTTTTCAATTGTCAACTAAAAATTACATTTATGACGTCACCTATTTCTGAATGATGTCATCGTTAGTTTTTTTTAATGACAACCATATTTTTTTGATGTTTTTCCATAGATCTGCTTACTACTGAAATGATGATGAACAAAAATTGGTACCTAACAATTTTTTTGAAAAAATTGAATTATTTACTTTAAAAATTGGAAACGTAAATTTAATAAGAAAAGAAACATTTCACACCGTTTTTATTTAGGACGAGTTTCCTTCACATTACAAAAGTTTTCCTTCACTTTTCTAAAGTAACGAACACTTGATTTTATGATTTTTGATACTTTTCATGTAACTATTTGACAGATAGAACGAAAAGTAAAGTCAAAATTAATTTTTAACAACACTCGTGATAATTTATTGATCATTTGCTGTTATCAGTATTTAGTTATCGGAATTTTATCGTAATATGTAATTTGACTTCCATGAATAAAGACAATAATATAAAATCGTTAATTAATTTCAATTATTACCTGCTGCTTAAATTGAATAATAGTGTTAGTGGTGAAAGTGTAAAAGTGATAAAAGTAATAAATTCTAATTCGAACTTAACAAAAATAGAGATATTAATTATTTAATGATGATTGGGTATGGCAACAGACTTAGAAGTCATCAGGAAGCATGCGAGTTATTTAACCAACATCCTGATAGACCGCCAATTGCAAGACCTACAGTGTGTAAATTGCTTGCTAAGTTCATAGAAACGGGTTCCGTAAAAGATTTACCCCAACAATGTCGACCTCGAGTAAGTGAAGAAGTCAGGTTGGATATATTGCTTGAATGTGAAGAAAATCCTCACCATTCTACAAGGCAATCAGCCCCAATTAATAACGTGGATCAATCTTTAATAGTAAAATTATTCAAAGAAGAGAAGTATCATCCTTACAAACTGCAATTGATACATAAGTTAAACGATGATGAATCAGACCACCGTTTACAGTTTTGTGAACAATTAAGTTTACGCTGCGACGGAGATCTCCATTGTCTTAATAACATTATCTTTTCTGATGAAGCTACTTTTTGCCTGAATGGGACAGTAAATCGTCACAACTCAAAATATTGGTTAGTCAGGTCAGAAAATATGCATTGGACCTAAGACTCCCATAGTCAACATCATGGCAAAGTGAATCTATTGATGGGAATAATCGGATGGCGTTTCATAAGGCCTTACTTTTTTCAAGGAAATCTTACAGCAGCACTTTATCTAAATTCCTTGCAAATTAATTTAGTGCCAGCTCTGGCAGTAATTTTTCTAAATAATCACGAGGCAGATGTGCCCCATCAAAATATTTGGTTTCAGCAAAACGGGGCGTCTCCTTACTTTGGTGTAGACGTCCGTCAATCTCTGGATGCTATATTTCCTGGAAGTTAGATAGGGCGTCGAGGAGCAATTGAGTGGCCCCGCGTTTCCCAGACTGAACTCCCTTGGATTTTTTCTGTGGAGTTATTTAAAATAGAAAGTTTATTTCAACAAACCGAATAATTTGTAGGAGTTATAGCAAAGAATTCTCGCTGAAATGGAGCCAATTAGTCCTCACATTTTTGAGCGCAATGTACAAAGTATTTTCACTCCTATCGATCAATGCCAAATGGTAGGTGGAGAACAATTTGAACATTTGCATTAAATTTTGTTTGTTTTCCTTGGTTCAATATTTTTTTCCATTAAACTTACCTTTTGATTTTTTTAAGTAAATAATGATGTTTAAAAAATATGTAAGGTACCAATTTTTTTTCATCATCATTTAAGTAGTAAGCTGCGAGAGCCTCGGTATTCCAGAGGTAAGAACGTGTGCCTCTGAACCGGAGGGTACTGCGTTCGATTTCCAGGACTTCCCTTTCACTTTTTCAGTACATACTGTAATAAATTAACATCAACCGAGGTTTTGACATTGTATTTGAGCAAGTTGAATGTATGCACGTTCCGCCCTTCGGGACGGGAGTAAAGCCGTGCATGAGATGTTAGGAACATTAAAGATCCCTACCCTCCTTACAGAGAGGCATGTGCTCGGCAAAATTTTCAGGATAGTCAGGTGAAACTGCTCCCTGGCGTCGGTGATGGGCCATAGTCACGGAAATAGACCGACGTTAAAGAAAAAAGAAAAGAAGAAAAAAGTGATTTAAACTATGGGAAGTTGACTTATTTATTTGACTTGGATTTAGTTTTATTATTCTCATTTACTTATTTTCTTATTTCATTTACATGATTTTCTCCACACGAAGCCATAGCCATATAAAATAATGAATAAAAGTATTTTTAAGTATTCGAATTTTAACTTACAGTAGATATAAAGTTTTAGATGCATTCCATCCACAATTAAATACATCGCAAAAATTTTGAGAAACAATCAGTGTTCGATTCATTTATTTCATTTTAGCTGTTATATTAGGTATATTATGTTTTAAATTCAATAAAATTGTCATTTTAAACTGTAATTGGTGGTTTATTAGAAAACTTCAATGTCAAATTATTATGTTAATAAACCTATTAGAACTTGCCCCAAGCAAAGTTTCATATACATTTATAATGATTTTACTGGTAATGAATGTTAATATATTCTCTGTCTGGTATTTACCTACGAGTATAATTACCAACAACAACTTGTATTATAAATATTATTGTAAACTTATTAAATTCAATTTTAAGTTGATGAGTATAACAAATTGTCAGTTTTATTTACTGCATTTGCTAACTACCGCAGCTAAGCTTTATTAATGGTTGCTGAAACATGTTTTCTTGGATCCGTTGATGGTTAGTAATCCCCTTATATGCCGACGTTGAATTAAGAAAGTAAATCTAACCATCTGTCTTCAAACTTTTAGATATTACGTTGGTAGGTATTTTGAATTCAATAATATTACAGCTCAGTCTCAGATCGAAGACAATGTGTATACAAATATATCGCCGGAATATCCAGAAGGTTATCAAACATTACTTATTTTATTGCCTGCAAGCCACTTAACACTAAATAATAATATTCATAAAATTGTCATAAGAACTGTCGATTAAATAACTACAGCAATAGTTCTCTTCTTAATGGAATTCTTTTGTGACAATTGAAATTTTTGTCAGGAAATGTGAGGATTGTGACAGATTTGTGTTAGCTCCAATCACGGATACACAAATAGAAAGGCAAGACGATAGTTGTTTGAAATATGGTCGTGTTATGTTGCTTAGACAAGGACAGGGAATGTGCTACGGAATTTGACATTCAAGTGTATCCACAACGTTAAATAGTTTAATATGTGAAGTTCACTCGTCAATGTTACCAATTATTCATATAAAACTAATTGCCTGTTTTTTGCCTTATCAACCAGATTTCCTCACTGTGTCGCTATATTTCATTTACGAGGGGTACCCAAAGGAAACAAAACTTGACTTTTAGTGAATTTTCGTAGGAAAAATTCACTAATGGGGAGATCCCGACTTTTGAAAAAATTTTTGCAAATGAGCGCGATCTGGGACCCCTAGAACCCATATCCGGGGTCAGTTTCAATTTTTATATGTTTATATATATATATATATATATATATATATATATATATATATATATATATATATATATATATATATATATATCTGTATCACACCGATAACACAAAAAATAATAGGCCGATTTTGATAAAATTTGGCACGTACCTTTCTTTTGTAAATGGCTTAGATAAGTTCGTTATTCAGGAAAATCGGATAAGGTTTTACGGGAAAATTTTGAGTTTTCATTCGAAAAAAATTCTTTTCTCAAAAAGTAATAAGCCGATTTTAAGCCGATAAAATTTGGCATGTACCTTCCTTTTGTAAATGGCTTTGACAAGTTTGCTAGTCAGGAAAATCGGACGAGGTTTTCCGGGAAAATTTTGACTTTTCATTTGAAAAAGTTTTTTATCTCAAAGAATAATGGGCAGATTTTGATATAATTTGGCATGTACCTTCCTTTTGTAAATGGCTTTGACAAGTTCGTTAATCAGAAAAATCGAACGAGGTTTTCCGAAAAAATTTTGAGTTTTCATTTGAAAAAAATTTTTATCTTAAAAAATAAAAAATCTATGATAACCAAATTTGGTAGGTAGGTTTACGATATAAAAAGTAAACTATACACCAAAATTTAGATTTCCATGTTACAACAAAAAAAAGTTATAATAAAATATTTTGTGCCAGATCATTTCTATTAAAATTCACTACCATAACGCACTTGCTGCGTCCCGAGTTTTTAAATTTATTTATATAAGTTTTGAACAAAAAACCTTTAATCCCCCTTAAAATACTCCCCAGTGGTACTAGTGCCCAACAGCGCCTTGTTGTTTTCTTTCTTCACCTCAGCAACGTCGGCAAAATGCTCTCTTTTTATGTCTATCTTCATTCGGGAAAATAAAAAAAGGTCGGGTGAATAGTGTGGATGGATCAGAGGGGTCATGCCATTTTGGTCAAAAATTGGCGAACAGACAGGGCTGTGTGAACAGGGACGTGACTCCAGACAGCTCCACAAATTCGTCAATGGTCTGTCGTCGATCATCCAGGATGATTTCACTTTTTTTAAACATTTTTGTTGGTTCGAGCTGTGGAAGTATGACAAGAGCGAGGTTTGTCATTAATGGACATTTTACCTCTTTTAAAACGGCATCATCCTTATAGGCAGTTTTTAACATTCTAAGAGTTTCTGTGCCTGTTTTTCCGAGCCAGAAACTAAACTTTTGGGCCGAGCGCTGTTCACCAGAATCAGCCATTGCAAAAACAACGTGCACAGAAAACAACTCTTACAAAAAAATTCTCACAAGCCGAACGGAACTATTTTCAGCAACAACCTTTGGCTTACTGCTTCGGGAATGGTAGCTCTATACGCTTTTAGCGGCAGAACGCGGTACTACAAAAACTCCGCACACCACAACGTCAGGTCGGTTTCTTTTCTATACACCCTCGTATTCGTATATATATATATATATATATATATATATATATATATATATATATATATATATATATATATATATATATAAATATATATATATATATATATATATATATGTATATATGTATATATGTATATATATATATATATATATATATATATATATATATATATATATATATATATATATATATATATATATATGTTCAGAAAGATTTCCGCGGTCTTTAATGTGAGACATACTTGGTTCTCGGGTTGAACCGCGTCCAGAATTTATGAAAACTCGACGTTTCGGCTCCTGTTTTGGAGCCATTTTCAAGAGGTAAAGGAAATATATAAGGACACTCTAAGGCCTTAATCTGCCTACCCCTTAGAGCCGTGGACAAAGGTGGGTTGGGTTGGTTTCAAGAGGTAAAGGAAATATGTAAAGACACTCTAAGGCCTCAATCTGCCTACTCCTTAGAGCGGTGGATAAAGGTGGGTTGGGTTGGTTTCAAGAGGTAAATGAAATATGTAAGGACACTCTAAGGCCTCAATCTGCCTACTCCTTAGAGCGGTGGACAAAGGTGGATTGGGTTATGGTAGCTCGATTACGGGGCCTCAATCTGCCTACTCCCCAAATCTCGCCGGAGATCGTCTGTGAGGTCTCAGTATGTTCAACTCAGATCTCTCTGAGGCCTAGGGTTGAACACACTGAGCTTATAGCTTTTCTTATTTTCAAAAATTACTTAATTCTTTAAAAATGTATTATACAGGGTGATGTGTTAAAGTTTTACAAGGGGATATCACAAAAACGGTTTAAAATTCTTTTTGTTAAATTTTGGTGAAGCAATAGGGAGACGAAGGGACACATTTTTAACATTTACCGCCCCTCTCTATTTTGAGTGCGCCGGGCAACTTTAAAAATTTCAATGACGTGGTGAGAAAATGTTCCGAATGTCCCCATTCAACATCAACACTTTCTCACTCTTTGCTAAATGAATCTCGTAAATACTGCAACATTTCAAGTGTCACTAATTAGCAGGCAAAGTGGATTCTCTCTTTTATATCATCTAACGCTTTAGGTGCAATCGCCATCACTGTGTCCTTTATAAAATATCCGGAAGAAGTTGTCAAGGATAGTCAATATCGGGAACAGGCCAGTTGACCGAACCTACTCGACCAATTCACCTGTTTTCATATATTGCATTCGAATTGTTACGGGCCTGTATTGCATAATGGGATGGAGCTCCATCTTGTTGAAACCACATTTCTAGGTTTATGTTTTGGTTTATTAATTGAGGTAAATGGTTTCTTAAAAAAATTGTGTACATTTCTCTATTTATATGCTTTTCAAATAAATGCGGACCAATAACTTTATCCCCGATTATACCACACTAGGCATTAGTTAACCATGGATGTTTTGGTTTAATTGTCAAATCAAAATGTCAAAATTTTTGTGTTGTAATTGATAACCGTATTTTGGAAGAATTTTCTGGTTTAAGAGAAGAAGTTATTGTAAAATGAGAGCTGAACATTTAGAGTGGTAGTGCAACTGGAAAGGAAATTTCAAAGTTATTGAATATTGAACAAAATAAAAAATGTGACAGTAGCAAGATTTGGCAAGTCAGAAATCAAAATTGTGTTTATTGCAAGCACAAGCATCAAGCTTATTTGTGAAACACATTGTAAAATTATGTACTAATAAATATACTAAATATACTAATATATGTTGACTTCGCAGAGTTCTTATTAAGTGAGAAATTTACAGCGCCCAGTAGTGCATATTGTGTCTATTTACCTTAATAAAAAAGAAGAAATGAAAAAAAAACAAGAAATTAGATTTGTGCTGATAAGGAATAACTTAAAATCCTACCTGCCCACAATTATTATGGAAGGTAGCTTCGTCAGAAAAAATAACATTGTTTGAAAACCTGTTATTTCCTTGCATTTATCTGATGATCCAATGTAACGAACTTTTCAAAATCTTGTACGTATAGCCCTTGGTGCAGTGTAGTATCGATGAAATTTGTACAAGTAAAATATGTTATCAACTGATTTATGATACTCATTACAGCATATCCAGCAAGCCGCATGGTAATTACATGCGGGCTAATAGATACCGCTCCTAAAGCGCCACTATTTTCGTCAGTGTTCTTCCGAACTCGTGGTTGCGATTTTAAACTGCCAGTAGTAACACTCTGGTTTCCAGGTTTGAAATGCCATGTGAGATTTCGGAAACCTTTTTGTCTACACTAGTGCAGCTTTTTTTGTTTTTTCTGCACTTCCCTAAAATTAACAACACATCAACTTGCACATTAAGATTCTATTCCATGATTAATTGAGCAATGAATGAATTCGTCAAAATTCTCAATTGACTTAAGTAAAAATAAAGCGTTCCGATGGAAGCAAATAACAATTAACATCAACCTCTATGATAACAGATTTGATAAATAAATTGAAGTTTTTTTTGTTGGTATTTTAACCTAATAAACCATAATTCCGTAACCGAAAGACCAAATCAGAAATTTTTTACACATACCTAGTTTTTTTCGTAGATTCGTATTTTATAAAAAAAAGTTCATTACCCTATAAACGGTTTTCGAGATATCTCTTTGTAACACTTAACTCACCCTATATATATATATATATATATATATATATATATATATATATATATATATATATATATATATATATATATATATATATATATTATATATATATACAGTGTGTCCACGGATTGAGTGTGGGTAAGGTATAAGTGACAAAAAAATTTGAATTAGATTATGATATTCTGAGAATCGCTCCTGCTTTGTCTTAAACTAAGATGTTGGGAAAATAAACAAAATCAATTAATATACAGGGTGGTTTATAACTTATGTAATGAAATGTATTAAGAGTAAACTACCTTCGTTTATGAAGATACAGCAAAAAGTTATTAACAAAACTTGTTTATAATTAAAATTTACGACATGCTCTCAATTTTCAAACAGATCAGCCTACTCTGATTTTTTTTAGCTGCGACTTTATTTAAATGTCGTTCGACGGCTTCTGTGATTAGGTGTACTTTAAAAAATACTTGAAACTGTATTAAAAAAAGTATTTACCATAATTAAACTTGGGGTAGGTTTGCTTTCATCTCAACCAATAAAAAAAGTAAAGTAAACGCACAATTGGACATTCGAAGCAATAATTGGCGAGTTGCATGGCTACTTGAGCTCTGCCTTGTTCGTTTCCCGGGATACTACTTATTTGGAAAATTGAAAAGTCAATTTTATTTGTCACTAACGGCAAGCTTCTGTATTTAAAAATGTTAACAACAGAACAAAAAGTGTTTATTGTGAAGTGCTATGGTTTGGGTGAAGAACATTCTTATTAGGGAATGATAAGAAAATTCCTTGAACGCTGGCTAAATTATTCGGTTTCCGCTACTGGTGTAAAAAAGTTATTACAAAATTTATGCGTACTGGGAGTGTTTTAAATGTTAAGAAGACAAAATCCGACCTAAATGAAGGAGACAATGCTGCAGCTGCATTAGCTATGGATTCTGTTAGGCGTTTTCCGAAAGTATCATTAAGAAAAAGGGCATTAGAAATTGGCAATATTAGCAAATCGCATTTGCAACAAATTTATCGTACCAACAAGGTGAAACCTTTCAAAGCAAATCTTATACTCACTTTGGAAGAAAATGACAAGTCAAAACGATTAGATTTTTGTTTATGGTACGGCGAGCAATATCTACAAAATCACAATTTTGGCAGAAGTATTATTTTTTCGGACGAATCCACTTTCACCACTAATGGGGTGGTAAATTCCCAAAATGCACGGCATTGGTCTATGGGTAATCCAAATTATAGAGTTAATTGCAGAAGACACTGCCATAAAAAAGTAAATGTGTGGTGTGCTGTTTCTTACACTGGGATAATTGAGCCATATTTTTTGAGTGGAATATGAACCAGTACAGTTATCTGGAAATGCTGGAAATATTCTTCAAGGCCATTTGCAAAACATGTCACTAGAAGATAGACAAACAGCATATTTTCAGCATGACGGCCACCCAGCACATGCAAGAGTAATCGTTCGAGAATGGTTATATCGCGAATTTCCTGGGCGGTGGATTGGTCGATATGGGCCAATACCTTGGCCTCCCAGAAGTCCCGATCTTACCTTAATGGACTTTTATTTACTGGGCTATCTCAAACAGAAAGTCTACGCGGCTCCATTAAACAACGATCTTGATTTGTTGAAACTGAGGTATTCCAAATTAACATATTCAAAATGCCTACAAAGCATTTACTAAACGGGCTGAATTATGTGTATCGGTTGGAGGCAGCACATTTGAATAATTTCTTTATTTTTCGTTGTCCGTTTTGATTTTTGTTAGCAATAAGCGTTTTGTATTTTACGAATAAATTATTATTTAACATTGCATGGTTACTTATTTTGCTCACCTGCGTTTAGAAAATCACTGGGGGAAAAATGTTAATAATTTCCTTGAAAATTCAAAGTAGGCTGATCTGGCTGAAAATTGAGAGCCTCATAAATTTTAGTTCTAAACAAGTTTTGTTTATTAACTTTTTGCTGTATCTTTATAAACGAAGGTAGTTTACTCTTAACACATTTAATTAAATGAGTTCTAAACCAGCCTGTATATTAATTGATTTTGTTCATTTCCTCAACATCTTAGTTTAAGACAAAGCAGGAGCGATTCCCAGAATATCATATCTGATTTAAAATGTTTTTGTCACTTATACGTTACCCACACTCAATCCGTAAATATATATATATATATATATATATATATATATATATATATATATATATATATATATATATATATATATATATATATATATATATATATATAACTTTTATATAGTAGAATTTCAAATTATATGTATTGGCTTAGATTCATAATATAAATCTGAAAACACTATTAACCCTATTTTTTTTTTCAGAAAATATTTCCAAAATCCACGATACTGCACAGATGTGAATCATCAGGATGTTGCGAAACTCCTAAGAAAAGATGTATTGCGGAAGAAAGTGAAGAGGTTCCACTACTTTTCAAACAGTACATTGTTAAGGGAGGCAGACCACAAGTCGAGTATATTCTCATAGAAGCTACGAACCACACAAAGTGCTCTTGTCAAGGAAATAGCCCAAAGTAAAGTGTGATATATCAACACATTGATCAGTATAAAATGTATTACAAAAACTGACTGTGTAGCATATAACTAGTGTCTATAAAAAAAATTGCACACGCTTCACGTGGGCGTTGAAGATTTAGCATTTTAATACCTCTAAGTAAAGCTTAGTTAAAAAAATCCGATTTACTTCGAATACGAACATAAATTTATTTTTTTCGCAAAGACTTGACCCGTCATAAAAAAATTAAGATAACGGTTTTGTAAATTAACATTCTAAGTAAAGTTACTCAGACATTTGACAGTCCATAGATATTAAAAGTGTCATTCCAATCTTAAATATGTCACGATTATAGAGTTAAGAAAATAATACATTTTTCGATTGCGGACAAAAACTAACTGTGTGCTAAGAGCATTATTGCGATTGATTTGTGCATATTTTTGTTGCTTTATTTACCTTATGTGGAGCCAATGTAACGGGCTGTAATGACAATAAGCAGTTAGGAAACACTGACAGCTCAACTTTTAGGTGCACTTGCAGAACCCAAATCATCACAACAAATCTTTTACAGACCTGACGATCGCTTCACTAACAAGGTTAGCGTGATTAGAGGGTGAAGCATTAAAAAAATCATCCTCTGATGACGCTAACTTTGTTAGTGAAACGATCGTTAGGTCTTTAAAAGTTGTGTTGTGGTCATTTGGGTTCTCCAAGTGTACTTATCAGTGCACATGACAGGTTACAATTTTCACTTACTGTTAAACTTTGGTAATTTACCATAAAATTATATCAGTTAACAGGGACAAAAATTTACTAGTATCATTTTCACGTCACTATCACTCTATATACTAAGGCCCCACGTTAGGCGCCAGTGTAATGTACCTTTTTCTAGCAATGTCGGGAAATAAGTTTCGGTGCTTTCAAAGACCTAAATTTGCAAATTTATTTATATATCAATGCGGCTATTTATTTAAAAAAATGGCAGATATATTGTTTGTTAAGTTTTGTAGCTACCTGAAAAAAATTTGATTACAAATAGGAAAATACATTGAGATGGATATTTTAGCAACGGGTTTCTAAATGTATGTTTTTTTATAGACATGTATGTACTACAGAAAGAAAAATCTGTGATAATATATATAATGCCTAAATAAATAAGTCTATGTATTAAGTTTTGGAGCTGTAATTGGTGAACGCGTGACTGCAGAAAATATGCAACAAGAATTAAATAATTATTCTTTTTAACCCTCGGTAAAGAGTAGTTATTTTTTTAATATTTTAAATTAGTGCTACAAGTTTTATAATGAGACGTTTTAAACAAACATTCCGGTAACATAACATAAAGATTTTTGCTCTGTATACCAACCTTAAATTTATTTTATTATTTTTAATCAATTTAGACTGAACAGTTAGACTTAGACCTTTAATAAACGCTTTGTAATTAATGTTTAATGATGATGGGTTTGTAAATTTTATTCTGATGTTTTTTTAACAAAATAACAAACAAGTCATTACGCTGTAGTATTTTAGCTATTTTATTTATTGTGATTTGCTTAGTTGTAGTAATTTATTGATTTTTGTACATAAATATCGATAAGTAAAAGATTTTCAGAATTGTTTTTGTTTTACTCAGTTTGTAAACATGTAATTAACACGAAGTTGATTCGAGATATCTACACCTTTATCATAAAGATATTAAAGAAGCAGTGTTTCAGCGGTGAATAATTTAAATTAGGTTTCTCTCAGCATCGTGTGGCGAGTTTTCAAATAGGGGAAGCAATGGATTATAGTGTCCAGATTTCTCAAATGGAAAATCGAAAGTCAAAAATTTCATTTAAAATAATATTGGCGTCAATAAATACGTTTTGTTGGCATGTTTTTAAATTTTTCAGTCTGGCCATGGAAAATGACAAATATTATTATGTCAGAACACACTTACATATCTACTTGTAAATTAAATCAATGCATCTATTCTGTTTTAAAAAGTCATCTATGACGTCTTCGTAGGATTGGGGACTCTGAGAAAGCGTTTTAATAAAATCCTTTTCAATGTATATCACTTCAAGACTTGAAGGTCGCTCTTCTCCTGTAGAGTTCCGAACTAAACTTTTTATGCGTTTTAATATTGAAAAACTGCGTTCAACTGACGCATTTGTAGCTGGTATTGTTAATAGTAATTCACAAAGCTTACCGACTTGACAGTACTACTTCGCTTGAGGAACGTGAACACTTTTGCACAATTTTGTGTCATATATTTCTGGCATTTCATATGACACACTTAATTGGGAATGAAGAGCTACCATGTCAAAAAAATTGTTGGTATCACCAGCGACTTATGGGTCATCCTGTGACTAACAAAATAATTTTATAAGATGCAGGTCAAGACACCATATAAGTAACGATTACAATTTTTTCTCGTATCTTGCATAATAACAATTATATTGAGCTTTACCGTAGAAATGCGTCACCCTATATATATATATATATATATATATATATATATATATATATATATATATATATATATATATATATATATATATATATATATATATATATATATATATATATATATGTCAACAGAAAGTAAGCCCGGATATGGATTCTAGGGAGCCTAGTTTGCTCTCATTTGAATAAATCTTTTTAGAATTCGAAAGCCGCGGTCTCCTCATTGACGAACTTTTTCTACGAAAATTGGGTACAAATTATAGACCGTTAAACCATAGACTTAACTAAAACTACTGCCAAAACATCAGAGAAAGTGTCTATTTGAAATGAATTTTCTGGAAATATTTTATTAAAATGAAGGGCAATGATAGTTGAAACTGAGACTTAAGGGTTTGCAGAACGCTCTACATAATCCGTATTTCTTGTCGTAAGCACTTAAATGCCTCTTCGGCCACAGTCTGCCTGCAGAAATATGCCAGATCAAGGAACTTCAGATCACCCACTTCTCTTAAACGGTGATTTAATTTAATTTTTGTTATCCATAATTTCTACAAATAAGCATTTATAGGAAGTTTGAGCGTCCCAAACATTAGCAATTGTTGTCGTTTCCTTTGTAAATTTATATTAACCTGTTCAACTTTATGCCAAAATGTACCGAATCTACCCATTTTTTCCAAGATTATATTTTCAAATTCATAAATTTTATGGACACGGTTACCTATGGCGTTCGACGTATCCGACCATACATCTATCTGTATATGGAAAAATTGACGCAAATATAACCAGCAGAAAGTTAAATGTCTATATGTCTATATTGATATAGGCGACCACCAGCAGGTGGTAGTGGAATTTTCCTTTACGTAATAGTAAAGGATTTTTTTCACGCCCGAGGAGGTACCACCCCTTATATCAAGGGAGCCGGTGAAGTCCCAACGGACGTTTCCGGTTCTGGTGTATGAATCGGTTTCCCTTATAAGCAAAAATGATGATGGCTCCTCCCTGTACAAAAGATTCCGGAGGTAAAATACCCCTCCATTCGAATCTCCGGGAGAGGGGTGTACAGGGGCGCCAACATCAAGATTTAACATATCCTTTTCGAATATATGTGGCCTAAATTCTAACCTGAACTCCGTCCACCATTTCCTCCAGGCTAACAGGCCCCAATCCCTCTTCCTCACCGAAACCCAAATCAGTGCCAAAACAGCCACTAATCACTTTAATTTCCCGGGGTATGAGCTCCTTACTTCCTTTAGATTTCATGGAGGCGTGTGCGCATACGTCCGTAGCAATCTACCCTGCACCAGACTCCCCAATTTAGAATCTGGAAGAAAATACATACTATGGATAAAACTCTCTCTCAGGGCTGCAACTAAATTCATCCGTTGCATTTACCGATCACCTTCTGACAACTTTGTCCAGCTCTTTGACTACCTTTCTGAAAAAACCAACCATCTTATTTCTGAATATCCCTCCTCCGAGGTCACTATTCTTGGTGACTTCAATGTCCATAATAAGGACAGCCACAATGGCTTCACAATTACGGAAGCACTCAAGTTTGCTTATTTGCACAATTGTGGGTTGTCTGTTTCAAATCAGGATAAAACATGGATTCCAAATGCCTTCTGTAACAGTTGCAGATTTTCTTTAAGTAAATGGGTGGCTGATGAGGATCGTTATCTTCAGTTTGGTCTACCTATATTGTATAGAGAGCCAAGAAATCACACAACTGACTGATTATTCTATCTGACCAAAACAACAGGTTTTAGTAAGAAAAATAAGTTGAATGTGAAATATGCAGACGTTTCATCCCTATCCAATACAGTATTACATTCGACGGATTTACTTAAGACTGTTTGCCCCGGTGCCATATGTATACAATCAACAGACAGCGATGAAAGTGTGTCGGATATGCCGGATAACAAATTTTAACAGAGTAGGTGGTGAATACGTACAAGAATCCAGAAGACTACATCTTATATAACAACCAGAGGTTAACGATCTTTTGCGACATCTGGATCTTTTAAAGTCTGCTGGTGAACTACTCGCATATCGATTACAACAATGGAACCTTCTTATCTCTGATACGAGAGTTGCGTATTGCCAATGCAGAATTGTAGGTTTCTCACAATATTTCAGAAAGGAAGATTGTTTTGTTCCTGTTTTGATATATTTGGTTTATTTCAACAAAAGATTCAACCCTATAATCCTCAAAAATGGCGTTTATTTATTTATTTATCCAAGACTATTTTGAAAACTGTACTTTTTCATTTTGGTAACGAAAAGCCTTCCATTCCAGTGGATCATGCTGTCTGCACTAAGAAAGTATATGAGACAGACATTATCATATATACGACTTAAGTTTATAGCTTCTCCTATTAGGTTTGCAAATAGGGTATACAAAATATTGTTAATTTTTGTGATTGTAGGACAGCAGAGCAAGAGACCAACATTAATGGAGGAAGGTATGGTCTACAAGCTTTTATTTGCGGCCAGATGAATATTGAAAAACGAGCCGCTTGTAAATCTAAAAAAGGTTTTTCTACCCCGTTGCAGATCAAGCTTGGTTTCATGAAACATTATGTAAAAAGCCTAAATCGTGATGGTTTCACGTATTTACAAAAAGTTTTACCAAAGTTGTCAAAAGCTAAGCTTAAAGGAGTTATATTGGTAGGTGCACAAATAAAGAAAATTGTTCAGTGATAATCTGTTTGAGCAATACCTATTAAATGTCAAAACTGAAGCTTGGAAATATTTTTATGAATGTAGTTGCTGGATTTTTAGGGAATACAAAATGCGACAACTATGGGGAAATTATTGCTGAATTAATAATAAATTGCCATGATATCAGAGCTAATATGTCACTAAAGATCCCCTCTTAAATTGGCAAAACAAAACAAGTTTTGATTGATGAGCAAAACGCTTATAAACAGGTGTAATTAGGCTTAAACTTTTCCGACTCACTGTTTCTACCTCTCCTGCCTACACTTGAGTGCCTTTACCCAATGCTTATGCAACTGTGTACAGGGTGATTCTTTATAATGTCCCCCTTTAACTTTGTTATTTTAGGTGTCCCAAAAAAATTAAAAGTACCTTTTTTCTACGTATAAAAGAAATGAAAAATGATCAGTATACAGGGAACACCAAAAAGTTCATTTTGTTTCAATGGATCACCCTATATGTGAATTTATTTGTCGATTCCTCGTAAAATTCTAAGCATAATTAATATTACATACCGTATACTTAAAATGAATAGTTTTTGAAATACTCGCATTTGAAACGTCACAAATTTTATTTAACCAAAACAACTGTTACAAATCAAGAAATCTAACAATAAATAATATAACAAAAACAGTTGCTAATTAAATATAAAGATGCTCTACCGGGCCTCCATTTTCTTCAACACATTGTATAAGGGTTCTTCGCATTTTCTCTAATGAATCTGTTATGAATGCTGGGTTATTTTCATTTAAATTAATAATTTCATTCCGTATCAAATCTTTAAGATGATCGAGGTTTTCAATTTGGTGGTCGTATACACGGTTTTTTATATAACCCCAAAGAAACGCATCCATAGGTGTCAAATCGGGGCTGTTTGCAGGCCATTTAATTGGCGCATTTCTTCCGATCCATTCAGGAAACCCTTCATTTAGGTAATTAAGTACAGGACGAATGTTGTGAGGGGGTGCTCCATCCTGTTGAAAAAATTATATTTTGTAATATATTTAAAGGCAAATAGTCTAAATATTCTTCGGACTCGTTTTCCTAGAAATCTAAATAGCGGCCTCCATTTAAAACACTTTAAAAAAAATACGGACCGATAACTCGATTGCCCAGGATACCACACCACACATTCACTGATTGTCGCCCTTGGAACTTAAATTCCCTATAAGAATGTGGATTCTCTCTTGCACATTGTTTGGTATTTTTTCAGTTAAACAGGCCACTAGCAGAAAAGGTAGACTCGTCAGTCCATATAACTGTTTTTAAAACATTGTTATTTATGTTCATTCTGTCTAGAATCAGTTGACAAAATGCGACCCGATCATCTTTTTGCATTTGGGTAAGCTTTGTAGTGGGTTTAATCTTATATGGCTTTACATTCCATTTTCTTAACGTTCTTTGGACTTTACTGTATGAAGTTCGCTGAATATTTTCTTGTGTTGCTCGAAATGTTTCTTATGGAATTGTTTGGATTCTCTTATATAGCAAGTAAAATATTCAATTCTGCATTTTCATCTACGTTCACAGCAGTTCTTTTTCTCCTTTGTAAATTTGACGTTTCTTGAAACCTCCTATATATAAATGTGAACGTTTTTCGAGTTGGGACATGCATACCGGGATTATCTTCTATCGTATTTCTAATGGCAGCGCGACAATTTAAATTATTTTTTTAATATTACTTAAAATAACTCTTCTTTCTCGGTCTGAGTGCGGCATTTGTACTTACTAAATAATACAACTACAACAATATTGACAGAATGTCACTGTCAGTTATTTGTTTTCAATTAAAAGCATGGTATCCTAAGTTTTCTTGATTTGTAACAGTTGTTTAATAAAATATTTGGTGACAACGTTTCAAATGCGAATATTTCAAAAACTATTCATTTTAAGTATACGGTATGTCATATAAATTATGCTTAAAATTTTACGAGGAATCGAAAAATAAATTCATATGTGTGATCCATTGAAAAAAAAATGATTTTTTTTGTTTTCCCTGTATACTGATCATTTTTCAAATTTCTTTTATACGTAGAAAAAAGGTATTTTTAGCACCTACATAACCATACTTTCAATTTTTTTGGGACACTTAAAATAGCAAAGTCAAAGGGGGGCGACATTATAAAGATCACCCGGTACAGGAAGAATATGCTAACCAAAATCATCGACTATTAGAGAAAGGTAACAAAAATCATCATTGTAACAGCAGGAAAACCTTAAATTATGTTACAAGTGACCCTGGTATACTGGTATACAGAGCAACAAATGCGTCAAACTATCTTGAAACCAGTGGCGTCTCCTGACCAAAATGTTCGGGTGAGCGGTAACGAGTTGCTGTTAGTGGTGGTTTTAAAAATTATTAACAGTAAATGTACACATATATATATATATATATATATATATATATATATATATATATATATATATATATTCGACCTATATGGGAATGATACGTAGATAAATTAATTAATTTCCCACTGCAGCACTAACAAATTAAAAAGTCACTTAAAACTTTAAAACACGAAAAGAACATGGAATTATTATCAAGCTCTTCTCTTCACACAAATTTGTGTTAGCGTTAGCACTGTCGGGAACGGGGTGAAAACTGTAAAAATTTAAAGTAGTTCAATGTTAATATGGTACTAAATAATAAAATGTGTAAAAATCCTGGATGCAGCAAGTGCGTTATGGTAGTGAATTTTCATAGAAATGATCTGGCACAAAATATTTAATTATAACTTTTTTATCTTGCAACATAGAAATCTAAATTTTGGTGTATAGTTTAATTTTTATATCGTAAACCTACCTACCAAATTTGGTTATCTTATCTTTTTTATTTTTTGGGTTACAAATTTTTTTCGAATAAAAACTCAAAATTTTCCCGGAAAACCTCGTCCGATTTTCCTGACTAACGAAATTATCCAATACATTTACAGAAGGAAGGTACATGCCAAATTGTATCAAAATCGGCCGATTATATTTTGAGTTATCGGTGTGATACCTATGTATATATATATATATATATATATATATATATATATATATATATATATATATATATATATATATATATATATATATATATATATATATATATATATATATAGTTTATTGTTATATAAATAGTACAAAGCATCTCACAAATAAGTCTAAACTTGTGACTGCAAATGATGCAATTTTGACTAAATTTTAATCTAAATGTCAATTGTTCTAAAGTTCTGTCATCTGATTTCTAATCTCCAAAATTACCTCACCTCATTATGTACCATTACAATTTCTAGAAATATGGATGGTACTTGAAATCAGTTTCTTCATTTTAATCAAAAATTTCTATATTTTAAAACTTGACTCAAATTAAATTCTTATATATAAAAATTGAAACTGACCCCGGATATGGGTTCTAGGGGTCCTAGTTCGCGCTCATTTGCAAACAATTTTTCAAAATTCAAAAGTCGAGATCTCCCCATTAGTAAATTTTTTCTACGAAAATTTACTAAAATGTATTATAGTCTTTGATTCTAGAATACTGTGGTCCAGGCAAGCGCAGTGGTAATGTTTGTAAATAATGCTATCACAACGTTTGTTAAACCGGCGTTCCATTCATTTGTCTTGAGCGGTATTTTTACCGCTCACTGCAGTGTTAAAACGAATGGTATTTCCTCACTATTTTAAACACATGGGTGGGGGACTGTATTGTATACCAATACAGCTCTGTCGAGTGAAGTTGTTCGGAAATAACAACGCACACCTAACCCGACCCGAATTCATTCCCAGTTGCTATTGACCTACTCATATTTTCTGAATGTAGACGTGGTGCCGACTTCATTCCAAGTCACTATTAACCGACTATTTATGAAATCAAATAAGTAAATTAAATCGATTGTCATAACATATGTAGTGTATTAAGACTAAGGGAAAAAGAAATAAAACATATTTAACTGTGCACATTTTAATTATATTTTAGGGTGTGCGGCGCACACCTAGCTCTCTAGGAGAAATCGCCACTGCTTGAAACCCGATTTAACACAAACTTTTTTTTTTGTAAAAAAATCTTTAAAGTGAATCATGTTAATTCTAGCCGGTTACTCTTCAACACAATTTAAAAAAAATGCAGGTTTGTTGAAGATAAATATTACCATAAAACGAAACAATAGCAGTATCAAGTCAAATAAGCATACCTATTTCTGATCCATAGGCAATTATTTTAAGGTTTTTGTAACTATATTATAATTTCTATAAGCACGCATAGCTTTTTGAAAAAATAACGCATAAGAAAATGTTAATTCCCGCAATTAATATTACTGTGGGATTTCCTGTGTTATACCACCTCTGTAAAAAACTAGAGAAAACACAACATATTTAAAGTTTATTATCAATCAGTGGGTATCTAAGCTACAATTTTTTAATTATTGCCGTGAGAAACATCTGGCTAGCACACATGCACAATAATTTATTGACACATACGGCGACACAACTAACAAAGTAATCTCCACAAACACTTTCACAAGACGCATGCATGTTATACTACTGTTAAATTTTAATGAAATAAAATTAAAATAACGCTGTCGGCTATTTATGTTGGCGGGATTTCCTTCTCCATGCGTGTAAGCTCAATATTCCTGTCTGTATCAGTACCAGGCCCGGCGAACTCTCCAGTCCTCAGCCGAATCCTCATATCCAGACACCTAATGTCAGTCATTAACGACTGGCACTTGTTAGCCAAATCTCTGTCAATAAGCACCTGCTGATCTTCCAATGCATTGTAAGTCGCTTTCGCACAGTTTATCTTGTCAATCAGATCCTTTCTGGTCTGTCTTAGTTGCATTACTTCATCCTTAAGACCAGTTTCAGGTTCGTCTCGGGCAAGCTCGATACCTAAAAACATTTAAATTAATTAACCTAGTAAATACATCAGATTAGATTAAGAGCGCTTAAAATGACACACTCTACTAGAATGACATACGTTGGTTTTACAGTTTCACGGAAAGTTCTCGCTAGATAAGACTCTTGTCGTCGTCTACTGATTTGCGCTAGTCGTTTTGTTACCCACTAAAGTGACAGTTTCGCAATTTTTATTGTTGAAATTTTTTCGAACCGACTGTGGAATATCAATAAAATCTAGGGGAGCGTGACTGCTATCTTACTAAGCCTTAATATATTGTTACTAACACAATTATCTCTATTATTCATTGAATTATTTGTTCAATAACACCACTAAACATAACTATAACATATACGAAAATCGGCGGCAATTATAACAAGGTCTATCAGTGAAAAATGACATAGTATAAACCAAGCTAAAATGACATAGTATGCCATTTTACCCTGAATAGTTTGTGCGGCATACTAGAGCTCACTAAAGTAATAAAAGTTCGGGACGCAGCAAGTGCGTTATGTTAGTGAATTTTCATTAAAATGTTTTTAGTAGCAAATATGTGTCTCTTATTTTCAGAAAGCAAGCATCAAATTTGATTACCAGTATAACATATATAGTATAACATATATAGTAAAAACAATGTGCAATGTTTCATCAAAATAACTTTATTGTTTGAAAACGTACAAAAATTTCCGAAAGTAAACTTAAAGTGTAACCGAAAAAATCCGTTTCTTGGTCAACCTTATAGGTTAATAGCAAATTGAGCTTTTCAAATATGAAGCATTTAATTAAAATTCGCTACCATAACGCACTTATTGCGTCCAGAATTTCTTTACTTACGAACGTGCATTATATTATGGAAAATGCAAAAACATAAGGCGTTTTCGACTAAAAAAAAGATTATTTGTATCACCAACGACTTATGGGCCAGCCTGTGATTGTAGAAATCTTTTTTTAAGATGTAGCTCAAGACACCCTATAATTAATGTATACATTTTTTTTCATATCTTTTAGAATAACGGATATATTGAGCTTTATTGATTTTTTACGAGAATGCGACAAAAGTTATATACCATTAAACGATAAACTATATAGCTAAGACTACTGCCAAGCATCAGAGAAAGGGTCTATTTAAAATGAATTTTCTGGAAACATTTTACTAAAATGAAGGACAATGACGGTTGAAACTAAGACTTCAGGGTTTGTAAAACATTCTTCTTGAGACATTCTTTCCATAGCCCGTATTAGGTTCAAGTTCTTTGCCTAAATAATGCGAATTTTGATATTTTAAACTGTCACTTTGACGTTTTGAGGAAAACCCCAATTTATGTTTCTTTAAATGCCCATAACTTTTTTGTCTTTTGACCTACAGCGCTAAATTAATTTACCTATATCTATATAAAACGATGTACCAAATTTGGTTGCCCTTACTTTGTTATTTCCGGAGATATGATTTTTTTTCTAAAGAAAACACAAAATTTTCCGGGAAAACCTCGGCCAATTTTCCTGGCTAACGAACTTATCCAAGCCACTTACAAAAGGAAGGTATTCATCAAATTTTGTCAAAATCGGCCCATAATTTTTTGAGTTATCGGTGTGATACATATATATATATATATATATATATATATATATATATATATATATATATATATATATATATATATATATATATATATATATATAATAAACATATAAAAATCGAAACTGACCCCGGATATGTGTTCTAGGGACTAGGGAGCCTAATTAGCGCTCATTTGAAGAAATTTTTCAAAAATTCAAAAGTCGGGATATCCTCATTAGTGAATTTTTTAAAGAAAATTCACTAATATATTTCTAAAATAATTATCTGTTATAAATTGACTACCCAGGTACAATCCTGGGATGAAGAAAGTATGAGAAGAGCCATGGATGCCATAAAAACTCGGGAAATGGGTTGGGTAAAAGCTTTCAACCTCAAGCCACCATGAGGCGCCACGCAAGAAATAAAAATAAGAATTCTACTTCAGGATTGAAAGATTTAGGGCGATTCGTGACTCCTTTTTCTGCAGGTGTTAAGAAAACAATTCGTAGACGGCATTATAATGCTATAAAGCATGTTTTTTTTGGAATTACAAGAAATGAGTTGTGCTGCTTGACTTATCAATTTATGAAAGCAAATAGATTGCCACATCGCTTTTCTCATGAACATAAAAAATGTTCGGGACGCAGCAAGTGCGTTATTCAGAACCTCGGTGGTTCAGGGGTAAGAACGTGTGCCTCTGAACCGAAGGGTACTGGGTTCGATCCCACCGTACTCCTTTCACTTTTTCAGTACAAACTGTAACATTAACATCAACCGAGGTTCTGCCATTGTATTTGAGCGAGTTGAATGTCTGCACGTTTCGCCGTTCGGAGGGGGCGTAAATCCGTCGGTCCCGTGTCCAAGCGATGTTGGGCACGTTAAAGATCCCTAACCTCTTTACAGAAAGGCAGGGGTTCGGCAAAATTCCCAGGATAGTGAGGTAAAACTGCTCCCTGGCGTCGGTGATTGGTCATAGTCGCGGAAATAGGCCGACGTTAAAGAAACAAAAAAACACACACACAAGTGCGTTATGGTAGTGAATTTTCACCAGAATAATATAATATAGTGATTTAGCATTATATTAAAAGTTATAAAACATTACTTTATTTACTTAGGAACAGTAAGGTAAGGAAAGGCAAGCAAAACCATGATATATATTATAAATATTTATACAGTAATTTAGATACAAAACTCAAACAAAGAAATTGATAAACACGAAATATAATCAACAAAAAATACACTAGAAAGCTGAACATTAAAAAAAATCCCGTGGTTCATGCATTGAGGGTGATTGTATGCATGCAGAAAGGGAAGAAGAACCCCCAGGTCGAAGAGGGTTTTTGCCCCCTCACCCAAAAATACAGGGGGTTCTCCTTCCCCTTGTGCATTCATACGCAACTACCTGCAAAGCATAAAGCACAAGAAAAATTCCTTGGGAGCAACCCCCAAGAAAGTTACTGGGCCTGGGCGAATATGGATGGTGTGCTGGGTAGACAGGGTTTAAAGGAGGTATTGCTGCAAAATGTGAAAAAGGCATCTTTTCAAAGTCCGACTTAATATTTTTTTAGCATTCTCCGCTCATATTTCCTCCCTGCCCAGCACCCCTATTCATTTTTGGTCCTATAACTTTCTTGGGGTTTACAACAAATTTGCCTTGTGGCTTGGGCATACAAGGAGGGTCCTTAGCATGTTTCTGAAAAAAAAAAACAATTCTAAAAACCCTCCATGCAGTAAACTGTAAATTTAACGAAATTACATCCCACAACGTCACCTATCATGCCTTTTTTTAGATAATATCGAATGCAGCACTAACGTAAATAAATTCACTTCCTGTTTCACTTCTTTTCTTATGTTTATATTACATATATAAGCACAAGGTAAGTAAATATAATAAAGGTGGCCCTTAATTAACATCGGGGCTACACAAACTTAAAAGAAGGGAAGACATTTAGATCGTGTGTCAAGAGCCATAAGTTTGATTAAAAATCACTTCTAACTGTATGCACACAAAAATTAGTAAAACACATTTATAAAATCTAATAAAAAACAACAGTTTTACGATATTATTTTAAATAAACTAAATAGGAATGTTAATAAAAAATTTATTATTTTAAATAAAATAAATAGGAATACGTTTCGCGGCGACTTCGCAATTCGCGAGTGTATGCACCTAGCTTTTGTCCAAGACTACAGTGGACTACCAGGTCTTGATACTTGCAAAGAACATTGACGCCCGTGGTACTAACAAACCTAACAAATATTGTCTTTCGCACAGAGACAAACTATAAAAAGTCTCACCGTTGATACCTCTCTTTTCTTAATGAAAATTCACTAAAATTCCGATACTGTTGCTATTACAACATAACGCATTAGTTATTTCCCACGGTTATACAATAATAATAATGTCTAAGGGGTCCTGTCGTGGCTCAATTCAGAAACATTAAAAACCAAGTGTTAACGCTGCTCTTAGAATATGATATACTTATATACAGATTTTCTATTTTAATCTGTTTTAAGTCATTACCTCACAATTTTCATTTATAACCATCGTCCAATATTTATTTTCAATATTTATATCAATGTTTTAAATATGTTAGGTTAATTAAAAGCCACTTGTAAAATATCAAACGTTGTACACGTCTCTATCTATAACATTATAACATTTTGTGTTAACTAGAGCAGTCGTGACAACATACTACCTGGTGTCGCACCGAGATGGCGTCCCTGTCGTAAATCTCTGAATGTTCTACATGCGGACATGTTCCAATAATGTAACTTCCATTGTTTTCTATCTACGATTTATTTAAATAGCATAGTACTACAGGTAACGTCATCTACCGTTGTCTGACACTATAGATATTGCATTACAGAATCTGAAGTGATGTCGAGGATTATTTTAATATTAATTTAGAATAACTTTATTTTTCTGTAATCAAAAGACTTGAAAATTGCTACACAGCCACGTCTGTCTATGTTGTTTTAAGTTGTAAATTTTCATTTCAATCACTTAAACAATTTGAGAGATTTTGCGTTTAAAAAATATTTTTAATTTTTTGTTAAGAAAAATTTGCCGTCAAGATCTGATGAACAATCTCATCCAAGCCATTAACAAAATAATAGTAAATCTCAAATTTGGTCCAAATCAGTGAAATATTTATTGAGCTACTAAATTAGTTTTTAACTAAACCTGGTCACTGAGATTCCCTGTAAAAGTTCGACCTTGGGATAGCCTATATAAAAATTTAAACAATGCTTAATATGGATGCCTGTAATCTGTAATTTGTGAGCGTCAAGACGTCTGGCTTTTAAACACTGCAATAAAAGTCTCGGTGGTCCAATTGTAAAAAAACTCTGGACGCAGCAAGTGCGTTATGGTTGTGAATTTTCATTAAAATGTTTTTTTATAACAAATATGGCATCAAATTTGGTTACCAGTATAACCTCTATAGTGGGAACAATGTACCACATTTCATCAAAATAAATTTGTTGTTGGAAAAAGGGCAAATATTTTTCGAAAACTAACTTAAAATATCCCCGAAAACTGGCCCGATTTTCCTGGCCAACGAACTTCCTCAAGGTATTCAGCCACCTACCAAGATGTAATTATTTACAAAAAGCTTTTCGACAAAACTTACAAAAAAAATTGTAAACTTTTTTACGAAAATCCAAAAACATTTTTTTTACAATCACTTATTAAACATTAGGTACTAATTACCAAAATTTTACAAAAATTTCACAAACAATGATTTCTACATAAACAAATAAAGTTCGCTACCATAACGCACTTGCTGCGCCCAGAATTTTTTTCTTACAAACATGCATTATATTTCGATTGAAAATGCAATAACATAAGGCGTGTTTGATTTAAAAAAAAGAAAATTTGTATCACCAACGACTTATGGGCCATCCTGTGATTGTAGAAATATTTTTTAAGATGTAGCTTAAGACAGCCTATGATTAATATATACAATTTTTTTTCATATCTTGTATAATAACGGATATATTGAGCTTTATTGATTTTTTACGAAAATTCGATAAAAATTATATACCATTAATCGATAAACTCTATAGCTAAGGCTACTGCCAAGTATCAGATAAAGGGTCTATTTGAAATGAATTTTCTGGAAATATTTTAGTAAAATGAAGGACAATGACGGTTGAAACTAAGACTTCTCAAACATCCTTCTTGAGACATTTTATTTCCATCGCCCGTATTAGATTCAAGTTCTTTGCCTAAATGTTGCCAATTTTGACATTTTAAATCGCAACTTTGACGTTTTGAGGAGAACCCTAATTTATTTTTCTTTAATT
Source organism: Tillus elongatus (assembly GCA_964006375.1). NCBI lineage: Eukaryota > Metazoa > Arthropoda > Insecta > Coleoptera > Cleridae > Tillus > Tillus elongatus. The sequence goes on along the minus strand of OZ023263.1, from coordinate 78,638,884 downwards.
GTCTATAACTTTTTTGTCTTTTGAGCTACAGGGCTAAATTTTGGTAGGTAACTTACGTATAAGAACGTAAATCCGTGTACCAAATTTGGTTGCACTTACTTTGTTAATTCCGGAGATATATATTTTTTCGAAGGAAAACACAAAATTTTCCGGGAAAACCTTGGCAGATTTTCCTGGCTAGCGAACTTATCCAAGCCATTTGCAAAAGGAATTTATTCACCAAACTTAATCAAAATCGGCCAATTATTTTTTGAGTTATCGGTGTGATACCTATATATATATATATATATATATATATATATATATATATATATATATATATATATATATATATATATATATATATACTTATGCCTATGCGGAAATAGCTGGACCATTTCGTATACCAAGTGTATAATAGCTGGACCTACCGTGCAATAGCTGGACGTCCAGCTATTAACATGCTGGTATTAATATGTACATGCGTTATTGGCTGGACCTATTTCATGAGAACATTAAAAGTAAAAATTAATGCGCCTGTGCGGTGTTGCCAAATGCTCAAAATATTAATTCTATTTAAATATTTACATGTTTTAGTGAATTTTATGTACATTAGGACCGCAAAAAGCATGAGGTTACTTAAGACTTTATTTAATAATAATATCGTCAGGATATTTCTTACGAATTTCTAGATTAAAAATGATTATTGCATAAGTTACTATTCATGTAATATAGCAAAAAATCTACAGGTGGTTTGTAAAAATAATGTTTTGAAAGAGACAAAATATGAATTATTTTTTGATATTTGCAGTAGATGTGCCAAAATCATAAAAACACAAAATGATTACCAAGGCCCTAGTGTATAATAAGATACGCACATTATATTTTGTCACCCTTTGCAAAAGTGAGAAAAATGCATATGAAGATCGGGATAGCAATTAAGACCTTTCCGAAATATGAATTATTTTTTGATATTTGCAGTAGATGTGCCAAAGTCATAAAAACAAAAAAATGATTACCAAGGCCCTAGTGTATAATAAGATACGCAAATTATTTTTTGTCACCGTTTACAAAAGTGAGAAAAATGCATATGAAGATCGGGATAGCAATTAAGACGTTTTCCAAATATTTATTATTTTATCGCATTTGCAGTTAATGTGCCAAAATCATAAAAACAAAAAATTATTACTTAAGCCCTTATGTATGAAAAACCATGCAAATTATTTTTTGTCACCTTTTTCAAAAGCGAAAAAATGCATATGAAGATCGGGATAGCAATTAAGACGTTTCCGAAATATGAATTATTTTTTGATATTTGCAGTAGATGTGCCAAAATCATAAAAACAAAAAATGATTGCCAAGGTCTTAGTGTATAATAAGATATTCAAACTATTTTTAGTCACCTTTTGAAAAAGTGAAAAAAATTCATATGAAAATCGGGATAGCAATTAAGACGTTTTCCAAATATGTATTATTTTTTCGCATGTGTCAAAATCATAAACACCAAAAATGACTTCCAAGGCCCTAGTGTATAATAAGATATGCAAATGATTTTTTGTCACCCTTTGCAAAAGTAAAAAAAATGCATAAACAAATCCGGATAGCAATTGAGACGTTTCCGCAATATGCATTATTTTTTGACATTTGCAATTTTTTAAACACGAATCTTTTTTTTATATTTACATTTAAAATGATAAAATCACAACACTATTACCAAAGCCCTAGTGTATAATACTACAGCATACACAACTCTCAACTCGGACAGTTTTAGAATGAATTGAATATGATTCTATTCCTATTTTTCAAGTTGCAGATTTTTTAACGCGCTAAAATCTAATATACAGTCACTGCATAATAATTGATTGATTGTGCTGTGCTACAGTTACTTTTCAATTTTTTCTAAACATATGTTTGACAGGTCAGGTAAAAGCTTTGAAATTTACAAAAGGAGGGTACAGAAACAGAGCTGTAAAACTTTCTGGGATCAACGTCGTAAAAGCGGTATATCAAAGCCCAAACGCTCTTTATCTATGCGACGCTTTTATATACAAATACATAATATTTGAGAAAAAATGCTAGGTTTAATATTTGAATATGACCAGCCACTAACTGCTATACTAGAGTGACTAACATTAATTAGATTCTCATAATTTTTATGTTGCATTGTTCAAGTATGCAGTACAGCATAACAAACAGTCTTCTTATGCTATGTAACCAAGATTTATGCCACTAAAAATAAGTTGCACTTTAAACCTAATTTATAGCAAATTTTTATAATAAACATATTTTTATAACGAGATTGGGGTAGTTTCTTTGTATACACAACATGTTTATTAAATTTATTTAAATTCATCATTTTTCCAAAACATAATAAAAATAATCTGTATCACTCACTCACTGACTGAAGGCAAAGTCGCTTAGTAGTCGCAACGATAGGTTAAAATAAGGTGGTTTCCCGTTGCCTTTCATGTGGCACATTGACTGAAAAAAAATACATTCTTGGAAAACCTCTTAACTGCTATCCTGATGTTTAAATTCTTTTTTTTTCTTACTTTTGCAAAGGGTGACAAAAAATAAATTTGGTGTAGTATTACATAATAGGGCCTTGGTAATGATTTTTGGTTTTGTGATTTTACCACATTAACAGTAAGTATCACAGAATCATTAGTGTTGAAATGAAAAACGTGGTAGTAACTATCCCGGTGTTCAAATGCATTTTTTTTATATTTCCAAAGGGTGACAGAAAATTATTTGCCTGAGCTTTTATGCGCCAGGCCCTTAGTGATATTTTTTGTTTCTATGAATTTGGCACATTAACTGCAAATGCGAAAAAATAATACTTATTTGGAAAACGTCGTAATTGCTATCCCGATTTTCATATGCATTTTTCTCACTTTTGCAAAGGGCGACAAAAAATAATTTGCATATCTTATTATACACTAGGGCCATGGTAATCATTTTTGTTTTTATAATTTTGGCACATCTACTGCAAATATCAAAAAATAACGTCATAATTGCTATCCCGATTTTCATATGCATTTTTCTCAGTTTTGCAAAAGGTGACAAAAAATAGTTTGCATCTCTTATTATACACTAGCGCCTTGGTAATCATTTTGTGTTTTTATAATTTTGGCACATTTACTGCAAATACCAAAAAATATGACATATTTCGGAAACGTTTTAATTGCTATCCCGAATTTCTTATGCGTTTTTTTCACTTTTGCAAAAGGTGACAAAAAATAATTTGCATGGTTTTTCACACATAAGGGCCTTAGTAATAATTTTTTGTTTTTATGATTTTGGCACATTAACTGCTAATGCGAAAAAATAATACATATTTGGAAAACGTCTTAATTGCTATCCCGATTTTCATATGCATTTTTCTCACTTTTGCAAAGGGTGACAAAAAATAATTTGCATATCTCATTATACACTAGGGCCTTGGTAATCATTTTTTGTTTTTATGATTTTGGCACATCTACTGCAAATATCAAAAAATAATTCATATTTCGGAAACGTCTTAATTGCTATCCCGATCTCCATATGCATTTTTCTCACTTTTTCAAAAGGTGACAAAAAACAATTTGCATAACTTATTATACACTAGGGCCTTGGTAATCATTTTTTGTTTTTATGATTTTGGCTCATCTACTGCAAATATTAAAAAATAATTCATATTACCGAAACTTCTTAATAGTTATCCCGATCTTCATTAGCATTTTTCTCACTTTTGCAAAGGGTGACAAAATATAATTTGCAATCTTATTATACACTAGGGCCTTGGTAGTCATTTTGTGTTTATATGATTTTGGCACATCTACTGCAAATATCAAAAATTAATTCATATTTTGGAAACGTCTTAATTGCTATCCCGATCTTCGTTTTTGTGATTTTGCACATCTACTGCAAATGTGAAAAAATAAACGTGGTAATAGCTATTTCGATCATATGTATTTTTTTCACTTTTGCAAAAAGTGGCAAAAAATAAATTGCATGAGTTATTATACATTAGGGCCTTGGTAATAATTTTGTGGTTTTATGATTTTGCACATTAACTGTAAATATCAAAAAATAAGTCATATTTGAAAAAACTTAGTAATAAGTATCTCGATGTTCAAATGATTTTCTTTTATTTTCCAGAGTGTGACAAAAATAATTTGCTTAGGTTGCTATACACTAGGTCTTTCGTAACTTGTTTTTGTGTCTATTTTTATATTGGGGCCTTGGCTTTATTGTCCAATATTTGTCATTTGGGTACATCTAACCAAAATAACAAATAATACATACTAAAATTTAGTTTTCCTCTATGACTATGTTAATAATAAACGATTGGTTTAGTGTTATGTTATTGCAAAACACTTAAGACAAATTCTTTTTTCTTCGGTAAGGTGTAGTAGCATATAGCAATATATGGCTGGCATCTATGGCTAGCCATAAATTTACTACATTGAATCCGCTTCACTGATATAGTGATCGCGACGATCCATCCCGCTTTCTGCTGACCCTACGTGTATCTATGGCTCGGAATTTATGGATAACTTCACGCAAACTTTATCTTTATATTCAGCAAACATGTCTTATCTCTGCTGCATCGAACATGATGCAAATGCAACTATGTGAAGCTTAAAATGCAGCGGCTTTCCAGGAAATAAAGCTTTTAAGTTATTTACTTACCAATGCTACTATTTCCACCCCTACGACTTTTTATTTATAATAAAAAATATGTACATTGTTTGCCTAAACCTGCCAGTATAATTTTTTGACAGCTATATACATATAGCGCCAGTTTAAAACATGGAATAACTTCAGTTAATCAGATACAGCTATCTTTTTCCAATAATTTGCAGACATGTCGATAGACATTTTATGTTGCGGTCTTTTCAAAAAATAAAATAAATATCATACAGTGTGTGCCAAATTTAAGGTACGACCTCATCGATATCTTCTACAAATCCTACCCTAGTTTGTTTTTGTTAAATAGGTTTAACCTACACATTAATTTGAAAAAAAAAACAGCAGATTTTAAATTTTTATTTATTTATTATTACAAATCTAAAGGAATTAGTAGCACGAATAATAAATGAATGTTGACTTATTTTCCCAATATAACCAGAAATGTGTAAAACGAATTTCAATTCCGTTTATACTACTAACAAATAGTCGATCGACAACAACCTAAGCATTGATTAAAGAAAATTGATTTAGATTATCTATTTTTTATTTCTGTTTTTAAAATAATATAATGTATATTTTTGTGGGAATAAATATAAACTTGGTGGTTTAGCATAACTTGACATGTACTTTAGAAATAGCCAACAAAACAGTAGGATTGTCGGTTAAACAAATTATTGACGTAATATCTCAAATTTGGGACAACTTCATATTATTAAAGAAAGATCACAGCTTAAAAACCACTAATTGACGTGTTCGCGCATTTGAAAAAGGTGTATTTGATTAACTGAATGTATTCTGAGTTACCAACATGCATTGTGTAATATGGCAGTAATAATGCTGATAATTGTTTATCTTTTTTTGTCTTTTCCTCAACGGCAACGTATTTCTGCGACTATGGCCAATCACCGACGACAGGGAGCACTTTCAACTCACTTTCCTTGAAATTTGGCCGAACCCAGTTTTTTCTATAAGGAGGGTAGGGATATTCAGCGTGCCCAACCTCGCACGGTACACGGGACTAACGACTTCACGACTCCTCAGTGAATCGGAACCTGCAGAAATTCAACCTGCTCCAACTAAATGATAATTTTACAGTAGCGGCTGAAAAAATGAATGGGGAACCCTGGAAATAAAACCCAGTACCGTTGGATCCAGCGGCATACTTTCCTACCACTGGATCACTCAGGGTTTTTGATAATAATTGTAAAATATCTTTTGCAACAATTGGATACAATAATCTAAAATATATAACTCTATAACACTAAAAGTAGATCTCGTAAGTTTATAAAACAACAGTCATTATACACCTTGTCCTATTTTCGAATTAAGTTTTTGTGTTATCTTCTAAAAAAAGCAGGAGTTGGATTAATTTTAATTCAAAATACTATATTACAAAACAAAAAAAAAGGTACGAAGGATGCCTCTTCTCTTAATACCAGGAAAGCCTCTGGCCTTGACGAGATCCCAGCAATTCTTCTCAAAAGATGCCCACCAGAACTTGCTCCTGTCCTGACCTGTCTGTTTTAGACATCTTACAATAGATGCATATTCCCTAGTAACTGGAAAACTGCTCGAGTACAACCCGTCCCCAAGAAAGGATCCAAAGCGCTTCCTAGCAACTACAGGCCTATTTCTCTCCTTTCAGTCGTCTCTAAAGTGATGGAAAAGTATATAAACACCGAATTGCTAAAATTTTCTGAAAAACACAGTCTAATCCACGACAGGCAGTATGGATTCCGTCAGCGCAGATCAACTGCCGACCTCCTATCCTTTGTCACCCATTCTTGGAACAAGTCTATGAAAGTAGACGGTGAATGCCAGATTGTCGCTTTAGACATATCCAAAGCATTCGACCAGGTTTGGCACGCAGCGCTGCTTAATAAACCTCCGGTCTATGGCCTGCCACCAAAACTCTGTACCTGGACAGCAAATTTCCTCTCCAACCGAAGCATTTCTGTTGTCGTGGATGGCCATTCCCCTGAACTGTATTCAATTAATGCAGAAGTCCCTCAAGGTTCAGCTTGAGCCCCTACTTTGTTTCTTCTCCACATCAATGACCTCCACTCTAGCACATCTAACCCAGTTCACAGTTACGCGGACGACAGCACCCTCCTCTCAAATATACAATATTCTAAGCCTGTCTCTTTAGCTCAATTAGATGAGGGGGTTCTGCCTCTGTGGATCTTCAAAAAATATTATACCGGTGAAGTAGAAATCTTGTACAATTCAACTCCATCAAATCTCAGTCTTGCTTTCTATCTCATAAGAGATGCACCAGCCCTAGACCCATCACAATGAACAACCAAGTTAATCAAAGTAATGAGACCTTTACACTTGTTGGCATATCTGTGGATCGAAATCTCAATTGGCACCAACATGTCACATCAATTGCAGAAGTGGCTGCTAAGAAATTAGGTTTTCTCGTCCGGGCTCGCAAATACTTTTCACCAGATAATCTCTATACCTTATATACTTTACAAATAAGGCCAAACCTCGAATACTGCTCCCACATCTGGGGTGCCGCTGCCGCTTTTACACTCGCTATTCTGGACTCCATTCAGAAGAGAGCTATACGTCTCATCGGTGACACTACCATCACCCAAAGGCTGCCATCCCTTGCTCACCGACGTGCCGTTGGTGACCTCGCTCTCTTTTATAGATATATGCACGGGCACTGCTCAGATGAGCTTTCTTCCATAGTTCCTTCACCTGCTGCCCCCAACAGATCTACCAAGAACAGAGAGAATGCACCGTTTTACTGTCCAGGTCACCAGACATAGAACATCTTGTTATGCCCGCTCTTTTGTCCCGAGGCCTTCCAAGTTGTGGAATTCCTTGACGGCACATGTTTATCCTTCTCCTCAGAACCTCCAAACCTTCAAGTCCAGAATTAACAAGTTGCCTCTTTCCTCCTTCATGACATCCACGGCACGATAGTATTTAGGCTGTAAGCCCTCGTGGTGTGTTGTTGAAAAATTAAAAAATAATAATAATAATAACCCTTTAAGTACGTTACGCCTCAACGTCTAGTATAATTACTGAAAATAGTCTAGGATAAGTTTGACTGACTTATTAATTTAGACACCATGTCGATTTATAAATTTCGGTCGGAATATTTTTTGAGAATAAACTTTGGCAGAAAATTTTTAAAACAAGTTTCATTTCTTAGGCAGACTAAATAGTTGTAAGTTTTAAATTACCAGGGCTTTCTTTAGACAGAGCCTACAATATGTTTTGTTGGTGTACTCATTTATCAAATGACCTTGTGGTTAGAAAACATTTTATGTCCGAATTTTCTTAAAGGGTTTCTTAAGCAATTACGGAGCAAGGGGGTTGGATACTGCCCACTAGACGATGTGCGTTAACTAAACGTTTATTATGAGGCTACTATAACAGTTAAATAATGTAAGTACATATATTTATAATCTCGGAACCAAGACACCCTACAAAAAGGCATTATGAGAGCCGAGACTATAATGTAATGTGTGGGAAGTGTCATCGTTGCATTTTGTATTATAAAATACATATTATCGTGTCGGATGACTCCTCCCCTGTTAGATGGGATTTTATGGGGTGCATAAAATTTAATTTGCAAAAATTTATATTCTAAGGTAAAACATTTAAAATGATTAAAAATTAAAAACAATTACATCAATAGATCAATAATTCGATAAAATTTAGAAAATATAACATATAACATGGTTATTCTTTAGGCAAAGGAAAATCCTTTTGTTTGCTGCATTTTCGCTTACCTGTACGGAAATTTAAATATCAAGTATTTAAAGTTAACAATAAACAATGATTATGAAACACCCGTTAAAAGTAGCTTCCGCAGTATACACTCTATCATTGTTGCACTTCTTACTATAAGCTTAGCATAAACAATATGCTACTGTTTTCCTCTAGGTAAAGGAATAATGTCTTCAATTTCTGCGTCTTCCTTAAAGTAATTTTTTAATTTTTAAAATTTGAATAAACTAAGTTTATTCATCCCCTTAATGACGCTAACTTTGTTAGTGAAACGATAGGCAGGTCTAAAAACTGTATTGTGATGAATTGGGTTCTCCAAATTATACTTATCAGTGCTCATCACAGGTTCCAATCTTCACCCATTGTACAAAGCTAATTTCTATGATTACTGTTTCACAGCAGCACGACCAAGTTGGAGTTCTCCTCAAAGAGAAGCAGTTAAGGAGACCATTAGAAGAAATTTAAAGGACGGAAGCAACCCCTCGATAGCTGAATGTGAACTTTTGATTGAAAATTGTCCAGTGTTAAACAAACGAACTTCCCAGTCTCTAAAACCTTACATTTCTAGTAGCACGAAAAAAGACAGACAATATGATAAATATTTCTTTTTAGATATATTAAAATAAAATAACATAAAAATACATCAATGGCTATTTATATTACATTTGACAAATTTGCCTACTTTGTACAAATTTTCTTCTACTAAATTCCTGAGTTCTCCACTTTTTCTGCATTTTCTATTTATTTACGACAACTATTTTCACTGATTTCTCACGTTCAATTCAAACCATAACACAAGAATTGTGTTTCATATGTAACTTATGCAAAAGCTTTGGTCATCAGTCATCATAGTTTTGTTAAGAGTTTGAATTATGTTACTTCTAGTATGAAAACAGATCACATGCAATGTATTCAGATCCAGATAACTAACTACAATAATTTTGTTTTCTAGGAACTCAATGTATTACATTTTGAGATAAAACACGTGTGTTTTTAGACAAGACTGTCATAAATACATTTTTATACACAATTTATTTAATTTAAAATAACTGGTAAAAAAACTACAACACAAAATTTGTCTTTTATCATTTTTCTGCTTTACCACACGGGTGTGATAATTTATGTAGGCAAATAATTTAAAAATAATTTGTAGTCACTTTTTATAATTTTAATATTATTCACGAAGTGCTTCACTGTAAAACTGTCAAGGTAAAGAGAATAAATAATGTATTAATTAAAACATATAATCTTTGTATACTAGCACGCAGACCTTAAAACCGTAATGCTACCTGTTTAAGCGTACAACATAAAACTAACCAGAAAACTTTTATATAACCTACTAAAAAGTGCGACAACACTGTGAGGTTAGGTCCAGCTACTTCCTTTTGGACATATCTTTTTTTATGGCTGAAATGTCCAGCTACTTCCTTATAAACATATATAAATCCCAAGAGAGAAAGGTCCAGCTACTTCCGCATAGGCACAAATATATATATATATATATATATATATATATATATATATATATATATATATATATATATATATATATATATATATGTGTGTGTGTGTGTGTGTGTGTGTGTGTGTGTGTGTGTGTGTGTGTGTGTGTTTCTAAGAATAACGCTGTCTATGGTTTTTATGTTGTTCCTAATGTGTTCTTAAGTTTGTTAGTTTTAGAGGCAGACGTTTTTAGTGAATTTTCTTTAAAAAAAATCACTAATGAGGAGATACCGACTTTTGAATTTTGAAAAAATTTCTTCAAATGAGCGCTAATTAGGCCCCCCAGAACACATATCCGGGGTCAGTTTCAATTTTTATATGTTTATATATATATATATATATATATATATATATATATATATATATATATATATATATATATATATATATAAACATATAAAAATTGAAACTGACCCCGGATATGTGTTCTGGGGGGCCTAATTAGCGCTCATTTGAAGAAATTTTTTCAAAATTCAAAAGTTGGGATCTCCTCATTAGTGAATTTTTTTTAAGAAAACAATATCATTAATAAGGGTATACAGGGTTAGTAACAAAATATGGAAAGGCTCGTATCCATATTTTTTGGCTAAGCGAAGATTTGACCCTGTGGTAAGCACTGATAGTACACTTGGAGAACACAAATCACCAGAACACAGCTTTTAAAGACCTGACGCTCATTTCACTAACAAAGTTAGCGTCATCAGAGGATGAAGATGTGTGGTGGTGATTTCGGTTCTCCAGTGTACTTGACATATTTTTTGCTACAAACTGGCGATATTTAATTTTTCCTAGCGTATACAATTTCGTTGCTATGGCAACTAAATCTTTTTTTTTAATGGCATTATATGATTTTTTTTTGCATTTTCGGAAAGAACGTCTCTTTCTTGATAAGGCACTAAAAATTTAATAGAATTCCATAACAAAAAAATTGAGCAAAAATTCAGTTACCTAGAAAGCACCTACTTCGGTGAGATTTCATTAATCAATTTCTTAACAAGTTTCCCATTGGAAAAATGAGAGTATTTGTAGCTGTCAATTTCAAACATTGCTTGTTGTCAGTTATATGAAGGTTGTAATACTTTGGAGAGCTTCACATTAAAAAAAATCGGGACGCAGCAAGTGCGTTATGGTAGTGAATTTTTATTAAATGCTTCAAATTTGAATAATTCAATTTTATATAAACCTAGAAAGTTGAATTTTGCCATATAGTAATGACTTTCACAAGGCAACATATTCACCAAATTTCATCAAAATAGCTTTGTAATTTTCAGAGACATTTTTTCGAAAGGAAACTCAAAATTTTCTAGGAAAACTTTGTCCGATTTTCCTGGCTAACAAACTTATCTAAGCCATGATTAAAAGAAAGATTCTTGCGGAGTTTAATCAAAATCAGTTAATAACTTCTTGAGTTATCGTGCGGATACATACATACATATATATATATATATATATATATATATATATATATATATATATATATATATATATATATATATATATATATATATATATATAAACATTGAAACTAACCCCGGATATGGGTTCTCGGGGTCCTAGTTCGCACTCATTTGCAAAAATGTTTGCAAAGTCTCACCATCTATACCTCTCTATTAGCGAATTTTTTTAAATAAAAATTCACTAACAAAACAAACCAAACAGTATATCCCTCGTGCTTTAAGTAACTTTATTATGACAAGCAGATACACCATTTTAACGTTTTAAATAAAGTGGTTAAGTATTTTACATAATATGTTGATAATTAATTAATTTATAGAATATAACATGGTCATTTTCACACACTCTCCCAGTATACAACACAACATTACTCCTCAGTCAATAAATTCACTTTTTTCATTCTGCTTTATCAAAACTACATTTAGTAAATTTTAATTTTACACTACAATAACGACTTGTTAATGCATTCTCCAGAGCACACAGAAACGAGATATGTTTATGAGCAAAATATATAATAAAAACAATGAGCAAAATATATAGTAAAAACAATGTGCCATATTTTATCAAATAACTTATTGTTTGAAAATAAACAAAAGTTTCCGACAATATACCTTAAACGTTGGTTTTCTAACCAACAAATCTTAGGTTAATAGCAAATTGAGTTATTGAAATTTGAAGCATTTAATGAAAATTTGCTACCAAAACGCACTTACTGCGTCTTGATTTTTTTTCTTACAAACATATTTCGATAAAAAATGCAATAAAATAAGGCTGTTCGAAAAAAAATTTGTAGGGATCACCAACGATCGACTTGTAGGCCAGCTGCAGCTCAAGACACCTTATAATTAACCTATACAATTTTTTCTCGTCTTTTTGTATAATAATAATTATATTCAGCTTTAACGTAGAAACGCGTCACCCTGTATAATATCAGCCCTTTTGTAAAACTTGGATCCTTTATATTTATTTATTTATTCAATATGCAAATACACAGTTTATAAACCATTTACGTATATATGTGTTGATAAAATATAACAAACACTGTTTAATCCACCCACTAACATTAATAAAGGAATAATTTGCACTTGTATATAAAAATTTCCTAAATGACACAAATAATTCGTCGACTCAAACAAATAAACATAATATAAACGATCTCATATCATACGGTAAATGTCAGTTACAGCGTCTAACAGACCTGCGCAATAATATCAAATATTCCGTTACCACGACAACCACATACTAGATCTTATATAAACTATTCAATGAAAGGCGGTGAAATTAAACATAAATGTTTCAAATTTGAATAGCTTAATTTTCTTAACCCTAGAAAGCTGAATTTTAGCACATAATTAGGTCTTTCCCAAAGCAATATATACACCAAATTTAATCGAAATATCTTTGTAATTTTCGGAGAAAAAATTTTTTTTCGAAAGAAAACTCCAAATTTTCCCTGAAAACCGTGTTCGATTTTTCTGGATAACGAACTCATCCAAGCTATTAATAAAAGAAAGGCACTTGCCGAGTTTTATCAAAATCAGTTAATTATTTTTTGAGTTATCGGTTGGATACTTATATATATATATATATATATATATATATATATATATATATATATATATATATAAACATATAAAAATCGAAACTGACCCCGGATATGGGTTCTATGGGCCCATTCGCGCTCATTTGCAAAAATTTTTGCAAAGTCTCACCATCGATACCTCTCTATTAGTGAATTTTTTTAAATAAATTTAAATTTCAGGAAAAGATTGGCTATTGGGATTTATGAAAAGACATCTGAATATATCGCTTAGAAAACACAAGTCTTAGCTGCTCCATGGCATTTAAGAAACCTGTTGTTAATTTCTTCACCAAATATATCTCCGTCTTGGAAAAGTATAAATTTCGGACTGAACAAATTTAGAACCTTGACGAAACTGGAATCAATATAGTTATGAGACCTGTTAAAATCGTTTCAACTAAAGAAAAAAACAACTGGGGCAAATAGCATTAGCGAAAAGAGGGGCACTAGTCACATTTACGTGTATCATAAGTGCAATAGTTTCATTACTTCTTCCAGTATTTGTTTTTCCAAGGATCCGAAGCATGTCTAAATATTTAATCGAAGGATCAACAGGCTCTCTTGCCTTTGAAAAGAAGTCTGGTTGGATAATTTCAGATTTATTTCCTAAAGTGTTGAAACGTATCGTGAACCATACATACTGCTCTGTTGAAAATAAAATCCTCTTACTTCTGGACAATCATGAATCACACAAATCAAATGAAATTGTGCTCCTTTCTTTTCCACCTCATACTACACATGGGCTCCAGCCTTTAGATGTGGGAATTTATTCTCCTTTTAAAGCTAACCTGTCAACAGTTTTCAACGACTGGATGTTGGCACATCCAGGGTAACCCATTACAATTAGAAACATTGGTTATTTGCCAAATAAAGTATATGTCAATGTCTTTTCTTCAAAAATATTATGTGCGTCTTTAGAAAAACAGGCTTATGGCCAGTGGACGGGTTCATTTTTAAGGATGCACATTTTGAGCCCAGCAATGTAAGTGGCATAACTCTTCACAATGCACAGGATAAATCAAGTGATAGTTCCTTAAATTTACCAAAAGCTAACCTTTTATCACCAACCCCAATTCGGCTGAGATGTTCAATGAATCAGAATTACTAGAGAATAACCAACCTCCATCAGCCATCAACTTCTAATTAAAATACTTGCAGCGATTTTAAAAGCTCTTGTTTAGAAACACTATTTCCATACCGCAAAGCAGATATTGCAAAGAGAAGGAATAGGAAAAGGAAATCAAAATGTACTGTTTATACAAACACACCTTAATTGAAGATAAGAGAAAATATAGAATTGGAAAACAAAAGAAAACTAGAAGTGAAAACCAAAAGAGTAGTAAAAAGAGATATATTCTAAGCAATTCTCCCAGCTGTTCCGATGCTTCACTGGATGAAGTTGACTCACAGCAGTGACAACTTGGAGGACCTCGAAACTTCGTCTAATGAATAAATTCAAATTGGAGACTTTGTGCTCGTCATGTTGAGTACAAAAACTGGTGTAATTCACTACATACGACGAGTGGAGCAAGCAAACTTACCTTCACTCACCATACAATTCATAAAGAGAGGTAATAGACAGATGTTGAAGACATCCTCGATGTTGACTTTTCAGATATACAGTATACTCTCGATTATCCGGGCTAATGGGGGGATCAGCAATACGGATAATTGAAAAGCACGGATAATACGAACGTAATAAAATGTATATATATATATATATATATATATATATATATATATATATATATATATATATATATATATATATATATATATATATATAACATATAAAAATCTAAACTGACCCCGGATATGGGTTCTATGGGCCCATTCGCGCTCATTTGCAAAAATGTTTGCAAAGTCTCACCATCGATACCTCTCTATTAGTTAATTTTTTTAAATAAAAATTCACTAATAAGAACTTATACAATTCAATAATGATTATTATTATAGCACAATTGAGCGAAAAGCTGAGAATTGGAATATTAATGAGGTGGGCTACGGGGACAGGAAACGTAGTTATAAAGAAGTGCACATGCTTTTTTATGAAGTGTATTCTAATCGGTATTAATGAATGATACGATATAATATTGAAAAAAATTAACGAAACTGGTAGTGTCAAAGACATGACAATAATAGGGAGGCCAAAAACGGATGTCGCTGGTAATAAGGCATTAGGTGTAATGTTGTATTTTCATGAAACTTCCCTTTTGCTTACAAATGAAATTGCTACATTACACAATGTTTCAAAAAAATATGTGGTAAATTTGTTAAAAAAGAAAAATGTTACCCATATAAAGTACAGCTGGTACAAGAAGTTGATGGCGATTTTGACATGCCGATTGAATTTTGTACTATTATGATCAAGCAAATTTAATGAGAATCTCGACTTTGGTATAAACATTCTTTTCGCAGATGAACCTACGCTTACACTGCATGGATTTGTTAATAAACAAAATTATCGTTATTGGTGTCAACAAAATCGACATTGGAAGCTGGAGGCTTAAACTCAGCGACCACAAAGAAATAATGTAATGGGCCGGTACACTAGACAGTAGTATTAGTGGGTCGTTCTTTATTGAGAGAAATCTGAACACCTGAAAAATATTTAAATTTTTCAACAGAAGAAATTATACCCGCTGTGGTTGCAGTGCCCTCAGTAAATGAAGTTTAGTTTCAGCAAAATGGAGTCATCTTAGGAGTCGCGTGCACAATATTATGATTAAGTTTTCCCCGAAACGTGGGTTGGGGGTAAGATAATGCTCTTAGATGGCCTGCTAGCTCTCCCGATTTGAGGTCATGTGATTTTTTTCTTTGGAAAGAATGTTATCTATAAATACCAATTATTAAATATGGAAGACATGAAAGCTAGAATTATTGGCGAAACAAGACAGATTGTGCATTCCTGCCAAATTAATGTAAGAAAATAAAGCAAATAGGTTCCCATCGGCCGCAAAGGTCACTGTAACGATTTTTGGGATTCGACGGAAATAATCCTCATGACCTTTTTGCAGAAAGGAAGAACGATCACAAGGCAGTACTGCAGTAAATTATTGAACCGATTCACTAAAACATTGAGAAGACACGACTCCATTTGATTAAGAATAAAAGTGCTGTTTCACTACGATAGCGCACCAGCACATTCACCGGAAATATCTACGCCAAATTGCACCAGCTGCGCTACGAATTGCTTCCACACCCACCGTAATTGCCTGACCTGCCTCTTTCCGACTTATTTCTGTTCCCCATGAAAAGACGGCTAGGGGGGCATTCAGCTCATCGCCGATACAGAAGCGCGTATTTTGAATCGTATTTTTGGAGGAGTTAAAGAAATGGCAGAAACGTTCGAAAACGTGTAAGCCATTGTCTTTTATTACAAACTATATTAGAAAGCACCACCAAAAAAATGACGTATACAGTTACCACTTTTATCTACAAATACGTGAAAACGCCACTAATTTTTAAAAAGATTTCCAAAAAATGACACGAATAAAATATTACCTGGACGATATGATCTATTTTCCAGGCGCGTCTCGGCTAGCTTCAATGCATCCGTTTTGGCTAGCAGGGCGTCCTCCAAGGTTTTTATCTCTTTGATTACCTTTTCCATCTCTTCCCTCATCTTAAATTGCTGCCACTCCAGTTCGTTGCGAGCTCGCTGTGTTTCGTATATCCTCTTCCTAAGGGTAAAGTCGACACGATCTCTTTGTGCTCGCATGTCATTTCTGGCTCTTTCTCTTATGACGAACAGAGCCTCACGTAACTTGTGTGTGTCAGCTAGTTCGCTGTCTGCCAATATTTTTGTGTAGCGTGAATGCTCCAGCCAGGTTTCGTAAGGAATGGACCTATAAATAAATGAGGTTTAAAATGAAAAAAGTCCTTTCGCAGCAAGTGCGTTATGCTATAGGGTTTTGATAAAGTTTTGCACAGATAATAGATATTTTTTCAAAATTAAAAGATACTAATTTGTTTCTACGAATATTCAACCAAAATTTTCACGAAGAGCGTATTAAACAAGTCTGGGCGCAGTAAGTGCATTATGGTAGTGAATTTTCATAGAAATTATCTACGCAATTTTATAACGAAAATGTTATATTCGCTAAGAAAAATTAAAATTTGCTTACATTAAAGGTGTCACACCGACAAAATCAGTCGAATTTTTAGAACCCAGAATATCAAACCCATATTCACAACAGAGCAAAAACCGTCTAATGCAATAAAAACTCCCAAGGATACGATTTCAAACGAATCCTACAGCGTTTATGAAATTCCTTGTTCAGGCTGCTCCCGAACTTATATAGGACAAACTAATAGACGTACCCACAATAGAATATACAAACACAGCCTCGCAGTTTGAAAATCCCTCATCCGCAATGACCATCCATCATATCCACAGGACACAAAATAGACTTTGACAATGCCAAAACAATAGCCGATTTACTTCAAAATCAGAATTATCCGCGAAGCGATCGAGATCGGAAAATGTCACGATTATTTAAATAAGAGAGATGATGGTCTTCGGCAACCGATTATATCCTCATTATAAACACATAAAAAGACAGCTAATTCAACAGAAAATTCAACTTCCCCATTACCTGACTCAACAATTACTTCCAATCCGCTTAATCTTATAAGTGCCGTTACGAGAGCACTTTACAACATAATCAGCAATTTTATCTATATATTAGCTGAGAGAAAGGATTTTTGTTAAAGAATAAATGGTTATACTCCGAGTGTACTTTTTACTTCTTACTCGGGTTGAACCGCGTCCAGAATTTATTAAAATTTGACCTTTCGGCTCCTGTTTTGGAGCCATTTTAAAAAGGTAAATGAAATATGTAAGGACATGAACTCTAAGGCCTCAATCTGCCTACTCTTTACAGCGGTGGACAAACGTGGGTTGGGTTGTTGTAGCTCGATTATGGGGCCTCAATCTGCCTACTCCCCAAATCTCGCCGGAGATCGTCTCCAAGGTCTCAGTGTGTTCAACCCTAGGCCTAAGAGATAACTGTCAGTTCGTTGCAAGTCTTGTATTGTATGTATCGTTTCGTCTACCTGCTTCGTTATCAATGAAAGTAGTCGAGTCACGGTCAGGGGCTTTAGTCACGGTACTTAAAGGATTTAGAGAATTAAGTGAATTCAGAGGATTGCAGTCATTTGTTGAGACAGATAATGGGGCAATGAAATTTTCTATTAAAGTTATTGTCTTTTCGTGTGTTTGTAATGAAGATATACAGACCATCATCTCTCTTATTTAAACAATCGGGACGTTTTTCGATCTCGATTGCTTCGCGGATAATTCTGGTTTTGAAGTTGTAAACCGAGGTTATTGTTTGAGCATTGTAGAAGTCTATTTTGTGTCCTGTATGAATATGATGCATGGCCAGCGCCGATGAGGGGTCGGATTTTCTAACTGCGAGGGTGTGTTCATATATTCTATTGTGGATGAGTCTATTTGTTTGTCCTACATAAGTTCGGGAACAGCCAGAACAAGGAATTTCATAAGATCCGTGAGATTCGTTTGGAATCGTATCCTTTGGAGTTTTTATCAGATTTGATAGTTTTTGCTCTGGTTTTGATATTATGTGTTCTAAAAATTCTGCCGATTTTTTGACGAAAAGATACATACAATACAAGATTTGCAACGAACTGCCAGCTCTCTCTTAGGCTTAGGGTTGAACATACTGAGTCCTTGGAGACGATTTCCGGCGATATTTGGAGAGTAGGCAGATTGCGGCCGCGTAATCAAGCTACAACAACCCAACCCACATTTGTCCACCGCTCTAAGGAGTAGGCAGACGGAGGCCTTAGAGTTCATATCCTTACATATTTCCTTTACCTCTTGTAAATGGCTCCAGAACAGGAACCGAAACGTCGAGTTTTAATAAATTATGGACGCAGTTCAACCCGAGAACCACGTATATCTCACATTAAAGACCGCGGAAATCTTTCCGAACATATATATATATATATATATATATATATATATATATATATATATATATATATATATATATATATATAAGTTTACGGTGCATTATATTATACATTATGTTATAAATGGATTATAAATGTTTATTTACCCCTGTGGGTCCGGGGATGAACTAAAAGAATAGGCCCAAGGTAACTCCTGCATGTCGTAAGAGGCGGTTAATTGAAGTCAAACACTGGCGGAGGTCTAGTCCAAACGAATCTGGAGGAAGGCGGATATCTCTGGAGAGTGATATACAACCCGGGTTTTGAGGCCTCCACTGTAGGCTTAGAAATTGACAATTGACCTTGCTGGATTGTTACTCAGGAGCGGGGTTCCAGATGATACCGCCTTGGGTTAAGTGATGGCGGGAGTCGGGTGTCCAAATGACCTGTAGGGGTTTGAGATCTCTGAGAAGTGGTATACACCCGGATTTTGAGGCCCCCACTGTGTGTTTCGAAACGGACCAACATAATACCGCCTCGAGTCACACATTGACGGATGTCTGGTCTAGACGAACTCGGAAAGCGGTTATCTCTCTTTGAGCTTCGAAACGGACAAGTGACTCAGATGGAAGTAGACCTGTCTAACCAACTTTCACCCTTAAAAATGATCGACTCCCGCAGAGACCTGGAGTTGATGGGTAAAATTTAAACAATTAGACGTGAGCCACAATATACATGAGATCATGGTGAAGGGATTGGAGTAGCCCACTCATATTTAATCCATCACATCTACCGCTTCCACAAATCGCAAGAGAGATCTTTTTTTGGTAATATTTTAAAAGTTATTAATGTAAGACTTTTAAATCGTGCAATACATCTTCAAAGATATTTTTATGTATAATTTTTTGAATACAGATATAGAGACTACTTCTCTGGCTTCACAATGGTTTGTTTTTTCTCTGTAACCGGTTTCGCTGCTTGACAGCGTCATCAGACAGGGGACTATTGAATTTATTTATACACATCCCTGATACAACTATAAATAAAAACTAGTTCCTTTGTCATGGTGTTTTGATTTTTTTTTTATAAAGGACAAATAATAATAATAACAATTTATTTATTCATAAAAATATATAAAAACAAAAACTAATAAAAAGTTTTCTTACATAAAAAGAATTTGAATAAATGCTATAAAGCCCACAAAAGTCAGAGACTTGTGCGTGGGTAATACAGACCAATAGTATAGGTAACAAATTCTAACAATAAAATAATTGTCTACATCTAAACCATACAATTCTACACAAAAATAAAAGAATACTTACACTTAAAGAAACAAAATAAGTCCGAAAACAGGCTTATGTACCAAAAAATACAATTATTTCTTCAATCGTCACCTTCTTACCTTTCATTTCATCTCAGAATAAGCTGCTATCCCCTGCTTGAGCTCGCACTGACATTACTTTCCAAACCAAGAGAAAAACATGCAGTATTAGCCCAAAATAAATAAGTTGGTTGCTTTTCTGAGGAAATTGTAAGCCTGACACCAGCTCTGATGCAAAATAAAAAATGTGTAATATTTTGAAAGCCTACCACACAAGCTTTGGCGAAATTAGGAACAACGGATGCCAAAACGATAATAACAACAATAGGCATCTCTTTAAGCCCAGGGTCCAGCATCACTCGACATTACACCACTCCAACAGAAACCCAGGACCAACGTTCCAGTCGAAGGCAAAGTGGGAAAAATAATCCTAACGTACAATAAGTGTTCTTTATATCAATCAGCTTATGCACCTTATACCTATCAGATGATATAATCCATTTTCTAACAATTGCCTTAAAACTTAATTGAGTTGACTCTTCTAATTTCTAATGGCAACATATTAAATACATGAGGTCCAAGATATAAGCAGCTCCTTTGAAAAACTGTTTTATCCGCCCAAGGCACGTGATGCAAGTCTGGTCCGTATCTAGTATCGTGTAGACTTCCTATTACTTTTGGCTGTAATTTTCTCTGATTCGTTAACATTATTAGGCAACAAAGTTGCCTTTCATCCAATACCTGGGCCTCCTTAAACAATTCGTCTCCTGGGTAGGTAAGTCCCCAATTAAGTATCACCCTCAGGATCCACCGCTTCATCACCTCCAGCCTGGACAGGTGGCAGTTGAATGCTCCTTCCCATGCAATAATCCCATACCTGATATGTGATATAATATAACAAAAATGACAGATGATAGATGACGCCACAGTGAATATATATTTTTTATAGTCCAGGAGCCGCACGTCGAAAATCGGTGTTCAGGTCAATTGAAGATTAAATACCTATCTAGGTATTTGACATCTTAGGTGATCAATGTCCTTCGCATGCTACTATTAAAAACTGGGTTGCAGAATTTATAGGAGGGCGATGAAATGTCAAAAATGAGCACTTCTCCAGAAGGCCAATTTCTGTGACTACTCAAGAAAATATTGATTCTCTCAATGAAATGATTTTAGACGATTGATGAATTCAGCTGAAACAAAGAGCATTTTCACACAAACGTGTGTTTCACATTGTTCGTCACGACTTAGAATCAGAAAGCTAGCCCAATGCACTGCGAAATGGTTGAAGGCTGAACAGATGCGCGCTTGTTTGACAATAGCTGAGTTTTTGTATTTGAGAAGCCTCCTTTTTTAATTGAAACATTATTAAATGCCTACTTATGTTTCTTGAATCCGATCCTGTCTTTTCGGATCACACCGAAAAGATAAGGCAAGTAAATTGTAGACTTCTTGCTAATATAGTTTTTTACTGTGGAAGTTGTATTCTATTCACATCAATTAAATAAGTATTTTATGGAACTAACACTGTACTTACAATTTAGATAATACAACTGTGTGATCAAGCTAAGCACTGGTTAACATTAACTGCATAATTAAAAATTTATTATTATTATTACCTCGCGAGATTTCATTTTTCTTAAAGATAACGATAAACACACCGTTCTGTATCAAGTACCGGGTGATTCTTTATAGTGTCGCCCCCCTTTAACTTTGTTATTTTACGTGTCCCAAAAAATTTAAAGTATGGTTATGTAGGCGCTAAAAAATACTCTTTTTCTACGTATAAAAAAAATTGAAAAATGATAAGTATACAGGAAAACCAAAAAGTTCGTTTTTTTCAATGGATCACCCTATATATGAATTTATTTTTCGATTCCTCGTAAAATTCTAAGCATAATTTATATAACATACTGTATACATAAAATGAATAGTTTTTGAAATATTCGCATTTGAAACGTTATCATCAAATATTTTATTAAACAACTGTTACAAATCAAGAAGTCCTAGGATACCACGCTTTTAATTGAAAACAAATAACTGACAGTGACATTCTGTCAATATTGTTGTAGTTGTATTGTTTAGTAAGTAAAAATGCCGTACTCAGACAGGGAAAGACGAGTTATTTTAAGTTATTATATTAAAAATAATTTAAATTGTCGCGCTGCCATTAGAAATATGATAGAAGATAATCCCGGTATGCATGTTCCAACTCAAAAGCGTTCACATCTATATATAGGAAGTTTCAAAAAACGTCAAATTTACAAAGGAGAAAAAGAACTGCTGTTAACGTAGATGAAAATGCAGAATTGAATATTTTACTTGCTATAGAAGAGAATCCAAACAATTCCATAAGAAACATTTCAAAGACATTACGAGCAACACAAGAAAATATTCAGCGAACTTCATACAGTAAAGTCCAAAGAATGTTAAGAAAATGGAATCTAAAGCCATATAAGATTAAACCCACTACAAAGCTTACCCAAATGCAAAAAGATGATCGGGTCGCATTTTGTCAACTGATTCTAGACAGAATAAACATAAATAACAATTTTTTGAAAACAGTTCTATGGACTGACGTGTCTACCTTTTCTACTAGTGGCCTGTTTAACCGAAAAAATACCAGACAATAGGCAACAGAGAATCCACATTCTTATAGGGAATTTAGGTTCCAAGGGCGACAATCCGTGAATGTGTGGTGTGGTATCCTGGGCGATCGAGTTATCAGTCCGTATTTTTTTAATACTGTTTTAAATGGAGGCCGCTATTTAGATTTCTTGAAAAACGAGTTCGAAGAATATTTAGACGATTTGCCATTAAATATATTACAAAATATAATTTTTCAATAGGATGGAGCACCCCCTCATAACATTCGTGCTGTGCTTAGTTACCTAAATAAAAGGTTTCCTGAATGGATCGGAAGAAATCCGCCAATTAAATGGCCTGCAAACAGCCCCGATTTGACACCTATGGATACGTTTCTTTGGGGTTATATAAAAAACCGTGTATACGACCACCAAATTGAAAACCCTTATCATCTTAGATTTGATACGGAATGAAATTATTAATTTAAATGAAAATAACCCAGCATTCATAACAGATTCATTAGAGAAAATGCGAAGAACCCTTATACAATGTGTTGAAGAAAATGGCGGCCCGGTAGAGCATCTTTATATTTAATTAGAAACTGTTTTTGTTATATTATTTGTTGTTAGATTTCTTGATTTGTAACAGTGGTTTTGGTTTAATCAAATTTGTGATGATAACGTTTAAAATGCGAATATTTCAAAAACTATTCATTTTAAGTATACAATATGTTATATAAATTATGCTTAGAATTTTACGGGGGATCGAAAAATAAATTCATATATAGAGTGATCCATTAAAGAAAAATGAAGTTTTTGGTTTTCCCCTGTATACTGATCATTTTTCAATATTTTTTATACGTAGAAAAAAATTATTTTTTGGGACCTTCATAACCATACTTTCAATTTTTTTGGGATCCTTAAAATAACAAAGTTTAAGGGGGGCGACATTATAAAGAATCACCCTGTACAGGCTCGGCATCCACATTGTTGACTCCAAGCACTATTTTGTGACGTTTGTCACTCATTACGCTTTGACAAGTCGGCAACAGTCGAGTTCCAGCAGAAAATCAGCGGGAATGGTGAACGCATGCGTTGACACAAGTATTCAACTGTTGGTGCCTGGTGAACTTGGTCATTGTAAAAGATAATGTACCACCGGTTTGGAGAATGGACGAATTATGGGCCCTTCACAAAACCAAAGAGCAATAAAAAGACTGAAATCACTCAGGTTCTCTATGACCCAAAAAATCCCTGTTCAAAAGGGGGCCTGTAAGGTTCTTGCTTCAGGTTTCCGGGACAAAGATGGGATAATTCTGCTGGATTTTTTGTAGCAAGATAACTGTCACGGAAGCATACTATAGTTAGTTGCTAACTAAATTACGCTTGGAAATTGTGGAGAAACGCCGCTAAAATCTCGTCATAGGTGTGTTCTTTTTGCAAGACGCAAGGCGCTGATTGCACTGCAAACAATTGATGGAATTGGTTTTGAATTTATTGACTACCCGCCATATTCTCCAGATTTAGCGCCATCAGATTATTATTTATTTCCAAAGCTCAAAAACATTTGAAAGTAAACTATTTTGGACAAACAACGAAGTCATATGTGACGTAAAGGAGTGGTTTAAAGACTAAGCTAAAGAATTTTTAAAATAATTTAGAATTGCTTGCTAAGTATTCTACTAAATGTGTCAGTCTTAGAAAAGATGATGTTGAGTAAACAAAATTTTGTTCTAAAATATTTTTAGGTTTTATATTTAAGTACTTTTCAACATTGCCTCGTATTTCATTATTTCTGATCGGCAGGTAACATGTAATAAATGTGAGATACGCCTCACCTCATTCAGTGAGGTAAGCTTAAATTGATAAATCTACTGACTCATTCACAAAATAACGTGATTTATTTAATGTCTCGATCTGGCCCTGTATTTTTTTCCAATTTTAAAAATGGTATTTTAATTGCTGCATACAACATGACCCGTTAATATTATTTCCTATTTATAATCTTGGCAGTACTGCTTGAAACCAAAAAAAAAGTCTGGACGCAGCAAGTGCGTTATAGTAGCGAATTTTCATAGAAATGATCTACACAGTTAGCTGGGTAATCAGACTAATTAAAGCAAGTGCGTTGTGGTAGTCAATTTCAATAAAAATATTTTTAATAGCAAATATGTTTTTTTAAAGAAAGCAGGCATCAAATTTGGTTACCAGTATAACCTATATAGTAGAAACAATGTACCATATTTCATCAAAACAACTTTATTGTTCGAAAATGTAAAAAAAATTTCCGAAAATAAACTTTAAATGTTCCCTAAAAAATGGTTTCCTGGCCAACGAACCTTATACGTTAATAGCAAATTGAGCTATTCAAATTTTAAGTATTTAATTAAAATTCGCTACCATAACGCACTTGCTGCGTCCCGAATTTCTTTTATTATAAACATGCATTATATCTCGATGGTAAATACAAAATGCTATAATATAAGGTCGCTAAAAAAAAAGAAAATTTGTATCACCAACGACTTATGGGCCACCTGTGATTGTAGAAATATTTTTTGAAGATGTAACTCAAGACAGCCTATAATTAACGTATACAATGTTTTTCGTATCTTGTATAATAACGGATATATTAAGGTTTATTGATTTTTGACGAAAATTCTCTAAAAATTATATAACATTAAACGATAAACTACTGCCAAAGCATCAGAGAAATGGTCTATTTGAAATGAATTTTATAGAAATATTTTAGTAAAATAAAGGAAAATGACGATTGAAGCTGATACACGAGGGTTTGTAAAACACTTTTCTTTGGACATTTTCTCTAACCCGTATTAGTTGCAGGTTTTTTTTGTCTAAATGTTGCCAATTTTGACGTTTAAAATCGTCACTTTGACGTTTTGAGGAAAACCTCAATTTTTTTTCTTTAAATGCCTATAACTTATTTGTTTTAACTTAGAGATCCAAGTGGTACGTAGTTTATGACGTACACCCGCGTGCCAAATTTGGTTGCCATAACTTTGTTATTTCCGGAGATTTGACTTTTCGGAAAGAAAACACAACATTTTCCGGGAAAAAGTGGGTCATTTTCTTAGCTAACGAACATATCCAAGCCATTTGCAAAAGGCAGGATTTAAAGTTTACTGAATTTAGTGTAGGACTGTCAAATTATTTAGGATATAACCTTCCAAATTGTGTTATAATAGAGCACAAGTCTAAGACTTATTGTATTAACATAATGCATAATTTTTGCCAGTAAACAATTATATATATATATATATATATATATATATATATATATATATATATATATATATATATATATATATATATATATATATATATATATATATATATATATATATATATAGGGGGGGCGGTGTTGGCAAGTCTGGATGTTTTTTATTAAATAGGTTAACAACTTGTGCTTGTGTTTTACACATATCACCATACCCAATCATCATTAATATTTCTGTTCGCAGAGTTTCAGTTAAGTATCGCATTATTAGACCAAAAATTAAGTGAAATTATTGGAACAAAATTACGACTAACGTATTAGGAGACCGTGCATTCAACACAATGCACCACAAAATAAAACAGAACTGTTAAATTTCACCCTTTATACTGCAAACATTGGTAGTTAATAAGAAACGATTAATGATACCAAGTACGTTTTAGATAAAAACAAGATAAGAAATTTAAGATAAGGGTCAGTGGAGAATTTCAGAGCAGATTATTTCGTTGTGTGCAAGTGAATGGAGAACGTTTTGAACATTTGTTATAAGAAACGGACGTTTTTATTAAGTTTATTTTCGAAATTTGAATTTCAGGGTCAACTGTTTAGTTTTAATATTCCAGTATTAAATTTCCACCGTGTATTGAAAACTGTAATATTAGACCATACATATGGGGTATCTCCGCATTCAGAAAAATGTGATCCATCGAATTGTGATGTAAAAATTTAGGGTTGCAATTTTTTTTTTAATTGATAAAGTAGTAGCGTAAAATGGTGGGAGTTTATTTTTTGTTCGACAAATTAAACTTCACGTGTCTCGGCGTTTTCCACAAAAACTATTTTTTGCTGAATAATGAATTTTATAAGTGTGTTTCACACTGTATATATATATATATATATATATATATATATATATATATATATATATATATATATATATATATATATATATATATATATATATATATATATATATATATATATATATATATATATATATATATATATATATATATATATATATATATATATATATATGTATATATATATATATATATATATATATATATATATATATATATATATATATATATACATAAACGTATAAAAATGTAAACTGACCGCGGATATGTGTTCTAGAGGCCTAGTTCGCGCTCATTTGAAGAAATTTTTTCAAAATTCAAAAGTTTCGATCTCATTAGTGAATTTTTTTAAAGAAAATTTACTAAAAAACCAAATTATGTTTGTTTTGTGTTGGCAATTTAAAAGTTTAAAAGCATATGCTCAGTATCTTCAAACTCCCCGCAATCACAACTTGGGGCACCATTTTAATGGATTTTGGGCAGGAACCGAAGCATGACCAAACCTTTAGCTACAAATTTTTACTGTGATGGATTAATAAACTGATATACATGAAAACCACGGTCCTGTAGCTGAAAGAGTCTGTAAACTTTTTTAGCATTATACCATCTTTTCACAAAGTAATGGTAGCATGTCAGTTATTGGGCATAAATTATTTTTTCTTCTCCAGACTCTCGTTAGCAAGTCGGCTTTTTCATTGGCAACAATTCCACAGTGTGCCTCGACCCAAACTTAACTAACCGTTATCCTGTATTTTGTGAAGTTGTAATTAGGGGAAATATATTTGCGACTAAGTAGTAATGGCAGGTTGAATTGGGAAAAATGTTTTTTAATTTATCCAAGCTATTTTTGCTATCGCTAAATATAGTGGCACGTTGTATTGAGTGTTGACCAATAAACTGCAAGGGTTCAAAAACTCTGGACACAGCAAGTGCGTTATGGTAGTGAATTTTCATAAAAATGTTTTTATTGCAAATATGTGTGATTTCTTTTTAAGAAAGCAGGCATCAATTTTGGTTACCAGTATAACCTATACAGGGTGATTCATAAGTGGTGACCAAAAATGAAACCCCATATTTTTTGAACAATTTTAGAGAGGGTATGTCCTATAAAAATTTTTCGTATAATGCTGCATTAAAAAGACACAGGGTGTTGAAGTTGAATTTCAAAAAATAAAATTTCCCAATTTTTTAAAAAGTAGCACATATATTTTGCTGAAACTTCGCATGTGTAAGCTGCTATGTAAGGCGCGTATTCTACCATAACAATTAAATCGGCTGATGCAGCAGTGGCGCGCGTACCCACATGTCATTGGTTATCTCTCAAGAAAAAAACGGGTAAGCCAATGATATTTTTTTTTCATTTTTTGGTTCTTACTTTCATTCGTGAACAAAATGACTCTCTTGATAATTTTCTGTACGACGCTTATTTTACGACTAAGCAATGAATCAGATAAGTGTTTTAGAGCACAGTTCATGATTTTTAACCAGTCGTTGTTTGGTAGAAAATCGCAATGATACACTTTTATCAGGCTTATGGTAATTTTTTCATTACAATAAATGATCAAAAATGCCTCCATTGGCCTGAATACACGCACGACATATTTTTAATATGGAAAATTTAATGTCTTGAGGATTCATTGTTGCTTGAATATGACGAAAAGCATTATTTATCAGTTGTTGTAGCTGCTGTGGTGTATTTATTTGTTTACTGTAGACCAGTCGCCTAAAATCACCCCAAAGATAGAAGTCAAGTGGGTTTAAGTCCGGTGATCTTGCAGGCCAATGTATTGGTCCAGTTCTTCCAATCCATCTTTCATTATAATGTTCATGTAGCCATGTAACAACGTTTTGACTATGATGCGCTGGTGCACCGTCATGCTGGTACCACATTATACCTCTTGTTGCTAGTATAATGTCATCTAGAATGTTTTCTACACGGTTTTTTAGGAGCGCTAAGTACGAAGATCCATTTAAACGTTGTGGCAGGACTTCCATAAACAGTGAGCCGTTAAAAATACCACACCATAAATTAATGGAAAATCTATGTTGAAATGTGCGAGTCATTGTTGCATGTGGATTTTCCAATGACCAGAAATGCTCATTATGAGAATTATAAATACCATTTCTTGTAAATGTTGATTCGTCAGACCAGAAGATTAGATTAGGGAATAAGATATTTTGATTGTTCGTTTCCAACATCCATTCACAAAAGACTCGTCAATGCACATTATCTCCAGGTAGAAGGCAATGAACATTCTGTCGATGATATGGATGTAAGGCTTCTTGATGTAAAGTTCTCCAAACAAAGCTTTGAGAATATTGTAACTGCGTGGCAATCTTCCGAGTACTTTTAGAAGGTTGATCCATCACTGCATCCACCACTCTCTCTTCGTCTTCAAGTTGATGTTGTCTTCTACCATTAGCTCTAGAGTCAGGACGTTGTCCAATACCGCACTGCCGAAGTATTGAAAACGATCGAGAAAAAAACCTTGGTGTAGGTTGACGGCGAGTGGGAAACCTACGTTGATATTCCCGACAAGCAGCTAGAGCATTTCTATCAGCATATCCGTAGATAAAAATTATATCTGCATACTCTTCTGAGGTGTACTCCATTATAAGAAGTAAAAGAGTAGAAAATTTTGCAATTTTATAAAGTTTACCACTTACACCTATTCAAAATAATAACTTGTTAACCTAAACGTCAAGTGACACTTAATTACAACTTTGGCAAACCAGACTACTACTTACTAAAATACAGCAAAGATAATCGTCGTACAAAAAATTATCAAGACATTAAATTTTCCATATTAAAAAGATGTCGTGCCAATTTAGGCCAATGGAAGCATAAAAGTGTATCACTGCGATTTTCTACCAAACAACGACTGGTTAAAAATCATGAACTGTGCTCTAAAACACTTATCTGATTCATTGCTTACTCGTAAAATAAGCATCGTACAGAAAATTATCAAAAGAGTCATTTTGTTCACGAATGAAAGTAAGATTCAAAAAAAAAAAATTAAAAAAAAATCATTGGCTTACCCGTTTTTTCTTGAGGGATAACCAATGACATGTGGGTACGCGCGCCACTGCTGGATTAGACGATTCAATTGTTATGGTAGAATACGCGCCTTACATAGCAGCCTACACATGCGAAGTTTCAGCAAAATATATGTGCTACTTTTAAAAAAATTGGGAAATTTTATTTTTTGAAATTCAACTTCAACACCCTGTATCTTTTTAATGAAGCATTATAGGAAACAATTTTATAGGACATACCCTCTCTAAAATTATTCAAAGAACATGGGGTTTCATTTTTGGTCACCACTTATGAATCATCCTGTATAGTAAAAACAATGTGCCATGTTTCATAAATATTCATATTGTGTGAAATGTACAAAAATTTCCAAAAGTAAACTTAAAGTGTTCCCGAAAAAACTCGTTTCTTGGTCATCCTTATAGGTTAATAGCCAATTGGGCTATTCAAATATGAAGCATTTGATCAAAATTCGCTACCATAACGCACTTGCTGCATCCAGAATTTCTTTTCTTACAAACATGCATTATATTTCGATGGAAAATGCAATAACATAAGGCGTGTTTGATTAAACAAAAAAGAAAATTTCTATCACCAACGACTTATGGGACAGCCTCTGATTGTAGAAATATTTTTTAAGATGTAGCTCAAGACACCCTATAATTAATATATACAATTTTTTTTCATATCTTGTATAATAACGGATATATTGTAATTTATTGATTTTTTACGAAAATTGGACAAAAATTATATGCCAATAAACGATAAACTCTATAGCTAAGACTACTGCCAAGCATCAGAGAAAGGGTCTATTTGAAATGAATTTTCTGGAAACGTTTTAGTAAAATGAAGGACAATGACGGTTGAAACTAAGACTTCAGGGTTTGTAAAACATCCTTTCTGAGACATTTGATTTCCATAGTCCGTATTAGATTCAAGTTATTTGCCTAAATGTTGACGATTTTGACGTTTTAAATCGCAACTTTGACGTTTTGAGGAAACCCCCAATTTTTTTTTTAATGCCTATAACTTTTTTGTCTTTTGACCTACATAGCTGAATTTTTGTAGTTACGTTACCTATAAGGATATAAACGTACCAAATTTGGTTGCCCTTGCTTTGTTAATTCCGGAGATATGAATTTTTATCAAAACAAAACACAAAATTTTCCGAGAAAACCTGGGCAGATTCTCCTGGCTAACGAACTTATCCAAGCCATTTGCAAAAGGAATTTATTCACCAAATTTAATCAAAATCGGCCCATTATTTTTTGAGTTATCGATGTGATACACACACACACACACACACACACACACACACACACACACACACACACACACACACACACACACACACACACACACACACACACACACACAGATATATATATATATATATATATATATATATATATATATATATATATATATATATATATATATATATATATATATATATATATATATATATATATATATATATATATAAACTGACCCCGGATATGTATTCTGGGGGGCCTAATTAGCGCTCATTTGAAGAAATTTTTTCAAAATTCAAAAGTCGAGATCTCCTCATTGGTGAATTTTTTTAAGAAAATTAACTAAAATACATATTTCAATTTTGTCTACTTTATGCTTATGTTAATAACAACGTAATATTCTTGTGTTATATCGTTATTGCAAAACGCCTGTGTATTATTTGGGGATTGTTCCTTCGGTGATGAGCATCATAGTCATCTATAACGAGCCATTAATTTACTATGTTGAATCCGCTTCACTGATATTGTGATCTTGACCATCCATCCTGCTTTCTACTATATCAGGAAATTTATGGATAACTTAATGCAAACATTATTACAGCTGTTACAAAACTAGTTTGTCTATTATTATTGTTATCGTAGGAATGTCATGGAATGTTAAAAATTTGTTTTTAATATCAAATGCAGGTTTGAAAATTGCATGTAAACATTTCTGTTTTTTTTTAATATTACCTCACTATAAAAAGCTTTACAAAAGAAATTTAAAATCTTAATGTAAAATAGTGCAGTAAAAATTGATGCACCTTCAACATTTGTTTGCTGTTAAATAGAAAGTGCAAGTCTAATCTCCCCACATAATTTCCCCGCTGTTTTTCCAGTTTTAGTTGGAATGTCACTAATGCTAATTAGAGTATTTCCACGCAATACGTATAAAACATACAGGAATTTATGTTTATCGTATAAACAGGTAAAATACTGGTAAGTGGTAACAACAGAAACAGTAATAATATGATAAATTATATCTTTAAATATATAAGTATCTTAACTATTGTGCATTTTACATTTTAGTTTGATATAGACGTATAATAATATGCATGGTTGGCAACGTTGTACAATAAACCGGCTTACTCCAAATAAGTGATAAGTCCTCATCTCCTGACGTGCATTTATTATACCACTTGTAAGGTCTTCCGCTGTTTGAAATAGTAGCATATACCTACACTTTATTCGTGGAAACCCTACACAAAGAAATACGAAGGTGTTAAATCGGGAGAACGTGGAGGCCATAAACCTAGCCCCCCGCGTCCAATTCATCTCCCTGGATAATTGAGATCTAACCAATTTTTTATATTTTATACAAAGTGAACTGGAGTACATCGAACTAGAACCAATCCTTCTTGAACTAATGGGTGTGCCATCCCACATATCAAAATGCTTAGTTTCTAAAAACTGCAAAAAATGTTCGCCAAAAAATATGACCCAAACAATTAATTGTTAAAAATTCCCACCCAAACATTTAGATTAAACGCATGCTGAAAATTTCGTGGTCTAACAACATGTGGTTTTTCTTCTGCATGGGAAAATTTATGGCACCACGTCGAATAAAGCGGGATTCGTCATTCCATGATGTTTGTGGCAATACAATGCCAACATTTTGTATAGAGTTGAGAAGCCACTCGCAAAAATGTACTCTGCGTTCTTCATCGCCAGGATATATACGTTGAACCGGTTGCAGATGATAGCCATGCATATGATTCTCTTTTCCGTTTTAGAACCCGACATACCTTGTTTTGTGGAAGACGAAGGTTCACTGATACTCTTTGGGTACTTGTGGCTGGGTTGTGGAAGGTTCTAATACAACACACGAAGGGCCGCGTTATGTCGATACACGTAATTGGTAAACGCCATAACCGGACATGCACTCAAGAGGTGCATAAGAGTGGCGATTGGCGACAGATTCTACAGCTGTCATCTAATACGTCCACCTGCGTTATGCGCTTGCAGTAGACCAAGGTATTTATAGCAGCATCTTGTCAGGCCACGACGAACCTTTCAGACTCCGATCACCTGAGCCCAGCTAATAAAAAAAAAAAAAAAGAAAATGAGAGTCTCATTGACAAGCCGCATTATTGTATATTCTGGATGAACATTCCATGCAAAGGTTTGGCAACAATGCTGCACCAACAAATGTTTTTGTAGAGAATTTCTAATTTTAGCCCTTAAGGTCGGAATGTTAAGCTAAGCGACCAAAGGGCGATCACATTACCTGCTTTCCTATCTGTGGTCGAAGTATAATCGGAGATTACCCGCTGATCCGCCTGCTGCCTTGAACAAGAATGCTCCTGTACCTGCGACTTCGTGAGTCTTAACAAGTCGCAGTAGGGGATCCGAGCTCATTGTCAGGACCTCTTTTTCATGTAACCACTCCAAGCTTAGTAGACCTCTACCTCCCAGATATTTTGGGAGGTATAATAGAGGATCGGACTACCTTCAATGGAAGCTTTCATGTTTGTGGAGAAAGCTGAGGGTATCTCTATCTAACTGGCGCAACTCTTCTGTCTATTTCATCACCCCAAAGAAGTACCCAACGAATCACTGGACCGTCAGGTTATGTGTCACCACCTTGTTTGCCCGGACAGCTCAGAATTCCAGATTCGCCGAAGCCGGTGCATATACCTACCACAGAGCGCGTTTTTTTGTTCCTGCAGCGTCCTGAACGCCTGACACCCAGGTACGTATAGGTCTCTTCGACACCTAGATGGTACCTCCGTTATTGAGTTGCGCATCATGTGGATGCCCTTGAAGTCGCCCCCTTTTTATATGAACCACTGCGTACTTGCTCAGGCTAAGATTATTTTTATTATTATTGGTAGTAGTATTTACTTTGATCTCCAGGACTAGGGTTCGCCAAGTTAGTTATTGATATCTTATAAAGTAAATAGTTACATTAAGCTTCAACATGTTCATACTATCCCACTACACGCCGTGGAACGTAGGTTCGGCTGCTTCACGAAGGTTCCGGGTTCCATTACCGTTGATGGCAGGCTCTCTCACTGTGTGTTGGATGTGTGGCTGTTAAGTGGCATCATCATTCTAACATTGTAGCTAAAACTTACTTTAGTAATTTATGGTAAACTTAATTCAAAACTTGATACTTCGGCCTACGAAACATCTATTTTTAAGGAATTATAAATAAACAGTAATTTATCCTTACCCAGTTACTATTCTTAAGGGATCAGTCTTGAAGCTGATATTGGCACAATTTTTATCAAGTGTTAACTGGTCCCTGTCAATCTCAATACTTTCACCTTTATCGTTAATGTCCAGTTCAAGTTTGAATTTGACTTCAGCAAGCCTGTTTATTTTAACCCAGGCAGCTTCACAACGTTCAACTAGGAGTTTCTTAACACTCTCGACCACGCACAATTCCTAAAAAACCGATAAAAAAATTATAAGGCCTGTAATTGTCTTATAGCTATTTGGCGGGGTCAAAACGGTATGTAATAAGACTTTTCTCCAATAATATCAGAACAAAAATTTACCGACTTTGTAAACACGAGAAATTTTGAAAGTATTAAGCAATTGATGTTTTTGATACACAGGTACCATTTATTCCTTGAGTCAGGTAGTGTAATTAGAAAACTAAAATTAAATCAGTGTAGTTAGTAAGATATCTTTTGCCTAGTTTTTCTCTCAAAATTAGAAAATAAAAATTAATGTGAGTTATATATTAATTTAACAAAACGCCATTTAAATAATATTTTATAATAGGCTAGAAAACCTAGATTCTAATTCCAGTGGAGCAAAGCGAGCTCAGACATAACATTTTCGCCTTGAGTCTATTCAACGAAAATGGTCATGAGATCGAAACACTGCTGTGTTTCAGCTTAATAAAGTAGGCCCTGTGAAGTTTTACCAAGCGTTTTTGGGAAAATTAAATGTAAATTTAGCCAGTTTTGTGGCGGGAGAACACAGATTCTAATTTCAGTGGAGCAGTACTGGTCTGACTTGGTCTGCATTAAAATTTGACTGGTGAAAGTAGTTCATAAAAGAAGTAAAAATGAAGTTTATCTAATAACTTTGGAACCATTAGTTAATTTGAAGATCAACTTACAATTATTTATTCTTTGATAAACTTTTGTCTAAGAATAGTGCAGAGCCAATAATAGTGAGCCGACAAAATGTGATATCTGATTATGTTTTTACCATAGATATATAAAGAATAGAGATACAATTATTTACATTTTAAAGTAATCAGAGATCTGATAACATATTAATGTATTTGGGCGATTGTATGGTCCACTGTATAATTTTACTACGCTTTACCTAACACTGTTGCCAAACGTTCGTTCACGCCCAATGTTTTCAGCTTATGACACAAAATTTAATTTATAATATTAAATAATAAAAGCGTCTTGTCCCTATTTCATAGTGAAGCTATTATTTATAACAGTCTCCTATAGGTACAATAAGTATATCAATAGAGCTGCTGTATCTGATGCTTGATAATAAATATAAAATTTATGAAGATGCGGTAATGCTAGATTCTCAATATCAAGCGGCAACCCTGTTCACTTCTTCCAGTCAACATTTCTGTCATTAGTCATCGGCCGCCCAATTTTACAACTCTTCTAGGCGGTGTTGCTAGCAGTCGGAATTTTTGTATTAGTGAGTTTTTTAATTTTAATTGTGTTATTTAAAGAAAAGTTTATCTATAAACATTAGAACATGGTTCGCCAGTGTCAGGTGTGTGGAAAATTGGATTTATTTTTTCACTGGTGGCATAACAAACACGAGTCGGAATTATTTGCGACGTTGTCGAGAGTCGGAATGTTATGTGGTCTCTCTCTCTCTTGCATCTCTTTTCCACTTATGCTAATGGTTGATACAAAACAAATGGCTATTTATGAATGAATAGTCAAGTCTCCTTTTATTATAAGTCTATGGTTTTTACCTTTTTCAGTTCAGTATCCCCATCATCATATGTTAACTCGGCACCCATTCTGTTGTCTCTCATGGATATACATTCTGAAACCACTGATAGTGGAATCCCCAAAGCATCCAACTCCCTCTCAGTAGAAAACTTCTCCTCTTTTAAAGATTCCATCTCTGATATTACGCGTGCCAAGCAGTTTTGTAAGGTCTCCTTCCATCTTTCCAGTTCCGTAATCCTGTCGGCCAATCGAACATTATTGTGATATGTGTCCCATTCAGTCCTTATCCTAGTCTCGTTCCTCAGTTGCCTGGCCTCGTGACGGAGATTGAAGGCATCGTTACGCCTCGTATCATTTGTCTGTTGGTTCTGCCACTGTTTAGCATACCAGTCTGCTAAACCGATGTGGGGTATTGGCTTTTCATATGTGACCACAGACATATTGCTCTAGGAATCACTGGTGAAAAAAGGCACACTAGTGAAAAGTTATTCAAAGTTTTGTCCTAAAACTTAAGAAAATGCGGCATTAGTTATAAAAATCAATGAGTATTGCGTTGACAATTACAAATAAAAAGATGCTTTACTTACTAAAAGGTGTATAAGGTATAAAAGACGCTGTATATAACTGTATTAGAAATCGCTGCTTTTGACACTACAAATTCGAGTGCCACTGATAAATAATTTACCTACTTAATAACATCAAAAATATTTCAGTTGTGTCTTTAAATGCAAAAGCATTGACAAAA
This sequence comes from Tillus elongatus, assembly GCA_964006375.1. Lineage (NCBI taxonomy): Eukaryota > Metazoa > Arthropoda > Insecta > Coleoptera > Cleridae > Tillus > Tillus elongatus. The sequence continues at coordinate 78,602,052 of OZ023263.1, read as the reverse complement.
CGTTTATTGTGATGTCATGGCAACAAGGGTGTGATCGCCATGCTTCCACTTTGACTGATTTTCTTTTATGTAGTCAGTGATGTACGAAATATTTGAAAATATTAAAATCGCGCTCGAGGTGATTTGGCTCAAATAATGTATGGACTTGAACGCGAAAACAATTTTTGTCTTCGTCTATAAAAACTAGTTTATGCTTTAACATTGCAGACGTAACGTTTCTTCCTCCAATTCATTACAATATTTTCAAAACTAAATACAGATGTAGAAACATTCCCCTAGCTTCACAGGTGTTCATTTTCTTGTGTGTAACTTATAACCTGTTTCGCCATTTTACGGCATTGTCAGACGGGAGACAATTAAATGTATGTATACACATTCGTGGCAACTATAAATAAAAATAATTTGCTGCGTTATAGTGTTTTGATCAAAAAAACTTCTTTAAAATAAATAAATTAAAATGACAGATGACGTTTTTAAAATGCCTGTGTGATGTACACACATCAGAAAAGTCTAGGGATATTTTTAAATAATACAAAAAAGGAAACAAATTGATTTTAGAATCGGTCAAATTGCACTCACGGTGTATGTATTCAATTATTCACTCAATATAAAACCATCTGTTGTTAAAAAAAAGTTAAAATGATATCAAAATTTATAAACCCGATATATGATTAAAGTAGAATTTTCATATGTACCGTTGAATTTAATTTCGAATTCAGTCATTACTCAGTTCTTGTTTAGTAGCTGCATATAAAATATTGTGTTTTACCGTGGAACAGCGACATTTGGCTTTAGACGAAATGAATCGAGCGGTAGGCCTTCAAGCGGACATGCGACAGAATGAAGTAGCTGAGCGGATAGGTGTTTCCCAAAGTGTTATAAGTCGTTTATGGAGGCGTTTTAGGGAATCTGGCAGTCCGGCCGAGCAACGCTCTACGACGGCAGGTCAGGATAGATTTTTATATTTAACTGCCAGAAAGCAGCCTACAATTACGGCACCTGAATTGGTTACGACTCTGTAAAGGGCGCATAATGTAACCATTAGCCGAGATACTGTAACAAATCGTCTTCACGAAGCAAACCTCTCTAGTAGACCTCCACTCAGATGTCCACCTATTTCCAGAGGCAGTCGCGCTGCAAGACTGGACTGGTGTCAAAATTATATGAATTGGAGTGCAGATAACTGGGCTACAGTTTTACTCACAGGCGAATCTAGGTTTGGTTTCCATCCGGATTCTCGACGAATAAGGGTGTGGAGATGATCTGGAAATGCGGAACGTTTAAGACATATTCAGGAAGTCTAAACATACAGAGGTGGTACAATCATTGCATGGGGTGGAATAATTATTGGCAGGAGAACTTAACTCGTTTTTCCAAGTCGCTTCCTAACAGCTCAGCTATATCTTCAACCTATCGTGCATCCATGTTCAGGCTCTGTTGGTCAAAACTTCCGCCTAATGCATGATAATGCCCGTCCACATACCGCACGCATCGTAACCAACTGGTTGGATAACGCAGGAATTGGAGTTTTAACATGGCCAGCACAATCCCCGGACCTGAATCCGATATAGCATCTCTGGGATATGCTTCAACGAAGAATTACTCCACATATGGGTAACATCAACAAACCGTTTACATTCCAGGCGCTTCTGACAGCAGAGTGGGCACGTTTAGCACAAGGAGACCTTGACAATCTCATTTTGTCTATGAGCAATATATTTAGAGCTGTAATTACTCAACGTGGAGGTCATACTTTGTATTAAATTTTTTTCTCACATGCTCGGAAGTTTTTGAAAAATTATGAAAATAGTGTGTTTCGGGATATATATATATATATATATATATATATATATATATATATATATATATATATATATATATATATATATATATATATATATATATATATATATATATATATATATATATATATATATATATATATATATATATATGATAATCTTCTAGTTTTTTCAATAAAGAATTTGATTTTATGTAATATTAAACACCTACATATACCGTACATTTTTTTGTTTTCTTTTTAAATGATATCAATAAATACGTGCATTTTTAAAAATATCCCTAGACTTTTCCGATGTGTGTATGTCAATATTTAACATGAAAATTTAATTAACTTTTACTTGTAACCTGTTTTGCTATTTTACGGCATTGTCAGACAGGAGACAATTGAATTTACGTATACGCATTCGTGGGAACTATAAATAAAAATCATTGTCGTGTATGTGCTTTTTAGTGAATTTTCGTAGAAAAAATTCACTAATGGGGAGATCCCGACTTTTGAATTTTGAAAAAATTTTTGCAAATGAGCGCGAACTAGGACCCCTAGAACCCATATCCGGGGTCAGTTTCAATTTTTATATGTTTATATATATATATATATATATATATATATATATATATATATATATATATATATATAAATGTAAATAGCGTGGATAAGTTCGTTAGTCAGGAAAATCGGACTAGGTTTTCCGGGAAAATTTTGAGTTTTCATTCGAAAAAAATTCTTATCTCAAAAAGTAATAAGCCGATTTTAATAAAATTGGGCATGTACCTTCCTTTTGTAAATTGCCTTGATAATTTTGTTAGCCAGGAAAATCGGACGAGGTTTTCAGGGAAAATTTTGAGTTTTCATTCAAAAAAAAATTTTATCTCAAAGAATAATGGGCCTATTTTGATAAAATTTGGCACGTACCTTCCTTTTGTGAATGTCTTTGATGAGTTCGTTAATCAGAAAAATCGGACGAGGTTTTCCGGAAGAATTTTGAGTTTGCAATTGAAAAAAATTTTTATCTTAAAAAATAAAAACTCTATGATAACCAAATTTCGTAGGTAGGTTTACGATATAAAAAGTAAACTATACACCTAAACTTAGATTTCTATGTTATAAGAAAAAAAAGTTATAATAAAATATTTTGTGCCATATCATTTTTATGAAAATTCACTACCATAACGCACTTGCTGCGTCCCGAGATTTTTACTTTTCAAGCTTCAAAAAGCCCAAGTTTGCGGTTGTCATAAAAATGTTGTGGCTATATGCGGTTATTTGCTGTGGGTATATGTTGAATATTGACAATGTGTTTTACAAATGTAGTTTTATCAGCCTGGTTATTTCTAAATGCAAAAATATGTTCCCTATATCTGGTATTTAAACTTGTAGAAGTTTGACCGATGTAGGCTGTGTTATAGCATGTACAAGCTAATTTATAAATTCCAGCTTTTGTCAAGAAACATGTTTTTTTGTTTGCAATTGCGCGTTGTTGACAATTACAAATTTGCAACGTAAACTTAAATATACTCCAACAAAAAAATAATTGACATAGGATTTCCCAAAACATTTTTTAACAATAATAGTGATCCTGTTCGCTGATCGAATAATTTATATCAGAACCAATAACAAGTTAACAGGACACAGAACAAGAAACACAACTCCACGGGGTGTCATATTAAGTCGCATTCTTTATTTTATTTATACCTACGATCTAAACAACAGTATATCAATCAATGAATTATTTCAGTTCGCAGACGACATATTATGTTTATACATACGAGTAGTTTAAGCATAGAAAAAGCGTCAAACAAGATTCAAAAGGTAAGTACATTTGGAGAACCCAAGTCACCACAACACATTTAAAAAAAACTGACGATCTTTTCACTAACCAAAGTTAGCGTCGTCAGAGTATGAATAATTCTAAACATAATAAGTACAATTTGGAGAACTCAATTCATTACAATACCCTTTAGATCTAAAAACTGTATTGTGATGAATTGGTTTCTGCAAATTGTACTTATCAGTGCTTATCACATGTTCCAATCTTCAGTCATTGAATTCTAAACATCTTATTGCTACAACTATATTTCTATTCTTCTGCAAGTAGTCGGTCACTAACGATTTAGGGAGGTTCATGACGTTTTTAAGATCACAATCTTTACAACTTATTTCATAAGTTCCCGAGATTTTGGCGGTACTATCCTTGTCTTTTGGAAAAAGATCTGCAATAAATGGCGATAGGGGGTTGCCCATTGTCGTGCCTTAAGTTTGTTCAAAAAACTTTTCATGAGTAGATTTGAAACAGATCTTAAAAGTGAAAATGAGTATTTACTTGGCGTGTCGTTTCGTGATGTGGATGATATTTTTGCAGTGTTTAACAAAAACATTTGCAGAATAGACGATTTTATTGCCAAATTAAACAATAAATTTGATTCTATAAAATTTACCCACGAATTATAAATTCATAACTTAGATGTACTAGTTACCAAAAATAAAGACACTTTAGAATTTGATGTCCATAGGAAGGAAACTAGCATTCTAAGTTACATTTATAATGACTCACATCATACGTACGCATAAAAAATGGCCAGTCTGATTTTTTAGTAAACAGGTTAATTAATGTTTCTTTAAGTAAAAATAGATATAACAATGAATTGGGGTATATTAAGAACGTGGCTGAATATAACGGATACACTGCTTGCCTAGTGGAGAAATTAATTAACAAACAGAAAACAAAGAAAATGTTAAAAAAATCTTATGTTCTAACTCCTTTTGAGAAAAATGCCCAAAACTCAATTTTCAATGAAGATAGAGAACTAAATTTTGCTATATCTGTAGATAGTGTAAGTCTCTTTAAAAGATACTTGTATTTTTCTATTTTGCGTTGTTTATTTCTTTCTGCTTAGACTGTGTTGTTCTTATTAATATTTTATTTATGTATGCATTTTAGGTTCTTGTTTATACATATGTTTTGAGTGTTTATCAGTGGCGTCTCCTGACCAAAATGTTCGGGTGTGCGGTAACGAGTTGCTGTTAGTGGTGGTTTTAAAAATTATTAACACTAAATGTACATATATATATATATATATATATATATATATATATATATATATATATATATATATATATATATATATATATATATATATATATATATATATATATATTCGACCTATATGGGAATGATACGTAGATAAATAAATTAATTTCCCACTGCAACACTAACAAATTAAAAAGTCACTTAAAATTTTAAAACACGAAAAGAACATGGAATTATTATAAAGCTCTTCTCTTCACACAAATTTGTGTTAGCGTTAGCACTGTCCGGAACGGGGTGAAAACTGTAAACATTAAAAGTAGTTCAATGTTAATATGGTACTAAATAATAAAATGTGTAAAAATCCTGGATGCAGCAAGTGCGTTATGGTAGTGAATTTTCATAGAAATGATCGGGCACAAAATATTTTATTATAACTTTTTTATCTTGCAACATAGAAATCTAAATTTTGGTGTATAGTTTAGTTTTTATATCGTAAACCTGCCTACCAAATTTGGTTATCTTATCTTTTTTATTTTTTGAGATACAAATTTTTTTCGAATAAAAACTCAAAATTTTCCCGGAAAAACTCGTCCGATTTTCCTGACTAACGAAATTATCCAATACATTTACAGAAGGAAGGTACATGCCAAATTTTATCAAAATCGGCGGATTATATTTTGAGTTATCGGTGTGATACCTATGTATATATATATATATATATATATATATATATATATATATATATATATATATATATATATATATATATATATATATATATATATATATATATATATATATATATATATATATATATATATATATATATAGTTTATTGTTATATAAATAGTACAAAGCATCTTACAAATAAGTCTAAACTTGTGACTGCAAATGATGCAATTTTGACTAAATTTTAATCTAAATGTCAATTGTTCTAAAGTTCTGTCATCTGATTTCTAATCTCCAAAATTACCTCACCTCATTATGTACCATTACAATTTCTAGAAATATGGATGGTACTTGAAATCAGTTTCTTCATTTTAATCAAAAATTTCTATATTTTAAAACTTGACTCAAATTAAATTCTTATATATAAAAATTGAAACTGACCCCGGATATGGGTTCTAGGGGTCCTAGTTCGCGCTCATTTGCAAACAATTTTTCAAAATTCAAAAGTCGAGATCTCCCCATTAGTGAATTTTTTCTACGAAAATTTACTAAAATGTATTATAGTCTTTAATTCTAGAATACTGTGGTCCAGGCAAGCGCAGTTGTAATGTTTGTAAATAATGCTATCACAACGTTTGTTAAACCGGCGTTCCATTCATTTGTCTTGAGCGGTATTTTTACCGCTCACTGCAGTGTCAAAAGCAATCGTATTTCCTTACTATTTTAAACACATGGGTGGGGGACTGTATTGTATATCAATACAGCTCTGTCGAGTGAAGTTGTTCGGAAATAACAACGCACACCTAACCCGACCCGAATTCATTCCCAGTTGCTATTGACCTACTCATATTTTCTGAATGAAGACGTGGTGCCGACTTCATTCCAAGTCACTATTAACCGACTATTTATGAAATCAAATAAGTAAATTAAATCGATTGTCATAACATATGTAGTGTATTAAGACTAAGGGAAAAAGAAATAAAACATATTTAACTGTGTACATTTTAATTATATTTTAGGGTGTGCGGCGCACACCTAGCTCACTAGGAGAAATCGCCACTGGTGTTTATTTATGTACATATTTTGGTTGTATTTATACTAACATTTCAGTTTCTATTTGAGCACATATTGTAGTTTTATCGTTTACATATGACTGATTTGTTTTTGCTTTTGATGTTGGCAATGCTTGCAATGCTTTGGATGTTTGTTGTTGCGATTTTGTTTTGTTGTTTATTTGAATAGTAAGACGCTCTCTTTCCACCTTATTCTTAAACCTAGTTCTTATAGAGTGGCGATTCGCGCGATAATACCGCTTTTCTCAGTATTTGTCTGGCCGACTGGCTGAAGCGTTTTGTTTCCTTCTATAAGGCCTAATATTGATCGCTGCTTCATATTTAGTTGCAAAACATGACATATAAGCGAAATTTAAATAAAAATGCCAATTTATATGCGGGGCAATACGCACTCTTTATATGTTTAAAATGGCTTACCTAATTGCATAGCAATATTTTGAGGTTTAGTTTGATTTTGATTTTTGTTTTGCTTTAATATAACATTGTAAAAAAGATGTTTAAGTTATTAGATACAAATAAACATACTTATGGGTAATTAATTGTTATATATGTAAATATGTATGAAACTGAATCCTGACTCACCTTAATGAAAAGGTCATTTTCTAATAAAAAAAAATCGATTGATATAAGATTTATTCCATATTTAATTTACAAAAATGTCATTTAAAGTGAAGCCACATATTATTAAGCATTTATTTTCAAGAAAGTTATCTTTGATGGCATCTACTTTTTCACATTTTATAATACCTAGTTGCACAATTGTTTGAAAATTTATGGTTGAGGGCAGAAAGTTATAAGTACTTATTTTTTATAAATGTATATAGGCAATAAAGAAAAAATGATTAGAAATTGAATATGTGGTCATGCCATTAAAGTTATTTGTGTAAAAAAATATGTTGAGTTAGATATAAATAAATATACTTATGGATAAATCGTTGTTTTTGAAGAAGATATAAATAGTTGTAAGCCTGAATTATAATGTCCACACTCAAAGAAAGTATGGAGAGTGACAGGCAGTTCTGTTATTGTAACAAAAATCGAATGATATGTTTAATTTAATTTTTTCATTAAAACAATTTGATTTAAAGAAAAACCAGATTTTAATAAACTTCTTATTTTCTTGTTGTATTGCCAAATATTTTCAAAAAAGCTGTCTTACATGATTTTTTATTGCCTTTATTGGCGGCAAATTTATTTTTCAAAATTTATTATCGTGGGTGAAAAGTTATATATGTCTCCTTTAAATAATGTACATAATAAACAAGGAAAGACTGTTCTAAATTATTTTTTAATGCTTAGTTGCTGCATATATATATATATATATATATATATATATATATATATATATATATATATATATATATATATATATATATATATATATATATATAACAAAAATTTTAGATCATTTACATAAACACTCACTTCCATAGCGCACTTGTCGCGTCTAGACTTTTTATTATGAGTTGCAGAATGTTCACCACATGACTGTACACTTATTTTCTTATGCTGGTTGCATTTTCGCGCATTCACTGTTTTTGGAATACTTAGTAATACTTTATTTCTTTATAAACTCACTGGACAGTTCTCCCGAAGTATAACATTTCTCAATCTGCACATTTTTATAATATTCATTGATAACAAATTAAATTGTTCGCTTATTAATAATAAACTGACAGATAAATAAGGTTGGAACTGAAATGGTCTCAAAAACTTTTAAAAAAATTTAATTATAATTTGGACATATATTTACCATTTTAGTTTAAGTATGTTTTAAGAAAATTCGCTGCCATAAGGCACTTTCTGCGGCCACACTTTTTGGTTGTTACGGACAAATCTTATTAAGGCGCCTTTCATTATTTTTTTCAAATATATCAGAATAAATGTGTGCTTTTGTAAAGGTGTGACTATATATGCATCAAGATTATTCAAGATTCTAACTGAATGGGAAATTCACTTATTAAGATTTGAAATATTTTTAAAACTCTTTGCAACAAAGCAGTTGCTGCTGCATGTAGAATTTTTTTGTACTTTTATTTACTATTTACCATAAAAAAAAGTAAACTCGTTACCACAAGTAACTTGCTGCATAAAAGTTTTTCAACAAATATTTACTGTTTAACAGCAGAAATTTTTATGCAAATTTGTTACCATTACGCATTTGCTGCGCCCACAGTTTTTTATTATTGCGAATTGACAAATCTTATCAAGTGCCTTTTATTCATTTTTCTCAAGTATGGGAATAAATGTGTGCTTTTCTGAAGGCTCCACTATATATGTATCAAGATTTTTGAAGATTATAGCTGAGTGGGAAGGATTTAAGATTTGAAATGAATGAAAAACTTTATTCAATACTTTTATTTATTATTTTATTACCAATTTTTTTATTAAAACTCGCCAGCACAACATATTCGCTACCAAAGCGCACTTGCTGCGTCAACACTTTTGTGTTATTGCGAATGGATACCTCTTATTAGGTGCCTTTTATTTTTATTTTTTCAAATATCAGACAAAATCTGTTAGTTTGGCGATTTAGGTTTGCTTTAAAATGGCCTTATAAATCCAAAACAAGGGTTATTTTAACTTAGTCATAGGTATACTATATCAACACGCAAAGGTATTAAGCAAATTGCCTATTCCATAAATTTTCAACACTTCAGTGAAGAAATACACTCGACCAGTATATTATTGTATATCCGCCTAAATAAATTGGTGTATGCAGGGGTTGCATACATGTAGGAGCTGTCGGTCCAACAACAAAAATATTGTTATGCAATTAGGTAAGCCATTTTAAACATATAAAGAGTGTGTATTGCCCCGCATATAAATTGGCATTTTTATTTCAATTTCGCTTATATGTCATGTTATGCAGCTAAATATGAAGCAGAGATCAATATTAGGTTTTATCCAAGGAAACAACGATTCACCCAGTCGGCCAGACAAATACTGAAGAAAGCGGAATTCTCGCTCGAATCCCCGCTCTATTGCGACTAAACGAACTGTCGGCTGAAAGAACTGTCCGCCGAACGATATGCCACGTCTTTCAGTTCTCCAGTACTAATTTCAAGTGAAGTATTAGAGTACTTGCCTAGGTCTGTTTGACACATACTACCTGCACTTTTCAATAGTAACTAAATTAACAAGAAACTATAATATGGACGAGTGGGGTCTGTTTGACACATACTACCTGCACTTTTCAATAGTAACTAAATTAACAAGAAACTATAATATGGACGAGTGGGTTACATTCGTCGGTGGGGTAGATTTGTCATATTCATGAAATTTTTAAATTTTGCGCCAAGAAACAATATAAAATTAATAAAAAAGGGTTTTTTTAGTGACTACGGTAAGTTATCAGGCATTCTAGATTAAGTTTTTTTCTTTCTTCGTGTTGCTTATAATTTTCTAATGATACCTGTTTTGGGGATAACAGTAATGGTAAAAACGTGTAAGAATGCTATAAGCTAACCTATCATTAACACATGTTTCATTCTAAGGACCTGCAATGTTTCAAAAGTCACTGTGGGGTGGTAGATTCGTCAGTCTATAGTGGGGTAATTTTGACACTGATGAATCTACCCCACATTAGCAAAATTATTTTCAGTTTAGAATATCTTCATTATTTTTGTGGGAAGTACTTTTTCACCCGACCTGCAATACATAATAATTACTGTAATTCATAATTAAATTCATAGATGCCCCGTAAATACATAAAAAAAGACGGATAGAGCTAATATAGACGAGAATAAAGTAAAACTCGCTATAACATAACATAACATAACATAACATTTACTCATCGGCCTAAGATTTACACAATAAATATAGGCATTCGTCTCCATAGCATAATAAAAGCTACATAACAACACAGTACAAATTAAAAGTGCAGGACAAACCCGCAGTATGATTTAAAATATATAAAACTAAATTTGCACAACACAAAAAAAAATGATATTCAAAAACTCTGGACGCAGCAAGTGCGTTATGGAAGTTTCATAAAACTATTTTTTAATAGCAATAATGTGTTTTTTTTAAGAAAGCAGGCATAACATTTGATTACCAGTATAATCTATATAGTAAAAACAATGTGCCATGTTTCATCAAAATAACTTTATTGTTTGAAAATGTACACAAATTTCCGAAAGTAAACTTAAAGTGTTCCCGAAAAAACTCGTTTCTTGGTCAACCTTATAGGTTAATGGCAAATTGAGCTATTCAAATATTAGGCATTTGATCAAAATTCGCTACCATAACGCACTTACTGCGTCCAGATTTTTTTTCTTACAAACATGCATTATATTTCGATGGAAAATGCAAAAATGCAATAACATAAGGCGTGTTTGAATAAAAAGGAAAGAAAATTTGTATCACCAACGACTTATGGGCCAGCCTGTGATTGTAGAAATAATTTTTTAAGATGTAGCTCAAGACACCCTATAATTAATATATACATTTTTTTTCATATCTTGTATAATAACAGATATATTGAGCTTTATTGATTTTTTTTACGAAAATTCTACAAAAATTATATACCATTAACGATAAACTCTATAGCTAAGACTACTGCCAAGCGTCAGAGAAAGGGTCAATTTGAAATGAATTTTCTGGAAACATTTTATTAAAATGAAGGACAATGACGGTGGAAACTAAGACATCAGGGTTTGTAAAACATTCTTCTTGAGACATTTTCTTTCCATAGGCCCGTATTAGATTCAAGTTCTTTTCCTAAATGTTGCCAATTTTGACGTTTAAATCGCAACTTTGACGTTTTGTGAAAAACCCCAATTTATTTTTGTTTAAATGCCTATAACTTTTTTGTCTTTTGACCTACAGAGCTAAATCTTGGTAGGTAACCTGCCTATAATGATATAAACCTGCGTATAAAATTTGGTTGCCCTTACTTTGTTAACTTTGGAGATATAAATTTTGTTCGAAAGAAAATACAAAATCTTCCGGGAAAACCTCGGCGGATTTTCCTGGCTAACGAACTTATCCAAGCCACTTGCGAAAGGAAGGTACTCACCAATTTTGACGTTTAAAATCGCGATTTTCACGTTCTGAGGAGAACTCAAATTTATTTTTCTTTAAATGCCTGTAACTTTTTTGTCCTTTAACCTACGGAGCTAAATTTTGGTATGTAACTTGCCTATAATAATATAAACCCGCGTGTGAAATTTGGTTGCCCTTACTTTGTTAATTTTGAAAATATAAAAAAAATCGATTTTTTTCGAAAGAAAACACAAAATTTTCCGGGAAAACCGCGGCGGATTTTCCTGGCTAACGAACTTATCCAAGCCACTTGCGGAAGGAAGGTACTCACCAAGTTTTATCAAAATCGGTCCACTATTTTTTAAGTTATAGGTGTGACACATATATATATATATATATATATATATATATATATATATATATATATATATATATATATATATATATATATATATATATATATATATATATATATATATATATATATATATATATATATATATATATATATAACATATAAACATATAAAGTCTGAAACTGACCTCGGATTTGGGTTCCGGAGGTCCTAAATAGCGCTCATTTGAAGAAATTTTTTCAAAATTCAAAAGTCGGGATCTCCTCATTAGTGAGTTTTTTTTAAAGAAAATTCACTAAAATACAAAATCCTACAAAACACAAAAGAACAACAGCTGGCTGTCAACAGTCGAGCGCATCATGAAGCACAGGGCACAGGGTCATTGAGGTTCTTTTTTTCCCTTAGGGCTCGTCCGCGTCTTTGCCGCCCCGATAGCACCACAGCCTTATTGTGCATGCCCTTTGTCTTTTCTACTCCACCCATTCCAAAATCACTGTGCCTTGAACTAGTCTGCACAGCAATTGGTAGGGTGAAGTTTATTATGTTGCTCTGTCGCCGGTCCAGGCTGTCCGTAGATCAGTTGTCTTTTGCGGTCCTGAGCTTTATACTCGCACAAGATGTGCTGGGTATTTTCCTCCCCCTCGCCGCAGAGTGTGCATGCCATTTTATGTAGGTATTTCTTGGCGGCCATGTGTCCCGTCAAGAGTCCTGTTATGTTCCTGAGCTGTCATCTCCTAAGATTTAGCAGCTGCACAGCTCTCTTTGAACTGGGTTCCTCAATTACTGACTTCCCATGTCTGAGCCCTGGACGGTCTGCCTGGTACACCTAATGTTCGTTTCTGACCCAGGACTTGATGGATCCCCTGGCAGTGCTCTTCGTCACGCCCAGGACCGGTTCTGGTCCAATAAATGGTTCTGCTGACCCTCTCTTCGCGAGACTGTCAGCTTCTTCATTGCCTTTGACCCCCAACTGCCCCGGCACCCAGATGAGGGTGACCTAATTCTGCCCAGCTAGGTCGCTGGGCTACTTAGGGCCTTAAGAGCTGCCTGGCTGTCTGTAGCTATGAGGATCCGCTTGGTGGTGTAGCCACTCCTCTTGTTCTCTCGCACGCAGTGCAAGATGACGTACATTTCCGCCTGAAAGACTGTTGCATGAGTTCCGAGAGAAATACTGTGACCTGCCCTGGGTCCTTCCGAATAAACGCCTGCCCTCGTCCCACGCTCCCCGCCGGATCCGTCCATGAACCAGACGAGCGCGTCCGTGGTAAACCTGGCGTCTCCCCCCGCCATGCCTCGCGGTCGGGGATTTCCACTGTAAAATTGTTTTCCCTGCAGATTCGCGGGCTCGCGAAGTCTGACCTCATTTCTAGCATGGACTTCAAGATCTCCTGAATTTTGCAGTGGTCCCTGCAGCCTGGGTGGATCTTCAGTCTACCATTGCAGGCTAGTCTGTGTAGTCCTAGCCTGGCCTCCCCCATGATAACTAAGTGAAGGGGGAGGGGGCAGATCCAGCAACACCTCCATGGCGACTGTTCGGGTTGATGTCATGGCCTCTGTGATGCCGAGGCAAGCCATCCTTTGAAGCTTACCTAGTTTTGTTTGGCACTGGATTGTGTCACCTTTGGCCACCAGACCAGTGCCGCGTATGTTAACGATGGTCTGATCACCCTTGTGTATAGCCAGTGGGCCATACTAGGTTTTAGTCCCCACGTTTCTCCATATAGCCGCCTGGTGACGGCCACGGTCACACCTGCCTTGTGCAGTATATTTTCAACGTGACCATTCCAGGTTAGCTTAGAGTCCAATACGACCCCAAGATATTTTACCTCCCTGGCCATTGGGATGTCTCTACCGTATAGAGTGAGAGTTCTGTGGCTTTCCCACTTCCTCCTCCTCTTAAACGGTATGACGGTTGCTTTCTTCGGGGCTCACCCTTGGCCACCGGTCCAGCTTTCGACCACTTTCAGTGCTGTCTGCATGCACTCCCACACTGACTGTGTAACCATTCCTCGGACTATGATGACAATGTCGTCCGCATAGCTCTGTACCTCGTACCCACCTCCCGAAAGCCTCCCTAGCAGGCCGTTCACGACAAGGCACCAGAGCAGGGGAGATAGAACGCTCTCCTGCGGACACTAGTCCGCTACCCCCGCCAGCAGAGTGCCTCCCGCGAGTGAGGTGAGGTAATAAGCCTTGCCAATTAGCAATTTCTTCAAGGTAGTTTTTAAACAATTTAGGTTAATTTTTTATACGCTTCTGGTAGCTTGTTAAAGACGATAATCGACCTATATAATGGACTATTTTCATAAAAAGTTGTTCTATGAAACGGGATTTCCAATACCGAGTCACTGTGAGTGTTGTAACTATGGTATGAGCCGATAGTATTTAAACTTTTATTTTGTTTTGCATATTGTAAAAGTTGGTAAATATACATACAGGGGGCAGTCATTATTCCCAGGAGGAGAAAAAGCCCCCTACAGCTGGTTTGCATAGTGTTTTCCATCATAAAACGAATTGCCGTTTTTTCCATTCTCAACATCCTCACAATGTCAGCAGTGGGACCCCACCCCAGAATGATGTAGGTGATTCTCAAGTGGATGTGTGCAAAATAGAATAACGTCAACACCCGAAGGTTAAAAGTATCTCTCAACTGTTTGATTGTATAACAACTCATCGAAATCTATCCACACATCCATCAACGTGGGCCGATCAACCTAGTCTGTAGTCCAACGTAACGCCCAAGAACTTTCCTTGGGTAGTATTCTTTATTTGAGAACCTCCAAGAGAAACCACAGGATTTCCCGAAGAACATGCAGCAGCCGAAATGTCATAGCTAAGGCATACCGATTTACCTGTGTTGGGGCCAAGTTTATTTTCTTTAACACACCGATTCAGTTCCTCCAAGACAACGTTTGCTTTCGCCGACAATAACGAGGCGTCTCTACTAGTGAGTAACACTAACGTATCGTCCGCAAACAATATAAATAGATTAAATAGAGTAAAGAGCCCAACACAGATCCCTGCGTAATACCCCTCTTTACCGTCAATACATCTGAATTTATACCTCCGATAGAGACAAAGTGTTGCCTTCTGCTCAAATAACTGATTAACCAATCAAGAGCCACTCCTCTAGCTCCGACGGGCTTAGACACAAGCTTGCCGGAGAAAAGAGATGTCAAAATCAGAGGCATCTAGAGTTTATGGAATGAAAAGAACAACCATCAACTCCCGAATAAAGAATTTGTTTAAGAAAACACCTCTAGAAGACATAATTAGTGACGATTCTGGAAACGAATCAGAAGATGATACCCAATTTAACAGCAAGTATAAACAGGTCTTTACTAGAAAGCTAGAGTCACGTCAAAGAATATATTTTTAACAAACATCTAATCTCCACTATGGCCTGTCATATATGCAGGTAAGGAAGATTGCATATGAGTTTTCTAAATCCTTACTCATATCTTCAATCCCCAAAAACTGGGAAAATGATAAGATTGCAGGTTCATATTTGAACTAAGCTGATTTGAAAGATTTTTACTGTCTTTCTCGTTTCAGGAAAAGTTTGGCTATTGGGATTTATGAAAAGACACCCAAATATATCACTTAGAAAACACAAGTCTTAGCTGCTCCATGGCATTTAATAAGCCTGCTGTTGATGATTTCTTCACCAAATATATCTCCGTACTGGCAAAGTATAAATTTAGGGCTGAACAAATTTAGAATCTTGACGAAACTGGAATCACTATAGTTTTGAGACCTGTTAAAAACGTTTCAACTAAAGGAAAAAACAAGTGGGGCAAATAGCATCAGCGAAAAGAGGGGCATTCGTCACATTTACGTGTATCATAAGTGCAATCGGCTCATCACTGCATTTGTCTTTCCAAGGATCCGAAGCATGTCTGAATATTTAAATGAAGGATCAATGCCTTTGAAAAAAACTCTGGTTGGATAATTTCAGATTTATTTCCTGAAGTCTTGAAACATATCGTGAACCACACACACTGCTCTGTTAAAAATAAAATCCTCTTACTTCTAGACAATCATGAATCACACGTCTCTGTTAAAGGTATTCGCTGCTGCAAATCAAATGGAATTGTGCTATTTTCTTTTCCGCCTCATACTACACATGGGCTCCAGCCTTTAGATGTGGCAATTTATTCTCCCTTTAAAGCTAACCTGTCAACAGTTTTCAACGACTGGATGTTGGCACATCCAGGGCAGCCCATTACAATTAGAAACATTGGTTATTTGCCAAATAAAGTATATGTCAATGTCTTTTCTTCAAAAATATTATGTGCGTCTTTAGAAAAACAGGCGTATGGCCAGTAGACGGGTTCATTTTTTAGGATGCACATTTTGAGGCCAGCACTGTAAGTGGCATAACTCTTCATAATGCACAGGATAAATCGAGTGATAGTTCCTTAAATTTACCAAAAGTTAACCTTTTATCACCAACCCCAATTCGGCTGGGATGTTCAATGAATCAGAATTACTAGAGGATAACCAACCTTCATCAGCCATCAACTTCTAATTAAAATACTTTCAGCGATTTTGAAAGCTCTTGTTTAACTCTTCATAATGCACAGGATAAATCGAGTGATAGTTCCTTAAATTTACTAAAAGTTAACCTTTTATCACCAACCCCAATTCGGCTGAGATGTTCAATGAATCAGAATTACTAGAGGATAACCAACCTCCATCAGCCATCAACTTCTAATTAAAATACTTTCAGCGATTTTGAAAGCTCTTGTTTAACTCTTCATAATGCACAGGATAAATCGAGTGATAGTTCCTTAAATTTACTAAAAGTTAACCTTTTATCACCAACCCCAATTCGGCTGAGATGTTCAATGAATCAGAATTACTAGACAGCGACCAACCTCCATCAGCCATCAACTTCTAATTAAAATACTTTCAACGATTTTGAAAGCTCTTGTTTAACTCTTCATAATGCACAGGATAAATCGAGTGATAGTTCCTTAAATTTACTAAAAGTTAACCTTTTATCACCAACCCCAATTCGGCTGAGATGTTTAATGAATCAGAATTACTAGACAGCGACCAACCTCCATCAGCCATCAACTTCTAATTAAAATACTTTCAACGATTTTGAAAGCTCTTGTTTAACTCTTCATAATGCACAGTATAAATCGAGTGATAGTTCCTTAAATTTACTAAAAGTTAACCTTTTATCACCAACCCCAATTCGGCTGAGATGTTCAATGAATCAGAATTACTAGACAGCGACCAACCTCCATCAGCCATCAACTTCTAATTAAAATACTTGCAGCGATTTTGAAAGCTCTTGTTTAGAAACACTATTTCCATACCGCAAAGCAGATATTGCAAAGAGAAGAAGTAGGAAGAGGAAATCGAAATGTACTGTTTATACAGACACACCTTAATTGAAGATAAGAGGAAATATATAATTGGAAAACAAAAGAAAACAAGAAGTGAAAACCAAAACAGTAGTAAAATGAGATATATTCTAAGCAATTCACCCAGCTGTTCCGATGCTTCACTGGATGAAGTTGACTCACTTAGCAGTGACAACTTGGAGGACCTCGAAACTTCGTCTAATGAATAAATTCAAATTGGAGACTTTGTGCTCGTCAATTTCAGTACAAAAACTTGTGTAATCCACTACATAGGACGAGTGGAGCAAGCAAACTTACCTTGGCTCACCATAGAATTCATGAGATGTAATAGACAGATGTTGAAGAGATCCTCGATGTTGACTTTTCAGACATACAGTATATACTCGATCTTCATTATCTGGGCTAATGGGGGGATCGGTAACACAGATAATTGAAAAACACGGATAATAAGAACGTAATAAAATGTATATATATATATATATATATATATATATATATATATATATATATATATATATATATATATATATATATATATATATATATATATATATGAACACGCACATGCACCAAAATAATAGAGATTCAATGAAAAACTTAATAGATCAATTATGATTTTTTCAACTGTTTCTTTCATGGTTAAAACGTGTATTTTCCATTTCAGGAACATTATGTATGTATACCGAATTTAATAGAAAATAAACCATAAACACATAAACTTGCTTTGTGATCGAAAATCAACTGACGAACTAAGTAAATTCGGTGTCCTTCGTATATTGAAAAAAAGTGCATACAGAATATTTAACAGCTGTGTCTTTCTTAAGAAAAGTTTACTTTGTTCCTTTCTACCATGTCGCCCATCCAATCACGAATGAGATCAAGTGTAAAAATTAAAATTAAAAAAATGTATCACCTTAACATAAACATTTCTGCATATAAATCTTTCTCAGTGTTCCTATTATAATGACAGTGGCACATTAGGAGATAAATAGAAATTCAGCACAACAAAATAAGTAATCTGTGACAGTTTATTCTGCATATACATACTACTACACTAGCTACACGTTCTAACGAATTTCAGTTTTATTTTCCTCATGATTTTTGCAACGTAGTAGGCGACCTGTACTTACTTAGACGGTCATTGGTTTTTATGAGGAATATTAATTAGATTTTTGCGAAAGGGAACGAAGAAATGAAATTTTGACCTATTCCTGATTTGAAATTTTGATCATTTTCTCAGCACGGATAATCATAAAATCGGATAATCCGCACACAAATAACCAAGAGTATGCTGTACTTGCAAAACTGCAGGAACCATTACATGCTGGACCAGCGCAAACTATCTTAATATTTACTTTTAATTATAATTTCAGCAACATAATTGTGAAATAAAAACCTACTACAACTTGTAAATAGTTTTATTATTAGTCACTAGAGTACCCCATGTCTATGATGAAAGCACCCCACCAGTGGGGTAGATTCGTCAAACTGTAGTCAGGCAAAAAAAAGTTGCTGACATGACAAAACGGATAGTAATAACAAATACTATATAATGACAATAAGGGACACTCCTATGCTTTAGCATTGGTGATATTTGTGACAAGTACACTACCGCCACCTCGCGTGAAGTACTGACAACTGAGCGGGTAATTTGAATTGTATATTTATCTGCATATTCTTAATTTAGACAATTGGTTTATTATAGATGAATATAAAAACTTGTACATGACAACAGTGAAAATTTTCTGATTATATAGTCATAAGTAGAATTTGTATCAACAATCAGCTTGAAACCTAAATGAATTCAGCATGAATAATTCTGAAAATCTCTCTTACCCATAATCTTATTTCATCATAATTTAAAGTACTACCTTGAAACCGTCATTAAACTACTATTTCAAGGGTAGGTATAGGAATATACTGAAAGCTGTTTCTGAGGATATTAAGTTACAATCTGTACTTACCTATAAATAATTGTTCTATGTATAAATGGTAGCACAGTACTCAATTTGCTATATCTCTACATGAAAACTGTCTTATTAATCTAATATTTTAAAATATGTAACTGATATACCAATATGTAACTGATATTACCAAGTAAAATAATTTTAAATGTGAAAAAATGTGACAATATATGCCATGCTGAAATAAAAAAAGGACACAGAAGAATATATAAAAACAGTTTTCTTATATCATTTATTATTAATGCAAAACTTTTTTTGCCTTGATATTTCTTTTTTTTTTGATGCACTGGAAGACAAGTTAAGATTGAAGCCTTTCAACCATCCGTTTACGAAGTTTATCTATAGATAGGTACATGATGGTAAATATTACACAATAAATTATCTTCTGCAAACTGTACATATTGGCATAAAAGTGATTCTGAATTTGTCTTCTGCTTCAAATCATATTCACGTTTCGCCATCCTTTGGAAACCTATGAAATGTCTGATAGATTTAGCATGTTATAATTCGAACAATTATAGATTGTACACGCCCAACCACTAACATTCATTGTAAAAAACACAGCTCAAACTTAATTATACACAGTTAAACACCAGCAATTGCTAGTGTTACACGTTCTCGAACGATGTAACATCAGTACTATCCGCTGGGGGCGCTGATATTCTTGAAACACGAAATAAGCCGGAGTGTCCTGTATTGTCATTATATAGTATTTGGTAGTAACTTGAGAGATATGAGTATTTTTAGTAATTATATAACCATTTCAGTTCCATATATAATGAAACTGTGACTAGACTTCTAGGAAAGTATTGAATGTACCCCACCCCACTCACCCCTAATATTAAAGCAAACTGAATATGGTTTAAAAAATACTGAGACATAATATCAAAGACAATAATTTATTAAAAAATAAGTCTACACTTACAAGTATTGCAAATAGTTTCTTTTCTAGTATCTATCACAAACATTACAAAAATAATTGTATAGTTATCCTGAGGATTTTATTAAGTCTTCTACAGTTTAAAGAATGTGCAGTCACTTCCAGCATTATAAATCAACACAGAGGTCATTTAAAGCTGAACACAATATTCTAAAGTGAATGTTAGGATTGCTTTTAGTATCTATTTTAAAAATATTAACAGTAGTTTAGAAAACTTAGGTAAATTTCTTTATTGTTTGCCAAAACAAACACATACACATACACATTAGCTGAATTTTGTGTTCTTAAATACATCAAAAATATGTGCTACATGTTTGTCAATAGTATAGTATAGTATGTTTATTGATTTAAATTTTACAGTATGTTCCACAAATAATCATAAGCTTGTGCTTGCAGTTAACACAATTTTATTTTATGTTCCAAACTAAACTGCCAAAATAATTTTATAAAATGTCACTTAGAAATTTTGTTCAGCGTACGTTTCTTTTTCAGCCTTTCTACCAATAACACTCGTCAGCTGCCACTAGTATTCATCTACCATTATAAGATAACTCATTCCAATTATAACACCACATTGTTTAACTAATATTAAAATTCTCATCACTGTAATTTTGACATTTCTACTTGATCCTGTATAACATGAGATGTTCGACATGTAAAAGATCCCTTGCCTACATACAAAAAAGGAAGGGTTTTATCATAATTGTCAGATTGGTGATGTAAAATTGCTCCCTCGCTTAGGTGAATGGAAATAGACTGATGTTAAAGATTAAAGAAACAAAACACGCGCAGATATAAGACAGGGTACCCAGCAGAAATCCAAAATCAAATTCCCTGACATTTCCAGGCCCCTCATCATTTTTCATAATACTCTAAATAAAAACACACATACGTGAATACTTTTTTTTATGAAGAAAATAAATCCAAATTACAAACAAACAAAATTACATAATCAAAAGCATAAGTATGCTTAACTTCGTTAAATTTATAACATATAAAATTTTCGATAAGAAAATGTGCAATTTTTTCATGGAAAAACTTGACTGTCATGTCTGACCAACGAACTTAGCCTATCGAAAGAATTTTCGAGTGTGATGCAACAAACCAGAAGTCTGGAGGTGGCGTAGAGACTTTGCAAACCATGTTGTTCGTATATATAAATTTGAACCAGCCTGGGAAATGGGTTCCAAAAGATCAGATTCGCACCCATCAATTTTTTTTTTGGAAATTTTAAAGTCGCTACGCGCCATATACAAATGCCAAATATTTTGCAACTTTCAACATGATCATAAAGGTTAAAATAGAATAAGCACATTCACAACACAGCTCTACCCAGCCAATATCTAAAACGCATTTTGCAATTTATGCATTCAAGGAATAACATTCCAAGTGAGATGTACATATGAGACATGTTTGAGATAGATGAAGAAGACGCTATTGATATCGGCGCATGATGTGGCATACGCTGCGTTCATTGGCGGATTTAATTAACATTGGTACCATAGGTAAGCCGCATTGTTATCAGATATATTTTCCTAGGTATGAGGAAACTATTTGCGTGAGAAAATTCATATAACATATATGAAATAAAAATAAAAATGCATCTGCTAGTAACGAAATTTTACAAACATATAATTTCCAGGTCTACTGAATGATTTCCATGACATTGGAGTTATATCACAAATTTCCCTGACATTTTAGGGGGTATTTCACATTCCCTGATTTTTCCAGGTTTCCCGGTTTTCCAAGTCGCTGGGTACCATGTAAGAATATGTTGAATACAGGATAGCAAACTCAAAAAATAAAAAATAGACAATTGTGTATATTATGCGATCAAAATTTGTTGAATTTTGTATCTTGAATTCATCAAAACTCTGTAACGCAATTTTGCCAAGCTAATTCAGCTCATATTAAATTACTATACCGGTGCCCATAAGGGTAAAGACAACGCCTTACCATAGATTACCGAGACAAAAATATGATGATTTAAACCCACTTACCGGGATAAAAAATGCATCCCCTCCAAAATAAAGCCCCTATTAACTCTTTCAGGTGTGGTGGTACCAATTATGCAACACCAAAGGATGTGTATTTATAGCATGGTGGTATGCAAAACACCATACTTTCTAATGCAGATTTCTACATGATAGAGGGCTGTCTTTTCTGCAACCTTGAATACACACATATAATTTAGTAACTAAGCACTAGATGGAGGCACTATACACTAATTCTAGAAATTTGTGGTTGAATGTGTATTTCTGTTGGTTTGCATAGGCAAACATCCATTCGAAAATTATTTTAGGGTTAAATGTTTATAATTTCTTTAATTCGCTAATCAGTTCTCTGTTACCGTGATTTTTTATTGCAGTATAGTACATAAGTACTTGTGCAACCTGAAATTATGGTTAAATGGCTTTCTAAGAAGGAATATGAGTGTACCATGATGCAAATAAGTTGCTAATTATTTTGTTTTGTAGATTTTTATTATGAATGAATATCAGTTGAATTCACTTAATCTTGCTGACATTACAAAAGATGTGTTACACACACTATTTGAAGATATTCCATCAGATCTAGAATCCGCATCAGAGCCTGATGATGATTTTTATGATGTGGTGAATGAAGTTGTGTACAATAGTGTGATAGATTTAGCTAATTTGTGTCTTGATGCTGACTTCGACAGTGATTCTGATAATCTACTCTCAATATTAACAAGTCAACTAAAGAACAATCAAATTATACCTGTTAGTTCAGCATGTTGAAACCGAATGGACATCACGTCAATCAGCTAGAAATCCACTGAAGTTGAATACGACTTATAAGATTACTGAACCACATCTTATAACAGAAAAAATTATAATTGATATTATATTTACATGAGCATTCACCCATAATCTTAATGGAATTATTTATTTCGGATAAAGTAATTAATCAAATGGTACGTCATACAAATATTTATGCCTAACAGGCTAAACTAAATACTGGACATTTATATAAACCGACTACTGAAAATGAAGTTAGGGCATTTATCGGAATACATCTATTGACCGGCCTCAAAGTACTACCCAGTTATTGTGATCACTGGCCTTCACGATCCAGTTATTATTAAAATAATTGATATAAGTAGAATCAGATGGTTATTGTCTAACTTTCGTCTTAATAATGACAGCCCAATGCCAGATCGAGATACCACCGACTTTGATGAACTTGTAAACTTCTTAGGAACCAACTTTGTAAAATGTTTCAATCTCAGCGAACACTGTGCAATTGATAACTCAATTAAAAATTTTAGGGTAAAAGCTCTATGAAGCAATATCTACCAAGAAAGCTGATCAAAATGGGCTACAAGACCTGGGTTTTTTAGCTGATCAATCTGGCTAATGTTAAACTTTGAAATTTATACAGGTAAAACAAAAGATAAGACTGAAAAGTCATCAGAAGCTCTGTGGTAAAAACATTGTGCAAAGGGTTCAAATTCAACAACTACACGGTTTGTTTTGACTTTTTTTTTTCGCATTAATGAAATTATTAAAAGACTTGAAAGACAGATATATGCATATATGTAAATGCTTCTAGGCAATATTGCTTCACTACTTAACAACATTTTAAACAGTGCCTTATATTACTTTATAAAAATCTGATGTAGGGTTGCATGAGCGCTATTCTCCTGATCTTGTTCCATCAAACTTCCATCTCTTCCACTCTCTATCAAACATTGAAGGAAACTTCTTTAATTCAGTGTCATGCTATAAAATTGGCTGGTGATTTTCTAAACACACCAGATTTCTTCAGTCATGGTAAGAGAAACTGCCAGATTATTGGGAACCAATTGTAAACAATAGAGGAGAATGTTTTATTGATTAGTTGATACTGTTTTGGTAATAAAAAGAGAATAAATAAATTTGGAATTAAATAACAATGATAGGAACTTATGCCACAATCTGATAAAACAATTGCAG
This sequence comes from Tillus elongatus, assembly GCA_964006375.1. Lineage (NCBI taxonomy): Eukaryota > Metazoa > Arthropoda > Insecta > Coleoptera > Cleridae > Tillus > Tillus elongatus. The sequence continues at coordinate 78,577,896 of OZ023263.1, read as the reverse complement.
CTGGTCACAGTATTGACAAGCCAAATTTTGTTATAGATTTATGGTTTATTTTAAAATTAAAACTATTAGTATACAGGGTGATTCATAAGTGGTGACCAAAAATGAAACCCCATGTTCTCTGAACAATTTTAGAGAGGGTATGTCCTATATTTTTTTTTCCTATAATGCTTCATTAAAAAGATACAGGGTGTTGAAGTTGAATTTCAAAAAATAAAATTTCCCAATTTTTTAAAAAGTAGCACATATATTTTGCTGAAACTTCGCATGTGTAGGCTGCTATGTAAGGCACGTATTCTACCATAACAATTGAATTGGCTAAACCAGCAGTGGCGCGCGTACCCACATGTCATTGGTTATTCCTCAAGAAAAAAAACGGGTAAGCCAATGATATATATTTTTTTTAATCTTACTTTCATTTGTGAACAAAATGACTCTCTTGATAATTTTCTGTACGACGCTTATTTTATGAGTAAGCTATGAATCAGGTAAGTGTTTTAGAGCACAGTTCATGATTTTTAACCAGTCGTTGTTTGGTAGAAAATCGCAATGATACACTTTTATCAGGCTTGTAGTAATTTATTTATTACAATAAATGTTTAAAAATGCCTCCATTGGCCTGAATACACGCACGACATCTTTTTAATATGGAAAATTTAATAACTTAATAATTTTTTGTACGACGATTATCTTTGTTGTATTTTAGTAAGTAGTAGTCTGGTTTGCTAAAGTTGTCATTAAGTGCCACTTGACGATAAGGTTAACAAGTTATTATTTTGAATAGGTGAAGTGGTAAACTTTATAAAATTGCACAATTTTCTACTCTTTTACTTCTTATAATGGAGTACACCTCACAAGAGTATGCAGATATAATTTTTATCTACGGATAGGCTGATGGAAATGCTCTAACTGCTTGTCAGGAATATCAACGTAGGTTTCCCACTTGCCGTCAACCTACACCAAGTGTTTTTTCTCGATCGTTTTCAAGACTTCGGCAGTGCGGTATTGGACAACGTCCTGACGCTGGAGCTAATGGTAGAAGACAACATCAACTTGAAGACGAAGAGAGAGTGGTGGATGCAGTGATGGATCAACCTTCTACAAGTACTCGGAAGATTGCCATGCAGTTACAATATTCTCAAAGCTTTGTTTGGAGAACTTTACATCGAGAAGCCTTACATCCATATCATCGACAGAATGTTCATTGCCTTCTACCTGGAGATAATGTGCATCGGCGATTCTTTTGTGAATGGATGTTGGAAATGAACAATCAAAATAGCTTATTCCCTAAGCTAATCTTCTCGTCTGACTAATCAACATTTACAAGAAATGGTATTTATAATTCTCATAATGAGCATGTCTGGTCATTGGAAAATCCACATTCAACAAGGACTCGCACATTTCAACATAGATTTTCCATTAATTTATGGTGTGGTATTTTTAACGGCTCACTGTTCATGGAAGTCCTGCCACAACGTTTAAATGGATCTTCCTACTTAGCGCTCCTAGAAAACCGTGTAGAAAACATTCTAGATGGCATTCCACTAGCAACAAGATGTATAATGTGGTACCAGCATGACAGTGCACCAGCGCATCATAGTCGAAACGTTGTTACATGGCTACATGAACATTATAATGAAAGATGGATTGGCAGAACTGGACCAATACATTGGCCTGCAAGATCACCGAACTTAAACCCACTTGACTTCTATCTTTGGGGTGATTTTAAGCGACTGGTCTACAGTGAACAAATAAATACACCAGAGCAGCTACAACTGATAAATAATGCTTTTCGTCATATTCAAGCAACAGTGAATCCTCAAGACATTAAATTTTCCATATTAAAAAGATGTCGTGCGTGTATTCAGGCCAATGGAGGCATTTTTGAACATTTATTGTAATAAATAAATTACTATAAGCCTGATAAAAGTGTATCATTGCGATTTTCTACCAAACAATGACTGGTTAAAAATCATGAACTGTGCTCTAAAACACTTACCTGAATCATTGCTTACTCGTAAAATAAGCATCGTACAGAAAATTATCAAGAGTCAGTTTATTCACGAAAAAAAATAAAAAAAATCATTGGCTTACCCGTTTTTTTCTTGAGGGATAACCAATGACATGTGGGTACGCGCGCCACTGCTGGATTAGCCGATTCAATTGTTATGGTAGAATATGTGCCTTACATAGCAGCCTACACATGCGAAGTTTCAGCAAAATATATGTGCTACTTTTTAAAAAATTGGGAAATTTTATTTTTTGAAATTCAACTTCAACACCCTGTATCTTTTTAATGAAGCATTATAGGAAAAAAATTTACAGGACATACCCTCTCTAAAATTGTTCAAAGAATATGGGCTTTCATTTTTGGTCACCACTTATGAATCACCCTGTATAAGAATAATCCTTTTCAAAGTGACAACTGAGTTTTGAAAATTATCAAAACACAATGACAAAGGAATTCATTACTGCAGAGTTCATTTAACCTCAAGTTAAAAATCAAGTCAATCATCAATTGCAAAGTCAACTATAAATCTGAACTGACCAGAAATTAATTATTTATATCAATTCACAATGGAAAAAATATTTTATATGAGTCTGAGACTTAGCACATCAAAATACAAGATTTATTTTTTAAATTTATATTTTTCCTTAAATAGTCATTTATATTATGTATTTTTGCTTAAACACAAATTTTATTCTATTGAACTTTGAATTTAAGTGTCATTTAATAGTAGGAGAATGCCCAACTATCTTTTAATGATCGGAATATTCCATATTGCTTAAAAAATGAAAGATAATACTGAAGAAGACTGCACTTTAAATTTATAATAATTATAGATTAAAAAAATAATTTACAAATGTTTTTTTCTAGAAATATAACTCATATATTGCATTTGAAGGTAATATTACCATCATCAAAATCAAATACAAATGTAAAATCAATATGGGACTTAATTATATCAGGGAATAAATAGACTCCCTGTCTAGTGTAGATGTCCCATTCTATTTTTTGTCCTATCATTGGTGGTGTTATAGGGCCTGTAGTAATTGTACCACCTGGAGACGTATCGTGAACCCAATCAATCCATAAAGCAATGCCGTTACATTCTTGATTTCTAGAAACAACAAGAAAATAGATGAATTATTATTATTTATTTATTACCTTTAATTATACAACATGTCTCTCTCATCCTGATCTCTCTGGTATCTCACAAAACGTCACTGAAATTATCCAAGCTGGCATGGAATTATTTATTCCACGTACACAGAAAACCTCTGCACCCACTCAAAAGCCCTGGTTCTCTAAATCCTGTGACAAGGCCAGACTTGAAAAGGTCAAAGCTCACAAAAAGCTTTTACACAATCCCAGTCAAGACAACCGTCAAACATTTAACGACACAAGAAACCGCTATGTCCGCATTCTTTCTGAGGCAAAAAAACTCGTTTAATAACCACATCAAAAACAAAGTCCTCTTAAGCTCCGGCGGCGGCAAACCCTTCTGGACTCTTGCTAAATCAATTGGGAATAATTTCGGCAAGAGCACGTTCCCACCTCTTGTCTCAGGGGATAAAATTGTTTCTACCGCCCTGGGCAAGGCTGAACTTTTTGCCTCGTTGTTCGCCGGCAATTCTACTCTCAACCCACCTCCAAATGTTCAACCACCAACAGTCCCCAATGTCGCGCATAAAATAATGGATATCATTTTCAAAACTAGAAAGGTACGAAAGATGCTCTCTTCTCTTAATACCAGGAAAGCCTCTGGCCTTGACGAGATCCCAGCAATTGTTCTCAAAAAATGCGCACCAGAACTTGCTCCTATCCTGACTCGTCTGTTTCAGACATCTTACAATAGAGGCATATTCCCTAGTAACTGGAAAACTGCTCTTGTACAACCCGTCCCCAAGAAAGGATCGAAAGCGCTTCCTAGCAACTACATGCCTACTTCTCTCCTTTCAGTCATCTCTAAAGTGATGGAAAAGTATATAAACACCGAATTACTAAATTTTCTTGAAAAAACAGTCTAATCCACGACAGGCAGTATGGATTCTGTCATCGCAGATCACCTGCCGACCTCCTTTCCTTTGTCACCCATTCTTGGAACAAGATTGTTGCTCTAGACATATCCAAAGCATTCGACCAGGTCTGGCACGCAGCGCTGCTTAATAAACTACCAGCCTATGGCCTACCACCAAAACTCTGTACGTGGACAGCAAATTTCCTCTCCAACCGAAGCATTTCTGTTGTCATGGATGGCCATTCCTCTAAACTGTATCCAATTAATGCACGAGTTCCTCAAGGTTCAGCTTTAGCCCCAACTTTGTTTCGTCTCCACATCAATGACCTCCTCTCTAGCACATCCAACCCACTTCACAGTTACGCGGACGACAGCACCCTCCACTCCAATATACAATATTCTAAGCCTGTCTCTTTAGCCCAACTAGATGAGGATCGCAGACTCATGGAGGGTTCTATCTCCGTGGATCTGCAAAAAATATTAGACTGGGGAAATAGAAATCTTGTACAATTCAACCCCACCAAATCACAGTCTTGCTTTCTTTCTCATAAGAGATACACCAGCCCTACACCCATCACAATAAACAACCAAGTTATTCAAAGTAATGAGTCCTTTTCATTTGTTGGCATCTCTGTGGTTCGAAATCTCAGTTGGCACCAACATGTCACATCAATTGCAGAAGCGGCTGATAAGAAATTAGGTTTCCTCTTCCGGGCTCGCAAATTTTTTTCACCAGCTAATCTCTATACTTTATATACTTCACAAATAAGACCAAACCTCGAATACTGCTCCCACATCTGGGGTGCTGCTACCGCTTCTACACTCGCTATCCTGGACTCCATTCAGAAGAGAGCTATACGTCTCATCGGTGACCCTACCCTTACCCAAAGGCTGCCATCCCTTGCCCACCAAGTTGGTGACCTCTCTCTCTTTTATAGATATCTGACTTTGAACTTAATGGCGTGCATCATTCAAATATTTTTTTGATAATCGGAATGTTCCGAATATAGCTATAATCGGAAAGTCTGGCATTTTTTACTCAGATCTGCCCATCACTAGTGATTACGAATAATACTATATTCTGGTTGCATTTAATCCTTCTCCCCCTCGATGATTTCTTTTCACTTCTAATTATTAAATACATTAATGTTATACATACCCTTCCATTTTGAAGGTTCCAGATGTCTGAAAGGTCTCTGTTGGTATGTTGATTAAATCAAGTTCTATTATATCAACAATATTACTTCGTGCAATACATGGGTATTCCCATAAAGGTTGTGCTTCCACACTATCATCGCTTATAAAGCTTGATTCCTAAAATAAAACAACAAAGTATTAGTTACAAAAACAAAACAAAACAAACAATAGTAATAAAAAACAATGAAACTTTCTAAACAGGTGCCTTATAGGTAAGATAACAGATTTAAAACTAGACCTAGTGCATTGTTCAAGAACAATAGCTTGCCAGAAGCAAGTTCCACGTAAGTTAAAACAATTAATAAAATTAGATTCAGAAGAGCAGCCTTCATATAATTTGGAACCACTCAAGAGAAGTATATTCTGAAGAAGAGAAACCATATGTGCTAACCAGTTAATCGACTTACACTCAACAAAGCGAGCTCCAAGCATTTTGAGGGAGTCAGAAGAGGTAACGGCAGCAATAATGGATATAGAGAGTCCAGAGTTGATGGTCTAGTGAAGTGCCCAGAGTTGATTGAAGTAGATGACAGTCTAGTAAAGACAGCAGAAATAACAGATGACAATCCATCAGAGATACCGAAGATAATAGATGAATGTAATGGTCCAGTAATCTCAACAAAAAAATGTTCAAGGAAATGGAGGTAATATTTACAGTGACAAGAAGAGAAAGGACCAGTGACAATCCAGGATGGAAAGTACAGAATAGATGTACAAGGCAAGCGATCAAGTCAACTAGGGTTAGTTCAATCCAAGGCAGAAAGCATGATCAAGTAAGGGGAAACAGCTTGTACAGAGCTTAGCTAATTCCTCTCAAGCCAAGTTCGCAGCTACAGAACAGAAAGTAGACAACAGCACGGAGAGCACTGGAACAAGCTCACACATCATTCATGGGATATAAGCATCAGAATTTTTATTCCAAGAAAGCAGCATCAGGGTATGGTCCAGGGGAAGATGAATTGGGAGACGAGGCATGGAACAACGCTGCCGATGAACAAACACAAGTCTAACGCGGCCAGCCAAGGGGGTATCCAATCTTTTGACTCAGCAGTATGTTCAGGAACAATAGCTTGCCAAAAAGACCGTTCCAATAGTACTTGTAAAGGCAGTTAAGTACAACATAAATAATACAGCCAATGATCAAACACACGTTTAGAAGCAGCCAAGTGCCAGGGAAACCAAGCTTTTAACTGGGCAGTGTGTCTAGGAACAATATCTTGCCAAAATGGCAATCCTAATATTAGATATAATATTATAGAAAAAGCAATTAATCTTAATATAAATTGACCTAGTAATAATATTAATAAAGTGTGTCAAAATTGTTGTCCATGTAAAGAATGTACTGAATTGCAACTTTGCAGGTGTTGATTACAATATTCATATTTATGAGCAATTCTAATTTTTTATTTATCTTCGTAATTTAGAAACTTAAGCAATACTGCAATAATTGTAATTGTAATTATATTTGACGTAAAGAGTTTTGTATATACTCGATGTTGTTTGTTAGGAAATGAATTATTATTTATTTGGTCGTTCAGTATGTAGTTCTGAGTTATAAAGTAAGTTTTTAGTGAATTTTCTTAGAAAAAATTCACTAATGAAGAGATCTCGACTTTTGAATTTTGAAAAAATTTCTTCAAATGAGCGCGATCTAGGACCCCTAGAACCCATATCCGGGGTCAGTTTCAATTTTTATATGTTTATATATATATATGTATATATATATATATATATATATATATATATATATATATATATATATATATATATATATATATATATATATATATATATATATATATATATATATATATATATGTATCACACCGATAACTCAAAAAATAATGGGCTGATTTTGATAAAATTTAGCATGTACCTTTCTTTTGTGAATGGCTTGGATAAGTTCGTTAGCCAGGAAAATCGGACGAGGTTTTCCGGGAAAATTTTTAGTTTTCATTCGAAAAAAAATCTTATCTCAAAAAGTAATAAGCCGATTTTAATAAAATTTGGCATGTACCTTTCTTTTGTAAATGGCTTTGACAAGTTTGTTAGTCAAGAAAATCGGACGAGGTTTTCCGGGAAAATTTTGAGTTTTCATTCGAAAAAAATTCTTATCTCAAAAAGTAATAAGCCGATTTTAATAAAATTTGGCATGTACCTTTCTTTTGTAAATGGCTTTGACAAGTTTGTTAGTCAAGAAAATCGGACGAGGTTTTCCGGGAAAATTTTGAGTTTTCATTCGAAAAAATTTTTTATCTCAAAGAATAATAGGCCGATTTTGATAAAATTTGGCATGTACCTTCCTTTTGTAAATGACTTTGACAAGTTCGTTAATCGAAAAAATCGGACGAGGTTTTCCGGGAAAATTTTGAGTTTTAATTTGAAAAAAATTTTTATCTAAAAAAATAAGAAATCTATGATAACCAAATTTGGTAGGTAGGTTTACGATATAAAAAGTAAACTATACACCAAAACTTAGACTTCTATGTTACAAGAAAAAAAAAGTTATAATAAAATATTTTGTACCAGATCATTTCTATGAAAATTCACTACCATAACGCACTTGCTGCGTCCAGGCTTTTTACTAACGTCATGTTAGTCATTATACAGTGTGTTCCCTAATATCCACAAAATCTCCTTGTTTCTTGTTGAATTTAATGGAAATGTTAATTATCCACTAACACTGAAGCCTATTAAACATGGAAGAGTGTGTCACATTTGTAAAGACTTAAAATAGTACAATTCTTGTAAATGAATGAAGAGAAAATTTTGAAAGCAACGTCATTTTTTAATTAAATACTTGTATACAGGTGGGTTACCAGGAAAGCCTCAGTCTGTAGAGCGATAACATTTTTTTTATCGTTTTGCACTGAGTAATGTAAATTAGGCAAGGCTACAAGTTAAAAATAATTTCAAATATACAGGTGCTCCAGGAAACTGATCTACATCAAAGTTATGATGTTTTAAATGGGTAAGCATATCTTTTATTGCATTTGTAAATAGCCTCATTACAGCAAATATTTCTCTAGATAAATAAATTAATTATAAATTGTAGGGCTGGGGAACTTAGAATTATATTGTAGTATAATTGACTATTTCTAAAGATTTCAGAGACATGATCTATTCAGTTGATAAAAAAATTGAACAAGACAAAGTGTTATTAAAATTTATGGATATAGCGGTGCCAAAATGAAAAACTGTAAATGAATGAGACCAAAGATGTAACTGAGAGGTTTCTGTAAAGTATAATATTGAAACAGAAGATGGGACTGTCCCCGTTTAAGCATCCACTTTTCAAAAAATTGCTGGTATGTTTATTTAAATCTGTTCATTATGTTTATGGTGTAACAAATAATAACATTGTCAAGATGAAGTAAAGATAGACTGTCTGGGATTGCAAAACAGTTTGTAGCAGGAGAAGTTTTGGTCAAAAAACAAGGACATCGTATACAAAAACAAATTAGAAGATATTACTGAAGCAATAAAGAAATACGTAAGGCGTTATAAATGTAGGGAAACTCATTACTCAAGAGCTAAATGCAAAAGGAGTTACCCACCCTCAGAATTAAACATACAAAAAAAGGATACAACACTTTTAAGTAACAATAATAATTTTAAATGTTCATTGTCCAAATACAAGTAACATTTTCTACCAAAAGTACTTCAACCTGTTTTGGTAAGAAAGGAAGGAGGAAAGGAGTCTATAGTAAATATAAAGAAAACTAAGATATTAGAAAGAAAAAATGTGAGTGAATAGGGGTGCAGGGCGGGAAAGAATAACATTGAAAAATGTGAAAAAAACAGATTAGTCGTATCTCGAAAACCTGGTTGATTTACCAAAAACTGTCCATAGACTAAACTACAAATTCACCTTAAAAAAACCATCTCATTTTATTTTTGAGTTTTAGTTTGCAGACAGCGAGTTTTGGTACTTACAGTTTTAAAAAACACCGGATTTTGTGGGTGTTTCAATTATATATGCTTGTTATTGTGTATTAGAACATAACAGTAGTCTGCATGTTTTTGTTTTTGCTAATTATATTTCTGTACAACATAAAAGATCATCTCCTGAAAAACTATAGTTTTGCAGATATCGGCTTTAAAAAAACTGTCCTCAATTCTGTTAGTATCTCTAAAACTAGCATAGAGACATATTTTATATTGTTTAAAATGGGTTAGAACGCTGCCTCACATAATGTTAAAATATACAGCGTGTTCTATTTGAAATATGTTTTTAGTGTTGAAAGCTACCTGTAATAAATGTCTATTCTGTAAACACCCTGAACAATATTTTTCATCTGTCAGTATTTTAACTTACAGCCCATACAACTTAAAATCTACCTTATATTAAGTAGTTTAGGAAAGACATTAATTTTTTGTGCACCCCATATTTTTGAAGACACTTAAATATGTCAAAAATTACAGACCCTGAGTATATTATGCCCCTGATGAACATAAGACTATTTTTCTTAGCAGAATTCAAAAATGAAATAAAATAGAGGGTGTCTCATTTTAAATAACAGAACTTTATGTATCACTTTCTGGAACACCTGTTGAAATTACTTTTAAATTCCTTGTCTGATATACATCTCACAGTGAAAACTGATTTAAAAAAAAATGTTTACAGACTGAGGCATTACTAGACACCCAGCTCTTATATGATTTTCTAAAATTAATGAAAACACACAAACTCACTCTAATTAAGTCATCAAAGCTCTTCATGTTAAAAGCCTCACAGATTCCCAGAGGGCAGCGTATTTTATGTAGATCAGAAAACTGAACAGCAACAGCTTTAATTCTGGCAATATTTGGTAATATTTCAATGTTACTTGGTAGAAAATGTCGGACCCCTTTAATTAAATATATATACAGCAGATTGTCCCAAGGTAAAATACTGCTGACAAAATATGGTTCACCAAACACCAAATTCACATCTTTCAAATCAGTCAATGTTTTTAATTGTTCTAGACTGTCAATAATTTGTACATTGTTGATACCGTTATAGTTCATAAGTTCCTGCAAAATCTTCAATGTAAATTCATTTGTTTCCAAATAATAAATTTTTTTGGCACCTAACTTTGAGGCAGCCAAACTAAGATGGAATCCATCACTTAGAACTAATACTACACTATCTTTTGATATATGCCTTTCTAGAAGGGATATGTACTTCTTATTTCTATGAAAATCATTCATTTGTCCAATACGAGTCCTTGAGAAAGAAACATGTAATCCACAGTTACAAACAGGACTCAATAAATCACTGTCTTGTATTTTTAGGCCTGTTTTTAAATTGAACCACAATGAATACTCATCATGGCAGCTAATTAGATTCACTTCTTGTCCTTTCTTAACAGTCAGTTCTTCTGGGATATAGTAAACTGCCTGCATCCAGTGATCTCTCCAAGGAATTGTAGCATTTTGATTACTCTTTGTTAGAGGATGTGCCCAATGAGGAGCACAACTTAAAATGATCTCATTATCAGTATCCATTTGAAGATGCCACCACATAAATACTGCCTGAGCCACACCATCCCTTTCTGCTTTGGCATTCAAAATTGTTGACCTCTCAAAAATAAAAGGTGTCTTTCCAGACCAATCAAACCTTAAAACTTCTAGTGGGGACACAATGGTATTAAATAAATGTAAGGGTATTTGACTCAACTGTAAGTCATGTACAGCTACAGAACCTGGACAGCCTTTCAACAATGGAGGAACTTTGATTAAAACTTTACCATCATCATCATAAATATCTTTCAATTTGTTCCAAGCTTGAACAAATGGTGACTCAACTACTTGTGCATAAATTGTGGCAGAATTAGGTACAACAATGCAATCTTTTTCTAAGAGGTGTTTGTGGGCATGGCTGAAGGTATTCAGTGCACCTTCACCAATTAATTCAGTATCAAATACTTCTGTAACTAAAATATTACACCGTTCCAATAAGTCACCATCTTCACCAACAGTTAATGAAGTGGATCTCTTTGGTATAATTGTTATTTTATCACTATAGCCATTAACTTCTATTATTTTTACTGCACACTGACTCATTGGTCTAAATGCTTCACAAGCTGTTACAGTATCAGCACCATTTCTGGCTGCCATCATGGAGAGAAGACCAGTTCCTGTTCCAATATCAAGAACATTTGCCTTCCTGCCTTCAGCATGGATCTTTTGGATGGCTTTAACTAATGTTTTTTCATAAAGTTGATTTCTTTCACTGTCATGCAACATATCGGCAAACGCAGATCTAGCAACCTCTTGGTGAAAATCATAATCTTCATTTTGAACCACCCAATCATTCACACCAGTAATAGGGTTTAGTTTTTGAACAAATATATTCATTTTGCCACAATTAAAACTTAATATTCGTAATGTTCTACTTTACTTACAGTAAAAAGTATCATAAATAATAAATATAGGTTAAATCTAAATCACAGAATCGCAGAACGCTATAATCTTTAAAAACTTAACCTCAATCTGACTAAGTGACAAGTGACAAACCAGAGCATATTCGCGGATCCCACTCAGTTGTCAAAGTCAAGATCTCAAGGATTGCAGATGCATTAGCAGAAGAATACCCATAATAATTATTGTGACATTGAAAAATGATCATGACAATAAATTGTAACCATGAAGTAAGTACTGCACTTCAAAGAAACCTAGAACTTAGGCCACAAGTGGAGGAAAAGCTATGTGGGCTATTTGGTAGGTAATATAGCCACGGCTAATCTTCAGCTCTATTATATTCGCATAAAATTTATTTAATGATCCAATATGCTGATAACTATTATGAAGTGGCACCAGATAGGCATTATGTTCCCAGCCTTTTTGTTATCAACAAATTATTTAGTAGCGAATTTAAGAATCAATACGGAAATATAAATGGTGAAAATATGTTGAAAAGCGTTCAATAAAATTATTATAAAATTACAAGGAGAACTTCGACGGGAAATTCAAGTATGGGGTTAGGGGACACTAATATCTATCGATTTAACCCCATTGGGTTAGTAGGATACTCACTCAATAATGTTTAACCTCATATATATGTATGTTATGCAGTTCTTTATTGTAGTTTTCGAGATTTTTTTTCTTTTATTTTCAGATTTTGTTACATTGTTGACGGTATTTGTTTAAATTTTTTTAAGTGGTGTCCACAGAACACCCCTTATAGAAGGGAAACGCCAATGCTGACGTTTTGAACAATATTGCAGCGCCTCTGGCGGATGCGATGAATTATAGTCACACGTGGGAAATTTGATTTTCATTTAGCAAATCCAAATTAGTTGTATTTAATTTTATACCACTGCCAGTAAAGAGGTTAACTTAGTCAAATAATTTTTTTAATGATTTTTATAATGAAAGCAAAACAAGTTATGTTTTAATAACACGCATATGCCTGTTTTAAGCTTTGCAATCATAGAAAAAATTAATTGGCAATTTGCACCTTCTAACACTTGCAGCTTCAGTTTTTACTATCGATATGATTAATGGAAAATCAAACAAGATAAAATACACTTGTGTTTTATTATAACAGTATTACTATTACATTTATTTAAAAACCTAGAACAGTATTCCTATTACATTTATTTAAAAAACATTTTAATTCTGAAAGTAAGATGAAGTATATATGGCCATTCCTTATCGATAGGTAGGTATATTACAGCAGTCTGGTCCTTGTACACTATTACGTTTATATGCTCACATGACCACAATGTATGGCAAGGTTGGTTTTGCCTTCTTTTAGGGTATGTATAAATCACGTCATATTGTCATTTATTAGAAAAACAATTGTGCACCCTTTAATTTCCTTCTTTATTTAAAATGACACTTGGTAATATTCATCTGACAACAGTGTACACTATCAGGCTTTCTGGTCGCCTTCCGAATCCACCCGATCCATTGTTTACTTCCGAGATGTTGTATAAATAGAAATAGAAATTTTTATTTGCACTTTAAAATATATGAATACTTACTCAAAGGAAGATGTAATATAGGAACAGCAGTTGTTTTCAGGCCTCTTCTCATTTCAGGTACTTTATCCTCATCAACGAAATGACGATCACAAATATAAAATCTATCGTAAATGGCTTGTGAATATAAACCAAGCATCTTAGGGTTTTGTACAGCTTTCACCCAGTCATCAAAATGGTCTTCTGATGATTTCAACGAAAAACGATGTCTTTTGCTAAATAATTCCAGGCACCCCGGAACACAATTAACAATAAATCGTTTTCTTGGTTGGTATCATATTTATATCCACAAAGCTTCTGTAAGAAAACGTTATTTACTTATAACCTATGAACTACTAAAACGTTCTAAACTTGCCGGAAAACTAAAACAGTTGTAATTATTTTTCACCAAAACACCTTGAACTATGAAAACACCTTGCTTTTTTGATAAGAAAACTGAAAATAGAATTGAAATTACATGATTGTTTAAACACAAAGCTTATGATAACGATCATATTTTGATTCACAAAAAAAAACGCACCTTTAAAACACAAAACCGACGAACAATGAAAACACTGTAAAGTATCCACTAAAAGTTAATATAGGTAAAACTTAATTAAAAGAAACGTTTAGCAACAAACTTGTATTATAATTATACAATGAAAGAACTAGAAGCGAACAAAAACTTTTTTGCATTCAAAACATTTGAATTTTGAATGTATGATAAAATGGCGCACTGAACAGCTTGTTCAGTAGAATTGTAGCACTGCTAGCGACATCTACTATATGCGATGTCCGAACTAGAGCCCTAATAAAGTCCAGGTTAGCTCCATTTAGGTGAAACTTCTATAGGGAGTGTTCTGTGGTGGTGTCTCTTGGGTTTTTCTTTGCCAGTATTATTGCCAGAATATGTACTCGTCTGTAAAAATACAAGAAATCAAAATTCTAACTCCTATACTAACTCACAATTTGATAACAAGTTTGGATTGTCAAACTGACAGATACATACGCTTCGCTCTTATCACTTTTACTTTTTCTCTTATCAACACTACCTGCCTCCCGCTGAGGTATCCTCACGCTCATTTGCTTAATTATCAGCCTGTCGATACTCAAAGTCTGGTTTTCGTTTACTAGACTTATCCGTGTCTGTTGACTATTTATTTATCACAGTAGTCGAAAATTTAAATTGTAATTCTTATTAAAATTCCAACTAAATGCGTTAGCAATTTTGACTCCACCATCATTGACCTCCGTTTACGGAAAAAAATACTAAGTCAAAAATTTTTTTTTGCATTATTTAAAACCTAAAAAACCACTAAAAAGTTTTGAAAATGATAAACAACTCGTTCTCCCAGGGGTGTATTTTGTTTTTCAAGTTGAAGTCGGATATACAATCCTTTAAAAAAATTAAACTTGTGATCAAATTGTGAGCTATTAGGAGTTAGAATTTGGGTTTCTTATATTTTTACGGGCGATTACACATTCCAGCAATAATACTGACAAAGAAAAACTGAATGAGATACTACTTGGAAAAAGAACATAACATACATAGGGGTTAAATCGATAAGTATTTAGTATCCCCTATCTCCATACTTTCGTTGGTATACCCTTCGTATGGGACACCTGTATATATATATATATATATATATATATATATATATATATATATATATATATATATATATATATATATATATATATATATATATATATTAGCTTTCATAGTTCTCTTTATATGTGCATAGATGACTTTATAATCATGTTAATATAGGTATATTAAGACGTTGACAAAGGCTGATATTTTCATCAGAAAGGAAAGAATGTGTCGAGGGGACGGTATGGTATGAAATAGATGAATAAATTTATTGAATGTGGTCGCCCTTACTTGATAAAATTAACATCCATATTAGATAATAGATGTCGATTCTATAGTTTCTTCTATTAGGTTCAATACAATGTAGCACAGCTTTTTGTTTCGACTTGTTGAAATGCGTAGTTATTAATTTAGTCATTGTGTACACAATAATGAATGTGAAGTTATTCTATACTTGAACTTTCTAGTTTATTGAGTGAGTATACTGATAAAGCATCTTAAACACTTTCATAATCAAAATTCGAAATGCAATCTAACCTAAAAGTAGAAAAGGTAGATACAAATATCTGGTAAGTGGCCGGCGGCATTCAAATTTCGCGCTAAACTGGATTTCAATCAAATCTAGGTATAAACTTCCTATGCACTCCTGAGTAGGATCGGCAAATATGTCGGACACAACATAACTGTAATTTTGCTGTCATTTTTGATCTTCTTATTTCTTGTGTCAACATTTTTTAATTATGGTTTCTCTCACCTACAGTGACTGTATAAAGATAGGTGGATATACTTCGTCAAAGTTTAGATTAGTCCTGAGTAGGATCGGCAAATATGTCGGACACGACATAACTGTAATTTTGCTGTCATTTTTGATCTTCTTATTTCTTGTGTCAACATTTTTTAATTATCATTTCTCTCACCTACAGTGACTGTATAAAGATAGGTGGACATACGTTCGTCAAAGTTTTGATTGGTCAACGATCACGTAGGATCAGCAACACCATGTTTCGTTATCTTTTGTAGAGAGCTTTATTATGGGAGAAACAGCGAAATCGAAGCATTTCTGTGTTAATCGATGCACCAGTGAGAAAACAAATATGGACAGAAGTCGCAGGTAATAATGATTAGAAAATTTAATTTAACTAATTAATAAAAGTAATTAATTTAATTAGAAAATGTAAATTAAAATCTCGTTCTCAATTTCCGCATAATTTGAAATCGACTGTAATGTCTATTTTCATATTAGTTTGAGAGTTTACATCACCTGAAAAGTAATCAGTAATAACAGGAATCCTGGCAGAACTCGTGCAAATTGCGTGGAGAAGCGCATGTAAATGTGAATATTTCACATAATGTTGACGAAAACATTGTTTGAAGTTGTATTGTGATAGTTTTTCAGCTTAGATTCGTTTATCAATGCCCCATCTTTAGAGCAGTTCATATGATTGTGGTTACCTGCTCAAAATTGAAAACCTATTCAATTGTATGAAGTATAAAGAAGCCAAGTTCATTTTCTCGGACAAGGAAAGTCAGAAAACATTATTATTACATATTCGTGACTGAATAATTATCACTACTCATTACAAGTGTGAGACATTCATGGGTTTCCTGAGCTGTGAATTTTCAACTATTCAATACCGAATGCCACTTTTCAGTGGTACACAAACAGGTGGATAGGTAGATGTAATTTCCCAGTAAATTGGCCACCACGTTCTCCTGATTTAAATCCATTGGATTATTTTCTATGAGGACATTTCATATCAGTGGTTTACATAACACCTGTAGATAACAGGGAACAGCGCTATGGCAACGTATTCAAGATGCAACAAATAGTCTCATAAGTAACGAACATAAGTGTGTGTGTGTTTTGTTTCTTTAACGTCGGCCTATTTCCCCGACTATGGCCAATCACCGACGCCAGGGAGCAGTTTCACCTCACTATCCTGGAAATTTTGCTGAACCCCTGCCTTTCTTAAAGGAAGGTAGGAATCTTTTACGTGCCTAACATCACATGGACACGGGACGACGGATGAACGCCTCCTCCGAAGGGCGGAACATGCAGACATTCAACTTGCTCAAATAGAATGCCAGAACCTCGGTTGATGTTAATGTTACAGTTTGTACTGAAAAAGTGAAAGGAGAACCCTGGGATCGAACCCAGTACCCTTCGGTTCAGAGGCACAGGTTCTTGCCCCTGAACCACCGAGACTCTTCGAACATCATTAATGCAGAGTATTTTTTTTAATTTTCTTTCGTCGCATAATTCTATGTGTGCATGTAAATGGTAAACACTTTGAACAGTTATTATGACATCTTTATTTATTTCTATTTATGTTTAAGAATTCCTTTTTCTGGAAACTGCTTCTAATTATTAAAATGAAAATAAACAAAAAGCATGAGAGTAATCGTTTAATAAATAGTTCCTTTTTGTAGTAATTGAGTTACTTTATCTACATTTGATACTATAAATAATTATCCTCCATTAGCGTAGAAACTTGATGACTCTAGAGACTTGATGACACCAATTTTAAAAAATCCTTTTCTACGCCCATAACTTGATACTGATCCTGATCATAATTTTTATATGGATTTTTTCGTCTTTTGAAACAATGTCTACAAACCAAATTTTAGCCAGACCACTTAAATTATGTTGAAACAAAATTTATATAACAAAAAAATATATTCAAAATTGTAACTTCAGTGCCGTCCAGCGGCCAAACTAAGCAAGATTGCACTAAGGTAACTTGACGCAAATTGGCTTCTTTTCGTCTATGGAAGCCTTTGTAGGCATATGAATGGTGAACACTTTGAACAGTTATTATGACATCTTTATTTATACTCGTGTTTAAGGATTCCTTTTGTGGAAACTGCTTCTAATTGTTACAAATTTCGGGACACAGTAAGTGCGTTATCGTAGTGAATTTTCATAAGAATTGTATACTATTAGTACGGCATATTACTAAAATTAATACTTTAAATTAAAACAAACCTTGGAGATCAGTATTAGAGATCCTAAGACACGCTCATTTAAAGAATTTATTTCGAAGTATCATTATTTGATTTACGGCATGGATAGTAGCCCTCTCAGTCTTATTGGGATTCAGTTCTTGAATATGTCTTACTACCCGTTGTCGTAATTCCTCCTTGGTATTGATTAGGGTCGTATACACTTTTTCTTTTATCTTACCCCAAACATAAAAGTCCGGTGTAGCCAAATCGGGCGATCTAGAAGGCTAATCCCATGGACCTAAACTTCTATACCAATGATCGTCAAACATTTCGGAGAGCTCCTGAGACACTGTATAAGTGCAATAAGGCGTAGCACCGTCCAACTGATAACAATTCCGATATTCTTCTAGTGGGAGATCTTCCAAGAAGCCGCAATGACAACCGTTCCTAATATGCCCAGGTATCTTGCCGAATTCAATGGTTCATTATAAAAAAACAAACGTACTCGATTTTTCTTTAGCAAACAGAAAACATTAAAACTAAATCCCTTTTGAAATTGTGTCTCTGGTCTAAAAAATGTTTGTAAATTCTAACATAAGAAGGTTGCCTGCCTGGGACGCAACCCTGGTTAAAGGTCTCATTCATGAATCATGTAGCAACTAGTAGATTTTTAGTAAAGATAAAGTTTCAAGTCATTTTTAGTGATTTTTCTTAAACAAAATTCACTTCATTTTTTTCAAGGTGCCGTTGAATAGTCGGCGTATGATACTTGAGTCTGGTGTAGAATCGTCTCATCTATTAGGAAATAGCAAAAAAACGTATCACTGCCATTAAAAAAAATTAAGTTACCGTCAACTTTCGGTATAACCGGTTGCGCTACATTTTTTTTCTTAATTTACATACATAGAACGCGGCGTTTTTATTAACCTGACAAAAGTTTTATAATTTTCTATTAACTCGTTTCGACACAATAAATGTTTAAATGCGCCATATAGGCAGCTTGTTAAGTAGACACCTCCCATCAATTTTTTCAAAGTGTCGTTGAATAGTAGGCGTGTGATACTTGAGTCTGGTGTAGAATCGCCTCATCTATCCGGAAATAGCAAAAAAACGTATCACTGCTATTTAAAAAAAATAAGTTACTGTCAACCTTCGGTATAACCGGTTGCGCTACATTTTTTTCTTAATTAGCATACATAGAGCGCGGCGTTTTTATTAACCTGACAAAGTTTTATAATTTTCTATTAACCCGTTTAGACATAATAATTGCTTAAATGCGCCATATGGGTAGCTTGTTAAGTAGACACCTTCCATCATTTTTGGCAAGGTGTCGCAGAATAGTGGCCGTATGATACTTGAGTCTGGTGTAGAATCGCCTGATCTATTTGGAAATAGCAAAAAACGCATCACTGCCATTTAAAAAAATTAAGTTACCGTCAACTTTCGGTATAACCGGTTGCCCTACTTTTTTTTTTCTTAATTAACATACATAAGAGCTCAGCGTTTTTATTGAGCTGACAAAGTTTTATAAATTTCTATTAACTCGTTTCGACACAATAAATGTTTAAATGCACCATATAGGCAGCTTGTTAAGTAGACACCTCCCATCATTTTTGGCAAGGTGTCGCAGAATAGTGGCCATATGATACTTGAGTCTGGTGTAAAATCGCCTTATCTATTCGGAAAGAGCAAAAAAAAACGTATCACTGCCATTTAAGAAAATTAAGTTACCGTCAACTTTCGGTATAACCGATTGCGCTACATTTTTTTTTCTTAATTAACATACATAGAGCACTGCGTTTTTATTAACCTGACAAAGTTTGATAATTTTCTGTTTACTGGTTTGGGAGCGATCAATTTATAAGTGCACAATGCATCCATAATATAGCATGTCCGTTAAGTTGACACATTTAAGTCATTTTCATGCCAGTAGGATTAATTAAATAGTCACTGTCTGTTAACTTCATTCATTTTCATAACAATAGATTATCTAAATTGGCTCTGCTCAATTTATTATCACTCTACATGACCTATTTATTTTCATTGTTTGAGGGTAGAAAGCACAAGCTGGCAACGCCGCACGCCAAGCGAGCGACGTGAATTCCCTCTGGTTTGACGGGAGGCGTCTACTTAACGTTCGCCTCATATTATACAATCTTTACTACTTAACCTCAAAACAGAACCCTCAAATTATGATAAATAAACAAAACACGTTATTATTATTTAGTTTGCAATTTTAGAATTCATTTCAATGACAATCATTTACTACTTAACCTCAAAACAGAACTGTCAAATCATAATAAATAAAGAAAACACACCACCCCATCTGGTTTTTACTTCAAATAGCTGAAGTAGCTATTCCTCTCACTTTGAGATTAGGATATTTGAACATTTTAGAAATCCGCGCATCCGTTTATAACTGAAGGCGGTCATTAGGGTGGGATCGCCACAGTTCGGGTGTGAACGTTCGTTGTACATTAGGAGGTTGTGGCGATCCTGTTTTACGTGTGTGATTTTGTTTGGTTCTCGCTGCATTATGATGTATGCCCGTGGTATATGTATCAATCTAGGCCTGGCAGTTGACTACTCTGTCTTTGTCTGGCATCATACGTTAACCACTTAAGTTGTTTCCATTCATGTCTTTCAGATTTGATTTTTAATTTGGGAAATTTCCTGACTAAATTATTTAAAATTCACAACAGAGGTTTATTTACACCATTTCTAGCTACATGTAAAGTCTTATTCTAGGTACTTTAATACCTTCAAAAATATAGTGTTTTCAAAAATATTTTTGAATACTTTTGAGGGGACATGTAAAAATTTAAACGGATTTTCTTAATGAAAATTCACGAAAACTAATCCTAACCTCTTCGGAAACACATCTTAAAAGAATGTGATATAAAAAGGAAATAAAGAAAATCACATAATTATGAACACTTTATTTTAAAATATAAAACTCTATAACAAAATACAGACACAATAAAATCAAATATCAGATATAATAAAAACAGATATCTACATATAATATATAATGTGATCACAGAAAATTAACATTTAATATTATCAAATCAAAGTCTTCTGAAGGAGACCAAAAATATGTATGTACATTATAGGGACATTAAACAAATTATTGCTCTGGAGAAAATTAGTACATTTTCAAAGTTTTGTTTATTTACAAATATTTGTACTGTTTGTTAATCGGTAGACAATACATCTGGAAGCAACATTAACTCGTGTGATCAAGACCGAAGACGTTTTGGAAGGAGGTAGTTTATGTAGTACAAAGGTATCAAAACATTTCTGGGTCAAATTTGATAACATTATTTCAAAAGAATAATAACTATAGGGATTATAATAAGACACATACATAATATCTTGCAGGCTGGCTTTTATTGAATACTTTAGATAACTTTATTTACCTATATTTGTACAGCACGGCAGTTCATTGGTTGTGCTTATTTTTATATAATATATTACAGTTTTTAAACAGTTTTTAAGACACACACATCGGTCCCAAATATTTATTAGTCAAGTTATTAACATGAAAATATTGTGGCAAAAATGGAACCTGTGGTAAGAACTTTTTCAGCTGTGACATCTTAAAAGTTAACCATTGTATTTAGCTACTTTCTAATGTATTCGTTCTCTTTTTCATATCTACTCTACTTCTACTTAATAATTAATCAGTACTAGATGGTAAGAAAAAATCGTACTAATTAAAATTAATTATGTACTAAAATGTGACTATCTACGGTGATGATTTTAGACTCTATATAGCGCTGAATAAATATTGACTTGTAGTGGTACAACTTGGATTTTCCTATACATGTTTTTTGACTATCCCTTTTTAAAGCACCCTTCAAACAGATAATTTTCATCTCTTCTCTATGATTTTATTTTTTATTCATTATATTAATAATATGAATGTAGTTATGAGAAGTAAAAACGTAGGGAAATGTGGGGCAATTGTCAATGCGGGGCACGTGTGAACACCCAAAGAAATTTCTTCTTGCTCAAGACGTTTGCAATGTTCATTATGTTCAAGCTCTACGATCCATAGTTCAAATGCTCAATTGAAATATTTCTTACCTTTAATATTTATCCTTGACATTTCGAACGGCTGTTGTCACCGCAAAACAAAAGTGATACATGAGGAACCCCCTAAAAATATGTGAAATATGTAAGTACTTATAAAATCTTTTGACCTGCATTTGTTTTAGTAATATCTAAGCATGAAATTTAAGCTGATCATAAAACATTTTTGTTATCGCATATCCAACTTTGTTATCAAAACTCTTCACAGTTTACTCCATAAATTCTTGAACGGGGTAATTGTGAACACATGGGGCAGTGTGGGTCTGAACATATCAAAAGAACAAAACGCATAGCAGAGCTACTTACCTGTCATAAGAAAATGAGTAGAAGTTAACAGATTGTCTTAATGTAAATAAACGGTGGGGTTTTGGACTTATTAAGAATTTATTTTAATACAAAACTTTTATTTTTATTTTTAAGGGCTTTATATTGTATAGCAGAATATATTAAACAACACGAGAGTTCTACTCCATTTAAAAACGGGATACCGAGTAAGAACTCGATTCCAGAGAAGAAACAAAATTGGTTGATTAAACTCTTAAATCCTCTGTTGACTTGAAATAACTACTTCTGAATACAATACCAGCCTGGAACTCCGACGAGAAACAACAAATATCCGTAGGCCCTAATATCATAACACTAGCAAATATCACACCTAAATGTCAAAACTATCACTAGAAAGAATAAACAAGTTGTTTCCAGTAGTACGAAGAGCAGTAGTAATAGCAACAGCAGAACAGAGAGCAACATCAATTATTCAAGTTGGACCTGAAAACAACGAAAATATTTTTAAGTTGTGTAGAAGTTGGAGTGTATGTACTTATATGGTTCGCTTCGAGAAAAAAAAAACTGTCAAATATTATGTACGAAAAATCACGGAACAAAGAGAGGATGGATGTGAAGTGACATTTCTAAGAAAAACTCAAACAAATTCTGTCGACCTCACGAAGATGATGTTGCCATTGTTGATGACAACGACACTGAAAAAATACCAGCCGACCAGCAGATGGATTATTGGGAAACAATTTCACTCCAAAACGAAATTAGATTAAGTATATAATCTGCCATAAATGCATTCAATTTTCATTTCACTTGTAACCAAAGCATTTAATCATTAGTTTTATGTTTTTTTACTTTTGATTATCTCTGTACATGTTTGCATTATATTTTTTTAAATGTAAATATAATGCACAGTGTAAAATTTAAATGGCGGTATTTTGCAGGCACCAGTTTTTTACACTAGTTCTACCGTATTTACTTGAATTTTGAATTACTGAGAAATCTAATAGGCCTGTTCACGTTTGCTCCTGTTTATGGGGCAAGTGGGAATACATGTCATGTTTAAAAACAATTCATATGTACATATTATGTTAACCTTTAGACATAACTGACTTGATAATGAAAAAAAAACTACTTGTGGGATAAGAAAAGCTACATTTAGAAATTTTAAATGGTTAAACAAAACCATACTCTAAAAAGGACGATGTCAACTATTTGAAAACTAGTTTGCACTTACCCCTACCTTGATGAAAATAACCTGACTTATCGAAACTTTAAACACTACCTAATTTTGCGTCTATTTACATACTTTGAAAATGTACTTTTTGAAAGTGCTTGAATCATATGCTAATACATTCAAAAAAGCCAAATACTTACTGCAAAAATAATGTTTGATTAGTGAGACATTGTTTAGATCAATCTTTTTGGCGATAACAAAAACATACATACAAGATTTAACACCATTATTTATGTAAATATTATTTTTTAAAGTTTACATACATCAGAAAAGTAGGTATATCTATCTATAAGTATTTGTATATGTAAATATAGTTTTGCAAATTCTATAAAAACTGAACTTTGGTATAAACATACCAAATGGTGTTTTCCCATGAGTAGAAAAACTAGATTATTCTTTTTTACCAAATGTATCTTTATTCTGATAACCTGTAACATAACCCGAACCATCTGGGAGGTCTTTTCTTCCAGAAATTCCCTTGCCCTTTCCAGTCTCGTCAAAACGTTGTTTGTGTGTTCCTGTGTACTTCGAGGTGTCTGTTAGTCTTTCCACGGTACTGGGAGCTTTAACAGCCTGAAAAAAATTAATATTAAAATAATGCTACTCCTTAAAGGTGTAAATTTTATCCTCATAAGGTGTAGGAAGCTAATCATTTAATGTAACCTTTAATTATCTACATAAGTATCCAGGATTGATAAAAGGTGTCGGAAGTGTTGAATAACTATGATTTAGAAGTACACTTGGAGAACTCAAATCACCACAACACATATTTTTAAAGACCTATCGATCGTTTCACTAACAACGTTAGCGTCATCGCAGTGCTCTTCACAGGTTCCGATCTTCACTTAGTGAACTATGTTCTTAATTTAAAATAGTGCTGTAAATTCAATCATAATTTTACTACGCTTAATAACAGACAGACGTACAGGCCGACAGACCGACCGACCGACAGACAAAAAAAAATCGTTCCAGAATCAAGTTTTCTCTAGTTAGGAGACTTTTATGCCGTTTTAGCAAAAAAAATTCGAAATTTCTGTCCCCAATATTCCACCATCACACATTCAACCCCTAATTTAAATTCAGCACAGAATACCAGATGTTTGATGAAATTGAAAGTTTTCTTATAAACAAACCCTAAAACGTCATATAACTCGAGTTTTAACGAAAAAATGTCAATGTTCAACAATCATCCCCCATTCATCTCCTACCCCCTTACGCGATTTTACCCAAGAACAATCCGAACCGTTCGTTTGTCGGGTGCTAACTGGATACCAAGTTTGAAGATGATATCTCAATTCGTTCTAAAGTTATCCTGGCTACTAACAGACAGACATAGAGACCGACAGACCCATAGACCACAGACACAAAAAAAAAATCGTTCCCAAATCATTATTTCTATATGTTTTGACACTTTTTTCGACGTTTACCGAAAAAAAATTGAAATTTTTGTCCTGATGCCATACTTACACACGTATTGACGATATGGAAGTAATAACAAAAGTATTCGGGGGGTATTGAAAAGTACTTAGCCTACACAAAATGCAAGTTGACAGATGTGATAACCTAACTACTTTTGACAAACCAGAGCACATAGTCTCTTTCAAAACGACAACTGCCTTCTATGACCCAACATCAATTCCTAGCATAACTCTGGAATGCCCGGCTCTATTTCAACAAAACTTGGTAGACATATTACTTATAGTCCAGTCAAATATGACATTTCCCAGGAAATTTGAAATAAAAATCTAAAAATTGCCAGAGATGTTCAGTATGATGTTCTAATTGAAATCCTGAAAATCCCAGACAATCCCACTTGGGGAAAACCCGCCATCTCCGAAAAACCGCTTCCATCTTGGATGTTTTAGTTTTGAGCATAGCGACTGAACTGTAGGGTGTTCTATTTGAAAAAACAGAGCAAGGCAGCGTTTACCTACTTTCGGGATAACTGAGTATGAGTAACTAATTTTAGGTTGTACAAAGCTGGCTAAGAAACGACATATATCTTGAATGTTTTCTCAATCTGTTACACAGAAGTAGGGGTCGCCAAATTCTTGAAAATTTCAAGATCTTGTCTTGATTTCAAGACAAGATAAAAAGAAGAAGTAATTTTAGATTTCAAGACAAGACAAGAAATTTTATGTCAATACCAAGATTTCTTGTCAAGAAAATAAGACATCTTAAAATATCTTGACTAACAATGAAAACGCTAAAACGTATTTATTTGTGAAAAAGATAACATATTTTAACATAACATAACATATTATTTTAATTTATTAAACACTTTTTTTGCTAGAACGATTCACAAAAATGTAAATTAAAAACAATAAATGATAATCCTGTTGAAATTAAAATTGCAAACTAGATTTTAAATATCAAATTTAACACATTTTTAAATCGGAATTCATAAGCCATGAATTAAGGCACATAAGACTTCTTATGGAGTCAACGCCTAGCCGATTTCTTGGCTTTGTTATTGTTAAAGCTGCTCTTGAAAATAGCCTTTCCGCAGGTACAGATGTTGCTGGCGTTCCGAGAAAATCCTTGGCAATTTTCGATAACGACGGGTAGACATTTTCGTGTCTTCTCCACCAATCAAGTATATTCTCAGAATTTTCTGTCCTAGGCTCATTTAAGTATTTTTCAATTTCATACTTCCAAGATTCTGAGTTATCATTATAAGCTTTCTTAAATAGGTAAGTAATATCTAAATCAAATTCGTTATCTTCTTTTTCAAGGCTCAGTGCTGATTCTGGTATTGGATCCTGTAGATCATTTTCGGCGGATTTATTAAAGTAGCTAGCTTTAAATATTTTCTTAAATTTTTGAACTGCCTCTGATTGTAGATGCTTTCCCCATGAAGAAGAGGAAAATGTTTCGACTTTATGTCGAGGATCTAAAATAAGAACTATACAGTATAACCAATTAGTTTTGTTATAGTGTTTCAGTATTTTATCTCTCGCAGCTTGAATGCAGTAAATTATTATCTCATCGGTAGAGTCTCTATCAACTTTATTATTAAGTTCATGAGCCCATATTTCTAGTTTGTCTAAAAGTAAGTTTATTCCAATTGCCACCAATGGGAGTGTGCAATATTTTTCCCCTTCGAGTATTAAAGAAAGTGTTTTGAAGTTTCTCAGATACTGACAAAATTTACTGATCAGAACCCATTCTTTATCTGATATCTTAAAATTATTTAGATTTTCGATGTTATCGCAAAATATAGTTCAAGCATTTTTCCCACTTAAACCCCATGTTATCAGCTCAAAAGTCGAATGCCATCTTGTAGGTACATCTAATTTTGGCATAGTCATCTTACAGTTTACGGCCTCGCAAACTGTTAAGTTGCATTTGCTCTGAGTTTTTGATTTTTTTACAAGGTATCTAATTTTACTTACAGGAGAGTTGAAATCTAAATCAGTATCATTTATATCATTTTCTGCTTCAATCTCATTATCCAAATACTCCAAATCCTTTTCGATGTATTCCACTGTTTCGATTTGGTTCAACAACTTTCATAAAATCCTGGACAGCTAAGTTTATAATATGTGCGAAACATACAAAATGCTTATTTTTGTGGTCAAAACCGGGAAGTAAAGTTTCCAAGGAACGCATCATTGTAAAGTTAACAGCCGCATTATCAGTTGAATGCAGTCCAGCACATCATAAAATTTTAGCACCTCAAAGAGAATGTTTGTTACAGATGCACCTGTATGGTAACCCTCAGCAGGCACAAAGTATAAAACAATTGACTGAATATTCCAATTTCTGTCCACAAAGTGAGCTGTAATGCCATAGTAGCCCTTCATACCAATAGATGACCATCTATCAATAGTCAACGAAATTTTTGATCCACTTGCTTTCAGAAAGCTCGTTACAAAATTCTTCATTACCTCATATTTATGTATAATTTTTATTTTTAAGGTATTAGTACTAGGTAGAGACACTTCTCGATTTAAATATGAAAATAGATTTTTGGTAACATCATCTTCAAAGAAATTAAATGGCGGATACTTTTTCGTATAAATTCTATGAGCAGTTCGTCAACAACTTCTTTGTGTAAGCGATTAACTATTACCTGAAAATAAGGACATAATGTTTATACGAGTAAGTCCTATAGATTGTTACCAGTTGTAAAATAAACTTCTGAGTAAATTCAATACATATATTTTAAACCAGATAAACTCAGGCATCCTATAAATTGTTATTAGTAGAAAGAACGGGATAATAAAAATGAGTTTCTTGGCCCCGAAAACCCTAAAAATGATATACCACACTACTTTTAAGACCCCTCCCCCTATCTGCCCTGGGGGGGGGGGTCCTTAACACAAATAGGTAATTATTAATAAAAAATAAGTCGCCTAACTCCAAAAATCTTTAAAATTATATACAACCGGGTTTTTAAAATCCCCCCCCCCCTTTTGGCATCATAAAGGGGGGATTTAACATAAGGATTGAAAAATATAAAATTATATTTTTCCTAAAAATAACAAATTTAAGAAAAGTTTTTTATTATTAAAGCGATTTTTTTGTATATTATCTCCCTCCCCCCAGAGTATTTTTGTGTTTCTCTCGTAACTATTATTAAGGGCTCTGTGACGTGCACTGAAGTGGGTATTATACAAAATATTATAATACATCTCAACTTACATTTTCTTTACATTGACTTCGGTTTGTCCAATTTAAAATACTAGTACTAGTACTTCCACTTCCACTTGTCGCAGAACATTGAACCTTGCTTCAATCAGGCTCTCCTTGAGAAAACTCTTTGTCAAATAACGTCCCATGCTTTGCTTTTAAGTGTCTTTTTAACCCAGAAGTCCCAGAATTTGTCGTTTTCAGGTATACACTTTTGTTATGTTTTTAAAAACATGGTATACATTTGGCTAATTTATCATATTTGTTTTTGCCGTTGGTACTGGTGTCCACCTCAATTTCAAAAAAATCACAGAATTTCTTTCTGCCAGTATTGCCACGAGTAGCACTATCCTGCAATGGTGAATGCTGCTGCTTTTTCCTTTTGCTGTCGCTATCGCAGACAGCTACGGTTTCAGTTTTGTCATTCTCACTCGCATTAGTCGTAGTCGCGTTGGTCTCACTGATCATTTTATATTTACTAAAACTATAACGCTTACGTTTTTGTCTATTGCTTGTTGGTAAATATTCTGAGCCAGAATCGAAGGCGAATGGCTCAGCAGACGTACTGTTTACTGAAGAGTCACTGTCACTCATGGTAAAATAAGAAAATAATAATATAATGTACTTTTTACCACCACTATTCACAAATTGGCATCAAATATATAACAAAACAGGTAAATACTACCACTTTGTAATAATAACCTTACTTAACTAAACGGGGTAAAGCGTGTAACTGCGCGACGTAATTTGCGTTTATCAGAAAACAAGTAAAGATCAGGGAACCAGCAGATTGCCGTATTAGCACGCAACGCAATAAAAAATACGCCGGCGGGGAATCACTATGTACGGTGTCACCGGTCAATCAAGAAATTTCAAGATCTTGAAATTTCTTGAGTCAAGACAAGATATAAGATGTCAAGAAAACGCCAGGACAAGATTTTTTAAGATTTCTTGATTATTTTCTCAAGACAAGACAAGAAGTTATTATTAAGACAAGAATTCTTGTCTTGTCGACCCCTACACAGAAGGCAGCATCTTTTGCATTTCCGAAACTAATAATTTTGTTATTTCTTGTCATTTGAAATATTTTTATGTAAATTCGTTACTATATCGTACGCTGCGTCCAAACTTTCTTAAATATAAATTTTACTTTGTATATTGCTCAATGCTCCTCCAAGACTTACCCCAACTCCATGATGCCCTGGTAACCCACACGTACTCAGTTTGTTAATGATCTCGTCAACCTCAACTTTCTTGTTCTTCGCCAGGTCCTCCAAAAATTTCTTGTAGTCATTAATGCCAACTTTCTGTGACTTGAGCTTCTTAAAGTAAATGCCCGTGTCGGTAGTGGTTACCTTCTTATTGTCAATTACTTTGGCTTGTTTCATCCACTTGTCGCTATTGGACAATGTGATCTGTTTTCCATCTGACTTGGGGTCGCCAAATTTAGCGAAAGCTTTGAAGTTCTCTTCTAAACTTCCACTTCCACCACCAGATGGAGTTGGTGTTCCCGGCTTAGGTGTTGGAGTACTGGGTTTTTGAGCATCTCCAGTTCCGTTTTCAATTTTAAGATCTCTTACTTCCTGAGTAGGAGGCTCGCAGTTTGTTATTCCTTCTGACATGGCAGATGTATTTCTGCAAATGAAAAAAATAAATATAAGTTTTTATTTAAAAAAGCTAATTAACAGTTTTACCAAAGTTTTTCATATAAAAAATTTAAGGTTTATAATAAATCGCAATTTTGAATAAGAAAAGTTAGTCATGACGATAGTATGTCCATGCGACTCCTATTAATTATACAAAAAAAGCTGCTGCACGTCTAAACCAAGCAAAATTAACAATTGTAAAAGTCTGCCGCTGATGGGTAATCTTCCAATGCCATCCCTTTCAGTAAACACACATATCCATACGGAATTTACATTTCTAAAATATGTTAACTTACAATTACTTATATATATATATATATATATATATATATATATATATATATATATATATATATATATATATATATATATATATATATATATATATATATATATATATATATATATATATATATATAGAGAGAGAGAGAGAGAGGCCCATTTGATATGGAAACACCCCTGTAACTTTTGTATTTCTAACTCGATTTTGACGAACAAAAGATCAAAACTAAAACTATTTTCATGTCAGAGCATTTATAAACTTTTTTCTTCAACTTTTGAGATGTTGTTGTTGACAGTGCCGCCATAATAGTTTTTTTAATGAAATTTGGTAGGTAACAATTTTCGAGAATAGCGAATCCAGTGGCGTACTTATTTTTTCCATAAGCGTTTTTTTAAATTTGGACGTATGAAAATAATTTTAGTAGGCCGTGATCGAATGGCATAGGAAACAATTTTCACAGGATCCATAGACTTCTTCATTTTCTATCTTTTGAGATCTCGTTAAAAATCACGTCATAAATACAAGTTACAGGGGTGTTTCCATATGAGAGGGGTCACACAAATAAACCTCTCTGAAATGGTTAATAATTCTTATTTATTGATGAAATTTGGTGTATATCTATATTGAGGGATGCCGAATGCAGTGGCATTCTTATTTTTTCCCTAAAAAACTGCATTAGTAGGCCTTGGTCAGGTTACATAGAGAACAATTTTCACAGCATTAATAGGGTTTTTCATCTTATATCTTTTGATCCTTTCTTCATAAAAATCGAGTTATAAATACAAAAGTTACAGGGGTGTTTCCATATCAAATGGGCCACACTGTATATATATATATATATATATATATATATATATATATATATATATATATATATATATATATATATATATATATATATATATCGACACTGCTTATGAAAAAGAGTTTTATTCTGAAAATTATTCCACAATCGAATGCTCCTCTTCGATGTACTCCCCTCCCCTCGCTACACGCCGTTCCATTCGTTTTTTCCATTGGTCAAAGCAATGCTTGAAGTCGTCTTTTGTAGGAGCATTTAGGAGCTGCGCCGATTTTCACATCACCTCTAGCACTCGAATCGGGCTCCTTTTAAGGCAGACTTGATCTTCGGAAACAGGAAAAAGTCACAGGGCGCTAAATCAGGCGAGTACGGAGCGTGTTCGAGCACTGGAGTGCCTCTAGCGGCTGAATAACACTTCACAGGCAGTGCGTTACGGGCTGGTGAGTTGACCTGGTGCAAAATCCACGACTTGTTTTTCCACAACTCCGGCCGTTTCTTACGAACTCGCTCTCGCAGTGTTGCCAAAACTTTCAAATAGTAAGTTTGGTTTACTGTTTGACCCTCTGGAACCCATTCAGTCATGACGATGCCGTTGATGTCGAGAAAAAGAAACGATTAGCATGGCTTGAAATTTTGATTTCGACATCCTTGCTTTTTTCGTTCTTGGCGATGCAGGAGTTTTCCAGTGCATGGACTGCCGCTTAGTTTCAACATCATTTTGGAATATCCAGGTTTCATCGCAAGTGATGATGTTTTCGATCAATTCAGGCTCTTCATCTAGCCTCTCAAGAAAATCGGAGCAGATCTGTTGACGGACGAGATTTTGGTCAAGGGTCAAATTTTTTGGAACCAACTTCGCACAGACTTTCTTCATGTTCAGTTCGTCATGTAAAATTTTTCTGACATTTTTTTTATCGGCGCTTACAGTCTCGGCAATTATCCGAATGCTGATACGACGATGTCCGCGCACAATTTCATTCATTTTGGTCACTGTTTGCGGAATTGATTGAGACAGGTAGACCTGGAAGTTGGTCCTCTTCGGTGCTCTCTCGGCCTTCAGAAAACCGTTTATACCATTCGAAAACACGCGCACGAGATAGAGAATTCTCGACATAGGCCTCTTTCAGCAAC
The DNA here is from genome assembly GCA_964006375.1 of Tillus elongatus. NCBI lineage: Eukaryota > Metazoa > Arthropoda > Insecta > Coleoptera > Cleridae > Tillus > Tillus elongatus. Next base: position 78,546,083 of record OZ023263.1, on the reverse strand, counting down.
TTATAGCACTCAATCGGAGTTTTTTTTTAATTTAACGAAAAATTGCACATTGATCCGTTGCCAGTGTTTCTCGTCACACATTGTTATCGGCACGAGAAAAAACACGTTCCTTTCTAACCTCTATAGAAACAATACTACTGCATCGACTAAAACGTAGACACTTCCAGCTATCCAACGCTGCATTCGTTTCCCCCCTGTCCCTCTAGGACACCTTCTGCGCACAGTCTCGTTATTTCATAGCCAGACCTCGTATATATATATATATATATATATATATATATATATATATATATATATATATATATATATATATATATATATATATATATATATATATATATATATATATATATATATATATGTATGTGTGTGTGTGTATGTGTTTGATGTATGTATTGGCATAGGCGGTTTTAAGGGGGGCAACCCCCCGAAAGTAGACAAACAGGAAGGAGTTTAATACGGTTTTTGTGTGCTGTGGAGTTTCCGTCACACCTTGGTTAACCCCCCCCCCCCCCTGGATCCACCCTTGAGTATAGGTATAGAAAACACACATATTGTAGTGTAAAATTTAAAAGCAACATCTTAGGATCTCCTTCCTTTTTTTGTTTTTTTCTCTTTCTCATGCTGCAAGTCTAAACCAACTGAAACTAGCAAAAATTCGCGATGTAGTAAGTGCATTATATTAGTGAATTTTCCTAAGAATTGTACACTGTACTAGTACGACATATTACTAAAATTAATACTTTAAACTTAAACAGACCATTGGTTGCAATTTGAAATGAATATGTGTGTAAATTTAGATACTCTTGGTACCTGGCGATAGAATAGATTGATAGAACGCCAGTTTTATATTCACCACTGATAAAAAGTGGAGATAAGTGGGATTGTTCCCGCATTTACTGCACTGCGATGGTAGATGTCTATTGGACTGATAAGAGTGAAAAATTTGCTTTCGTGTCTGAAACAATCACTACAAAATGAAATAAAACAAATAGGCGAACTGACTGCAAAATAAATTTCAAATGAGGATTTCAGATTTATAGCGCTCGTTTAACTTTATAAGCACAGAAAGTTCAAAGTTTTAAATTATTTACCTGCTTTTATAATTATGAAACAAACTTTGTTTCTTAGCAAAAACATGGAAGAGTGAACTATACGGCTGATTAATTCGCTGCCTAGCGCATTAAATAAAATTCGTGACGCAGCAAATACATTATAGTAGTGAATTTTCATAAAAATTTTAGTCACTGGATGTTACTAAAATTAATAGTGACTAAAATTTATACTTTAAATTTAAATAGATCTTGAAGTTCGGTTTTAGAGGTCGATTACGAGCTGATTTGAAGAATTTTTCGAAAGTGTTAGCTTCGATGTCTATCTATTATTATAAAACATATTTTAATCTTTTTGTTCCTTTTGAGACAAAAACTGTAAGTAGCCAAAACGCAATTTTCTATGAAGCTAGCAAATCAAAATTTGGTATATCTAGGTCCCGTAAGTCTTTTAAAAAAACTTGTTTTACAAATTTCATTAAAGTTACAAAAGCTTTCCAGAAGAAAATTAATTAATATTTAGGAAAGTAATGTATCTGTCAAATTATAAACGTGTCAGGTATCTGTCTTTATTAATCGCCTGAATGATTTCGTTTAACTCAACCTAATCGACCCGGTTTCACCAACGACAAAAACAGTTTAAAACAAATACTCCATTAGTATCTTAATGAAAATTCACTAATATCAACGATAAAAAATGTCCCTTGAAATTTATAATTTTAGACTCAACGGTGCCAAAGGTACCCAGGCGTTTTAAAGAAAAATGAGATCTTGCTCCAAACTTATGAAATCTCCACACCTTAGTCTCTCATCAGGCATGATTCGAACCCGGGCCGCCCGCGTGTCACGCTAGCATTCTACGACTGAACCATGATACTAACTAATAAATTGTTTATATACTAACGTGGTAGTTACAGAAACGGCAACATGCTGTGCCAGAAAGTTTTATATTATACCCTAAAAGTAAATGGATGTAAAATATAGAAATAAATGAATTCGCAGGTCGCTGAAATACATATGCGACTGTTTCTATCTTAGCTGGCGTCTTATTTGTAAGTTTAAACATAAAAAAAACTGCTCTCAAATCATTTTCATAGAGACGTGAGCCGATTTCATTCATTTGTTCGTATATTACCATGTTCTTATAATTGTTAATGTATTAATTTAGTTGTTTTTGTGAGTCTTTTTGTTAAGTGATGTTTTGATATATATATATATATATATATATATATATATATATATATATATATATATATATATATATATATACAAGTGGCTTAGTTAAGTTCGTTAGTTAAAACGAGGTCTCACCATCGTTACCTCTCTATTAGCGAATTTTTTTAAAATAAAAATTCACTAAAACTAATAGGAGCTCTGAAAACCGTTTCAAAACAAACATCTGTCACGTATCGCCGGAGCCTGTTTGATTTAAGTTATAAAAATTTTTGGAAAAAAAAATCCGAAGGAAAAATCAAAATTTGAATAACTCAATTTTTTATAAACTTAGAAAGTTGAATTTCGATACATAGTAAGGTCTCTCCCAGGGCAACATACCCTTTAAATTTTATTAAAACAGCTTTGTAATTTTCGGGGATTTTTTTTTCCAGAAAAGCCATTTTGATTTTCCTGGCTAACGAACTCATCCAAGCCATTAATAAAAGAAAGGCACTTGCCGAGTTTCATTGAAATCGGTTAATTAATTTTTGAGTTATCGGATGGATATTAGAAAAAATTTGTGCAAAGTCTCACCATCGATACCTCTCCATTACCGATTTTTTTTAAAATAAAAATTCACTAATATTTTGGTTAAAGGATAAGCAATTTGTTTATTTTTTTTGCCATACATTTTTAATCCTATAGTGTTGGAAGGGACCTGCTGCACTTAGTATGATATCTTAGGCAGCACACAATATACAACATATAAAAAACCAACAGTATATCCCGTAACCTTATTATGACAAGCACATACACCATTTTAACGTTTTAAATAAAGTGGTTGAAGTATTTTACATAATATGTTGATAATTAATTAATTTATAGAATATAACATTATCATTTTCCAACAGTCTCCCAGTATACAACACAATATTACTCCTCACTCAATAAATTCACTTTTTCATTCTGCTTTATCAAAACTACATTTAGTAAATTTTAATTTTACACTACATTAACGACTTGTTAATGCATTCTCCAGAGCACACAGAAGCACAGAAACGAGATTTTTTTATTTATGAGCAAAATATATAGTAGAAACAATGTGCCATATTTTATCAAAATAACTTATTGTTTGAAAATGTACAAAAATTTTCCCGCAATATACCTTAAACGTTGGTTTTCTAACCAACAAATCTGAGGTTAATAGCAAATTGAGTTATTGAAATTTGAAGCATTTAATTAAAATTTGCAACCACAACGCACTTACTGCGTCTTGATTTTTTTTCTTACAAACATATTTCGATAAAAAATGCAATAAAATAAGGCTGTTCGAAAAAAAAATTGTAGGGATCACCAACGATCGACTTGTGGGCCAGCCGGTGATTGTCAAAACAATTTTATAAGATGCAGCTCAAGACACCCTATAATTAACTTAAACAATTTTTTCTCGTCTCTTGTATAATAATAATTATATTCAGCTTTACCGTAGAAACGCGTCACCCTGTATAATATCAGCCCTTTTGTAAAACTTCGATCATTTATATTTATTTATTTATTCAATATGCAAATACACAGTTTAGAAACCATTTAAGTATATATGTGCTGATAAAATATAACAAACACTGTTTAATCCACCCACTAACATTACTAAAGGAATTATTTGCACTTGTATATAAAAATTTCCCAAATGACACAAATAATTCGTCCAAACCAAAGAGGTTTTACAGCCTCTTTGGTCCAAACAAATAAATAAAATAAAAAACATAATATAAACGATCTCATATCATATACGGTAAATGTCAGTTAGAGCGTCTAACAGACCTGCGCAATAATAATCATATGTTACGTTACCATGATAACCACAACTAGATCTTATATAAACTATTCAATGTAGGCGGTGGAATTAAACATAAATGTTTCAAATTTGAATAGCTTAATTTTCTGTAACCCTAGATAGCTGAATTTTGGCACATAGTTAGGTCTTTCCCAAAGCAATATGTACACCAAACTTTATCGAAATATCTTTGTAATTTTCGGAGAAAAAAATTTTTTTCGAAATAAAACTCAAAAATTTCCCGGAAAACCGTGTCAGATTTTTCTGGCTAACGAACTCATCCAAGCTATTAATAAAAGAAAGGCACTTGCCGAGTTTTATCAAATTCGGTTAATTATTCTTTGAGTTAGCGGTTGGATACACACACACACACACACACACACACATATATATATATATATATATATATATATATATATATATATATATATATATATATATATATATATATATATATATATATATATCGAAACTGACCCCGAATATGGGTTCTAGGGGCCCAAATTCGCGCTCATTTGCAAAAATTTGTGCAAAGTCTCACCATCGATACATCTCTATTAGTGAATTTTTTTAAATAAAAATTCACCAAAATTTTTTTAAATAAAAATTCACTAAAATGAGTATTAATTTACCCTTCTTTGGATATATTATGTAAAAATAAAAGAAAAGGTTCAATTAAAATATTTAATTATTTGAGAGGCAGACATTTGTGCGCATTTCTATCTCATTTTTATAATCTACGACCAGAAAAACACGGGTATGCAAAACTCAATTAAAACCGGCCTGGCCTTTTAAAAGTAAACGTTCACTTCCACTACTTAAAAAATGTCTAACTTTATGATTTACTAATTTAGGTATCTTACCTCAGACGTCAGACGTCTCTGTCGATATGCTTCATGTTTTGTTATCCAAAGGCCAGACAACGAATTACTTAATGCAAAATTCAAACAATTCACGCTACAATAAGATTGTTCAGTCTTTAAAACTGCAGTAAAATAAATAGACACAGATCAAATAACATTTTATGATGAAGTCATAAATAAAAACAACAATCCCCATTTTTGAAGCGGGGCGTTGGCAGTTGACAGTTCGCGATTGACGTTGCTATGTTGCTATTGGACGACGATGACATACGATCGAACATACATGATCACGAAAACGGAGGGAATTCAGATAAATGTTTACAAGTTGAATCAAACTTTCAGAAACATTACAATTGTAACTTTACGCGAGCTTACAAATGGACAAAAGCAATAAGCTGACAAAGGAGATATTACATTTTAAAGTTATGTTAAAGTTTCATTTGTAAGTGTACATTGGTTTTTTGGCTGCAAACATTTAAAAACGTTGCAAACTTAACTTGTTTAATGGTAATTTATGTAACGTTGTGGTATTTGCAAGTTAATATGCTTAGTGGGTTATTTTAGAAAATAAACGTTTAAATTATGAAGATAATAGCTACAAAAAGACTTGGCAGGCCTACACCAGCGTTGGATATTAAAAAATCGACTGCAGGAAAAGTCAGGCAATTAAATAGATATTTTAATATAAACGTGTGTATGACAAATTTATGTGGCAATGTCGGTGTCCCGGAAGGAATCAACTGTTCGGTTTTGTTTGTATTTTAAGCAATAGTTTACATTTGAGTTTATATTGTTGATTGGAAAAGTGCATCATCTTCAACGTTTTATTATGGTAAAGGTTCTTTTTTCTCAATGTTTACTTATTATTACATAGCTATTTTTGAAATCTTATCAGAAAAAGTAAATGATTTTGAACTTGGCTGCGTACGGATTTCCCACAACTTATCTTTTAGAGTTTTGCCCTTCAGTAGATCTCATTGAAGAACAATAACTTTAACATTTAATGTTCATTTTCGTGCTTATCATACGCAACATTTGATTTATTTCTTATATAGATGCAATATTTACTTTCTTTCTTGCAACATAATATCCATTTTTTTATTATTGTTATATGCAATAGTCAATTTATTTCTTGTAATAGTTAATATTTGTTTTCTTTTGTGTGAAATGCAATGTTTATTTTAATTTACCAGGAGTACTAAATTAATTTGCTCCCACAACAATTTATATCAATAAATTTAAGTATTTACATTTTTTTAATATCTGTTTAATTTAACAACAATTCCTCCCTAAAGCTTCTCAATCCTGTTGGCGACATGATTCTTCATATCTACTATCTAGATCTCGATAAATTAATCTCGATAAATTGAGTAAGTATCCCAGTAACAGTGTTCTGACTTGAAGATCTCATAAATCTAGGACTTTGGGCAGAGCAACATAAAAGCCGAGTAAGTATTTGATTATCTTAACATCTTCGAATCAAACTGAGTGTTCTTGTTCTTGATCTTGTAAAATAATAAATCTGAAAGATAGGGACATTTAGGTTAGGATTTAGTAGGTGATAGTGACCTCACTATCGTCCGGATTTGGATCCACTTGAGGTCAATCGCGACATATCACTCGCGAATAACAACCAAATAAATACTCTCGGTCTTTTATCGGTCCTTTACCTTAAAATATTTTGAACGGTTACACTAGGTCATACTACGGGTGGACTTCAATTTTCTTTGAACGGTTACCCTGTCATTCTGTGGCAGGGACTTCATATTTTCTTAGGACGGTTACAGTATGTAGGTTATACTATTAACCAAATTTTCTGCCTTTCATTCGAAAAAATACATATTTGACATTAAAAACATTCGTACTTGCTGCGTCGAGACTGTTTTTAATGTACAAAGCTTCTGGAATTAAATTCGAAAGCTTTGTCCATTTGCTTTACATTATGTAATTAAATAATTAATTTTAGCACTCAAAAAGATACATGTTAATTTGTGACAACTATAAGTTTATTAGCTTTGACCCACATTAACGTGCTTGTGAAAGCTTTTTGTCTAGTCCGTAAATATCTGGGTCCATCTTTCCGCGTTATTTGATAGGGCGTGTAGCGACATTGAGTAAGCAAGCCCTGCTTTTAATAAAGTTTACCGAGCCCTCTGTAGTAAACAGGGTGGCACAATGCGCCATTTCTATTTTTGGTGTAGAAAGTTTATTTCATACAAGCTGAAAATACTGTAGATTAAAAGGGTGGATATCAATTTGTATAAAATAGAGCTGTACTCTAGAGGCGCGCTAAAACTCTGAATAAATGGATCGATGTGAGCTTTTATTCCTACATTAGTAGAGTCAATTCAGTCTTAATTGGATTTACTTATAACAAGTAAAAACTGAATATGGATAGTGAGTTGGCCCTTTCAAAGTTTTGATTAGATGTAGCGGCTCTGGAAATGTGTATAATAAAACTGTATTAATCTAGTCGCTTCGTTGGACATGCCTATATCAGTTTTCACAAACTGGTTACAAATTTTAATAAAATGGCGTATCTTGTTTAAACCCTATACAGTCGGTTTATAAAGAAATGAAACTATCATATAAAAGTTTGGACGCAGCAAGTGCGTTATGGTAGCGAATTTAAAAAAATATATATTTAAAAGCAAATGTCTTTCTTTGATGAAAGCAGGCATCAAACTTGGTAGTCTATATAGTAGAAACAATGTACCATATTTCATCAACATAACTTTGTTGTTTGAAAATATGTAAACATTTTTCAAAAGACTGGAGGCAGCAAGTGTGTTATGGCAAGTGAATTTCCATAAAAAGTTTTTTAATAGCAAATGCGAGTAGGCATCAATCTGATTACCGGTGTAGCCTATGTAGTAGAAACAATGTACTATATTTTATCAAAATTATTTATGGTTTGAAAATATACAAAAAAAATTCGAAAATAAACTTAAATGTTGGTTTTCTAATCAACAAAACTTACGTTAATAGCAAATTGAGTTATTGAAATTTGAAGGATTTAATGAAAGTTCGGTAAATTTGCAGATTAGCTCCCGAACGCTTTTCAAAAAATTATTTTCAGAAACATTACTAGGACCCCACCTGGATGCACAATCCACAAGAAAATTTTCTTGTTCATACCCCCCAAGGAAGTTACGGGACTGGGAGTGAATAGGGGTGCTGGGCGGGGTGGTTAGTAAAAAGGAAATATGAGCAGAAATGCGAAGAAAACTGCTTAAAAGCTGTCTATTTTAAGCCATATCCCCATTAAACCCTGCCTACCCCGCACAGTACCCCTATTTGCCACAGGTCACGTAACTTCATTGGGGGGTATGAACAAGAAGTTTTTCTTGTGGTTTATGCAACAAGGGTGGTTGTATGCACACGAGAAGGGGAAGGAAAATGCCTACGACGAATCAGACCCCCCCCCCCAGCGGTTCGACTTGTGGCGGGGCTGAGGGGTTGGGGTGGCTGCTTCGTCGTTGGGGATTTCCTTCCCCTCGCGTGCATACAACCACCCTTACTGCATAAACCACAAGAAAAATGTCTTGTTCCTACCCACCAAGAAAGTTATGGCACCTGGGGGGATAGGGGTGCTGTGCAGGGTAGGCAGGGTTTAAGGGGGATATGGCTTCCAGTTGTGAAAAAGACCCCGCCCAGCACCCCTACTCAACACTTCCTTGCGGGGTGTGAAGAAGAAATTTTCTTGGGGTTTGTGGATCCAGAGGGGGCCCTAGGCAGGTTTCTGAAAACAGTTTTTGAAAAGCGTTCGGGAGCTAAACTGCAAATTTACCGAAAATTCGCTACCAATGCATTAACGAATTTGTTCTACGAAAATTAGCTAAAAAAATATTATACACCCCTACTCACTCCTGGTCCCGTAGCTTCCTTGGGGGGTGTAAACAAGAAATTTTTCTTGGGGTTTGTGGATCCAGAAGGGGCCTAGGCAGGTTTCTGAAAACAGTTTTTTGAAAAGCGTTCGGGAGCTAAACTGCAAATTAACCGAAAATTCGTTACCAAAACGCACTTACTGCGTCCAGATTTTTTTTCTTACAAACGCATCATATTTCGATAAAAAATGCAAAAATGCATTAACGAATTTGTTCTAAGAAAATTAGCTTAAAAAATTATACACCCCTAACAAGAAATTTTTCTTGGGGTTTGTGGATCCAGGGGGGAGGGGGCTAGGCAGGTTTCTGAAAACAGTTTTTTGAAAAGCGTTCGGGAACTAAACCGCAAATTTACCGAAAATTCGTTACCAAAACGCGCTTACTGCGTCCAGATTTTTTTCTTACAAACGCATCATGTTTCGATAAAAAATGAAAAAATGCATTAACGAACTTGTTTTACAAAAATTAGCTAAAATAAAAGTATACACCCCTACTCACTCCTGGTCCCGTAACTTCCTTGGGGGGTGTGAACAAGAAATTTTTCTTGGGGTTTGTGGCTCCAGGGGCAGGTTTCTGAAAACAGTTTTATAAAAAGCGTTCGGGAGCTAAACTGCAAATTTACCTAAAATTCGCTACTAAAACGCACTTACTTTGTCCAGATTTTTTTCTTACAAACGCATCATATTTCGATAAAAAATGCACAAATGCATTAACGAATTTGTTCTAGAAAAATTAGCTAAAATAAAATTATAGACGGTTAAACTATAAACTTCACTAAACCCACAGCGAAAGCATCAACTTAACTAAACCGACAGCCTAAGCATCAGGGAAAGGGTCTGTTTGGAATGAATTTTCTGTAAACATTTTAGTAAAATGAAGGGCAATGACGCTTGTATCTGAAACTTAAGGGTTTGCAGAATACTTTTATTGCAACATTATCTTTTCAAAATCCGTATTTGTTTCACGTTTTTTGCCTAAACATTACCAATTTTGACGTTTAAAATTGCGAGTTTGACGTTTTGAGGAAAACTCCATAATTTGTTTTTTTAACTGCCCAAAACTTCTTTGTCTTGAAAGCTAGAGACCTAAATTTTGGTACAGAGTTCACTCTTTATAATACAAACACGCGTACCAAATTTGGTTGCCCTTACTTTGTTATTTCCGGATATATGAATTTTTTTAGAAAGAAAACACAAAATTTTCCGGGAAAACCTGGTCCTATTTTCCTGGCTGACGAACTTATCCAAGTCAAAGGAAGGTACTCACCAAATTTGATCAAGATTGCTTCATTATTTTTTGAGTTATCGATCGGATATATATATATATATATATATATATATATATATATATATATATATATATATATATATATATATAAACACAGAATACAGATGTCCTCATTAGCGAATTTTTTTTTAATTCGCTAAAATGGTATCTAGCATTTAATAAAATTGTCATAATACATTCTTTTCGTGAATTTTCATTATGAAACATTTTTCAAATGACCAAGAATTAGCAAGCCCCTAGAACCCATATTTACTTTTTATATCTGTATATACAGTGTGTCGTGTGTCCCATTTAGGATGGAAACACCCCTGTAACTTTTGTATTTATAATTCGATTTTAATGAACAAAAGATCAAAAGATATAATGCAAGACTTTATAAATTCTTTGAAAATTGTTTTCTACGTCACCAAACCAAGGCCTACTAATGCAGTTTTTCTATGTCAAAAAAATGGGGGAAAGGGTTAGGGCCCTTTTAGAAAGTACGCCACTGCAATCGGCTTCTCTCAAAATAGATATATGCCAAATTTTATAAAAAAATAAGAATTATTAACCATTTCAGAAAGGTTTATATGAGTGATCCTTCTAATTGGGAAACACCCGTAACTTTTTGTATTTATAACGCGATCTTTTTAACGGGATCTCAAAAGATGGAAAATAAAGAGGTCTATAGATCCTGTGAAAATTGTTTCCGATGCCATTTCATCACAGCCTATTATAACTATTTTCATATATCACAGCATTTATAAACCTTTTTCTTCAACTTTAGAGATGTTGTTGACTTTCATAGTTTGTCATAATAGTTACTTTTTGATGAAACTTAGTAGGTAACAGTTTTGGAGAATGGAAAATCGAGTGGTATACTTATTCTTTCCTAAAACCAACCCTAAACCTTTTTTATTTTTGACGTATAAAAATGGTTTTAGTAGGAGGTGATCGAATTGCATAGGAAACAATTTTCACAGAATCTATAGGCTTCTTCATTTTCTATCTTTTGAGATCTGGCTTAAAAAAAATCGCCTTATAAATACAAAAGTACAGTGCTCTTTCCATCTTAAATGGGTAACACTATATATATATATATATATATATATATATATATATATATATATATATATATATATATATATATATATATATATATATATGTACGCACTCATTTGAAGACATTTTTCAAAATTCAAATTAAGGGGATGAAAGTTACTGGAGGTTAAATGTTACAAATTCTTTTGTGTGTGTGTGCGCCCCCCCCCCTCGCAAACCAAAATTTATATATATATATATATATATATATATATATATATATATATATATATATATATATATATATATATATATATGTGTGTGTGTGTGTGTGTGTGTCCATCGTAAAGGGTTGCACCAGGGCTTTCCCGAGAACTAATGAGAATTTGGAAAACCCCTAAAACACGTCGATTTTGGTTGCGAGGGGGGGCACTTTTTTGAACCCTAACAGAATTTGTAACATTTAACCTCCAGTGACTTTCATCCCCTTAATTTGAATTTTGAAAAAATGTCTTCAAATGAGTGCGAACTAGGAACTCTAGAACTAATATACGGGGCCAATTTCTACGAAAATTCGCTAAAATGTTTAAATGTGTAAACATATTTTAGTCAAACTATTAACTTAAATGACCTTCTTAGCATGTGCAATTCATTTTCTATACATTAGTGAAATAATTGACTGTTAACACTTAGGAATCATTGGCAGTGAACTTTAGGAATAGATTAGTATTATTGTTTGCTTTTAGAATTACGTAATAACCTGTCCAATGTTAAATTCATACCTGTTATTATTAGGTGCCACCAAATGACCGATATACTATATATGGAAGTGATGTCACCCTATATCTGTACACTTGATATCATGTCTCGAGTTGACTACAACAACACATTTATACCATGAAATGTAAAATAAAATTAGTACTTGTTGAATAAAAAAAAGAGTACGTTTAACAACCGACCAAACCAAAATTTCATACTTTTAACAAAATTGACCGGCTCGAAATTCTTTAAGCTAGTTTTCAGGAATGTTTACTTCTTTTTGTGAAGAGAAAACACAATAATCCATACCAAGATTCGAGTATTTCACATAAGTACCCAAAAATCCCAATGCATTAAATGTGTTATAGTAGTAAATTTTCATCAAAATCTCGCCCATTGAAAACGAGCTGGCAGCCATAACTGCCAATAAAATACTTTGTCGAAAAAAACCTGAAACACGTCAAGTTTGCTTGTGAGGGGGACAACTTTTGACGCAAAAAGTATAGCTGAAACTTTACCCTCCTAAGCGGGGGTGTCATCACTCAATTTTTTTTTCAAATGGGAATAGGGGTCATGTAATAACTCGTTGAAAATAACTTTTAATTCCCTATACATAGCTTTTAGCGATTTTTTTTTCAATTCGCTAATGAGGAGATCTGTGTTGATATATATATATATATATATATATATATATATATATATATATATATATATATATATATATATATATATATATATATATATATATATATATATATATATATATATATATATATATATATATATATATATATATATATATATATATATATATGTATATATATATATATATATATATATATATATATATATATATATATATATATATATCCGACCGATAACTCAAAAAAGAATGGACCAATCTTGATCAAATTTGGTGAGTACCTTCCTTTTGCAAGTGGATTGGATAAGTTCGTTAGCCAAGAAAATCGGACCATGTTTTCCCGGAAAATTTTGGGTTTTCTTTTTAAAAAAATTATATCTCCGGAAATGACAAAGTAAGGGCAACCGCGTGTTTGTATTATAAAGAGTGAACTCTCTACCAAAATTTAGGTCTCTAGTCTTAAAGAAAAAGAAGTTATGGGCAGTTGAAGAAACAAATTTTGGAGTTTTCCTCAAAACTTCAAACTCGCAATTTAAAACGTCAAAATTGACAATGTTTAGGCAAAGAACGTGAAACAAATACCGATTTTGAAAAGAAAATGTTGCAAGAAGAGTGTTCCGCAAACCCTTAAGTTTCAGATTCAACCGTCATTGCCCTTCATTTTACTAAAATGTTTACAGAAAATTCATTTTAGATAGACCGTTTATCTGATGCTTTGGCTGTCGGTTTAGTTAAGTTGATGCTTTCGCTGTAGGTTTAGTGAAGTCTATGGTTTAACGGTCTATAATTTTTAGCTAATTTTAATAGAACAAATTCGTTACTGCATTTTTGCTTTTTTTATCGAAATATGATGCGTTTGTAAGAAAAAATCTGGACGCAGTAAGTGCGTTTTGGTAGCGAATTTTCGGTAAATTTGCAGTTTAGCTCCCGAACGCTTTTCAAACAGCTGTTTTTCAGAAACCTGCCTAGGGCCCCCCTGGATCCACAAACCCCAAGAAAATTTTCTTGTTCACACTCCCCAAGGAAGTTATGGGACCAGGAGTGAGTAGGGATGTATAATTTTTTTAGCTAATTTTCGTAGAACAAATTCGGTAATGCATTTTTGCATTTTTTATCGAAATATGATGCGTTTGTAAGAAAAAAATCTGGACGCAGTAAGTGAGTCCTGGTAGCGAATTTTAGGTAAATTTGCAGTTTAGCTCCTGAACGCTTTTCAAAAAACTGTTTTCAGAAATCTGCCTAGCCCCCCCTGGATCCACAAACCCCAAGAAAAATTTCTTGTTCACACCCCCAAGGAAGTTACGGGACCAGGAGTGAGTAGGGGTGCTGGGCGGGGTAGGTAGTAAAAAAGGAAATATGAGCAGAAAATTCGAATTTCACATCTTGAAGCCATATCCCCCAAAAACCCTGCCTACCCCGCACAACACCCCTATCCCCCCCAGGTGCCGTAACTTCCTTGGCGGGTAGGAACAAGACATTTTTATTGTGGTCTATGCAGTGAGGGTGGTTGTATGCCCGCGAGGGAGAAGGAAAATCCTCACGACGAAGCAGCCACCCCCAACCTCCCACCCCTGCCACAAGTCTAACCGGGGGGGGGGTCGTCCTGCTTCGTCGTAGACATGTTCCTTCCCCCCTCGTGTGCATACAACCACCCTCGTTGCATAAACTACAAGAAAAACTTCTTGTTCATACCCCCCAAGGAAGTTACGTGACCTCAGGCAAATAGAGGTGCTGTGCGAGGTAGGCAGGGTTTAATGGGGATATGGCTTCTAATAGACAGCTTTCAAGCAGTTTTCTTCGCAGTTTCTGTTCATATTTCCTTTTTACTACCTACCCCGCCCAGCACCCCTATTCACGCCTAGTCCCGTAACTTCCTTGGGGGGTGTGAACAGAAAAATTTTCTTGTGGTTTCTGCATCCAGGTGCTTTCATCAAAGAAAGACATTTGCTATTAAAAATATTTTAAAGAAAATTCGCTACCATAGCGCACTTGCTGCGTCCAGACTTTATTTTTTTTATTTTTGCAACTCGGTCTATTCATTTATAACATATGGATTTTTGAAATATCACTAATGCATTTCCCGAGAAATTCTTAATGCTTAAGTGGGGATTCACCAGCGTCCATTACAAGATAAAACTGTTGTTACATGTTTGCGTAGGTAATAAAAAATAATTTAGATTAAGGTGCTCCAAAAAAAAAACCTCAGCAAATTATGTCTTGTGATAACGAATTCTTGATAGCAACTTTTTGTGCCTACATGTGAATTGAAGTAACTCGATCGATGAAAAATTCAGTGGTGATTGTTGTTACGCATTGTAGAGTGAATGTTTATAATCAGTCATTATGGTGTATTCAATTGCTGAAAGAATTGAAATTGTGGGCATTTTTTTATTAATCATGAACACGCAAACGAAACAGCACGCGTATTCAATAACCTGGACCCTGATAGGCGTGTTCGTCATAAGTACGTGCTAGAGTTGCTACACAAGCTTCATGAAACTGGATCAGTGGGTAATAAGAAGAATAATTGACAACAGGCAATTTCTTTTTAACACTTGTTTTCCGACGAAAGTTCTTTCTTTCTGAATGGCACTGTAAATCGTCATAATTGCCGGTTCTAGTCAGATGAAAACCCTCGTGTTTTTCATTGAGTCCACACTCAAACTCCACCAAAAATCAACGTTTGGGCGGATATTTTTGTAATCACATCGTTGGTCCAATCTTCATAGCCGACACTTTGACAGGAGAACGGTATTTGGAAATATTGCAAGACTTGGTTTACCCGCATAATACATGGAAGAATGAGAAATCGGTGCGAGGGGGACCTGGATGGGACGCAGTTTGGCTTTAGGAATGCACTAGGCACCCGGGAAGCACTTTTTGCCCTAAATATACTTCTTCGAGAGTGTCGTGACCAACGCAAGGATATTTATGTGTGTTTCATAGACTATGAAAAAGCCTTCGATAGGGTTTAGCATGAAACACTTTTAAGCATACTAAGAACTTTGGGAATCGATGATAGGGATCTGAAAATTATAGAGAACTTATATTGGAATGAAAAAACAGTGGTCCGAATCGATGGAAGACTAACCGATGAATGTCGCATTCAACGAGGCGTCAGACAGGGATGCATTCTCTCCCCGCTATTGTTCAACATCTACTCGGATACAATCTTTAAGAAGGCTTTGCAAGATAAAGACCCTGGAGTGAAGATTAACGGTGAACTGATTAATAACATACGATATGCCGACGATACGGTCATCTTGTGCGATAGTGTCCGGGGCCTTCAAGAGTTGTGGGATAGTGTAAACACGACAGGAAGGGCAATGGGTTCGAAAATAAATGTCAATAAGACAAGATTTAATGATATTCAGTCGTCAACCCCACGCCGATGCTTCCCTACAGATAGACCAACAAAACAGTGAGAGAGTTAACCAATTCAAATACCTTGGTTGTTATATCACAGAACATCTAGACCCTGATAAAGAGAAAGTGCAGAATTGAAACTCGCGCAAAACCTTCATGAGAATGAAATCATTTTTCTCTAACGACAACTTAAACCTAAGATTGCGTCAGAGAATGATCAAATGTTTAAGAAATTGAAAAGTTTTGGGAGGAAAATTTTGCATTTTTCCATGGAAAAACTAGACAGCCTCCGAAAAGAATTTTCCAGTGTGATGAAACACAGATGGTGGAGAAGATTCGCGAACCATGTTGTACATATATATATATATATATATATATATATATATATATATATATATATATATATATATATATATATATATATATATATATATATATATATATATATATTGATTGCCCGAAATCGTATTTTTATCAAATTTGGTATTCAGCCACTGCTGCAAGTCTAAATAAAATATTTCCAAAATGGCGGCACTTCCGGAGATTACTGAAACGGGCTCCATCTTTGTTTTCTTAGATAGAAATATCCCATTTTGATTACATACTTGAATCGAAAGACATGCGTTGAAACGACTTAGTGGTTAAAGTCCAATGCCTGACAGACATAGTAGTTAACTGCCACGCGTAGATTGATTCATACAACAGGTATACATCATACATCAATGGTAACCAAACTAAATATATACCAGGTATAAACCATACCACCCAAACCAACAATCGTGAAATCTCGGCCGCAATTATGGAAAATGACAGACGACATGTAATTAAAAATTCGCCAAGTGATTGTTATTTAACTGGGGGATTCAATCAATTACTAAAATACACTATATTTGTAGCTTTATGAACGGTTCCAAACACAGTTTTAGCGCAGAATAGATATATTTTGCTGTCGCATAATATAGTAAAAATGTAAGCAAAACCACCCAAGTCCATATAAAAATGATTCTAAAATAGTTTTTTATCTTTTAACTTAAACATAAGACGTCATATAAGACCAAAACAGTCGTGGGATGTGTTTCAATGGTAATTCTACTAATTCTGTAATTAATTGTTACGTATACTTTGAATATAATATCCCGGGTATGAAGCCAATCTGGGGTATAATGTTAACAAAACGTTAGCTAACCTGTGCTTACATGGCGCAGAGACAGCGTCGTTGCCTTTTAAGCAGAATGTTACGCGATCGAATCCAGCTTGATGAATGTGTGTTTTTTATGGTTTATTTTGACATTTGGAGAAACAATAGTGACAGATTGCATACGTTTTGAACAAGATCTCATTTTTGTTTAAAACGCCTGAATCAGTTTTTCACCTTTGAGTCTGCAATTATAATTTTGTTTTTGTTGATATTGAAAAAACCGGTTTGATTAGGTTGACTAAAATGAAATCATACTGGCAAATAATAAGGGAAATTAACTGTTAAGTTTATAATTTGGCAGATACTTTACTTTTCTAAATATGAATTAAGCTTCCTTCTGGAAATCTTTTGTATAACTTTAACGAAATTTGTAATAAAAGTTTCTTTTAAAGAGACACACTATCTACAGATATAGCAAAAATTTAGTTCTTTAGCTTCATAGAAAATTGAGTTTTGGGCATTTTTCTCAAAAGGAGTTAGAACGTAAGATTTTGTTGATAATAGAGAGATATCGATGTTAATTCTTTCAAAAGAATTCTTCAAATGTGCGCGTACTAGAACCTCTAAAATAGATCTTCGAGGTTTGTGTAAGTTTCAACCATTAATTTTAGTAATATGCCGTATAATAATAGTGTACAATTCTTATGAAAATTCGCTATTATAACACACTTGCTGCGACCCGAATTTTTAAATGGATCAATGGGAATTAGTTTCACAATTCGTGTTTCGCAATTCGCGAGTGTATAAACCAAGCTTTACCATTGAGTCACAATTATGGAACTAAATTTAATATTTTTTTCAACAAAAAATATAGGTTGCTGTACCTATATTCCAACGTTCCCTTTCAACAGTTCTCAAATAATTGTCAGCATATCTGCAAAGCCTCCTCTTTCGATTGTGTGTCATTACCTCTCTATAAGCGAAATTTTCTTTATGAAAAGTCGCTAAAAAGGAAAATAAATAATACAATACAATTATTATTATATGCGTCTACTAGGTCATCATGTCTGATAAGTAGTCATTGCATACTCAAAGAGGATTACCTACCCTATTTTATTTATTCAGTTTCCTAATTCATGTACCAAAACAGACAATTTGTTTGGGAAAATATTCCTGAGACTTAATTCTACATTCATACAATACGTCAGCCACGCTGTTACCACAACATAAGCTGTGCTGTTACCCTGAGAAAGTATAGCAGTTACATCATATGATGAATAAACCACTCGAATGCGTAAATCTAATAATAAACGAAACATCACTCAAAATAACCAAATATGTTGGATAACGATATAAAAGTATGATCGTACAACAGTATTTTTAGGAAAGAACATTTTCTGACTTATGCTCGCGCTGCTATCTGTGTTTTTCAACTATAATACAATTTAGCGAATTTTCGTATACAAAATTCGCATAGAGGAGATTAATGCCCAGTTTCACAAAGCTCGATTAAATATTTAACGGTCGGTTAATTAATCAGGGCTTCAGACGACCAATCACAACTTCAAAAAATTTGGTTGTCATGGCAAGCACCCGAGTTATAGTCTGTGATTGGTCGTCTAAATCCCTGATTAACTAACCCGCCGTTAAATATCTAATCAAGCTTTGTAAAACTGGGCATAAGACTTTTAAATTTTAAAAAAATCAATTGAGCGCGAGCTAGTAGTCGTTGAACACGTATTCGTGTTCTAGCGGTCGTTGCTAACTCAAAACATTGGAGGCGCAGCAAGTGCGTTATGACAGCAAATTTTCATTAAATGCTTCAAATATAAATAACTCAATTTTCTATACATCTAGAAAGTTTAATTATGGTATGTACTAATGTCTCTACCAGGGCAACATATCTAGCAAATTTCATAAAAATAACTTTGTTATTTTTTTGAGACAGAAATTATATTTCAGAATAAACATTTTTTCAGAGAAACTCGCCCGACTGCAAGAATGCGTAGATGATTAACGCCAACGCGTCATGGCCGGATGTCAACAAATTTCACCTGAAATGCTTCGCAACGTTCGAAACCGCTTTGAACAAAACTTGTAATATTTATTGCATGGAGGCCGGAGGTCAACATTTCGAAGATTTAATACATTAACATACTGTTAAGATAATAAAAAATAGTGATGCAAATTTAATTATAACTTCCACATAGCTGTGATAATCTACTCTCCTCAGAAAGAGATCCTCATGAAATGAATTCAGGGTCCAGGACTTGATCACAAAGAAAATATTAGTATTCCTGTACCCATAAACTTTTGAAACGTTATGTTACTCGAGTTTTATTGAAACAATGTCAATTTTCACCAAATCACCCCTGATTTATTCCCTACCCCCTGAAGCTATCCTACCCAAAAACGAATCGAAGCGTTCCTTTGTCGGATGCTAACTGGATACCAAATTTGAAGATTTTATCTCAATTCGTTCGAAAGTTATTGCGATTATTAGCATACAGGCGTACATGCCGACATACCGACAGACCGAACGACCGTCAGAAAAAAAATCGTTCCAGAATCAAGTTTTCTATATGTTTTGAGATTTTTACGCCGTTTTAGGAAAAAAAATTGAAATTCTTGTCAACAACATTCCACCCCCACACATTCAACATCTAATTCAATTTCAGCACAGAATACACGATGTTTGATGAAATTCAAAGTTTTCTAATAAATAAACCCTAAAACGTTATATTACTCGAAGGTTTTTAGAGTTTTATTAGCTTTCTTACACTGTATAAAACTAGGTATATGATGTTTCTTAGGAAAGTAATTAGATTTTAAGAAAAAAAATAGATAAAAGTCTTGTACTATTTATATGAGTGTAGACATATATGTGTATGTGTACATGTGTGTGAGCATGAGTGCGTAGGTATTAGGTTCCACATATAATTGTACAAAGGAAATTTTACATGAATACAATTTTAGATGTAAATTGTGTCTGTATATACGTGTGTGGACGTGTGTGCGTGCGTGTGTAGAGGTGAGAACGTGAATGAATATAATAGTTAAGTGAGATACTGTAGTAACAGAAAATTTGTAAAGCTCCAAACACCTGCTGTCTATCCCTATGTGCATCACCATGTTTTTCGTGGTCTTTTGTTGTGTGTCTTATAGCAATATGCTCTGATAGACCCCCGAGCAATTATTGCAGTCCCTGTCCATATCACACGTATTAGTGGAGAATATATATACATATATATATATATATATATATATATATATATATATATATATATATATATATATATATATATAACATGATTAACATTGCTAACGATGACAAAGTAACTTATAAAAGATGCTCGAACTGGCGACCATTTTCTGTTTTACAAACGTCATATCTTCTAATAAGCTCCACAGTGCATGCATTTCTAATAACATGAGAAATTTACCTGCAGCCACGAGTAATTTTGTTCTTCAAATCCTCTAAATTTCTTGGTTGTAAAGAATAGACCACATCTTTTACATAACTACGCGGGCCGCCTGTCTGGCCCTCGGTACCCTATCCACTTTGCTCCAAATTTATTGTTTAAAAAATTTGACACAGACATTAGAACGAACAGTCTCGACATTGACATAATAGTTGTGATGCTGTCGTTGCTGACAAAGAGTCATTATTGAAAGGAACATAAAAATCTTTTTATTTGGGATTTTCCCTAAAACTATTAAAATGAGAAAAAAATGTTTGACACATTTTTGATTAAGAATGAAATAAGGAGACCAAATATTGAATAAAATAGAGGGTGTTCCATTGAACAAATTAAGTTTATGTCAAAAAGTACACTTTGGAACAACCCTTGTATATCTCAGAGAAGTCTTATTGAAAGCAGCCTTTTTAACCAACAAATTTTGGTCTAAAACTTTTTCTTCTAGCATGTGCGGGGGCTGTGATATGTAGGGTCTAAATAGATCTGAAAGGCGCTGTATAGGTATAATTTTCGATCATTTCTATATAAAAATTCGCTACCATGACGCACTTACTGCGTCCAGACTTTTTCTTGTTTGTAAACTTTAAAAGGTCCCTTATGGATATGGCGACGCAATAAGTAGGTCCAACGAATTTCCTGCATGTCGTAGGAGGCGACGAACCTGAGCAGCTGATGCAGCTTCTTCTTTCGTGCCCTTAAATTATCATTCATTTCATATCTATAATTTTCTCTCATAAAGGAGGCGTAGGGAAATCACTGCATTGCACCCCATTTCCAAAATCATCAACCATGGTAGACAGGCTATGACGACGAGGCGACATCGCCTTTAGACTGTGATGATGATCATGATCGTAAGAGGCTACGTAATTCGCAAACTTTTAAAACATTGTTTGTTTTAACGCAGTTTTTATATTCGGGTAAACCTATATTTTTTAGCTTTAAATACAAGGTTACACTTGCCTGCTTGATTTTGTTTTAAATATATTTGTATAAACAGAAATCCGCAATCAATGCTGTTGAGTAATATTTACCTAATTACTATTTTTAAATATAAGTTAATTGCATGTTGTTATCATTATTTATTTATGCTTCTTGAGTATTTTGTGATAAGATATATTATGTACAACTGAAATATAAAAATTCACTAAAAACCTAAATACATAACAACTTTGCAAGATAAGGCATATAAGTCTTAATTGTGTTGTATACACAGATAATTTACGTCTATGATGTCATACTATAATATGAGATGTATTTAATAAGTGTTTATTTGTTGCATTCTGGTAAGCTGGCTGTTATCTCTAAATTATTTTAAGTGTAAGTATAAAATGGGGTACCTATAACTTTACTCAGTGATAACATCTACCTTTTATAAATACGCATCGTAGTGTTCCATGTTCCAGTATTAAAACTTCCTTAGTGATAACTGAAGAGAAATAGGTTTATTTAAACTTCACATACACAAGACGTAAAACAATATCATAATAATTTAATTTAGACTTCAAAGTAGATCAAGGACATTAACAAATAATACAGAGTATTATTTACAGCGAAACTTTGAGAGAAATGTTAGCTAATAATTTACATGATTATATTAGGAGCTGGGATCGATAAAACGATCAGATGGCTCCTTTACAGAGCCACGGAAAGCTACGTTCGAGCTCTTAGCACATACTCATTTCCCAGACTGCTTGACTCTTAATAATGTGGAAAACCCACCGGTCGGGGGACTATATAAACGCCCTCACAAAGAAGAAAGATAAAAACAGCTTCGGCGGTTGAGTGTGCTGTTAACATTTCCAGCCATTCGAGGTGCCAGGGAAAGATTGAGTCATTCCAGTTCTGCTTCAAATCGAACTGGAGGGTCTCCCATTTCTCATTAGACTGCATACAGCCAATTTGGCTTGGAATTAACTTCAATCTAGCTGGACGGTAATTAGGGTAGTGCAGTCTATATTCAGAAATTGGGCCGTAATGACCCCAAACCTAAATCGCTGAGACCTTTTAGTGTAACTTCATTATTTGCTCAAGGGATTTGAAAATATACTGGACGGGCACATTAGAGGGAATGTCTTAAACACTAACCCCCTTAATATCGACCATTATACCTACCAATCTCGCAAATCTACTAAGTTAGCACTCAGTAACCTTGTTGGGAAAATCGCAATGCCTCTGGATAACAGAGAGTTAGTGCTGAACTACCCAACTCCCTCTACGAAGCTGATGTCGCCAGGGGAGTTAAACCTACCATATGTGGCTGAATCAGAAGCATGCTATACAACAGGACCATTATTATCTCGCTGCAGGGGGTGGTAAGCTTTAACTCTGTGAGGGACTGCCCTCTTCGTGGATAGTCTGCTGAATATCCTGTGTCTGTGGGAGGTTGAAATCCAGGTGTATGCGGATGATCTTATCAGATTAGTCAGAAGTAAATCTGAGAAGAAACTCTAGAATACTCTTCAGGAGACACTAAACGTAATGAATAATTGGTGCCAGAGGGAGCAGATATCTGTAAACTATTACAAAATCCTCATTGTTTCTTTCACCACCTACTCTTATCGATGAGACAATTTTATTTGTGAAACTGGCGAAATATCTGGAGGTTACTCTAGATAAGACTCTTGACTGGAATATACAGTTGGAGAAAGTAGTCAACAGAGCCAAGTTGTTTCGGTGGACATGCCGAAGGATATGTGGAAACAACTGTGGAACAAACCCACAGCAAATGTATTGTCTCTATGTAGTGGTGATGAGACCAACGATGACCCAGTTTGGTGGCCTAAGGCACTTTGTGGTATCGCGAAGGCCAAACTGGATGATAACGGGTGAATTGAGCTCCACCCCATCCGCCGCTCTGGAGGTTCTCCTAAATATACCACCTCTTCACATATGACCGGAGAGGGAGGCTACGTGGGTAACGTACATACTTAAACAAACGGCTAAGAACATGCCGAAGGCAATCAGTATGGGAAGAACTAGGTTCCTCGATGACATTGTCACAAGGTTCTGGGAATGATATCAGATCTGATGCCCACAAAGACCTGCAGAGACTGGTCATTCAAGGCAGGGGGACCGATATCGAAATAAAGCGTCCCTATTGAGGGCAGATCTCTACTGGTACACGGACGACTCCAAAACCGAGTCAGGGGCGAGAGCTGGCGCATCTGGGAGCAGCTCCGAGGTAAGAATTTCATCTAGCCTCGAAAAGTATGCCACCATATACTAGACAGAATTATAGGCCATCTGGATGTGTGTGCAAAGGAGATTAAATTAAACCGTTGCATACACAAAACGATAAAAATATTTTCTGTTAGCCAAGCTGCTCTAAAAACACTTGGCCTCTACCGTTACAACTCAAAAACGGTATGGAATTACAAGACTGCCCTTAACGAACTGGGCAGCAACAATATGGTTGCGCTGGTCTATATACCGGGATACTTGGACCTTAATGGCAATGTAGCGACCGACGCGAGACGGACGATTATATCGGACCTGAACCTGCGCTGGGCATACCCTTATGTACAATGAAGCGCACTTTGAAGACCTGGACGGATGCAAAGACATTCCAACAATGGCAAAATCTGTTAGGATTAGTCCACTCAAAGGCCCTTATGTAGGCCCCTCAGAGTCAAGCGCTAAAAAGCTTTAAAGTTAAACAGGCAACAGTTGAGAACTTTGGTCGGCCTGTATAGAGGACGCTGCCGCCTGCGTCGCCACATGCACAGAATTGGGCTTGGACAAGAAACCGAATGCCAACTGTGATGGGGAGTGACGGAACAGCAGAGCCTGTGCTACGTTCCTGTCCGGTAGAGGCCAGAACCAGGAACCTGCTCTTTGTCAAGACTCAACTTGCACCAGAAGATCTGAAACAACTTTTGCCTTCAAAAATTGTCGATTTCTGTAAGAGGATGGATTCGATGGTTAAAATATATAAGACAATTAGGCGTGAGCCACAATAGACCTTAAGGCCATTTACAACATAACCTACCTAGTTATTAAAAAAAATGTATTAAAACTTTGCAAGTAAACAGGATATTGGTAAACCCTCACGCTTAGAGCGTAGATTAACACCTTGGCTGCCGTGAGAGTCATATGTGGTCTCTCAGTCGATTTTACCTTATAGCCCCATGAGACCACTATGGTCTCTCCTGTGATTATCACTTATACGGCCCCGTCATTCCGGATGGGTCTCTCGAAGCAATATAATTCATATGAAGGTTTATATATATATATATATATATATATATATATATATATATATATATATATATATATATATATATATATATATATATATATATATATATATATATCAACAACACACCACGGGGGCTTACAACCCAAATACTATCGTACCGTGGGTGTCGACAAGGAGGAAAAAGGCAACTTGTTAATTCTGGACTTGAAGGTTTGGAGGAGAAAGAAAAACATGTGCCAGCAAGGAATTCCACAACTTGGAAGTCCTCGGGACAAAAGATCGGGCGTAACAAGATATTCTATGTCTGGTGACCTGGACAATCACAGGGTGCATTCGCTCTGTTCCCTGGTAGATCTGTTGGGGGCAGCAGGTGGAGAAACTATGGAAGAAAGCTCCTCTGAGCAGTGGCCGTGCAGATATATATAAAAAAGAGAGAAAGGTTGCCAACGGGGGCAAGGGATGGCAGCCTTTGGGTGAGGGTAGGGTCACCGATGAGACGTATAGCTCTCTTCTGAATGGAATGCAGGAAGCGAGTGTAGAAGCGGCAGCGGCACCCCATATGTGGGAGCAGTATTCGAGGTTTGGTCTTATTTGTGAAGTATATAAGTTATAGAGATTAGCTGGTGAAAAGTGTTCACGAGCCCGGAAGAGGAAACCTAATTTCTTAGCAGCCGCTTCTGAAATTGATGTTACATGTTGATGCCAATTGAGATTTCGATCCACAAAAAGGCCAACAAGTGGAAAGGACTCATTACTTTGAATAACTTGGTTGTTCATTGTGATGAGTCTACGGCTGGTGTATCTCTGAGATAGAAAGCAAGACTGAGATTTGGTGGAGTTGAATTGTACAAGATTTCTACTTCCACAGCCTAATATTTTTTGGAGATCCACAGAGACAGAACCCTCCATGAGTCTGTGATCCTCATCTAATTGGGCTAAAGAGACAGGCTTAGAATATTGTATATTTGAGTGGAAGGTGCTGTCGTCCGTGTAACTGTGAACTGGGTTGGATGTGCTAGAGAGGAGGTCAGTGATGTGGGGAAGAAACAAAGTGGGGGCTAAACCTGAACCTTTAGGGACTCCTGCATTAATTGGATACAGTTTAGAGGAATGGTCATCTACGACAACAGAAATGCTCCGGTTGGAGAGGAAATTTGCTGTCCGGGTACAGTGTTTTGGTGGTAGGCCATTGGCCGGAAGTTTATTAAGCAGCGCTGCGTGCCAGACCTGCTCGAATGCTTTGGATATGTCTAGAGCGACAATCTGAGATTCACCATGTAGTTCCATATAATGGGTGACAAAGCAAGGAGGTCGGCAGTTGATCTGCGCCGACGGAATCCATACTGCCTTTAGTGAATTGTACTGTGTTTTTCAAGAAATTTTAGTAATTCGGTGTTTATATACTTTTGACTGGCTGACTGAAAGGAGAGAAATAAGCCTGTAGTTGCTAGAAAGCGCTTTGTATCCTTTCTTGGGGACGGGTTGTACTCGAGCAGTTTTCCAGTTACTAGGGAATATGCCTCTATTGTAAGAAGTCTGAAACACACGAGTCAGGACAGGAGCAAGTACTTCCAAAGTATTAGAGAAAGGGTTTATCCGAAATAAATTTTCTGCAAATATTTTAGTAAAGTAAAGGACAATGATGGTTGAAGCTGAGACTTAAGACTTTGTAGAACACACTCCCTACGATATTTATTCTACAGAACTCATAATCGTTTCAGGTATGTTGTCTAAAAATTGCCAATTTTGACGTTTCAAATCATGACTTTGACGTTTTAAGAAGAAAAACTATAAAATTTTCAAAGTAATTTTTATTGTATTTTTTGACCTTTTCATGCAAAGAAACGGGAAGAAGAACCCCCAGGACGAAGAGGGTTTCTGCCCCCTCATCCAAAAAAAAACACAGGATGTTCCCCTTTTTCTTGTGCATGCTGTTTTAATAAAAATGAAGATATTTGCCAAGTTTCGTTCAAATCAGTTTAGTATTTTTTGAGTTATCTCTGGGATATATAATAACAAATAAAAATTTTAACACACCTTGGTTTCGGGTTCTAGGGGTCCAAATTCGCGCTCATTTGAAAAATGTGTTGAAAAATCTCACCATCGATACCTCTCTCTTAGCGAACTTTTTTAAATAAAAATTCGCTAAAAACACGTAGTATCTCTGCGATGGCAGTAAAACTAGAAAAAATTATTGAATTGGGTTGCTCAAAATATGAGTACATATCAATCACTTGCATTTTTACATAGATTTGATCTCATTTCAAATGTTTATTATGATTGCACGAAAATGAGAGAACTAAATATAATTATTCTTGTGAAAAGTCTATTGTTAAAAGATAAAAACTCTGGACGCAGCAAGTGCGTTATGGTAGTGAATTTTCATTAAAATGTTTTTATTGCAAATATGTGTGTTTTCTTTTTAAGAAAGCAGGCATCAATTTTGGTTACCAGTATAACCTATATAGTAAAAACAATGTCCCATGTTTCATAAAAATAACTTTATTGTGTGAAAATGTACAAAAATTTCCAAAAGTAAAAAGTGTTCCCGGAAAAACTCGTTTATTGGTCAACCTTATAGGTTAATAGCAAATTGCGCTATTCAAATATGAAGCATTTGATCAAAATTCGCTACCATAACGCACTTGCTTCATCCAGAATTTCTTTTCTTACAAACATGCATTATATTTCGATGGAAAATGCAATAACATAAAGCGTGTTTGATTAAAAAATATATTGTATCACCAACGACTTACGGCCACCCTGTGATTGTAGAAATATATTTTTAAGATGTAGACACGCTATAATTAATATATACAATTTTTTTCATATCTTGTATAATAACGGATATATTGAGCTTTATTGATTTTTTACGAAAATTCGACAAAAATTATATACCATTAAACGATAAACTCTATAGCTAAGACTACTGCCAAGCATCAGAGAAAGGGTCTATTTGATATGAATTTTCTGGAAACATTTTAGTAAAATAAAGGACAATGACGGTTGAAACTAAGACTTCAGGGTTTGTAAAACATCCTTCTTGAGACATTTGATTTTCATAGCCCGTATTAGATTCAAGTTATTTGCCTAAATGTTGCCGATTTTGACGTTTTAAATCGCAACTTCAACGTTTTGAGGAAAACCCCAATTTATTTTTCTTTAAATGCCTATAACTTTTTGTCTTTTGACCTACATAGCTAAATTTTGGTAGGTAATTTACTTACAAATTTGGTTGCCCTTGCTTTGTTAATTCCGGAGATATAAATTTTTTTCTAAAGAAAACACAAAATTTTCCGGGAAAACCTGGGCAGATTTTCCTGGCTAACGAACTTATCCAAGCCATTTGCAAAAAGAATTTATTCACCAAATTTAATCAAAATCGGCCCATTATTTTTTGAGTTATCGGTGTGATATATATATATATATATATATATATATATATATATATATATATATATATATATATATATATATATATATATATATATATATATATATATGTAATTGCAATTGACCCTGGATATGGGTTCTAGCGGCCTAGTTCGCGCTCATTTGAAGAAATGTTTTTAAAATTAAATAGTGGGGATCTCCTCATTAGTGAATTTTTTTAAAGAAAATTCTCTAAAAACAGGAGGATCTAAAGCTTCACTGGGCTGATAATATTAGCATTATTACTACTTTTTAAAGTGAGTTGTTAACTATATTTGTATGTAAATAAATCTGGCACAATCATAATCATTTAAAATTTACCACTATTTACACCTACAGCAGTTTAAAACGTAATAAATGTTTATTATCAAATATCAGATAATCTTCAAGCGCATTCCAAACGATTTATGGGCAAATTATGAACATCTGGGGGTACATTTAAAAGCAATTTGGCATCATACATTATCATGGAAGTATTAAATTTCATTTCGACTAAGATGCTAAGAGGATGCAAAATGATATCAGACCTAAAAATAAATCACACACCGAAATCATAGCCACCCTAGCCTGAAGCGTCCAAGACCCACATGCGCAACAAAACAAATCGATTTTTATCATAAGAAACACAACAAAGAAAAAAACTCATCAGCGAAAAATTGACATCCACTTAAACGATTAAAATTACCTTCGCATTTATTTAAACATTAAAAACAGAAAATAGGAATTATCATATCGTCTGCTGAAAAACAATTTTTTAAGATAACTTTATTGGGATATCAAAAAACAAGAGATACTTCTTGAGACTGCCCCAAGAAATGTACTTTAACGTATTTTGCGTACATCTGCCTATTGCCTATTTTTAGTATATCCCTTACATGTCATGTTGACAACAAATATAAGGGTTGTTATTGAATTCTTGCGTGACAATCTGGGTATAAAAACTTATCATGACTTATGATTTAACGGCTTTACTCACCTGTACTGATGCGGAGAATTGTAATATCTGATCACCTGTTGTTTATAATATTATGATTAAGAAGCGTCGTTCTATTCACGTTCGCAGATCGGCGTCTAGCAAAACACTGACACTGGCTATAACAGAAATGCTAACCAGCAAGCGTTTCATTCACTACTGCCGGAAAACCTCTGAAGATTATCGGTCGTAATGACTGAGATAGGTGCGGAGGGGAGGGTGGGATAGCTATGTCGCATATCACACTAGGTAATTAGTTATGCGAGCTGGGAGCTAGGTCAGGGAGAATTACCAACGGCGATTAAAAAAAAACCTTCGAATGGAGAGTGCATCTATATTCAAAGATACAGATAAAATCATCCTGAAGAATAAACTGATTTTTGTGAACTAGCAATTAACAATAAAATGTTTATATACAGTGTAGGCCATATAATAGTGATCCCACGGCCTTTATTTGAATAGTTAATGGTCATCAAAACATTTATTCAATACAAATTAGGAAAACAATCAGTGGTAAATTTTCAGTTAAGCTTACAGAGGGTTTTCAGAAAAAAAATTTCAGAAGAATGCTTAGAACATCCCCTGGATGCACGGACCACAAGAGCAGTTTCTTGCAAACAACCCCCAAGAAAATTACGGGACCAGGAGTTAAATAGGCGGGTGCTGGGCGGGGAAGATAAAAAGGAAATATGAGCGGAAAATCCGAAAAAGCCGCTTAGTCGGACCTCTAAATGCTGCCTTTTTCACATTTTGCAACCATACCTCCTTTAAACCCTGTCTACCCCGCATTCACCGCAGGTCCCGTAACTTTTTTGGGGGTGGTTTATGCATTGATGGTAGTTGTAGGCATGCAGGAAGGGAAGGAAAACCCCGAAGACGAAGTATCGGGTTTTTTTTTTCTTAAAAATTTGCAAATAATTTCTTTTACAAAAATTCACCATTTTTTTTTTACAGAAATCAGCTTCTGTAATGTTACACTTAATTATATTTGGATTCACAAAAATTTGGAAATATTTTTTTTTACAATAGGTAACTTATTAAACATTTATCATTAATTATAGACATTTTACAAAAATCTTACAAAAATTATTGCTACGAGAACCCTACAAAAATGTCTGCAAAAACTTCAAATTCACCCATTGTTTGATGGCGCCAGTATATGGCATCTTGTTTTTTTCGACGAATAATATAAACGAAAGCCTCTCTAAATGCGCCATTTCGTGGGACTCCGCTATCTATTGATAAAAACCAGTGGCGATTTCTCCTAGTGAGCTAGGTGTGCGCCGCACACCCTAAAATATAATTAAAATGTGCACAGTTAAATATGTTTTATTTCTTTTCCCTTAGTCTTAATACATTACATATTTTATGACAATCGATTTAATTTACTTATTTGATTTCATAAATAGTCGGTTAATAGTGACTTGGAATGAAGTAGGTACCACGTCTTCATTCAGAGAATATGAGTAGGTCAATAGCAACTTGGAATGAATTCGGGTTAGGTGTGCGTTGTTATTTCCGAACAACTTAGTCGATAGAGCTGTATTGGTATACAATACAGTCCCCCACCCATGTGTTTAAAATAGGAAAATACCATTGCTTTTAACACTGCAGTGAGCGGTAAAAATACCGCTCAAGACAAATGAATGGAACGCCGGTCTAACAAACGTTGTGATAGCATTATTTACAAACATTACGACTGCGCTTGCATAGACCACAGTATTCTAGAATCAAAGACTATAATACATTTTAGTAAATTTTCGTAGAAAAAAATCACTAATGGGGAGATTTCGACTTTTGAATTTTGAAAAATTGTTGCAAATGAGCGCGACCTAGGACCCCTAGAACCCATATCCGGGGTCAGTTTCAATTTTTATATGTTTATATATATATATATATATATATATATATATATATATATATATATATATATATATATATATATATATATATATATATATATATATAATGTTTCTGTTGAAAAATATGTAGAATTTAATTTGAGTCAAGTATTAAAATATAGAAATGTTTGATTAAAATGAAGAAACTGATTTCAAGTACCATCCATATTTCTAGAAATTGTAATTGTACATAATGAGGTGAGGGAGGTAATTTTGGAGATTAGAAATCAGATGACAGAACTTTAGAACAATTGACATTTAGATTAAAATTTAGTCAAAATTGCATCATTTGCAGCCACAAGTTTAGACTTATTTGTAAGATGCTTTGTACTATTTGTATAACAATAAACAATAAACTATAAACTATAAACTATATATATATATATATATATATATATATATATATATATATATATATATATATATATATATATATATATATATATATATATACATAGGTATCACACCGATAACTCAAAATATAATCGGCCGATTTTAATAAAATTTGGCATGTACCTTCCTTCTGTAAATGGCTTGGATAAGTTCGTTAGTCAGGAAAATCAGACGAGGTTTTCCTGGAATATTTTGAGTTCTCATTCGAAAAAAAATTTGTATCTCAAAAAATAAAAAAGATAAGTAACCAAATTTGGTAGGTAGGTTTACGATATAAAAATTAAACTATACACCAAAATTTAGATTTCTATGTTGCAAGAAAAAAAGTTATAATAAAATATTTTGTGCCAGATCATTTCTCTGAAAATTCACTACCATAACGCACTTGCTGCATCCAGGCTTTTGACACATTTTATTATTTAGTACCATATTAACATTGAACTACTTTTAATGTTTTCAGTTTTCACCCCGTTCCGGACAGTGCTAACGCTAACACAAATTTGTGTGAAGAAAAGAGCTTGATAATAATTCCATGTTCTTTTCGTGTTTTAAAGTTGTAAGTGACTTTTTAATTTTTTAGTGTTGCAGTGGGAAATTAATTTATTTATCTACGTATTATTCCCATATAGGTACAATATATATATATATATATATATATATATATATATATATATATATATATATATATATGTGTGTGTGTGTGTGTGCATTTAGTGTTAATAATTTTTAAAACCACCACTAACAGCAACTCGTTACCGCACACCCGACATTTTGGTCAGGAGACGCCACTGACAAAAACGGCGTAATTTTTTTCCTTACAAACATGCATTATAATTCGATGGAAAATGCAAAAGTGCAATAATATAAGGGACGTTCACTTAAAAAAAAGTGTGTGTCACCAACGACTTATGGGCTCCACCATGTGATTGTCAAAATAATTTTATAAGATTCAGCTCGAGACACTATAATTAACCTATATAATTGTTTCTCTTATCTTGTATAATAACGGATATATTAAGCTTTTTCGTAAAAATACGCCGCCCTGTATATATTTACACAGACGAAAACTGAACCTGACCCCGGATATCAGTTCTAGGGGGTTTAGTTCACGCTCAATTGAAGAAATCTTTTCAAAATTCATGACGCGGTCTCCTGAAGGGCGATTTTTTTTTTCTACGAAAATTCGGTAAAAATGATAGAAATCTCAACCATAAACTCTATAACTGAAACTACTTCCAAAGTATTAGAGAAAGGGTTTATCCGAAATACATTTTCTGCAAATATGTTCGTAAAGTAAAGGACAATGGCGGTTGAAGCTGAGACTTAAGACTTTGTAGAACACACTCCCTACGATATTTCTTCTGCATAACTCATAATCGTTTCAGGTATGTTGTCTAAAAATTGCCAATTTTGACGTTTCAAATCATGACTTTGACGTTTTAAGAAAAGCTATAAAAATTTTAAAGTAAGTTTTATAGTATTTTTTGACCTTTTCAGGCAAAGAACGGGGAAGAAGAACCCCCAGGTCGAAGAGGGTTTCTGCCCCCTCACCCAAAAAACACAGGGTGTTCTCCTTCTCCTTGTGCATGCATACAACTACCTGCAAAGCATAAAGCACAAGAAAAAATTCTTGGGAGCGACCCCCAAGAAAGTTACTGGACCTGGGCGAATATGGATGCGGTGCGGGGTAGACAGGGTTTAAAGGAGGTATTGCTGCAAAATGTGAAAAATGCATCTTTTCAAAATCCGACAATTTTTTTGCATCTTCCGCTCATATTTCCTCCCCGCCCGGCACCCCTATTCCTTCTTGGTCGCTTAACTTTCTTGGGGGTTGTTTGCAACAAATTTGTCCTGTGGCTTGTGCATTGAAGGAGGGTTCTAAGCATGTTTCTGGAAAAAAATTCTAAAAACCCTTCGTGCAGTAAACTGTAAATTAACCGAAATTATATTCCATAACGTCGCCTGTAATGCCTTTTGCAGATAATATCGAATATAGCACTAAAGTGGATAAATTCACTTGCTGTTTCACTTCTTTCTTATTTTTATATTACATAGAAATATATATATATATATATATATATATATATATATATATATATATATATATATATATATATATATATATATATATATATATAAGTACAAGATAAGTAAGTATATAAAAGGGGGGCCTTAATTAACATTGGGGCTACACAAATAACAGTCGAGAAGGCATTTAGATCGTGTTCACAGCAATAAGTACGGTTGGAAAATCACTTCTAACTGTATGCACAAAAAAATTAGGAAAACACATTTATAAAATCTAATAAAAAACAGTTTTACGATATTATTTTAAATAAACCAATAGGAATACGTTTCGCGGCGATTTCGCAATTCGCGGGTGTCCAAAACTACACTGAAATTCGGTCGACCGAAAGCAAGCAACTTGTAGATTAAGCTCGATAGGCTTGGATTGTTAACAAACGTAGGTATGTCTAATTTTAAGCGGCAGACTCTACTGTTTGAAACATAAAATATGAGAAATACAGAAATACGCTTTAAAGTGCTATTTATTTTTAAAGAAATTACCAACAAACCTGCGAGATGATGGATAATTAATAAAAATGATGGATTTAGTAACTTATCTATCAGTAGGCACCGTTCTCATGTTGTAAGCAGGTCTTGATACCTGGAAATAATATTGACGCCGTGGTACTAAATTTAACAGAACGAACCTAACAAATATTGTCTTTCGCACGGAGACAAACCAGATAAATGCCGATACTCTTGCTATTACTACATAATGCCTTAATTATTTTCCCCGGTTATACAATAATAATAATGTATAAGTGATCCAGTCGTGGCTCAATTAAGAAACATTAAAAACCGAGTGTTAACACTGCTCTTAGAATATAATTTACTGATATACTGATTTTCTAGTTTACGCAAAATAGTATTGGTTTACGTCATCAACTCACAATTTTCATTTATAACCATCGTCCAATATTTATTTTCAATATTTATATCCATGTTTTAAATATGTTAGAATGTTAGGTTAGTTAAAAGTCATTTGTAAAATATCAAACGTTGTACAGAGTCTCCATCTATATCATTTTGTGTTAACTAGAGCTGTCGTGACGACATACTACCTGGTTCCGCACCGAGATGGCGTCCCTGTCGTACATCTCTCAATGTTCTACATTCTGACATGTTGCAATAATGTAACTTCCTTTTTTTATCTACGATTTATTTAAATAGCATAAAAGTACAGGTAACGTCATATGTCTTTGTCTAACATTGTAGATAGTGCATTACAGAATCTGAAGTGATGGCGAGGGTTATTTTAATATTAATTCAGAATAACTTTATTTTTCATCGATCAAAAGACTTGAAAATTGGTACACAGTCGCGTCTGTCCATGCTCTTTTAAGTTGTAAATTTTTGTTTCAATCACTTGAACAATTTGAGAGATATTGCGTTTAAAAAATATTTTTTAGTTTTTTGTTAAGAAAAATTAATTAACAAAATAAAGGTAATTTCCAAATTTGGCCCAAATCAGTGAAGTATTTTTCGAGTTATCGGTTGGATATATATATATATATATATATATATATATATATATATATATATATATATATATATATATATATATATATATATATATATATATATATATATATATATAAACTTTTTAACAGACCTTGTAAATGTGTTCCAGGGACCCTAATTCGAGCTCATTTTAAGAAATTTTCCGAAAGTCACACTATCGATACCTCTGTTAGTGAATTTTCATTATGAAAATTTACTAACAGAGAGGCAGGTATTCTGAAAGTAGTGTTTGGTGTCCATTGAATTTGAAATTTAAATTTATTTCCCACATATTTTGTTCAAAATGTGAGCCCCTATTTCACATACCTGCACGGTACCATCTTCTTATTTCAGTCTTCGTTATTCTGGTTGTGATGGTATTACATATTTATTGGGCAGCATATATTATTCTTTGCCTTATATTTTTCTTGTATTGACTCGGGTCGCATAGATGATGTATTTCATATAATCCCAGACGTAATAGTCCATAGGTGTCAAATCTGAGCTTCGCGCTGGCCAAAGTATTGTGGCCGCCCTTCCAGTCCAAACGTTACGAAACTAATGTTCCAATAGTTGTCGTACTAATAGCCGATAAGGCGCGGGACAACCATCATTTTAGAATATAATTTGCTGTCTGACTGCGAGAAGAACATCTTCTAGAAGCACTGGAAACTCATCCCTCAAAAAAATTCTCATAAGTTTCTCCGTTAGGAATTGGAGTAGAAAAATAACGTCTTATTAAATAGGAGCCAATGACTCCCATCCATACATATTTGAGAACTGCTTCTGATAACTAGTTTCCCTTGATAAACAGGGTTTTCTTCCGCCCACAAATGTAAGTTGTCGAAATTCGTTATGCCCATACGGTTGAAATTTGATTTATCGTCCGTAAAATGTTGGTTAAAAAATTGGCATCTTCTGCATCTAAATTAAGAATGAAGCGACATAATTCTATTCTTCTAGCAGGGTCACCTTCTCCCAAGCCCTGGACAAGGGTATAGTGGTAACGATGCCATCCAAAACTGCGTATTGTGCAGAAAGTTTTACATCCCAGTTTCCATCAAAATATCTTATTATATCTTCCTCATTATATGGTTGATAAACAGGAGGAGCACCAACATCAAGTCCCCTAGACTTTTCCGAACCATTTTCAGCTATATTTAAATAAGTTGTTGCAAATACACGAACATTTGGTATTCGACGGTTCGAGAAGCGACCTTCATATTTTCGACGAGCTTCAGCAGCATTACCCTCACAGTATCCGTCGGTATACAAGACGTCTGTATATTCTTTGTTGCTGTATGAGACCATGGTAAAAATAACAAAAACAAGTAACAAAACGGAAATCTCTAACAATCGACTCTAAATAACTAGGAAATAATTATGAAATTCACTAACAAACATACGCAAATGGACACTGTCCGATGGTTATCAAAATTTTAAAATGTACTCAAGGTTCGGGAACTTGGTTTTTAGTGAGTACTCTCGCAGTTTCGCTAAGTTTCTAAGTAGTTCAATAAATTCTGTCACCCGTAACATTTTTGCTAATATATTTTGGGACTGTCAATTGTTTGTTGTAATATTTGTACCTCGACTGGATAGCTATTGCAGAGATCTTGTTGAAAAATATTGTGCGCATGTTACCTAAATGATTTTGTGAGAAAAACCGACAATAAATTTGCGTAGATAATTTTGAATTTTTTTTTTTTTTTTGGCAAGTTTTCCTTCGAATTTTTTATGAGGTTTGTTTCAATTTCAAACATAAGAACATAATGTTGGACAAATTATCCAGTCGACATTTTTTTTAAATTTGTAGCATATAGCTGTAGTACGCAATTTCTAACATGTTTTCAAGATTAATATGTGGTGGGAAATAATAAGAAATCGTATTTTGGGTCCTTATGAATTACCACCAAATCTAAATGGAAATGCCCACCTAAATTTTCTACAGAGTGGGTTCAGCGATCGTATTGATTATTTACCAGTATACTTAAGGCAGAATGTGTATTTTATGCAAGACGGTACACCTGCACACTTCCTCTGGTCAAGTGTGAAATTATCCAGATGAATTGTATTCCCAAAGAGGGATAGGCCGCGGCAGCCCAAACCTTTGGTCAGCTCCTAGCAGCTCGGGGTGACTTTAAATCAGTTTTCTACAATGACAAAATAAACAACCGCGAAGAATTATAGCAAAAAAATGGTACATACTGTCAATTTATTTATGAAGGAAGGAATACAATTTAAAGTTAGTCAGTATTTTCTCACGCTTATATCAAAGTGTTAAGGTGGGAACCTCGGTGATCCAATGGTAAGAACTTGTGCCTCTAGACTTAAGGGTACATGTATTCGATCCCCAGGGTTCCCCTTTAACTTTTTCAGTACATACTGTAAAATTAACATTAACAAGCAAGTTGAATGTCTGCACGTTCTGCCCTTTGGAGTGGGCGTAAAGCCGACGGTCCCGTGTCCATGCGACGTTGGGCACGTTAAAGATCCCTACCCTCCTTACAGAAATGGGTTCGGCAAAATTTCCAGGATATAGTAAGGTGAAACTGCTCCATGGCGTCGGTGATTGCCCATAGTCGCAGATATAGACCGACGTTAAAGAAACAAAAACACACACACAACAAGGTTAATAGGTGACCATTATGAACATTTATCGATGAATATTTAAAAAATGAATCATTTGTTTTCCTCATAATAATAGGTGATAGTCATAAGTTATATGTTTTATTGTTTGTCACCTATATTTCCTATATCAAAATGATTTACTTAAATTATCTTTTTGCTTTACAAACATAAAAAAATTAATTGAGTATTGTAAAGGTCTGTCATTTAGAGTTGATGTTTGAAAATGTGGATTGTGTTCATATTATTTAATCACTGTTGTTTCTCAGACAGTGCTAAACACTTGGACGTTGCTAGTATAACATATATTTCTTTCATTAATACACTATTGATCCAATTTTTGTTTTTGCTATTCACAACTTTGACTTTTGTGGCTAATCATTTTTCATTTTAACGAGTTGTTCCAGGTGGTTCTTTGTGGCATTAGCTTAATATTATCAATATATAGCAGATGATTTAGCCTCACTTTGCTCCCTGCCATTGATTTTCATACAAAAGCAAGATCTGGTATAGCGAGTTCGACGTTTTGATAGCAGGTTCAATGAGAGACAGATCCAAGAAATGGACTTAGCGAGTCGCCTTGAAATATACCTATCTTCTAATTGATATCGTGCTGGTTACACTGTTACCACCCGTTCGTGCCTGTAACTGAACTTTTGTTCTCCAGGTAGACATTGTGTGTTTTAAGAACCTCAGGATATAAGTATTGATCTTATGGGTCTTCAGCACACGTATAAGTCACTCGTGTGGAACTAAATCAAACGCTTTTTTATAATCCCCGTAGACAGCCAAGAGATTTATTGGTCCATTGTAAGCTTGATTGCATACAATACTGTTCTTTGCATCCCATTTCATTTGGTACACCTTTTTCGCTGGCTTTCAATTATCTTGTTTCGTCCACAGTACGTATATATATATATATATATATATATATATATATATATATATATATATATATATATATATATATATATATGCGTCTCTTAAGGCAGGATGTTGTCATTTTATATAAAGTTAGTTGCAAGACAAGTTTTTATGGCCAGTATCAGCCGGGATCTGCGGAACACTGCTGATCCTCTGATAAAAGATACGTATCTCCTTGTGTGAAAAACAATGGCATCTTACTTTGGGTCAAATATAACATCATCTATTAACACCGCCAATAGATGATGTGAGGGTACACCCAAATATCTCCACCCAAAAGTTTTAAACGTCATCAGACCTGGATGCCTTCCAGTTATGAAGCCCTTTAACAGCCTCGGAGACTTCAATAGTTAATGTTGGGCTGATACAATTAATTTTTTGTTGGCTTTTATTTTAAATTTTGCATTGATACTAAAATACAGGTGTCCTAAAACAACAATTATGAGTTGCGAAGTTTGCAACAAGCAGGAATCCTCCAATGACAAGCTTGCAAATTGCTATCATTTTTACTACTGCCAGGGGTGCTCTGATTTGTCAGCCACTGAAATGAGAACAGTTGTTCTCAGGGAGACGATAATTAAGTTCTTTTGCGTGGAAGGCATTGGATCAGCTCCCAAATCGCTATACTTTTACTTTTGAATGGTGGGAACATTAATACCATCATGTTGACCCTAAGAGAGGAATTGCTGAAGTCATTTCAATCTATCTGCGAGATTATAGACACAGTCATCAAAGCTAGTTTTGAAGCCCTTTCATGTGAGGCGTCTGTGCTCAGGGAGTGCACATGGTGATGTTGCCCTCCTCGGGTGCTGGTTATCTGCCATCTGTGGAAATGCCTGGTGTAAAGTAACCCCGGATGCCTGCAACAGCATCTCATTCTCAATCTGGATCGGTAATGGGGGATTCTAATATTCTAATATGCAGCCACCTTCTGGACCTGCTATCAGAGATGTAAGAATCAGTAATCATCCCAGTTTAACGCTGAAACCAGTATTTCTCACCAATCTACTGGCGCGCCTCATTGATCTGCTACTGTGCCCCACCGATCTGCTGGTATGTTTCATCGATCTGCTTTACCTGGATCTCCTGCTCAGGTACCAAGTTCTGGGTCAACCTCTGCAGGCTCCTGTTATTGTGCAATTCTTGGGGTAAGAAAACTGAGTGCCTGTAGGATTGTGGGTGCTGATATACCACGGAAGGCCTCTCTATTTGTCAGCAGATTGCAACTGACAGTTAAGGAAGATTATCTTCGGTCGTATATTGAGTCAACTTTGCATGTGAGTTATATATATATATATATATATATATATATATATATATATATATATATATATATATATATATATATATATATATATATATATATATATGTATATGTGTGTGTGTGTGATAGAGAGGCAAGCAGTCCGTTCTGGTGACTATACCAACTTCAGAGTAGACACAAAGGCGGAGTTCCTGATGGCCAGAAAATGTACTAGTTAAGCAGCGTTTCCATTTTTTCGGCAAAAGTCATCGATGGGATCGCAGCCAACTGACCTTATGATGAGATCAGATTAGGTCCGACTTCCTGCTTTCACCATTAATATACACTATCAAAATCGCAGAAATAAAACTAGAAACTTTTCTACAAAAAACTACAATTTTTCCTGCTACTTTTAAAACTACTGTAGACTTAATTCCTAAGACTGAAACTGTATTTTTATCTCTACTATATACTTCTTATATTATAGTCTTCTCTGAAACTTGGTTAAAAAGCAAAAATCTAGATGAGAAACTTTTCTGCACTAGATATCGTGTATTCAGATGTGATCCAGTGTTACTTCCCGTGGAGGGGGCACTCTCATAGCAGTATAGAACACAATTGCTGTCACTGAAACTTAGGATATCTGATAGAATTAATTGCAGGCTTCCAGCAAGATATCTCGTATGCTGTAAGATCATCTGTCCCAATTTAACTTTATACGTCATTTGTATCTATATACCCTCTTCTAATATATCATTCCTGTATTAGCTTCGGACTATTCCACATTATTTGATTTCCTTGGATCACCTTATTTTCTACAGCGTCCTTCCTTTCCTGTTAATTGGTTATTTAAATATGCCAGAATACATCGGCTGGCTAGCTAATCAAAGTAACCATACACGTTAGTTGAAACATTTAATAAATATGCTGAGTGAATCTGACTACAAATCAACTTAATCAGCGGTAACTAATAGTCATGGAAAAATTCTTGACTTTGTAATTTCAAATCTGAACACATAAAATGTTAGCACCGGTTCACCACTTTTCACGAAAGATTCGTATCATCTAGTCTTAAA
This sequence comes from Tillus elongatus, assembly GCA_964006375.1. Taxonomy (NCBI): domain Eukaryota; kingdom Metazoa; phylum Arthropoda; class Insecta; order Coleoptera; family Cleridae; genus Tillus; species Tillus elongatus. Next base: position 78,505,265 of record OZ023263.1, on the reverse strand, counting down.
AATACTCTAGATATATCTGATTAAGCCTTTCGGTCACGACTTTTTTTTTCGTCAACGAAAATTCCAATAATTTGTAATATGAAAGAGTATAATTTTTGTAATGTTTTTAGCATGTGCAGGTTTTTTTTTTGTTGGGTAAAAGGTTTTTAAGTTATATGATGTATTCAATTGAATACATTGTGACTTAAAGGTACCAATGGAAGCTGAAACAAATCGAAATACACAAATTTACTTGATTTATATTATATTTCATTTCATATGATATTGCATAAAACAGTTCTTATATTTTGTTAAGCATAAATGTATGTTCCACTTCACACAAATTACACGACTCTGTCCTTTACAGCTGGGATTTTTACATCTAGCAGCAAATTGCCTTGCATCGAAATTAGGAAAATGTCCAATTTGATCATAACGGACTTCAGCTACTGGCCTAACTTCGACGGAGTTCAGGAATTTTGTGGGAATTGATGATGAAGATGTTGCAGCTGGACTTTGTCGGCTTGATGGGTTTGACGAGCCAAATGGTTGACGTGAGAACGGACGTCCTCTTGCTTAGGGGCATCTTATTAGCCTTTATTAGTCCTTCTGCTACGTATGCTCTAAAGCCCAATGCAGGTTGTATTTTTCATCCAGATTATATCGGCTTTCTCTGTCAAACCATTCGCCCTTTGGAAATAAAGTATATAGTCACATAAGTGCAAAAAGTCACTGACTGAGTTTTCAATTTTTTTAAAACCACTAATTGCTGTACTGATCTCTAATTGGACCATACTACCTGCGATACTGAGTGAAGATTGGAACCTGTGATGAGCATTGATAAGCACAACTTGGAGAACCGAATTAACCATAATACATTTTCCGACCTGACCATAGTTTTGCCCGAGTTAGCTTTTTATTCATTCCTCTGATATGTCCAAATTTGTTAGCGAGATGATGGTCAGGATGAAAAAATATATTGTGGTGCCTTGGGTTCTCCAAATCGTACTTACCTTAGATAGTTATTTTAATATCCATGGCGTTAGCCTAAGTTACATTTTGGTGTCTCAGTTTAATATCCGGTCTAGGAGATAACAGATTCATCCAACCAAAAAGGATGCATGATGTTTTATAGTTCATGACTATTCAGTTAGTGGCATTTCACAGGCATATGGTGTTATGTTACAAAATCCCGTATAGTAAAGCCAGGTTGTGGTTGTCTGTGATCAAACTACAGAAAAATTAACTTCCGTAGTTACTGTGAGAACAGTTTTTTAAACCTGTTCTGCAGATAGCCCCTTTGACCCTTTATAATCAAAACCTTCAATGTCTGACGGAAATGCGAATAGTTCTTGTGGGGCAGAATCTTAGACACTGTTAGACATATATCGAGCTCTCATCAGGTCAAAATTAGATTATGGTTCAATCGCACATGCATTTGCCACAAAATCAGTGCTCAAACCTTTAGACATCATCCATAATACTGCACCACACATTCACAAATCAAAACAGAACGTTATCTGCAAACAAATCAAGAAAGAACTTAAATCGCATTCGACTTAAGTTTAGGATGTATTAATTTAATGGTATTTGATTGTCCAGTTCTTGAATCATTCCCTGTTTTAGTCCAAATACCATCATCTTTAAAAAAATATACAGCACATACCTGTGTTTTCTGATGGAACAAAGTCAGCTCTTGGTATTGCACTCAACCACTTTCCACATAACGCTTCGTCTTTGAAGAAACTAAACACATGCACTTTATTTGTGTTTGTGTAACTTCCTTGGCAAAGAGGCACACAACAGTTGTTGAGCATAATTGAATATTAACTATTAGTTTACAAACACACACACACACACACACACACACACACACACACACACACACACACACACACACACACACACACACACACACACACACACACACACACACACACACGTCCTCTGTGGTCCGGGGACTAACTAAAAGAATAGGCCCATGGTAACTCCTGCCTGTCGTACAAGGCGACTAATCGGAGTTAAGCAGGTGGTAGTGGAATTTTCCTTTACGTGATAGTAAAGGATTTTTTTACGCCCGAGGAGGTACCACCCCATACATCAAGGGGCCGGTGAAGTCCCAACGGATGTTTCCAGTTCTGGTGTATGAGTCGGTTTCCCTTAGAAGCAAAAATGATAATGGCTCCTCCTTGTACAAAAAATTCCGGAGGTAAAATACCCCTCCATTCGGATCTCCGAGGTGTACAGGGGGCGCCAGAATCAAGATTTAACATATCCTTCTCGAATATATGTGGCCTAAATTCTAACCTGAACTCCGTCCACCATTTACTCCAGGCTAATAGACCCCAACTTCTCTTCCTCACTGAAACCCAAATCAGTGGCAAACCAGCCACTAATCACCTTAATTTCCCGGGGTATGAGCTCCTTACTTTCTTTAGATTGCATGGAGGCGTGTGCGCATACGTCCGTAGTAATCTACCCTGCACCAGACTCCCCAATTTAGAAGCTGGAAGAAAATACATACTATGGATCAAACTCTCTCTCAGGGCTTCAACTAAATTCATCTGTTGCATTTACCGGTCACCTTCTGACAACAACTTTGTCCAGCTCTTTGACTACCTTTCTCAAAAAACCGACCATCTGATTTCTGAATATCCTTCCTCCGAGGTCACTATTCTTGGTGACTTCAATGTCCATAATAAGGAATGGCTAGGATCTTCAAAAACCGATCCACAAGGGAGAGCAGCGGAGGTCTTTGCAGTCAGCAACTCTTTAGCCAATATGGTTCAGCCACCTACTTACTTTCCTCGCCTCCCAACACACAGCTCAAATCCCTTGGATCTCCTTACTACAAAATCTGAATGCTATAAGACATCAGTCACCCCCCCCCCCCCCTTTGGTCGCTCAGACCACGGCATGGTAACTTCTTCCTGCGCAGGATTACTTTTTGGTTCATTAGTGATATAATGTCTGAACTTAAACTTAAAAATGCTCTTCATAGAAAGTATAGAAATACTCTGACTGATGAGACTATACGGGGTTTTCTAGATGTAGAGCAGAAATTAAAACATTAATTAGAAATGCTTATCACAATAACACTTCCAGTATAATGTTGTCAGATCATTCCTCTTTCTGGTCCTTTATAAGATCTAAAACAAACAGACAAGAACTCGCGGCTTAATAACTTACAAAGGCAACACATGTGTGTCTTCTGAACAAATTATTAACGCTTTTGAATTTTTTTAAGATTCAGTTGGACCACTACTGCCATCTCATCACTTTCTTTTGATACCTACGACAGTCCATTATTTTATCTTAATCAAATCTCCTTAGATGGTGTTCTTGTTCTTAATGGTATTAAAACACTGAAACCTAAATCGTCACCAATACTTGATAGTATTCCCAGTTTTCTGATTAAGAATCGCACTGCTGTATTTGCTGAACCTTTGCATTCTATTTTAAATCTTGCCATTAGTACATTCACTTATCCAGATACCTGGAAAATATCAAAGGTTTGTCCGTTACATAAAAAAGATGAAACCTCAGTTGTTGAAAATTACAAACATATTGTGTTGATTCCTAATTGTGCCTTCGAACATGTCCTAATCAATTATATATCTGCACATTTACGCCCATACATCTCCGAAAATCAACATGGCTTTTGTGCGGGAAGATCAACTACCTCAAATTTATGTTCCTTTACCCAATATATGTTTCCGAAGGTCTGGATCACAGTGTACAGGTGGACACTGTATACTTGTACATGAAAAACCTTTTGATTGTGTATCACATAGTACACACATGGTAAAACTTTGAATTTTGTTAAAATGGTTAAATTTTTTTCATCTTACCTTACAAACCGGTTTAATTATGTCTGGTATGCTGGAAAGTCTTTATACCATTACCCTGTTTTATCTGGGGTTCTTCAAGGTTCGATTTTTTCAACCTGTTCATCAATGATCTCAGCATACCATACCTTTTATATGCGCAAGACATAAAAATCTTCTTGTCAATTGAACCAAACCTCCACTGTTATTTGTTACACAAATGCCCAAACAAGATCGTAGAATGGTGCCTCACAGGAGTTTAGCGCTAAGAAATGCAGGGTAATGACCTTTTCAAATAAGAAGTTTCCTATTTCTCATCCCTACAATATTGGTAATCAGTCTCTTGAAAAAGTGTCTAAAATTACTGACTTAGGCGTTGCCTTTGAAAGTAATCTGCGATTCCACCATCACATTGCAAATGTTGTTTCTTCAGCAATGAAAAAAGCCTAGTTTTTCTAACTCCAGATGCTTTAGACATACCGATACAATATGCGCACTCTGCAATAATGCATTTGTGCTACTAAATTAGAATAAGCAAGTATATGCTGGTCTCTCTTATATGGTCGATATGAGTTGATGCTGGAATGGGCCAGCATAGATTCCTCAAATATGTAAGCTTTAGTGAGGGTGGAAGCTACCCTCAACAAGGATATCCCCAGGATATTTGGTTGGCAGATTTCAATATGAGTTCACTAGCTGGTCTCTTGCAAAAATAACATTTACTTAAAAATAATTCATGGCTACATTGATTCACCTAACCTGTTACAACAGTTTTATGTCCCATCTCCTGGTCCTAATTTACAAGCCTATCCTACATTCTGTCTACAAGTGCTCTAATAAGATCACCTTTATACGCAAATATGGAAAAATGCAATAGAATATCTGTTGTTATCTTCATGCCTGGTAACTGGCACCTAGAACAGTTCCAGAACTTTTTAGGATAAGACGTAGCCTTTCTTTTAACCCCCTGGAAGTAGTTTACTTGAGAAAGATGAATGACTAGATTAAGTTTTTGCCTTAACTCCATCAATTTCTTTAGAAACTCTACATTTCTAGACTTCTTGAACTTATGTCACAATGAATATTTATATTTAATACTGACCTTAATTTCCTTAGAAAACCAAGGGGGATACAGATTACATCAGATTATACAGCTCAAACAAGTCGTAAATTATGGAAGGGAAAGATTTTAGCGTAGAATCAACATCCTGAACCTCATCCATACCGTCCCAGCACAAACTGGCAAGCTCTGCATACAATCTGAGAAAATTGCATTTTCGAAAATTATATGATCTCTGCTCAGTGTTACCAACAAGGGAAGAGATCACTGAACCTCTATGATTAAGGCGGGATGATGACCACCAAGAATCACAGGTGAATCAAGAGCCTCCTCCACAAAGTGTCTGTAAACAAAACCATCCGTTCTATTGAAAAATTGAAATTCACTTTTGAAAATTGTGTGAAGATATTCGATTCTACTGGAAGTGTTGATTATGCAAAACGCAAAGTGGTAAATCGAAATGTGTGCATATCGTTCGACCGACAGCGCCTACATGTATGCAACCCCTGCATACACCAATCCATTTAGGCGGACGGACACTAATTTATTGGTCGACTGTAATTCATCATGGAAATGCTGAAAGTTTATACCAATGACGTATATGTCATTGGTTTATACAATAGGCAATTTGCTTAACACCTTTGCGTGTTGATATAGTATACCTATGATTAAGTTAGAAGAACCCTTTTAGTGAATTTTCTTTAAAAAAATTCACTAATGAGGAGATCCCGACTTTTGAATTCTGAAAAAAATTCTTCAAATGAGCGCTAATTAGACCCCCCAGAACCCATATCCGGGGTCAGTTTCAATTTTTATATGTTTATATATATATATATATATATATATATATATATATATATATATATATATATATATATATATATATATATATATATATTTATATATTTATATATTTATATATATATATATATATATATATATATATATATATATATATATATATATATATATATATATATATATATATATATATATATATATATATATATATATATATATATATATATATATATATATATATATATATATATATATATATATATACATATAACATTTCTCAATCTGCACATTTTTATAATATTAATTGATAACAAATTAAATTGTCCGGTTATTAATAATAAACTGACGGATAAATAAGGTTGGAACTGAAATGGTCTCAAAAACTTTTAAAAATTTTAATTACAATTTAGACATATATTTACTATTTCAGTTTAAGTATGTTTTATGAAAATTCGCTTCCATAACGCACTTGCTGCGGCCAAATTTTTTGTTGTTATAGACAAACCTTATTAAGGAGACTTTTGTTAATTTTTTCAAATATATCAGAATAAATGTGTGCTTTTGTAAGTGTGACTATATATTATGCATCAAGATTATTCAAGATTCTCGCTTATTAACATTTGAAATATTTTTATAACTCTGCAACAAAGCAGTTGCTGTATGTAGATTTTTTTATACTTTTATTTACTATTTACTATTTAAAAAAATAAAACTCGCTACCACAAGTAACTTGCTGCATACAAGTTTTTTAACAAATATTTACTGTTTAAACAACAAGAATTTTTTATGCAAATTTGTTACCATTACACATTTGCTGCGCCCACACTTTTTCTTATTGCGAATCAACAAATCTTATCAAGTGCCTTTTATTAATTTTTCTCAAGTATCAGAATAAATGTGTGCTTTTCTGAAGGCTTCATTATATATGTATCAAAATTTTTGAGGATTCTAGCTGAATGGGAACGATTTAAGATTTGAAATGAATGAAAAACTTTTTTAAATACTGTATTTACTACCTATTTGATTACCATTTTTTAAAATTAAAACTTGCTACCACAACAAATTCGCTACCAAAACGCACTTGCTGCGTCAACACTATTTTGTTATTGCAAATGGATAACTCTTATTAGGTGCCTTTTATTATTATTTTTTTCAAATATCATAAAAGATCTGTCAGTTAGGCTATTTAGGTTTGGTCTTATAAATTCAAAAAAAATTCTGGACGCAGCAAGTGCGTTATGGTAGTGAATTTTCATAAAAATGTTTTTAATAGCAAATATGTGTTTTTTTTTTTCAGAAAGCAGGCATCAAATTTGGTTATCAGTATAACCTATATAGTAAACACAATGTGCCATGTTTCATCAACATAACTTTATTGTTTGAAAACGTACAGATATTTCCGAAAGTAAACTTAAAATGTAACCGAAAAAATCCGTTTCTTGGTCAACCTTATAGGTTAATAGCAAATTGAGCTTTTCAAATATGAAGCATTTAATCAAAATTCGCTACCATAACGCACTTGCTGCGTCCAGAATTTCTTAACTTACAAACATGCATTATATTTCGATGGAAAATGCAAAAACATAAGGCGTTTTCCACAACAACAAAAATTATTTGTATCACCAACGACTTATGGGCCATCCTGTGATGGTAGCAATAATTTTTTAAGGTGTAGCTCAAGCACACCGTATAATTAATGTATACAATATTTTTTCATATCTTGTATAATAACGGATATATTGAGCTTTATTGATTTTTTACGAAAATTCTACAAAAATTATATACCATTAAACGATAAATTCTATAGCTAAGGCTACTGCCAAGCATCAGAGAAAGGGTCTATTTGAAATGAATTTTCTGGAAATATTTTAGTAAAATGAAGGACGATGACGGTTGAAACTAAGACTTCAGGGTTTGTAAAACATTCTTCTTAAGACATTTTCTTTCCATAGCCCGTATTAGATTCAAGTTCTTTGCCTAAATGTTGCGAATTTTGACGTTTTAAATTGTCACTTTGACGTTTTGAGGAAAACCCCAATTTATTTTTCTTTAAATGCCCATAACTTTTTTGTCTTTTTATATATATATATATATATATATATATATATATATATATATATATATATATATATATATATATATATATATATATATATATATATATATATATATATATATATATGTATCACACCGATAACTCAAAAAATAATGGGCCGATTTTGATCAAATTTGGTAAATACCTTCCTCTTGCAAATGGCTTGGACAAGTTCGTTAGTCAGGAAAATCGGCCCAGGTTTTCCCGGAAAATTTTGGGTTTTCCTCCAAAAAAAAATTATATCTCCGGAACTAACTAAGTAAGGGCAACCTTGGTACGCTGATTTATGTTATTATAGGTGAGGCGCCTACCAAAATTTAGCTCTGTAGGTCAAAAGACAAAAAAGTTATGGGCATTTAAAGAAAAATAAATTGGGGTTTTCCTCAAAACGTCAAAGTGACAATTTAAAACGTCAAAATTCGCAACATTTAGGCAAAGAACTTGAATCTAATACGGGCTATGGAAAGAAAATGTCTTAAGAAGAATGTTTTACAAACCCTGAAGTCTTAGTTTCAACCGTCATCGTCCTTCATTTTACTAAAATATTTCCAGAAAATTCATTTCAAATAGACCCTTTCTCTGATGCTTGGCAGTAGCCTTAGCTATAGAATTTATCGTTTAATGGTATATAATTTTTGTAGAATTTTCGTAAAAAATCAATAAAGCTCAATATATCCGTTATTATACAAGATATGAAAAAATATTGTATACATTAATTATACGGTGTGCTTGAGCTACACCTTAAAAAATTATTGCTACCATCACAGGATGGCCCATAAGTCGTTGGTGATACAAATAATTTTTGTTGTTGTGGAAAACGCCTTATGTTTTTGCATTTTCCATCGAAATATAATGCATGTTTGTAAGTTAAGAAATTCTGGACGCAGCAAGTGCGTTATGGTAGCGAATTTTGATTAAATGCTTCATATTTGAAAAGCTCAATTTGCTATTAACCTATAAGGTTGACCAAGAAACGGATTTTTTCGGTTACATTTTAAGTTTACTTTCGGAAATATCTGTACGTTTTCAAACAATAAAGTTATGTTGATGAAACATGGCACATTGTGTTTACTATATAGGTTATACTGATAACCAAATTTGATGCCTGCTTTCTGAAAAAAAAAAACATATTTGTTATTAAAAACATTTTTATGAAAATTCACTACCATAACGCACTTGCTGCGTCCAGAATTTTTTTTGAATTTATAAGACCAAACCTAAATAGCCTAACTGACAGATCTTTTATGATATTTGAAAAAAATAATAATAAAAGGCACCTAATAAGAGTTATCCATTTGCAATAACAAAATAGTGTTGACGCAGCAAGTGCGTTTTGGTAGCGAATTTGTTGTGGTAGCAAGTTTTAATTTTAAAAAATGGTAATCAAATAGGTAGTAAATACAGTATTTAAAAAAGTTTTTCATTCATTTCAAATCTTAAATCGTTCCCATTCAGCTAGAATCCTCAAAAATTTTGATACATATATAATGAAGCCTTCAGAAAAGCACACATTTATTCTGATACTTGAGAAAAATTAATAAAAGGCACTTGATAAGATTTGTTGATTCGCAATAAGAAAAAGTGTGGGCGCAGCAAATGTGTAATGGTAACAAATTTGCATAAAAAATTCTTGTTGTTTAAACAGTAAATATTTGTTAAAAAACTTGTATGCAGCAAGTTACTTGTGGTAGCGAGTTTTATTTTTTTAAATAGTAAATAGTAAATAAAAGTATAAAAAAATCTACATACAGCAACTGCTTTGTTGCAGAGTTATAAAAATATTTCAAATGTTAATAAGCGAGAATCTTGAATAATCTTGATGCATAATATATAGTCACACTTACAAAAGCACACATTTATTCTGATATATTTGAAAAAATTAACAAAAGTCTCCTTAATAAGGTTTGTCTATAACAACAAAAAATTTGGCCGCAGCAAGTGCGTTATGGAAGCGAATTTTCATAAAACATACTTAAACTGAAATAGTAAATATATGTCTAAATTGTAATTAAAATTTTTAAAAGTTTTTGAGACCATTTCAGTTCCAACCTTATTTATCCGTCAGTTTATTATTAATAACCGGACAATTTAATTTGTTATCAATTAATATTATAAAAATGTGCAGATTGAGAAATGTTATATGTCGGGACAACTGCCCACTGAGTTTATAAAGAATTAAAATATTACTATAGGTATTCCAAAACAGTGAATGCGCGAAAATGCAACCAGAATAAGAAAATAAGTGTACAAACATGTGGCGAACATTCTGCTACTCATAATAAAAAGTCTGGACGCGACAAAGTGCGCTATGGAAGTGAGTGTTCATATAAATGATCTAAAAATTTTGTATATTTTGCATAATATAATATTGAATATTATATACTACCTATAGTCAGCTACCTTTCCCGCCAATAACTGTGAAACTGTCAAATTTCTAACCTCAACTCATTGTTTGTGATTGCTACAGGCTTTGACTATCTACCTACGTATAGACCAGGCATCACCCAATACGATGCGTTGTAATGTTTGAAACCAACATTAAATAAAATGTTTGTTTACATGGTCCTCGACGCCATAGGCGTCTCGAGAATTAGGATTGACATTTTCATAAATACGATTAAAATAGAATTTAAAAGATGTTTAACTACCTATACATTATTTAAGTATACTATTAACTAAAAAGTCTGGACGCAGCAAGTGCGTTATGGTAGTGAATTTTTATAGAAATGATTTCTCGAATAAAATGTTCGAAAGTCTCAATGTTGTAATGTTGTGATCTCGTCACAAGCGATTTTTTTCTATGCAAATTCAGTAAAAAGTGTTTTCAATAAAAATTTAAGAAAACATTCAGAAAAAACCTTGCAGTTCTACCAGTTTTTCTAGAAATGACAACCTGATTTGTCTGCTGCCATGTTTTATAGATCTACAACTTGCCGGATAATTTCTTATTAATTACATCATGTGGCAAGCATCTAGGAAAATATATACATTTTCATTGGTTACAGGATACGGCAAATAAGCCTTTAAACCTTCTTGAATAAATGTATCTAAATTTGCTCCCAAACATTTAATCATGCTTATATCTGCAGCTGCTCCATCAAAACTTACGAAACTGACGACTATTCCTGCTTGATGGATAAAACTTAAAGCCCGATTAAATAATAGGCTTGCTTTTTCTTCACGAGAAATGACAGCTAGGAAGAAATAACCCACTGGAACTTTCCAGTGGTCATTTCAAGCAACTAATAAGAAAAGCAAAACTTCTTTAGCCACTGGAAGCTCGTTTGAATTATTCATGTCCACGCCAATATCTACGTTACCACAAAACTTTTTTCCTGTGTACTCAACTTGACGTCTTATGAACATTTCGTCGATGACTAAGTATTTAACAAAGTATTTTGCGACCTTTTTCAGCTGCTTCTCGTCTTTTTGAATCCAAAACCGCTAATGCTTCTTTGCAGAATCCAGGAACAATTTAGAAATTGATCGAGGATGTGGCAAAGATTTCATCAATTTTTCTCGAACGTAATTATAAACTTTATTTGAATAAAAATTTAGGGTAATAACAAACAACAAACACGTCTGGTGAATAGTTCCGTTGTGGACATTTTAAAAGCTCGTTAATGAGATCTATTTGTGTGGGTAAAGAGGCCTAAAATATTACAAGCAATGATACAAATTTAATAACACTCAAAAGTGAGACGTTCAGTGATGTTTCTATATTTTCCGTAAAAGCAATAGGACTTTTAAAATGCTCAATCAGCGATTTTTGGTGACAAACATTTAAGATGCCTTTTCTGTTGGCGCAATATATTTATTTTCCTCTTTTGTTTTTTATTACTCGTTTAGCAATAGACCATTTTTAAAGATGTTTTTGGAGTTCCTGATAAACTGAAAATATCTACAAAATAACGAAGTTTTTTCCTAAAAAATGGACGATATTTGATAAGTTTTCAGTCAACGGAGTATATATTTTTTTAATGGTTTCTAGTATTTTTCCCTCAATTCTAAGTCCAGGCATATTAACTTACTTTTGACCTGGAGTAATGTTAGCTTTTGGTGTTAATTCAGGAGGACTGCCAAGTGCCGCACCTGTTGAACATGATAGTTCCAAGGCAGTGAGAGTTGATGATAACGATGATTTATCTCTATTTTCTTTAAAACTATGACTGCAATTTTTATCGGGTGATTTATTACTTTTAACAATAATAAAGGTTTACAAAATAGGAAGCTAAGAAGAATTATTCACCTTCTCTCCGCGTGAGCAAGAGCTTATTCATGCCAGAAGTAGAAGGCACTGGAGAACTTAAAACTGATGGAGACGCTGCGTTTTTAATACCCTTCTTCCACTTGGGTAAAAAAATAAAAGACTTTATTAAAATGCTGTGAACATAAATAAGAATATTACGGCAGCGTATCCGATTTTCTATGTAAGGCAGCGCACCATGTTTATCTCCTTTCTTTAGTAGATGGAAACCTAAAAATAGTGCCAAGCTGACGTGCCGCCACTGAAAATCGCAATCAGCAATGTCCTTACGCATGCAGAGACATCGTTGCCACATCCTCAGGTAATCTTGTACAAGCAATATACTTTTTCATCATTTTGCATAAACAAAACTCAAAACCTTTATTGCAAATCAAGGTAACACAAAAATAAATTGTCAGTATACTTGCATACTATTCACAGACAAATACAAGCCACAACTGTCGATTAATACAAATCTAGATACTTCACATGCAGCAAGATAAAGATTTTAAATTGAGTTTTCTGGTTATATTTACATAAAGAAGGCAGAAACCAAGTAATATAACGTTAGTAAATATTTACATTCATAAATAAGCCCTGATGTAAGTGTAATGTCTTAAGTAACAGAAAAGTAATAAATTTATGATTCTCAGCTGGTCATCATATTCGGCGATTTAAGGATGAATAGCGGCAACGCTTGAGCCACCACCCAATCAGAGCAGAGGACCGATGTAAACATAGAGTCCCTTGAATGTTGGCTTCAAACAATTCGGCAGTGTGCCCAGTCTATTCTCTGATATATAGTCAAAGGCTACAGGTATAGTGATGGGAAAAATGGTTATTTTCTGTTAACAGTTGAAGCCGTTAACGTTATTTAATAATAACCGTTGAAAATAACGGCTTCAGTTATTTTAAACTGGATAGTCGATCGATAGTATCCTACATTCCCAAAGCTGTGAGCGAGAGCGAGCACACTAGTATAAATGCATTGTATTTTTACCCCGTTATTTCACGTAGTGTATAAATCTCAAATTTTGTCGATATGAAAAGGAAACAAAGGGTTAAGAAATTATAATAAGCGTGTCGTAAATCTTTTGCCACTCTGAAGTGAAACATTTAGAAATCAGAAAGGAGTCTTATATTAGTATTTACTTAGATGTTTTAGGAATTATAAACTAGTCAATTCTAACAAATTTATTTTATGAGGGGTCTTTACGTAAATGTCAATGCCACAGCAAGAAACAATAAATATCATTATTTATCACGTCTTGGGACGTTAGACGTTAGAACTTTTATTGCTACACAGGGAGTGATTCTAAGAACTCCATAACATAACACAGCTCATAAAGTTTCGGTAAAGAAATTTGCCTTTATTCTGTACATATGGTTTGTTATTACATTATGCTTTTATTCTTTCTTAGAAAGATCTCTATCTCTAGTTACATTTTCGGTTCACTGGTCATCTTTATCAGTTCACTTTTAAAAACTGTGCAAACAACAGCCAACAGTATAAAAAATTGAATTTGAGTTTGAGTTTAAAAAAAAAATTGGAAGATATATAGTATTAATTGTTTATTTACTTATTTTAATATTCGTTGTTTTAAAATTAGTTAGACGCCCTCGTGGCGCAGGTGTATAGGTGCCAGCCTGCTAAGCGAGAGGTCCCGGGTTCGATTCCCGGGCGAGCCAATTTGACTCTGTCTGGAAAATTAAAAAAATATATATATAGAATGATGGGAAAAATGTGCTAATGGCCTGAGATGCCGCAGCCAATAATATTAAATTAAAAAAAAAAAAAAAATTAGTTTCAAAAATTTCAAAGGGCTGTAACTTGGAAGAGAAGGGGTTTCAATAAAAACTTAATAAAAAGACACCCCTTATTTTTCTCCAAAGAATCACCCTGTAAAATTTTTCGCATCAATTTGGAAACACCTATATATATATATATATATATATATATATATATATATATATATATATATATATATATATTCATTATATTTTTTTAATCAATTTGATAACTATTATCAGACAAACGAAAATGACGTGTTAACTGTTTTCTTAGGTAATGTATATAAATTTAAATAAATAAGTAGGTACTTTAATTTCACGTGAAATAACCGTACGTTGTCTATAGTGAAAGTAATAACACGTTTTTACAGAAATTCATCTTTTCACCCATTTTTAGTGAATTTTCTTAAAAAAAATTCACTAAAGAGGAGATCTCGACTTTTGAATTTTGAAAAAATTTCTTCAAATGAGCGCTATTTAGGACCCCTGGAACCCAAATCCGAGGTCGGTTTCAGACTTTATATGTTTATATATATATATATATATATATATATATATATATATATATATATATATATATATATATATATATATATATATATATATATATATATATATATATATATATATATATATATATATATATATATATATGTTTATATATTTGTGTCACACCTATAACTAAAAAAATAATGGACCGATTTTGATAAAATTTGGTGAGTACCTTCCTTTCGCGAGTGGCTTGGATAAGTTCGTTAGCCAGGAAAATCCGCCGAGGTTTTCCCGGAAAATTTTGTGTTTTCTTTCGAAAAAAATCGAAAAAAATTTATATCTCCGGAATTAACAAAGTAAGGGCAACGAAATTTGGTACACGGGTTTATATCGTTATATGTAAGCTACCTACCAAAATTTAGCGCTGTCGGTTAAAGGAAAAAAAAGTTACAGGCATTTAAAGAAAAATAAATTTGGGTTTTCCTCAAAACGTCAAAGTCGCGATTTTAAACGTCAAAATTGTTAATATTTAGGCAATGAACCTGAAATTAATATGATCTATGGAAGGAAAATGTCTCAAGAATAATGTTTTACAAAGCCTGAGCTCTTAGTTTCAATCGTCACTGTCCTTCATTTTACTAAAATATTCCCAGAAAATTCATTTCAAATAGACCCTTTCTCTGACACTTTAGCAGTAGTGTTGGCTATAGAGTTTATCGGTTAATGGTCAATATCATTTTTGTCGAATTATCGTAAAAAATCATTAAAGCGCAATATATCCGTTATTATGCAAGTTACGAAAAAAAGTTGTATACATTAATTGTAGGGTGTCTTAAGCTACATCTTAAAAAATATTTCCACAATTACAGGGTGGCCCATAAGTCGTTGGTGATTCAAATTTTCTTTTTTTTTTAGTGAATTTTTTTAATCAAACACGCCCTATGTTATTGCATTTTTGTATTTTCCATCGAAATATAATACACATCTTTGTAAGAAAAGAAATTCGGGATGCAGCAAGTGCGTTATGGTAGCGAATTTTCATTAAATGCTTCAAATTTTGAATCAATTTGCTATTAACCTATAAGGTTGACCAGAAAACCAGTTTTTTCGGGAACAATTTAAGTTTACTTTCGGAAATTTTTGTACATTTTCAAACAATAAAGTTGTTTTGATGAAACATGGTACATTGTTTTTACTATATAGGTTATACTGGTAACTAAATTTGATGCCTGCTTTCTTTAAAAAAACACACATATTTGCTATTTAAAAATATTTTTATGAAAATTCACTGCCATAACGCACTTGCTGCGTCCAGAGGTTTTTTATTATTAAATATTTGGCTTTACATACTAGTGGGAAACTCAACTGTTTGAAAAATAATAGCTTCTCAGTTTAAGAGAATAACTCTGTGTAGTAGTGTCCGTATGCCGTATCCCCATCAACAACCGGTTAAAGTTAAAATTAAACCGTTTTATTGTACCGAAGATCGTACGTCCCTAAAGCTGTGTGAGAGCGAGCATTCCCAATCTCAAGGCTATTCATCCCGTTAAATGGTTAAATAGCAGTTGCCGATGAAAACCGATGTTTATTCATCGAACCTAGTTGCAGTAGAACTGAAACAGACACGACTTCGAATTCTAGGTTAGTGTAAAAAGCGTTACTTTTTAAGCAGTTATTTTTATAAGTCCATAACTGGTGGTTACCGTTCCGGCTCAGTAACCGTTTAAAAATAGCTGACAGTTAAATAACGACCCATCACTATACAGGTACAGTGCATTGTTTCTCCGGCTGAGAATTGTTAAGGAAGTATTGATGTTTTGCTTTGATAGGAGCTTGCCATGATTAAGATTTAGAACCCACATATTTCACAATAATATGATTTTGCTGTATCCGAGAGCCATAATAGATATTTAACCACACTTTTCAATAGAAATTTGCGCCAAACAATGCGTAATTCTCATAATTTTAAGGTGGCTGAAAACTGGGTTTCCAAATACATTGGAATCCTATGGTCAGCCACCCGGCTGACTATAGGGTAATAGTATAGATTTTCAATTTAGAGCCTTACATCCACTGAATATAGCGTAAACTAAACAGACTATCTTTATTAACAAAAAGGCGCGGTATAATTGAGTTTTCCAATAGTCAGTCACCTTAATTTAACGGTGCCTCAAGCTGGCTGACTTAAGGTCCAGTTGTCAGCCACCTTCCGTTTCTATGAAACATTTTTCATCGTTTCTTTTTTGTTATTTAGGCAAAATGGGCCGGCATAAAAGCCATGAGATCCATAAGTATCCTGAAGAGTCTTAACTAAAGCTTTGAATGAGATTAGAGAAAATGGGTTAGGGATACGAGAAGCTAGTAGGACATATGGAGTTCCTCGTGGAAAGATACAAGATCGCCTTCACGGTCGCGTGAACGAGGGGCCACGTAAGATGGGGCCCAATACCATTCTCACCAAAGAGGAAGAGGATGAATTAGAAAATTTGCTAATCAAAATGGCAAAATGTGGGTTCTCTCAGAAAAAAGATGAACTATTAACTACAGTACAGAAACTAATAACAGAAGAAAAAAGAAGAACTCCGTTTAAGGAGAACAGACCAGGAGAGAAGTGGTACCAGGGATTTTTAAGAAGACATCCTAATCTATCTTTACGCGAAGCCGAAGGTCTAACCAAAGTAGGAGCATAATTACTCAAGAGCTTATACAGAAGTGGTTCCGTGAGCTAAAAGAGTATCTGGAAATAAATGGAGCCGCAGATATTTTGAAATACCCAACCCGTATTTTCAACGGTGATGAGACCAGTTTTGCCATGTGTCCTAAATCGGGTAAAGTTTTGACCCCAAAAGGATACAAAAACATTTATGAAATTAAAAAGGGAAGTGAAAAGGAGACAATTACAGTATTATTGGTTTTTTCGGCGGATGGGAAAACGGTTTCACCTATGATGGTTTTTCCTTTTATTCGACCGAATAAAACTATTGTAGATAGCGTTCCTGAAGGGTGGTTCCTGGGACGATCGGAAAGCGGTTGGATGAAGAGCGACACATTTTATGAATATATCGCCAAGGGAATGCATAAATGGCTAAATGATAATAACATTGCAAGACCTATACTGCTCCTGGTTGATGGACATAAGTCACATTTATCTATGGACCTTAGTAAGTTCTGCTATGATCATAATATAATTCTATATGCTCTTCCGCCCAACACCACTCACATCATGCAACCACCTGATGTGAGTGTTTTCAAGCCTTTGAAAAGCAACTGGAAGAAAACAGTAAGGCAATGGCAAGCAGAACCTCAGAAAGTAAATTCTGTTCTCACCAAATGTACATTTTGTCCATTATTAAAAACTGTTCTGAATGGTGAATCATTACCCACAGCAATCCAAAACGGTTTTCTAAAATGTGGTTTGTACCCATTTAATTCTGAAGTGGTAGATTACACAAAGTGCATCCAGAATGTATTGGAACAGCAACAAGAAAGCATTTTAACTCGGGCCCAGTTCGAAACTACAACTCTTGTTCTGAATACTCTAAAAGATAAACTTACTGAAAAGGGAATCCCTAACTAGATTAAATTCTGACAGAATTGCAGCAAATAAAACAATATTCTTATCCTAGTATTACTAATGAAACTACCCATGAAACTAGATTTGACACTTTTGACTTGATTTCTTCAAATAGATGTAAGTGATATTCCAATCACATTTGACTTCAACTTGGAACCAAATGACAAACGGCACCTAAATGAACAAGTATTAGAAAAAACCTATGAAACAACTGATTTGGAATTACTAACTATTTCAATAAAAGGTACGGAAATTGATCAAATCGGGGAAGAGGAAATGTTGATAAACGATATCAACACAAAAGATGACCGAGAATGTAAACAGATTCCGATAACTACACCAATAAAAGGAGAAGCTAATGATATTCTAAAAAATGAGAGTGTATTAAAAGATAACAAGAATATAATAATTCCTATGAAAGAAACGGAAACAAAAAATACATATAAAGAAGTAATTTTCATAACTGAAAGTAATGTCAAAAAGAGAGATAACATTTTGATAAATATTTCCGAAACTAATGATTCTAATAAAGAAAATAACGATGTAGAAGAAACCTCAATGAAAAATAACGGTACAAATGAAACAGTAACGAAAAAAGTTACAATCTTACAAGATATTGTAATTCCACGTGCAGAAGGTGGGATGGGCCCTTTTCGAACTCATCTATTTTATCCCAGTGCACTAACATCAACTCAGAAACGACAACGCAAAGATCCTCTTCCTGCGGCTATTTCGGCAGTTGAGTACAGAAAGGCCCTCTAACAAAAATTGGAAATAAAAGAGAGAATGACACATATCGCACAGTTTTAGAAGTTATTACATACTATGCACTTTTAGCAATAAACTTCCTGGCCATTTCAAACAGTACTTTCTTTGGGGAATTATATGAGCACAGGCTTCAATTTTTGTCGAACTCAAATTGTGGTTGGTCATTTGCTATCTTAAAAGCAAAAAAATACTGAATAAGAAAGAAAAGTATTTTCTGTTTACATTATTTACCACTTTATTTCCCAAGAGGCTTACACCCAATTAAAAGACAAAGTAATTTACATATGTTGTGCGTTTAGTAGTCACCATTTAGCAGTTATTTTAAAAACTTAAAGGACTACAAACAAACAGTAGAATGTGCGACTCTAATGACCTCATTTATACTTAAGTAATTAATGTAACATATTATTTATGGAGTTATAATTGTTAACAGTGGTATGAATAGGCGATCTTATGAGCAGATTTGTTCTGCTAGTTGAAAGGTAGAAAGTATCACAGCTTCTAGCATTTATTCTGGGTACAAGAAATTTAATCTGTCCCAGCAGTTCTGAGCAATCTAGCAAATTATTTAAAAACTTATAAAGGAACCTTATAGAAGCAACTTTTCTACGAGACTCAAAACTATCAATGCCGCTTACTTGAAGCAGTATTAAATGATCAAATCCACAAGGAAGATATTCCCCTATAGCTTTAAACCTCGAAAATTTCAGAAACCTCCCCTGAACTGACTCAAGGCAACACTTTTGAGAAGTATAACATGGAAAAACAATTAGTGCTCCATATTCAAGCCCGGTAGGTACAAGTGAAAAATAAATAAATAAAGAGTTTTAAGAGCCATCTCATTATGGAACTTACTACAGGTTCTAATTATGAAGCCCAGGCATACAAAGAGCTGAACTTACCACTTCCTCTGTGTGTAAGCTGAAAGATAATTTGTTGTCAAAGATAATGCCTGGATCTTTTCTGCTGCTACAACTAGGAATTAATGAGACATCGATATTGTAATGATATTCGTTGCATGATATTCTCTTTGCATATGAGACCACCCTACACTTTTACAAATTCATGTACAGTCTATTATCAGCACACCATTCGCCAACTTTATCTATTGCACATTGAAACTCTCCATAATGAGTGTGTATCGTTCGAACGACGACGCCTACATGTATGCAACCCCTGCATACACCACTTCATTTAGGCGGACGTACAATAATTTATTGGTCGACTGTATTTCATCACGGTATGGTTTAAGTTTATGCAATTTGCTTAACACTTTTGCTGCAGGAACTAATTAGCATACTTTCACTGTGTGCGGAAGTAGTAACTTTCTTAAAGGTAAGTAAATTTTTGTCCAGTGACTTAAATTAACAAATATAACTGAGTTTGAAGAGTATTGGTTTGATTTTTTTCTAGGACGCGCATGTGCGCCGTCCGCATATTTATAAGAATTTATGCAATAATGCGGAAAGCGTGCATGTGTGTTTTATTTTTTGAAGATAATAATCAATTTACTCATAAAACATTCTTTTATTTGCATAAAATATATAATAAAAAAAAGAAACATTCTAAAAACTAACAAAAAAATGTCTTGTCTTTATTTATAAAATCTTATTACAATATGTCTTATTATAAAATCTCCTTATGGTAATTTAGAAAACATGTGCCTAAACACAGTCCAGGATTTCCAGGGCATGCTACACAATGGTACGGTGTGTCTTTTCTGACTTTTTTTGGGGCGCATGCGCGACATTTTTTCGGAGAGTTTTGCCCTTTTCGTTTGTCCCCTGGATTTTGGTAGGCATATGTTCCATACTAATTGTATTTTTTCTTATTTGGTGTGACGATGACGGTTCTGGTAACATTTTTTCTAATACTGCCATTTTTCTGCCAGAATATTTATTATACAATGAATGGGAATTCAGTAACAAAAGTTGAAGAATATGAATGGCAAGTTTCTTATACCAGCGCAATGTTTTACGTAAAACAGGATAATAGGACATTAGTTGATCTTGACGGTCTGTTCCACCCATGTGCTTGTTATATTGCACGATGGGTAAAGGCTTCTCTTTCTCCACGGCTCTTCGGTTTTGCACTACTACCATTTCACTTGGAAATTCACTTGAAATATAGGTGACATCTCTCTTGTCATGCCATTTACCTATAACTACGCCATTTAAATATTTGGATTTATGTTCGTCCCTTTTTAATTTAGCTTTCATAACGTCTTTTGGTGCTCCTTTTCTATCTCCATGAAGAGTACTGGTGAAGAAAGTTTTGTTATCTAGTAAGATTCTAGCTAAATTGTAACTGTTGTAGTAGTTGTCCATATAAATAGAATGGCCGTTATTTAATTTATTGCACATCAAATGCATAAAAATGTATTGCAGCACGTTTTCCAGGCAAATTCTATCTCCCGACTGCTCGTACGCGATT
Source organism: Tillus elongatus (assembly GCA_964006375.1). Taxonomy (NCBI): domain Eukaryota; kingdom Metazoa; phylum Arthropoda; class Insecta; order Coleoptera; family Cleridae; genus Tillus; species Tillus elongatus. The sequence goes on along the minus strand of OZ023263.1, from coordinate 78,484,199 downwards.
GCTGCGATCGTCTCCAATTTACCAGATGTGCAATGATTACTCTGTACTGCAAGACCGCCTAGATATCTTCTCATGTAATATATTAGAGATAAAAATGTTTTTCAAAGCGATCTAATGTGTGACTGTCTTTCGTATAGTTTGTTTGATTATTGTTTGTTATTATGTTTAGTGTATTGGCCCATCCTTAATTTGGCTTTTAAGCTGTTGAATGGTGTATGAATAAATAAATAAATAAAATAAATAACAACCTTTTGAGCATGACCTTTACCACCAATTACATCCAGCTGCCCTGTTTATACAACAAAATCTAGTATCAGTCCATCCGGTTCGGTTAGCATATACAGTTTTAGCCCGTATTTGTGTCGCTTATTGGCAATATATTGCCTAAAGGCATGTCTACCCTTCCACAAAACCATAGATTCGTCCAATGAAATATTTTTGCCCGGATAGTAGACTTCATTCATCTTACTGTTAAAACAATCCAATACTGGTCTTATTTTATATAGATGGTCTTCGGGTTGCGGTTCGCTTTCCTCTGGATTTTTTGTAAAATGTAAACACCGTAGTATCAATAAATACCAATCTCTACTCATATAATTGGGAAAGTAAGTCAAAAAGAGCCTATGTGATCTTTAGTAGTCAGTTACTTTATTGAGTTTTATGGTTCCCATATGTAGGGTCAAACCCAAAAAAATTACCAGTTCTGGAACTGACAAGTCCTTCCATTCCGAAATTCGCGACCTCACGCTTCCACTACTGACAGCCAGTACATCAACTGCATATTAATTGGTTTCTCTCACTATCAGTTTCAGGAAATTGTTATCGAGTAAGAATCTATATAAATCATATGGGTCATTAGTAACAGGAGGATCTACTAACAACCCATTATGTTTAGTGAAAGGAAACTTTTGTATCTCACCAGCAATCTCTCGCCAACTAGTATCCAGCACATCGTCAATCTCAGGCATGTCCTCCACATTTGTTTCCGGAATATTGTCAATATCCGAATCCGAATCACTTTGGTCATCATTTTCACTATCAGATAATTCGTATTCACTTTCATCAACATCCGAATTATACAAAAATTGCATCATTTCTTCTACACTCAGGTTATTCTCGTCTCTTACTGTAACTATTTTACGCTTCTTCATACCCGATCGATCAATTTTGTAATGATAGCACAAAATAACCAATACACAACAGAATAGACAACAATAATTGTTTTCTAATACAGAACTTCACGTCTTCACAATAACAGAGTAGTAACCACAGAGAACGAAGCACTGCAACAATAACACCGAACAACAGAACTACAGAACCCCAGAACTGTAAACGGCTGATGTTTTTAGATCGATAATATAGTAAACTATGTGCGGGTAAATATTCGTACACTTTCCGAAAATACGGAGTTCGTATTAAGCTTATAACGTTTCACTCTAGCAGAGCTCGCATGTGCGCCTTGCGTACATCCTGAAGTACCAGTGGAACGCACCTTAAGACCTTTGCGTGTTGATATAGTATACCTATGATTACAAAAAAATGTGGGCGCAGCAAATGTGTGATGGTAACAAATTTGCATAAAAAATTCCTGTTGTTAAACAGTAAATATTTGTTAAAAAACTTGTATGCACCAAGTTACTTGTGGTAGCGAGTTTTATTTAAAAAAAGGCAAATAGTAAAGTATAAAAAAAGTCTACATACAGCAACTGCTTTGTTGCAGTTATAAAAATATTTCAAATCTTAATAAGCAAGAATCTTGAATAATCTTGATGCATATATAGTCACACCTTTACAAAAGCACACATTTATTCCTATATATTTGAAAAAATTAATAAAAGACGCCCTAATAAGGTTTGTCTATAACAACAAAACAAAAAGTGTGTCCACAACAAGTGGGTTATGACAGCGAATTTTCATAAAACATACTTAAAAATATATGTATTATTTGTGCAACCTGTGCGGGCTTGTTGCTTATTGGCGCTTAGCCTGTGATAGCCTCACATTTGTTTTTTTTTCTGTTTTTTTTGTGTGTTTGTTGTAGATATTTTGTAATGGTTTGCACACATATTTTGTTTTTTTAAATGTATTTTTATGACGAACAAATCTGCCTTTGTACAGCAGCTAAGTGGAATAAAACTATATATCTATCTAAACTAAAATAGTAAATATATGTCCAAATTGTAATTAAAATTTTTAAAAGTTTTTGAGACCATTTCAGTTCCAACCTTATTCATCTGTCAGTTTATTATTAATAACCGGACAATTTAATTTGTTATCAATGAATATTATAAAAATGTGCAGATTGAGAAATGTTATATGTCGGGAAAACTGCGCACCGGGTTTATAAAGAATTAAAGCATTACTAGGTATTCCAAAAAAAAGTGAATGCGCGAAAATGCAACCAGTATCAGAAAATAAGTGTACAATCATGTGGCGAACATTCTGCTAATAAAAAGTCTGGACGCGACAAAGTGCGCTATGGAAGTGAGTGTTCATATAAATGATCTAAAATTTTTGTTCTATATATATATATATATATATATATATATATATATATATATATATATATATATATATATATATATATATATATATATAATATTAATAATTATTGACTACAATCATACAGCATGTCTACACAGATAGGTCTTCGACTTGTAAAGTATTTAGACATAATTTAGTTAAAGGTCAATCTAAAAATGTTTTGGCAAGGATTTTCCAAACATTATACTTCAAATTTTGACACATCAAAAGTCTAGCATTTATGCTTCCATTTCAATCCTTCATCCTAAAAATGCTTCCAAACCTTTCACTGCGTGATTTCCCTTTCTACTTAGCATTGCTCCACAACAAGAATCATTCTTTTCTGCTCCATATTTTTGCCAAAAATACAAATTTTGTAACGAGACAGGTTATATATTATTTTATGGCAGTGAAATATTTTTATAACCTTTCGCCCTCAATAATAAATTTTCGAAAATATATTTGCAGCAAATAAGCATTAAAAAATAATATGACAGCTTTTTCCTTGTTTATTTAGTTCATTATTTAAAAAAAAAAGGCATAATAAATTTTGAAAAATAAATTTGCCGCCAATGATGATGGCATTAAAAAATAATGACAGCTTTTTTGAAAATATTTGGCAATAAAAGAATAAAATAGAAAATTTATGAAAATCTGGCTTTTCTTTAAATCAAATTGTTTTAATGACAAAATTGAATAAAACATACCCATCATTCGATTTTTTTACAATAACAAAACTGCCTGTCGTTCTCCATAGTTTCTTTGAGTGTGGAAATTGTAATTCAGGCTTACAACTATTTATATCTTCTTCAAAAACAACGATTTATCCATAAGTATATTTATTTATATCTAACTCAACCATTTTTTTTACACAAAAATTTTTAATGGCATGACCACATATTCAATCTCCAATTATTTTTTCTTCATTGCCTATATACATTTATAAAAAAAGAAGTACTTAACATTCTGCCCTCAACATAAATTTTCAAACAATTGTGCAACTATGCATTATAAAATGTGAAAAAGTAGATGCCATCAAAGATAACTTTTTTGAAAATAAATGCTTAATAATATGTGGCTTCACTTTAAATCACATTTTTGTAATTAAAATATGGAATAAATCTAATATCAATCGATTTTTTTTATTAGAAAATGACCTTTTCATTAAGGTGAGTCAGGATTGAGTTTCATACATATTTACATATATAACAATCAATTACCCATAAGTATGTTTATTTGTATTTAATAACTCAACGTATTTTTTTACACAAATAACAATTATGTAAGCCATTTTAAACATATAGAGTGTGTATTGCGCCGCGCGCACATAAATTGGCATTTTTATTTCAATTTCGCTTAAATGTCATGTTTTGCAACTAAATATGAAGCAGAGATCAATATTAGGCCTCAGCCAGTCGGCCAGACAAATACTGAAAAAAGCGGTATTCTCGGTCGAATCGCGGCTCTATTGTAGTGTCGACTTTACGATGTTTTGGCCGAACGATATGCCACGCTCCATAATCACCAACCCCACTTATATAATAATAAATTTTTAGATTGTCAGCAAAAGGAAGGGGAATGACTCGCAAAACGAAGCTCATGTCGTTGATGAAAAGTAAGAAGAGTAAAGGCCCAAGGTTAGATCCCTGAGCGACACCTGAAGTTGTGTAATAACAAATGGTATCAAAACTACTATAGGAGACAAAATTTAGCCTGCTATTTAAATATGATCTGAAGAAAAGGCAGAGAGGGCGAGAAGCCAGCAGATTTAAATTTATCAAGTAACACCATATGATCAATATGACCAAATGCCTTGGCCAAGTCTATATAAAGTACGTCAACCTGACCATTCTGCCTCTTGAGAGTGTTAGCAATAAACTGTGTCATACAAGACAGGAGACAGTAGACCTCTTTTCCAAGAAGCCATGTTGACATGGCAAAATCATGTTGGATAGATCCGCTTATAAATGGTGATTTCAAACACCTTATCAAAATTGCATAGAAGAGCAATTGATCTGTAGTTTGAAATCAAGGACCGAGCTCCACTCTTCAAGATGGGAATAACCTTCGCTAGAAAAGGTTTCAGTTTGGACGCTAAGTGAAATATGAAACTTAGAGGTTTTGCTAGGACACTAGCAGAATTATAAAGGATAAACACAATAATAATACAATGTTTAAAAATATTTTATTTATATCACTCGCCTTCTTAAGATCGTACAAGTCTGTTACAGACAATTATATTATACGTTAATAATTAAATAAATTTTAAAAGTACACATAACAAAATGGATATATACAGAATTTGTTAAAAAAACTATTATTAAACAACAGAAACCCAATTTTTAAAATTAACAAAATAAAACTGAGGAATGTTAAGATGAATTATTCCAAATGACTAATATTTAAAAACTGGTTTAGTTACCATATATGTTCTTCAAACTATACAAAAATTCTGAAGCATGACTAAAATTCACATCAAAACAATGGCAGACATAAAACACCGATTCCTTCTAACTTACAAACACGTTCTTTTCAAGCACTTCACAAAAACTCCCATACAAAATAAACAATCAAATTATTTAACTATCATAAACATCATTATATGTATATATCTATTTAATAGTTTTATTTTTGGCCTAATCTAGTACAAGTAGAAAAAGAAATGAAAAGTTTACCGTTACAGCTATCTACTAATATTGGGTACACTAAAGAACATGCATACTGAAACGCGCCTTTCTTATAAACCCAATCAGATTTATAAATATGCATATCTTCACAATCCTTTTGCAAGAACAAATCACTTATTTTGTAATGATTTAATAGATAAATATGTATAGTTACTTATTTCAAATAACAAGTCATACATGATGTCACTGGTACAAACTTTGCTGTAAGTTTTTTTTTACTAAGCAAAACAATATGGTTAAATGTCATCATTAAGGCATAATAGCTGTTTTACACTGAACTTATCATTTCTAAATGACAGAAAATGATCTATATATATATGACCTGTATTCATGACGGATGCACCTACTATATCAAGCAAAAGCAATACAATACCACCTTGTCTGTTCATCTTCAAGAATATTCAGTATATTTTTTGCAACACACACCAAACCAACAAGTAGATATGCATACCTCTCATGTGCGCATCCAATATGCATTCACATGGGACCCTCGATAATACTAACTTTCATGAAATGATAATACATACTACGAATAAACATAATAATAGCTAATAGAAATGCTCCAACATACGCGATATATATACTATTGTGTGTCTTCGCATGTGAATAAGTTCCAGCAGTCACTCCAATTCCCACGCAGAGACAAACGAATGCCAGTATCAAGAAAATGTTACCTCTACCTTTTGCATAATCAGGACCCACCGACGATACCTTCCTACAATGTGGGCAACGGGCCAGCGCGTTGTTCAGCGTATTAAACTGAAAACAGACATTGGTCAGATTTGTTTCTGTATTCAAATTAAATATTATTAAACAGTAGTAACAAAAATTAAATTAATATAAAATTATTGCGTGCCACAGATCTTAAATAATACCAATTAGAGCTCTCAATTATATCAGACAGATTCATTAATTTATTGACAACCTTCCTAGAGACAATCCAATTTACATGATGGTATACAAAACAAAATTTACAATACATTAAAAAATAAATAAAAAACAACAATAAACTTGCTAGGCACACTGTTGGTAACACACTGTTTTAGAGTCCTTAAAGGTAAACGAAAATATATCCACATGAATGCTCAATATATTATATAGCTTACCTATATTATATATGTGAAAAAACTGCAGCAACATAATGCGAGGCCGAGCCATCCAAAACAAGCCAAACCCACGGCTACTCAACCTAGGAACATGCAGCGACAAAGCAGATAAGTGCAGGAGAGTCAACAACGTTATTTAGCAGATTATAAAAAAAGTGCAGCATGTACTGCCTGCGTCTGGCAGCCGCGAGCAAGCAATAGCCTGTCGCAGACAACAAGACACGATGGGGATAGCCAATTCCAAGATAGATGCCTCTCTGTTTAACATAATGTACGTTAAAAATCTTCGCAGCACCTTCTCAAGGCTTAAGACATGCATGTTATAGTTAGGCGACCACACAATTGATGCATACTCGAGTCTACTTCTGACCGGAGAATCAAAAAGCATATCTAGTGCTTGCGTGTGAACAAAATATCTGGTAGATCTTATTACAAATTCTAAAATTCGGAGTGATGCTGCTACTGAACTCTCAATAAGCAAGTTAAAACTAAGTTTCCTATCGAATAGAACACTGAGGCTTCTAAAGACAGGTTTCCTTGTCAAAAGAGTATCTTGTAGAGACCAATCAAACTCAACAAAATAATGCAGACGGCTGTAAGAAACAACACAGCACTTATCTACATTGAGGTTTAAACAATTATAAGAACACCAATCAAAGATACAACCCAGATCCTTTGGCAAACAAATACAGTCATCTATAGCATCAATGGATGAGTAAATCTTCAAATCATCAGCGTAGAGAAGACATGGAGCATCAAGCAATTGCATTATGTCATTAAAAAAAATGTTGAAAAAGACGGGCCCTAGAACCAAACCCTGAGGCATGCCAGAACTCATGAAAAAGTTATCTGACTTACAACCACAGCACTCTGCAAAAGCCGCCCTATTAGAAAAATAAACAGCAAACAGCTCAATGAGGTGAGCAGAAAATCCATAACATGAAAGCTTATGTAGAAGAATGCCATGAGGTAAACTGTCAAAGGCCTTGCAAAAATCAAGATATATTACATCAGCCTGTTTATCCGCATCCAAAGCACCTGAAAAGTATTGAGAATACACAGTAGATTGGTGATTGCTGACCTATCATTCATAAACCCATGTTGATTATCAGAGATGAGGTGTTTAATGTGAGACTGATTATGAGGAAGTAAGACCAGTTCAAACACTTTCGAAAAATTAGACCCAATCATGCCCTAGGTGGGAGGGGCAGAAGCAGACAGCAATGGAAGAACCTAGTTATAGTTAGGCGACTACACAATTGATGCATACTCGAGTCTACTTCTGACTGAATCAAAAACCAGATCTAGTGCTTGTGTGTGAACAAAATATCTGGTAGATCTTATTACAAATTCTAAAATTCGGAGTTATGCTGCTACTGAACTCTCAATATGCAAGTTAAAACTAAGTTTCTTATCGAATAGAACACCGAGGCCTCTGAAGACAGGTTTCCTTGTCAAAAGAGTATCTTGTAGAGACTAATGAAACTCAACAAAAAGAATGCAGACGGCTGTAAGAAACAACACGGCACTTATCTACATTGAGGTTTAAACAATTATAAGAACACCAATCAAAGATACAACCCAGATCCCTTGGCAAACAAATACAGTTATCTATAGCATCAATGGATGAGTAAATCTTCAAATCATCACCGTAGAGAAGACATGGAGCATCAAGCAACTGCACATCATTACATTTTTTTTTTGAAAAAGACGGGCCCTAGAACCAAACCCTGAGCACTCCAGAACTCATGACTTCCAACCACGGCACTCTGCAAAAGCCGCCCTATTAAAAAAATAAGTAGCAAACAGCTCAATGAGATAGGCGGAAAATCCATAACATGAAAGCTTATGTAGAAGAATGCCATGAGGTATACTGTCAAAGGCCTTGCTAAAATCAAAATATATTACAACAGCCTGTTTAGCTGCATCCAAAGCACCCGAAAAGTATTGAGTAATACACAGTAGATACACAGTAGATTGGTGACTGCTGACTTCATAAACCCATGTTTTATCAGAGATGAAGTGTTTAGAGACTGATTATGAGGAAGTAAGACTAGTTCAAACACTTTGGAAAAATTAGACTCAATCATGCGGTAGGTGGGAGGAGCAGAGGCAGACAGCAGAGAGCAATTGAAGAACCTAGGAGTTAAACTGTTCCGAGTCCACCATTGCCAAAAAGTTTATCAAACATTCACTAACCCTGCAGCCAAGTCCAGAGTGAACATGTGTGACGTACGATGGTATAATGAAATCACCAAGAATCAGTAACTTCCCCATGCAAATGTAACAAAAAAGTGTCAACAGTTCAAACAATTCTTTGAAGATTTCAAAAGAGGAAGACGGGGGAATGTACAGCACTACAATAAAGATTGTCTGAAACGATAAAAAAACAGTCCTTACAACAAGAATATCTAGAGACCATATAGAGTTGATACGATTACAAAGAGAAAAAAATGTCAACGAGTTCTGCTTCAAATGGTGATCGAATTGCATGCAAAACACCACCACCCCTTGAAAGATTAGAAGATTGGAAATCTCGATCAGCGCGAAGAACAAGAAAATCTTCAGAGAATAATTCAGAATCTAAGACAGAACTGCTAAGCCAAGTCTCGGTCAAAGCAATTATATTATATATGATAATGCTAAGTTCGTAGAATTTTTGGTTTCCAGGGCAAGAGTACCTTGAAAATCAATTTGTTATACACAGGTTTTAATGTCATCATACTACTACCATTACTACCACCACTACTACTACCAATACTACTACTAGCATTAACTTTTAGCTACAATGGTCATAGCTCCCAGCACCTTTCTGCCTTTTTTAGTCTAAAGTCTATAAGCAACACGGCTATTATAGGCTATGTGGATGATTTGGCGCTGGTTGCAAAAGGAGAAAACAAGGCTGACATAGAAGGTAATATCAACTGGTCAATGGTAAGGGTGGAAAACTGGATGGCAATAGGTGGTCTACAACTTGCGCCTCACAAAACTGAAAGTATAGTACCAGTGGGATGAAGAACACTGACAACAGTCACCGTCAAGGTGGGGAATGCAGAAATTAAGTTACAGACATGCCTGAACTACCTAGGTATACAAGTAGGACATAACATGAACATGAGTATGCACACAACATGATAGTTGAAAAACTAGGGCGTCTGATGCCAAATACTGATGGACCAAAACCAAGGGAGAAGGAGACTGTGGAATAGTGTGGTAAACTCAATTATACTGGTGTAGAAAAAAGAGGGGGTGCAGAGGAAAGTAGCCATTTGAATAGCAAGTGCATATAGAACAGTGGCAACGAAAGTAATACAAGTGATTGCAGGAACGATCACCATACACTTATTGGCAAGAGAGGTAAGTTATCAGAGAAACGAAAATAGAAGAGAACAAACAAAGAAGCAAGAGCCGAAACAATGTTGAAGTGGCAGCGAGAATGGGAAGAGGAAATGTGAATATTCCAGTGGACAAAGAGGCTCATTCCACACGTACAGACATGGATATCAAGACAACATGGGGAGGTGGGTTATTATTTCACCCAATTTCTGTCAGGTCATGGGCGTTTCAGGTCTTACCTGAGTAAAATGAAAATAGTCGATACAGAGGACTGTATGTATTGTGGTGATAGAGATACGCCAGAGTATACAGTCTTTGAGTGTGCAAGATGGTCGCAAATAAGAGAACAAAAGTATAAAGAGATTGGCAGAGATTTAATAGCAGATAATGTCGTGGAGCATATACTGAGAAGTGAAAGGGTGTGGAATACTGTGGAGATAGGGATCGTAGAAACAATGAAGTTAAAGGAAGAGGAAGACAGGATGTAGATTCAGGACAAGAGTTAGGAGCATAGTAAAGCAATGCCAGCAAGTGGTTTCCGCCACATCTCTAGGTATCAAGGGGGTGTTTAGTGGATAGTCCTGACCTGGAGCAAAGGGAAGTCACCACCATGCCAGTTTGTGTCAGGTCGTGGAAGCGCCAGCCACCAGCCTATTTAAAAAGCATTCACCTCGCTATGAGGAAAAAACTCTTCTGCCTGCATTTATCCTACTTTGTATCTCATCATCTATTCTTCCATCGTTTGACAGTCTTCCTAAATATCTAAATTCATTTACTTTCTATACTAGATTACCATTTACTTCACTTACTTGTTTCAACCTCTTTATCAATCACCATAACTTCTGTATGCCCTGCGTTCACACATAGATTCGTTTTATCTGTCACTGTCATCAGTCTCTCTAATACCCGCTGCATTTCTCCTTCAGATTCATTAAGTAGTACTGCATCATCAGCATACAGTAACACTTTTACCTCAGAAGCATTCATTTTTATGCCTTCTGCCTCCGAGCAAATTTCTCTTATACATTTATCCATGAATATGTTGAATCACCACAAAGGCAACACACATCCTTATTTGACACCCTGTTCAATTCTAAAATAGTCATTGATCATTACATTAGTTCTCACAGATGCTCTACTGCCATGATATAGTGATTTAATACCTCGAATTAGCCAATCATTTGCAGCATATTCTTTCAAAATACTGCAGAGCTTCTACCTATCTACAGTATCACACGCTTTTCCAAGTCTACAAACGTGCAATATACTTCTTTCCCATATTCAAGCATTATTCAACTACCTACTGAATTAGATATAGTTGGTCAGTACAGCTTCTTGCTGTCATGAACCCACACTGAACATCCCAAATCATTCCCCTAGTGAGCTGACTCACTCGTTATATCAATATTTTTCCAAATAGCTTCCCCACAACACTTAACATACTTATTGCTCGATAATTTTTGCAGTCCCTCTTGCTCCCTTTACATTTATACAAGGCCACCATAATAGCATCCTTTGGCACTTGACTTACTTTTAGGCACACGTTAAAAAACTCACATAGCCACACAATCCAATTGGAGCATCCACACTTGGACACACCATGGACTTAATCAACAACACCCCTGCTTTTCCGTTCTTTAGTTTCTTGATCACTTATTTCAACCTCATGCACCTCAACAGTCTTCAAATTAATGTTAATTAATTTCTGCAAGTTATTAGCATCAAAAAATGTACTGTCAAAAAAAGAAGAAATATAGATGGGCATTTTCTTTTTTTTTAAATTATTATTGTTATTAATATGGTATATAGAAAATTGGAGGGTTTGCTTGCGGAGCTTGGTAGACGATAGCAAAGACAATTTTTTTTCTTTTAGCGTAATATATCATGGTTTAGTAAGGACCTGAAGCACTACTTGTTGAGCTAGAATCTAGAGTGACCTTAGCTAAAAGAGTTTTGCTCGAGGCCAAAACAAGTTTAAAAAACAAAACAAAAACAAAAAATTGCGTTTCCATATGTTCTTTTGTTTGAGTCCAACAGAGGAGTTAAGGCATAAAATGTCGCTAGAACTATTTGTGCTCTTTATGGATTGAATACCACTGGGGAAAGTACACGGAAATGGTTTTCTCGTTTCAGAATTTTGATATAAACTATTCTCCACATTTAACACATTGGCTGCCATGGCATTTGTATAAAAACCCTTCCCGAAATTTTTTGCCCCCCAAAAAAAGCAACTACGAGTTATCTTGTGGTCAGGCGTCTTCGAGCCGAAGCTGCTTGATGCGTTCAACCACGAGATAATTCGTAAGACGGGGAGATGATAAACACGTGGCAAGCATAACCTATTTTGCAGACCCATATAGTTTAGTATGCGGCCAGGCGTACAAACGAGTTGACGATTATTGCTAATGCTTTCTAGTTGTTCTAGGCATATATTTGTTGTTGTTTGTGCGACTTGAGCTAAAAAATTGTGGCGAAAAAGTCGTCTGAACGACCGAGGGCTTGTCAAAATGGATGAGGCTGGGTGGGACAGCTTCCTAAAAGATAATTTGGATGACTCGGACTATGGAACGTCTAGGGGGCCGAGTTCAGCATGTGAAAGTGATCAGGATCGGACTCCACCACCCGAAGAACCAAATTTAGATGCCAAGTGGGTTGACATTGAGTACAAGCCACCTGAAGAACCAAATTTAGACGCAGACACCGGAAGAAGAAGATTTAGACGCAGAGCAGATTGACATTGAGGAGGACCACCACCGCACACCAAATATTGATTTTTTAGGAAACGATGTTGGATTAAATTTTCAAGAGCCGGTCGCGATGGAGTATTTGGTAAATCTGTTTTTTTCCTGATGAATTTTTAAGCTATTTGGCACGACAAACAAATTTATATGCAACCCAGGAGATTGCAAAGAATATGTTGACGAGATCCTCCAGATTAACCAGATGGATCGAAACAACCCTTAAATTATTGAAAATTTTCATACTACTCGTTCATTGCATGTTTTAAAGCCAACAAACCAAAAAAATATTCGTGTCGAAGCAGGTACTCTTCTGTGAATAAAAGTTTGATTCAGATTTATCAGTTCGTAATTGCACACAAGACCTTAGGCTTTGCCTGTCCACCACATGAACAATTTTACAAAAAGATCTTGATATACACCCACATAACCTTCAGCTTGTTCAAGAATTGAAGCACAATGACCATTATGTGCATTATTTGTTTGTTGATTGAGCTCATCAGCAATTGTAAGCTGGTCCATTATTTACTGGAGAATTGTGTTTAGTGACGAAGCTCGTTACTGGTTATGGGTGCATCATTAAACAAAATTGTCATATGTGGGGTGAAAATAATCAGACAAGTTTATGTGACTCCTTTGAACCCACAACAATTAACTGTTTGGTGTAGATTATCAACGAACGGCAAATTATTGGTCCATATTTCTTTCGAAATGAGGAAGGAACCCATTGATTGCTGCTGCCGTTACTTAGTAAAATCATTCCATACTAAATACAGACATAGATTTCTTCACTGACTTCACAAAAGCTTATAAATATATATACAAACATATAAAAATTGGAACTGACCCCGGATATCGGTTCTAGGGGTCCTAGTTCGCGCTCATTTGCAAAAATTTTTTTCAAAATTCAAAAGTCGGGATCTCCCCATTAGTGAATTTTTTCTACGAAAATTCACTAATAGTAACTGGATTAATAGTGAAATTATCTTGTTAATGAAAGAAAGAGATGTTATATGTAAAAAACGATTTAAAATCCAAATAATGAGCATATAGCAAGCGAATTTAAAAAAATTAAGAATAAGTGCAATAATATGAGGAAAACTGAAGAAAAAATGTGTTCAAAATAAATTGGAGGGTACAATTGGAGATGAACGAAAAACTTGGCAAATAATAAACCATGTTTTAACAAATAAATTTACTAATGAAAATAATAAGAAACTTGAATATTTATTAATCGATGGTAACAAAATCTCTGATGATCAAGAAATAGCCGATAAGTTAAATGACTATTTTATAGATGTGGGGTACAAGATTGGCCAAGAAGTTAAAAAGGAAAAAACTGTTAGAGGTGTACAATTTGATAATCAGGCCGAAGAAAAAACTATATATCTCAAACCTTGTAATGAGGAAGAAATCCTTAGAATTATAAATGACCTAAATGATAATACAGTTCCTGGGATAGGTAACTACAAGAGATTTAAAATGTGCTTTAGAATTTACATTACCAACTACAAGAGATTTAAAATGTACTTTAGAATTTACATTACCAACCATTACTAAATTAATTCATGAAGTCTTAGAAAGTGGTGACTACCCAGAAGTATTGAAGCAGGTAACACAGATTCACAAATCAAGAGATAACCATGACCCTGGAAATAAAAGACCTATATCTCTAATTAGAATTTATTCAAAAATATTAGAAAGGGTCTTTCATTTTGTTTATAGAATGGCCCAAGGCAATTCAAGAGCGGCTCGACGTATTTATCAAGAGAGATATCCTCATTGCCTTGTACCAAATAGACAAACATTTGTGAGAATACACGAAAGACTGTGCGAATATGCCACCCTTGAAAGGTCAGCTCCTGTTATTGGGAGACCTGCAACAGTAACAACAGTATGGCTGGAGGAAGCAGTTTTACATGAAAGTGAGCATAGCCCTGACACCAGTACATGCAAAATAGCACACCAATTAAACATTACTCACGTTACCGTATGGATGATTTTGAGAAAATATCAGCTGCATCCTTACCACATGCAGTGTGTTCAAGTGGTATTAACTGCCGATTTTCTCCAGCGAGTTATTTATAGTAATTGGATCTTGCAACAACAGGTATCATCATCTCCGATATTTCTATCCCGAATTTCGTTTACTGATAAAACTTGTTTTTCCCGAAATTCAATTATGAACTTTGATAACAATCATATCTGGGGGGAACAAATCCACATGCGGTTACAGAGATTAAGTATCAACAACAGTTTTCCGTAAATGTTTGGATTGGTATTCTAGATGTTTTCCTCATTGGACCTCATTTTTTACCTCCTAGATTAAATGGTCATGAGAATCATCATTTTTTGGAATTTGTTGTTGCCTGAACTCTTAAAAAATGTCCCACTGGCAGAAAGAGCAGCAATGTGGTTCATGCACGATGGGGCCCCACCTCACGTCAATTTCTGGCTGCAAGTTATGGAGAACACTGTCCCCTGTGGATCCGGGGACTAACTAAAAGAATAGGCCCAAGGTAACTCCTGCCTGTCGTAAAAGGTGACTAATTGGAATCAAACACTGGCGGGGGTCTTGTCCATGTGGGCCTGTAGGGAGGCGGATATCTCTGGAGAGTGATGTACACCCAAATTTTGAGGCCTCCACTCTGGGCTTAGAAATGGATGGTAGCCCGCGCTTTGTTGTTACTCGGGAGCGGGGTTCCGGGTGGGTGCCGCCTTGGGTTGAGTGCTGGCGGGTGTCGTGTGTCTAGACGACCCGGAGGGAGTTGACAACTGTGATGAGTGGTAAACACCCGGAGTTTGGGGCCCCCACTGTGTGCTTCGGAACGGACGGACGGCCTCGCTAGTGCGATGCTCGGGAGTGGAGCTCGATGGGATGTTGCCTTGAGTCTAGCACTGGTGGGTGTCGGGTCTACACGAACCCGGAGGAGAGCTGAGATCTTTAGGGGTGGAATAAAACTAAGGGTTGAGGCCTCTTCTGTGAGCTTCGAAACGGACAAACGACCCCACTTGAATGCTGCTCGGATGCAGAACTTCATGATACTGCACTGAGTCAAGCACTGACGGATGTCTGGTCCAGACGAACTCGGAGAGAGGTTATCTCTCTTTGAGCTTTGAGACGGGCAAGCGACTTCGCACAGATGGCAGTATATATGTCAAACAAAGTTTCACCTCGCAGGTGTCGTCTCCTGTTGGAAGCTCGATTTGTTGGGTGAAATTGAAGCTAACGCTGGCAGGTGTTGGACCTAGACGAACCCGGAGATGGCTGGGGTCTCTAGGGGTGGATTACACCTGGAGACTTGGGCCTACTCTGTGAGCATTGATACAGGCTAACGACCCCGCCTGGATGCTGCTCGAGGGCGAGACTTCATGATACCGCCTCCAGTCAATGAAACACTGGCGGGGGTCTGGCGCAGGTGAGGCCGGGAGGGGTGGGGGGTGGTTGGGTATGAGGGAGACATCTCTGGGGAGTGATATGCACCCGGAGTTTGGCGCCTCCACTGTGGCCTCAGAGACTGACAATTGGCCTCGCTTGGTTGTTACTCAGGAGCGGGGTTCCAGATGATACCGCCCTGGATTGAGCCCTGGCGTGTGTCGTGTGTGCAGACCTCCCGGGGGGCTCTGATCTCTGATAAGTGGTAAACACCCGGAGTTTGGAGCCCATACTGTGTGCTACGAAACAGACGAACGGCCTCGCTGGGGTGCTGCCCGAGAGCGGGACTCGTTGGGATGTTGCCTCGAGTCTTAACACTGTTAGGTGTCAGGTTTGGAAGAGCCTGAGGGGAGCTGAGATCTCTAGGGGTGGATTACAACTGGAGATTAGATGCTGCTCGAGAGCGGGACTACATGATACCGCCTCGAGGCAAACACTGACGGATGTCGGGTCCAGACGAACTCGGAGAGAGGTTATCTCTCTTTGAGCTTCGAAACGAGCAAGCGACTTCACTCAGATGGCAGTACACCTGCCAAACAAACTTTCACCCTCAAGAAAAGATAGGCTCCCTCAGGGAGCTGGAATTGATAGGTGAAATCTAAATAATTAGATGTGAGCCACAATAGAGCTAAGGTCGCGGTGGAGGGACTGGAATAGCCCACTCACAATAAGATCTAATCTAATCTATGGAGAACACTGGATCAGTCGTGTGGGTCCACTGCCATGGCCACCCAGATCACCGGATTAAAATCCCTTGGATTTTTCCTTTAGGGGCATTCAAAGTCGATAGTTTATAAAACACCACTTAACACCAAAGAAGAATTAAGGCAACAGATACGAGATTCGTGTCATCAAATAAGACATCGGCAGGAATATTTCAGCATGTTCGCCAATCGATATTAAGACGAGCTAATGCTTGCATTGAAGGTGAAGGTGGAGATTTTGAGTATTACTACTATTATAAGTTTAGTTTTACTTATTGTTAAATGTTTTTGTTTTGCTTCCAGAAATATTTTTCCATTTATGGCACTCTAACTTTTTTGTTATTTTCAGAACTGCAGTAATACATGTTATTCATCATTTTAGTATTTTTTTATATTTTATCGAAAATAGTTAATCTGAGTGAAAAAACTCAGGAGATGAGTTTCGTGTAATTTTAATTGCTAAATCTAAAATCCCATCAAATTAAAAAACCTCGGGCGTTACCCCTGTGTACGCCATTGACAAAATAAGACAAACAATTTTTGGAGCAAAATATTGCTCTGTATACATTAAAAACTGTCACCAACTTTCAAGATCATACTAATTTACATCTAGTTATTAAGGGAAAACATGTTTTTAAATAATTTTTCAACACCCTGTATTATAATAATAACAAAGCCGTTTAGGACTTACTTTATATAAACTTTTTGTTTTAAAATAAAATAAGGAATAACGCCCTCAAGTTTGGCCACATCCTTAGTCAACTCTGTACATCTGCATTTAGTGAGGAAGGAGCTGCCATTACAGTGAATGGTTTCGTTGTTGAAACATGCACGTTGCATTTTTGTTTACAAAAATCAATGAGATGACTATCGTGAACTTATGGTTTAAACAAAATGGTGCTATGTTTACACAGCAACCAAAATGATTTATTTATTGATACTAACAACTCTTGAAGCATTGAAGGTCAATATAACTAGTGCTATTATTGAAATAACACCAGGAACACTTGCGAACGTTTTCAAAAATTGGACTGACCGAATGTGCTATGTGATAGCTGGTCCTGGTGGTTATTTATTATTATTTTCAAAACTAAACCATTCTTTCAAATATATATTTCTTAACATGTCACCTTAATTTTTCACTGTTGTATTTTAATTTAAACTTCTGACATGCTTTAAACCAACCTGTATTAAATACAACAGATGCTATATTATTATAACATGACAGCTGATTCGCTACGATGTGGCTTCTTCAGATATAGTACTTTTCTATCTGAAGATGTAAGATTGTAGTAAGACGACTATAATGTAATAGTAATATCGTGTACATATCTTACATTCTTGTTTTATTAGATATTTTTTAAAAAATGACCTAATGAAACACCTGTATATTGGAAACATGAAGAGCATACAACAAAAAACAGTATCGAGCTACTAATCAATTTTTAACATTTTCAAAACCAGTTATTTCTAAATCGTCACGAATGAAACCTTAAATAATAAAGATAATTATAATTTAAAAAATTAAGAAATATATCTAAAACAAACATTTGATTGCAAACACTTCAAACGATCTACGTTAATTAAGTTATACAGCGTGAGTCAACGTGGATGCTCACTATTAGAATCTCGGAAACTCTTAAGAGATACAAACTTCTTTAAATTGGGGCAAAGTTGCTCAATAATTTAACGCCAAAAGATCTGACCTAAGACACTCTGTTCCTAAAGTATCTCGAATTTTCGAGATTTTTAATTTTGCTATAACTTTTTCATCATTTGCCCTATTAAGATGCGGTTTTCCCATTCTCAAGTCATTTTTTTTTTCAAATACTCTGGTGATGTCACAACTTGTGAACAACATTTCAGTTTTTGTGGGACATCTTTAAGTTCATTTATTCATATAGATTGGATGTTTATCCCATTGAATAGATCTCTTTTGGCTGATCTCACTGATTATCCATTTAACGAGTTGAAAATTGAAAATGGCCGAGATATTGTCAGAAATATGAAAAAATAAAGGAATAGTTTTTTTATTGCGAAAGTAGTGAAACAATTTCATGACATTTATAGTCTCTGCATTGTCACAATTCTTGTTAAACGTGTAAAAAGATAACTGGGAAATGGATTTCTCAAATGAAGAAAAGCGAGTTATCATGTCATGTTATATGTGACTTTGTCCAGAAAGAAAAAGACCTCGTACCATTTTCGCAAGAATAGATGAAAATATTCGAGAATGTGGTTCTTTCAACAAACTTTGAACGAATTATGGTTCAAAAATTAGCCAAGAATGGTCCACACAAGTATGACAGAAGAGAAGGGTGAGATGCCCCTGGAGGTTATATGTCTAGGGATGCGATGCCCCAAGAGGTTGGATCTCTAGGACTGGGATGCCCCTCGAGGTTTGATTTCTAGAGGTGGGGGACCCCTAGAGGTTTGATCGCTGGAGGTAGGATGTATCCACTGTGTTTCGAAATAGGAAAACCACTTTGTTTGGGCGATGCTAGGGAGCAAGTGTGTGTGTGGCATATCGTCCTGAGTCAAGCATTGGTCGGGTGTCAGCTCTGAACGAAGGGGACGGGATTACAGCTGGAGGTTGAGGCATCCACTGTGACCTGCGAAACGTGCAAACAACCACACTGACGGATGTCGAGTCCAAAAGAACTCTGAGAGGGGCTATCTCTGTGGGCTTGTAAACGGGTACGCCACTTCAGTGGGTGTTATTCAGGACCGAGGTTCCAAATGACAATCGCTCTGGCTCAAGCGCTGGCAGGTTTCGGGTCCAGACAAACCCAGAGGGGACTGAGATCTCCCTGGAGGTTGTATCTCTGGTGGGGACATGCCCTTAGGGGTTAGATCTCTATGGTGATATGTCTCTGGAGGTTGGATCTTTAGGATTGTGCTGCCCTGAGTCCTTCACTGTGTACTTCAAAATGAGCAAACGGCCTGGCTTGGGTGACGCTCGGAAGCGAGACTCCGTGGGATATCGCTTCGATTCTAGCACTGGCGAGTACCGGGTCTGGACGAACCCAGAGGGGAGCTGTGACCTCTAGGGGGTGGCTTACACCTGCAGGTTAAAGCCGCCTCTGTGAGCATTGAAACTGACAAACGCCCTCCCTTAGATGCTGCTGACAGCGGGAATCCATATACCACCTCGAGTCAAACACTGACGGATGTTGAGCCAGAAGAACTCGGGGGGACGCTACCTCTCTGTGGGCATCAAAATGGACAAAAAAACTCGCTTAGATGGCAAGATACCTCAACAGCGGGCTAAAAAAAAGTCCCTAAAGGACCTTGCCAAAGAAACTTTCACCCTCAAAAATATCGACTCCTGCAGGGAGCTGGATTTGACGGTTGAAATTTAAGCAATTAGATGTGAGCCACAATAGACCTAAGATCATGGTGAATGAAGTGGAATAGCCAACTCACATTGAATCAAATCTAATCTACATGACAGATAATTCTTAACAATGACAAAATTTCAGTTTAAAACAACATTTCTGTCTCCAGAGTTGTCACAATTCTTGGTGCGGTGCTCAGTTAACTGAAAACAGAAATAGATATTTTTTTTCTTTCGCGTTGACTTATTTCCATGCCTATGGCCAATCACCGACACCAGGGAGCAATTTCACCTCACTATCCTGGAAATGTTCTGGAACCCTTGCCTTTATGGAAGGAGCATGGACACAGTACAGACGGCTTTACGTCACCTCCGAAGGGCGGAACGTGCAGACATTCACTTGCTGAAATATAATGCCAGAACCTCGGTTGATGTTATTTATTACACTATGTACTGAAAAAGTGAAAGGGGAACCCTGGGAATCGAACACAGTACCCTTTTGTTCAGAGGCACACGTTCTTACCCCTGGACCACTGAGGCTCTAAAATTGAAATTTTAAAACTCTTAACAAAAATTTTCTAAAACTATTATTCAAACAAAAACCAAACGAACAATACAAAAACATGTTTATTGAAAAAACATTCAGACCAGATGCTCGAACAGATCCTCTCTCCTTCCTATACATAAACTAATTTACTGTTCAATATTCCCAATAGCTCTTCTTACGTTTATTCTTTAATCCTTAAAAGGAGCTACAGGCTCTCTGTATATTTCATTCTTCAAGAAACCTCATAAAAAGTAAGTCCATGGGTGTGAGTTCTGGGTTTCTCGCTGGTTATGAGACTACTCCCTGACCAATCCACTGGTTTGCGAATTGATTATCCAGGAAATTTATCACTTTTCTTAAGCTGTGTACAGGCGCATCGTCTTGCTAAAACCAGAGTCGTGATATATGCATAAATGGAAGTTCATCTAAACAATCCTGAAACTGACTAGTTTAAAAATTCAGGTATCCTTGACCTGTAAAATTTTAATGAAAAATGAAGGGACCTACAATTATATTATTTATGTTGCCAGCACTAAAACTTAAGCCAAACCTGACTTGCGTTCTCATTTGTGTATTCCATGGAGGATTGGTTCTCGCCCAATAATATTCATTGCTGTGGTTAAGTAGTCCACAGTTCATGAATTTGGTTTCATCTGACCAAAGAATATTAGCAAGACAATCTGCATCATTTTGGGTATTTTTTATAATCCAGAAACACCAACTGAGACGCCTTTCCGTGTCAGCTGGCAGCAGATGCGGAATAACATTTGAATTTTTTGTTTTTATAAAAAAAAATAACTTTCCTTTGGGGAATTTGTAAATTATGAGTGAGTTCATGAGTTGATTTGCTCGGAGCATCTTCAAACTGATATATTATCACAGATATTTCATTACATTAATATAAATTATCTAAAAATCACTCAATGGAAAGAAAATTAGTAATTATCACAAAGGTCTGGAAGGTAATCTTAAATCTGCCTTCCTTAATTCTAGAGAATCGGTGAAAGAATAATGACTTCCGATTATGAATAAATGATAAAAATGAGAAATATTTATTGTATAACGTGTGTGGACTCTTCTTTGGTGATTTTGGAGACATAATTCGTTCTCAGTTTGTTTAAGAAATTTTATTCTTTAAAATTTATATCTATTCTTTCAAAAACAGTACAATGGGAGTGTTTTCTTTGTGAATATTGTCCAAGATAAAGTGTGGCTCTTTTGCCAATTCTATGATCAGAATAACAGTCTCAACAGCTCTTGCTTTTCTTAATTCAAAAAATCCATTTTCTCCTGGTATGTTTGCAGTTTATCAAAACTGTGACAATATTTACAATATAAATTTCATAGTTTCACTATTTTGAAAGTCAAGGCTAATGCCTTTTTGCTTTGCTTTTTCCTGACAATATCTTCAGGACTTTCAATTTTAAACCCATTCATCCGTGAGACCAGCATGATGAGATCTATTCAAGAGAGTAAAAATTCAATATTGCTTCCATATGAAAAAATTAAGTTGGAGATGTGCCACAAGAACCAAAACATTGTTCAAGAGTTTTTAAGATCACCAGAGTATTTGAAATCAAAAAGTACTGAAGAATGTGAAAACCGTATTTCCATATGACGATTGAAGTGAGAATGTTATAACAAATTAAAATTTCCGAAAATTCTGTTTTTTTTTCAGGATGTTTCAGAAACAAAATCTCCTAGGTCAGATCTCTTGGCGCCAAATTATTAAGCACCAAAAGACGCATCTTTGCCTCAATTTAACTGACTTTGTATCTCTTACAGTTTCAGAGATACCAATGATGAGCATTACATATAACTCACCCTGCATCGTATATTCTAAACACATGGCCAGCTTCATTTTACTTGGCAATAAAAGTCAATTGACGGTTTTCAACCAATCATGTCTTTACATAATCAAATTACAAGCTTGTGATTGATTGAAAACGCCTGATTATTTGTTGATCAACATTTAACGTGTTTGTACAACCTGTTAAATGTTTAATATAATAAGTACTAGGACAAATAGCATTGCATTGCATAGATCCCAAAATATATTTTGATTGCAGCCACTAAACAAGCTGTTAATTTGTATTATAGCACAATTCTAAGGACATCATTTAAAAATTAATTTAATAAAGTGTTATTTTATCGTTATTCATTTATGCTAAAATTATTTTATCAACTATGGACTAAACCACTAAATATCACTTTCACATCACTTAGTTTTATCAGTTTTAAGACATTATCAGGTGTGAATTACAGATGCAAAACAATTTACGGGGGCAGATCCTGATGCTCTGCCTCTGACTTATTTTTATGTATGTCATGCCACAGCAGTAACCAAGAGAGGAAACATAGACCAGTTTCATGCTTTTTAGAACTCTCGTTGGTATGTCATACGTATGCTCCAACAAATCGGTCTTAAGAGTCATTGCCACAGCATGTAGTAGTGAATAGCGCAAAGCGCCATCTCTGGGTGTGTAACGGTTCTACGCTTCTACAGCAGCACATACACACACACAGTACAACAAGAAAGATGTGGAAGAAACTATCTGCTGTGTCTAGCGAGTGGTGTAATTCAATGCCTGTTGTGGTATATTAGTCAGAGGGGCAGTTGTTTTCACTCGCTAGTCTCTTCCACATCGTTCTTCTTGTTGCAGTTGTGTGCTTGGAGCTGCTGTGAAAGCCTAGAACTGTCACAAACCCAGAGATGGCGCTTCGTGCTATTCAACTACATGCTGTATTTGTAGGTAGTCTAGTTATCATATTTTGACATTTCAATGCTAGGTATGTATAATAATAGTAATATTTATTAACGCACTTGGCATTTTACATACTATACAAAAGTAAATTATAAATTTAGACAAACATTTTTTTCTCCTTTTTTTCTTAACAATAATACAATACTTCACATATTTTAAGCCCCACACGCATTTGACCTAAACTGGCTATATGACATGCAAAACATATCAAACTGAACAAAGGCTGTTACTACTATTGACTACTCTCCTGAGCGCTGTATTTTCCATAGTTAGTTCGGTGGAATTCACTACCCAGCATTACGAACAGTACTTGGGCAAACTCTTATTTTGAATTGAGATAGGATATCAGAGCTATCTATAAGTCCATTTTTAGCTTTGTAAACAAAACATAAGCCAAAGAGAATATGCCTAGTATGAAATGAACGTAGACCTAAAAATAAAGCAATAAACTGTAACTATAACTATAAAAACACGCTGAATTTCTATAACACAAAGTTTTGACAAATCTTTGCTAAACGTTTTAAATTCTATCAATATGTACAGTGTACTGAGGTGACCAAATCACTGGACAATAATCAAACGACTGTACAATCGATAAGTAGATGATGCATTTCAACAACCGTCTAGATGGAAGTGAAATTTTTAAATCATCTGCAAGCATTAAGTAAGGTCCCTGAAGAGGACATTCCAATAACATTGATGAAAATGTTAAATAATAGTGGCCCAAGGTGTGAACCTTGTGGAATCCCAGAAGTAACATATATAAGATCAGAGTAACGCCCACTAACTTAAACTGGGAAGGTTCTGCTTTCAAGATACGAATTGAGCCATGCCAGCAGCAGATCTCTAATACCATTTGCATATAATTTTTGAATTAATAAAGAATGGTCAACAGAATCAAAAGCTCTGATAAAATCAGTATAGGCAGAGTGTACTTCACTGCCACATTCTAAAGATGAAATGATGTAATTGATGAAAACATGTATGTTGTAGTTGACCTACCCATACAGAAACCATGCTGTTCGACGATGACATGTTTCAAGGTAAATTTGAGAACCAGTATCTCAAATACTTTTGATAAGACAGAACTCGTACAAACATGTCTATAATTACTAACATGTGATCGACTACCTGACTTGAAACAGGAATAGCATCAGAGATTTTAAGGGACTCCGGAAACATGCCAGACTGAAGTTAAAGATTGAAGAAGAGCCTGAGAGGTCTTGCAAGAGCATAAGAACATTTTCTGAAGAGAAACAGAAGGTATATGATCTGGACCAGCACCCTTATTAACAGTTAAATTTATTAACCAGACAGAATTTCTTCATCAGCAAGAATGATGCGGTTAATGTCAACTGTAGATTCAGGTTCCTAAGATGATGACAAGATTGTGGGATCTTTATAAATCATCTTTATGTATGAAGCAATAAGTTTGCTATATCTTGTGAGTTACTAGCAGATGAGTCATTATAGAGCATAAGAGATGGAAGATTGTTAACATTAGTGCTTGATCTATAAAATTTACAAAATTAAGATGGATCATGGTCAATATCACATTATATCTTGTCTATATAACTAATATGACGTTCTTTGGCAAGATCTTTACATCTACCTCGAATAAATCTTATCCTGGAGATCTGATAAACTGAGAGTTGTTATATTTTTTATGAGCAGCTTTCTTACTGGAAATAAAACTCTTTAACTCCTTATTAAACCAAACGAGAAGGTGAAAATATTCAGCACTGGTACAAATGATTATCTACCAATATCCATTTTTAAATGTTGTTTCTGGTTTCTTAATCAACAAAACTTTATGGTAGTGACTAGTGATATTAAGTGGTTTAGCAAATAGTAAAAACAAACAAGTTTTCAATCATTTAATGACTATTTTGACACAACATTTTAATAAACTATACACTATTTTAAAACATAAGATGCTATACTGATTTTTTAATGTGAGTTTTTACTCTCTGAATCATTTTTCTGGTTACTAATTGAAAAAGCTTTTATATTGTAATTTCCAACTTTTTTGGCCAGGCAGACTATTTTCCTAAAAATTACATCTTTGTACTGTCCTTAAATAGTAACAAAGTTTTATTGAATACTTAAACCCAATTCTTTCCGGAAAAATCTAATACATTGATTTGACAAAAATGGCAAATAAAAATAAAACAACCTGTCACATTCTGATCACTTTCGTTAACCAATTAATATACAGATTGAGGATTTTAAAGTGTTACAATTGAATATCTGAAAAACCGCTTGGTGTATTTTACTAGAAATTTGGTAAGGTGATAAGTAGGTTGGGGGCCACATTTTGAAATATTTTTGACATTTGCTCCTCCTCCTCATTTTGATGGGCCGGTGTCACGTTATAAATGTCAAATGGATTGATTTTTTCCTTTCAAAAATTCGACTCTCCGTGAAGAACTGTGTATGTATGTAGAAAATCATTGCATTTTCTCTACTGGTTGCATACTTATGAATTTTTCAATAACTAAAATTGGGCCAATTTTTTTTAAGGCCATCTAAACGGGGAAATGTAGAATGATTCTTTAAGGCACAATTTACCTCAACTTCTGAACGTAGAAAATCAACAAGAAGAGGTGTAGCTTCAGCACGACAGACCCCACACACTTAACGCGCCATGTCAGAGACACTCTAAATAACACGTTTGGAGATAGATGGATTAGACATGGTGGCCCGGTACACTGGCTTGCAAGATTTCCTAATCTCACGCCTTTAGATATTTTATTTTGGGACTTTACTAAAGAGAAAGTTATGGCTATAGCACCGACCCCGCCAGAAAATATGAAAGAGGATTAGACAAACATTGTACGTTAGTAACCCCCGAAATGTTGAATAATGTGCTACTCATGCCAAAAATACTTCTAAATGTTTGGAGGTAAATCGAGGAAATTTCGATATATTTTAGAACACAACCTTCGTTAAACTAGAGGTATTTCATGCTAGTTATTACTGTAATTGTATTTATTGAAAAATGCATAAGTATGCAACTAGTAGAGCAATTGCAACAATTTTCTATGTACATACGCAGTTCTTCACATAGAATCGAATTTTGGAAGAAAAAATACCATTCCATTTCACATTTATAATGTGACACCGGCCCTTCAAAATGAGAAGGAGAGGTAAATGTCAAAAATATTTCAAAGTGTATCCCCCTGCCTACTATCACCTCACCAAATTTTTAGTAAAATACACCAAGCAGTTTTTTTTTTAAATTATCCCATTGTAACACTTTAAAATACTCACCCTGTAGATAGACATATTGAATTAATATTCAGTGTGAGTCTGGTGAAACGTGCAGTGCCTTTTATCAGATAAGTTACAAAAAAAATTTCACAGTTCATTTAGATAAACATTGGTTCAACAATCTTATTTAGAAGAAAAATTTTAGAAAGATTATTTCTAGAATTTTACAAGGTTTTACCATATTTTTTTATTATTATTTATTTATGCCCTTCAAAATACTCTTCACTGGCACTAGTACATTTGTCTAATATTTTATTCCATTGTTCAAAACATTTTTGAAATTTGTTTTCTGCAGTGCCAGACAGGTTTTTTTTTACCTCAGCAACATCGGCAAAACGTTTTCCTTTCATGTCTCTTTTCATCCAGGGATATAAAAAAGTCGCAGGGGACAAGGTCGTAGAAATGGGGAGGTTGGGGGGAGGGGGAGGGCCTTAGTGGGTCGTCAAAAATTGGCACACAGGCAGGGCTGTGTGAACAGGGGCGTTATCGTGGTGGAAAAACCGGTCGCCCGACTGCCAAAAATCAGGCCTCTTCTGCCGCTAACTGTTACACAATCTTTTCAAAACTGCCAGGTAGAAGGTTTGGTGAACTGTCTGACCCTGTGGAACAAACTCTGAATGGACAACTCCTCTCTTATCGAAAAAACACTGTTTTGACGATTAATTTCACTTGACAAGCTTTTTTGGGGGAAGCAAATTTGGGAGTCTTCCACTGACTTCATTATTGCTTTGTTTCAGGGTCGTAACCGTGACACCATGATTGGTCACCTGTCAAGAGACTGGAAAAAAGGTTTAGACATTTTAGAACTCTTCTTTCAAAGCACAAAATGCTTCGACGGAACCTTGACTTTGTTTAGCAGGCAGCAGTCGAGGCATAAATTTGGCATCCACCCTTTTCATCCCCAAATCTTACATTACAATTCACTGAACTGAACCCCAAGTCGCTTCAGACAGCTCCACAACTTTGTCAATGGTCCATGGTCGAGCTTCCATGATGATTTCGTGAATTTTTTCAACATTTGCATCGGTTCAAGCCGTGGAAGGAGGACCAGAACAAGGTTTGTTATCGATTGACATTTCACCTCTTTTGAAACGGAAAAAGGACTCAAACACTTGAGTTTTTCCAATAACATCATCCTTGTAGGCTGTATTAAACATTTAATGAGTTTCTGTGTCAGTTTTTCTGAGTAAGAAGCAAAACTTTACGTCCGCACGCTGTTCCAGAGGGTCAGCGATTGCAAAATCGACGAGTACACAAAACAACTCTTCACTAGAAATCCACACAAGCCGAACGGAACGTTTTATAGCGACGTAGCTTTGCTTACTGACTCTGGAATGGTAGCTCTAACGCTCATAGAGGCAGAACTACAAAAACAACGCCCACCAAAACATCATTTCGGTTTATTTTGGGTACCCCTAGTTATATATATATATATATATATATATATATATATATATATATATATATATATATATATATATATATATATATATAATAGAATAAAAATAATATTGAATAAGATCAACTGTATTAAAATTTTAGCTATCAAGCATTAGTGTAAAAATGTCAATGTATGAAATATTAATTTTTGTTCTTTTACATTGGAGAAAAGATTGCTGAACCATATTTGTTTTATAATAATTATTATTATATTTGTTTGTTAATCTGACCCTCAAAAATCACTGCGAAATTGAAAATGTACACAAATTTCTACTGGCGAATTATGTTAACAGAAAGACACCTAAGTTTTTAACAAAGTTTCAGTTTTCAATTATTTCTGAGAGCATGTTGTTTAATAGCGATATTAATACGAGGGTGTATCCTTATGTTCAACCCCTGACCTATATACTGAAAGGCTAGAAACAATTATTTGTATACTCCCTCTCTCTTAACTAAAACACAGCTTCCCCAACGATACTCTTTAACATTTTTTTACAGCTTCCCGAATGAGACTCTACATTTTTTATAGCTTTCCCAACGATACACCAACATTTTTTACAGCTTCTAAATAGTGTTTCCACGCCTTCTTCAAACCATAGATTATAGAAACTCATCTTGTAGGCAGTTTTTTCCAGTTCAAGTTGTCTTGATAGGATGTTGTATACTGTATGGTACAAGTCGATTTCTTTTACTATTTGCCTGATGCTAATGTGTCGATGGTGAACTTTCCAACATTTTCCTGAATAAAGCATCACCTTTTCTGCATCGGACTGAGCCCTAAACTTTCGAGCGGGCGGGCACTGTGTCCCAACTTCATACTTCCATACCATAGCATTTGCTCCCAGAACCATAGTGATGAACCAAGATTCACCAGCAGTTACAAAATGGCTCTATGCCTGTCTAGTAATCACCAAAAGATCAAAACACAGTTGCGCTTGCGATTGTTAAGATCCATAAAACCCATCCTACAGGCAATCTTTTTTTACATTTCAAGTTGTTTTGTTAGGATTGTATACTACTGCATTGTAGAGTGTAATGAAAAGTTTGGAATATAACGTCACTCATAAATGCGTTATTTAATTTCTTCAAGAAAAACGCCCAGTCAGGTTAATTTTATCTTTTCAGTTGCCAACTTATGACGTAAAAATTACATTTCTGACGTCACCTACCTCTGAATGATGACGTCATCATACGTTTTTTTGAATGACAGCCATATTTTTTTGCTGTTTTTCCATAGACTTGGTTGCTACTTAAACGATGATTTTTAAAAATTGGAACCTGACAAGAATTTTTTTGAAAAAATTGCATGATTTACTTTAAAAAATGGAAACGTAAATTTAATAGAAAATGAGAAATATTTTTAACTGTTTTTTAGGACGAGTTTTCTTTAGAATAATGAAGGTTTCCTTCACTTTTCTAAAGTAATGAACACTTGATTTTGTGATTTTTGATACGTTCTCATGTAACTATTTGACAGGTGGAACAAAAAGTAAAGTCAAAATCAATTTTTAACCACACCCGTGATAATTTATTGATTATTTTCTGTTATCAGTATTTAGTTATCGGACTTTTATCGTAGTATGGATTTGGTATTCAGTGAATAAAGACAATTACTACCTGCCGTCTAAATTAATTAATAGTCTTAGTGGTGAAAGTGTAAAAGTGCTAAAAGTAATCAATTCTAATTCGAATTTAAGAAAAATGGCATGTTTAACTGAAAGGGAAAGAATAGAGATATTAATGATGATTGGCTATGGTGACAGGCTTAGAAGTCATCAGGAAGCATGTGAGTTATTTAACAACATTCTGATAGACGGTCAATTGCAAGATCTACAGTAAGTAAATTGGTTGCCAAATTCACAGAAACGGGATCCATAAAGATTTGTCTTGACAAGGTCGGCCTCGAGTAAGTGAAGAAGTCAGATTAGATATATTGCTTGAATCTGAAGAAAATCCTCAACATTCTATAAGCAACTAGCCCTAAATAATAATGTGGCCCAATCTTTAGTGGTAAAATTATTCAAAGAAGACAAGTATCATCCTTGCAAAGTGCAATTCATAGACAAGTTAAACGATGATGATTCAAACCGCCGTTTACAGTTTTGTGAACAATTAATTTTACGCTGCAATAAGATCCCAATTTTCTTAATAACATTGTTTTCTGATTAAGCCACTCTCTGCCTGAATGGGACAGTAAATCATCACAACTCAAGATATTGGTCACGGAAAAATCATCATTGGGCTCAGGATTCCCACAGTCAACGTCATGACAAAGTGAATGTATAGATGGGAATGATCGGACAGCGTTTCATAGAGCCTTACTTTTTTAAAAGAAATCTTACAGCAGCACGTTACCTAAATTTCTTGCAATTGAATTTAGTGCCAGCCTTGGCAGTAATTTTTCCAAATAATCACTTTGGTGTAGACGTCTGTCAATATCTAGATGCCACATTTTCTGAAAGATGGATAGGGCGTCGAGGAGCAATTGAGTGACAACTGCGTTCCTCTGTTGGATTTTTTGTGGAGTTATTTGAAATCGAAAGTTTATTTGAACAGACCAAATAACTTAGAGGAGGTGCAGCAAAGAATTGCACTGAAGTGAAGCAAATTAGTCCGACATTTTTCAGCACAGTGTACAAATTGTTTATCCACCCGTATCGGTCAATGCCAAATGGTAGATGGAGAACCATTTGAACATATGCGCTAAACTTTGTTTTCATTGCTTCAATAATTTTTTCCACTGTACTTAGTTTCCACTTTTTAAAGTAAATCTAATTTTTTCAAAAAAATTGTTGTATATGTTCATTTCAGTAGTTAGCAGGTATATGGAAAAACAGAAAAAAAGTATGGTTGTCATTTAAAAAAACTTGATGACGTCACCATGTAGAAATAGGCGACGTCATAAATGTAATTTTTACGGCATAAGTTGGCAATTGAAAAGATAAAATTGACCTGTCCGAATTATGCTCCAAACTTTAATATAACACTGTATAATGTAAAGTAAGACAAGCCTCTTTCTTTTCCTATCTGTCTGATGTTAATGCAATGATGATGGATATTTTCTTGATTAGGGTCCACCACCAGCAGCATGTTCATTTTCACAAGAAGTCCTAGCACATCAGAATTCCTGATTACAATACATGACTTCATCCTAAGGTGTAGCAGTTTCCCCCAAATCTTTGTTAATTTTCTATGTACTTTTTTTGTGGGCACTTAATCACCGCTCTCTGCTCAGCTCTATCCATGTTCAACTGACGTGTCATCACTTCAATTAAGTTAGTGCAGATCGATTATTATGTGATGTGGAAACGTCATACTTTGACAGAAATGTCATTGGGTAGCCTAGCATTGAACTGTCAAAATATGATAGATTGTAGATTTTGTAGATTGTTTAATGAGCTGTATAGGCGTTTGGCCTCTCAGCGCTGCGACCCTAATGGATCTTAGGTGAATGACTTTTTTCTAATAGTTGCCCAAAATGTTCAGACTTTTCATATAGTCTACTATCTTTTTGGGTGCTATTCTACCTATTTCTTGGGGTGTTAGTCACACCTCCAAGGTATTTGAGCCTTTTGCAGAACTGAGCCATGCAGTTGCATAGTAAGTGTTTTGTTTTTTCTGCTAATTCAGTGCAGTATCTGCAGTTTTCACTGTTTGCCTTACCAATCTTCATAAGATGGGGAGTGTCCCATGACATGCCCCGTGATTAATTTTCAAGTCGTTCCTGTTCAATTCAAGAAACAGTTCCGACTTCTACGTTGATATGGTCATGAACCGTTGTGCCTGCCTTAAGCCTGGTGTTTTCCCGCAGTATGAAAAGCATTTGGTTCTTTTCCCAAATATGAAGTTCATTTCTTAAATGGCTTTTTGTTAGTCCACAAAAGCCCTCTGGACCATATAATGGTGTTGGTGCTGCCTTTTTTGCAAGGTTATCTGCTTCCTCGTTTCTTTCGATGCCTTAATGCCCTGGTACCCACATCAAAGTTACTTTGTTGTTCCCAGCCAGTTGATTCAAGGATTCTTTGCATTCCCAGGTCAGTTTATATTCGGTTTTGAAAGATCTCAGTCTTTAGTACTGCCTGACTGTATGAGAGGATGTAGATCTCTCTATTTATGAGTATTCTTTGTATGCCCACCTGTGCACACAGATTTATAGCAGGCATTCCTGCTTAGATAATGGTGGAAGTTTTTCCTAGGGACTTCGCCAGTCTAAAGTTAGGTTCTCTTATGCCCAGCCCTACTCCCTGCATTTGCGTAGACCCGTCTGTACAGATGAGTTGTTTGTCAGCCTTTTACTGTCTCCACCCCATCCTTGCGGTCCACATCAAATGGGATTATAAAGTCCAGTTTAGCTGGCCCTTGATCTGTTGGTTTGGCGAGTGACTCCAATTGAATCATTTCCAGGACCTTTAAGTGGCCAACCAAGTATCCTGGTTTTAATTTGTCTGCTTGGAATAGTGTTGATGCACTTAGTGCTGCTTCCGTCTTCACACATATCAGCACTGGAGTAATATTCAGCATTGCCTCTATTGCAGCTGTGCGACGGGATGCCATAGCTCCCGTTATTCCAAGACAGATCAGCTTCGCTTCCAAAATAGCTCTATCCATTTTCATCTGACATGTCATCACTTCAATTAAGCTAGTGCAGACCAATTATCATGTGATGTGAAAACGTCATACTTTAACAGGAATGTCAATAGATAGTCTAGCATTGAACTGTCAAAATATTATAACTACAGAGTACTAAATAGGTCACAATACTTATAAATAGGTCAGATGTGATACATAAGAATTTGCTCTCATATTTTATTTTAATAAAATGATAAGGTTACTCTTGATTAGGTTAAAATAATTTCATCTGCCTGGCCATTCTGAAGCTTTTTTCAATGAGAAATAGTTGACAAAACATGTCACCTGAAAGATTATACTTTTTTTTATTTTTTAGCTAGTGACAAACTTATTTAAGCAATTTTCTCATGTTTAAATTAAATTACCATAAATAATGAGAAAAACAAAAGACAAACAGACACAATGTCTGTAAGTTTTATGAATAAAGCAAACAAAAATAGACTAAAACAAAAACAAACAGAATTGTGCATTTTAATTTGGGACAGGACTTCTCTACACAATACTCCACTAGACCGGACTTACCAAGAAGATATCATGACAATGACCACAAGTAACCCGACACATACCAGGCATAGAAGGGACAGGCGGAGTAACTGGACTCGGAGCCAAGTTGATGATCCGCTTGCAGTTTGGCCTGGGACATGCTATGCGCTGAGATGAACCCTTGCAAATGAGCAGGCAGTTGCATGGACATCTTACGTACTTCTTGCCGGGCGGGGCATTCCTTATGGGCTATTTAAAAATTCAGCATTAGAAAATGTAATATTAGCATCTACTCAGGTATCAAAAGTTTACTTGATCAAACTTGGTCATGGCTCTTAAAATAACTGTCTGCATTTATATCAATTAGTTTTTAATCATTATAGTTTGACAAGCAGTTCTGTTAAGAGTTGTCTTGCCATTGCAATCTTAGTGTACGGTCATACATGATGCTAGTGGTTGAGAGAATCACATGGTGTCAAGCAGATACGAGGTAACCGCCAACATTTCCCAGTCTGAGATAGATCCCGGGTATCACAACATGTCAAAATTTAGCAAGACAATGGTTCAAGTCTTATTAAGCTTAAAAAAACAAAAATGGATTTTATGTCAGTTAGTTTTCTTATAACTGACACTTGTTCATCACGTTGTCAGAAGTCACGAAAATTAAGTATGGAGCTATTATTAAATTCCTTACTCGAGAAGGTCTTCCACTTCAAAGCATCGAAGATCGGCTGGATGGGGTGTACAGGGGTGTATAGGTCTTATTATGTAGGAAAAAATTGGTGAAAAACTTTTATAATTGAGCAGGAATCCTTGGCAGATGACGCAAGAATAGGAAGGGCGGTGCAAGTGGTGACAGACAACATGATTGCCTTTGTTGAGGATCTCATATTAAGCAATCGACGCTTGAAAGTGAAAGAATTATCAAACATTTCGGGGTTTTCAGATACAAGCGTTCGCCGAATCCTCCACAAACATTTAGGCATGAATAAAGTTAGTGTAAGGTGGGTCCCCAAACATTTTACAGCAGTTCAGTGCCAGCATCATGTTGAATGTGCCCGATCCTTTTTGGACCTCTGTGGAGAAAACTCTATGGACATGTTGAAGACAAATGTCACAGAGGATCAAACTACGGTTCTCTACTATGATCCTTTGTAACTATGATCCTTTGTACAAAAGGCAGTCGATGGAATAGAGGCATAAAGGAAAAGCACCGCCTAGGAAGTTCAAGATGTCAGTCGACAAAAAAAGTGATTACTA
Organism: Tillus elongatus; assembly: GCA_964006375.1. Taxonomy (NCBI): domain Eukaryota; kingdom Metazoa; phylum Arthropoda; class Insecta; order Coleoptera; family Cleridae; genus Tillus; species Tillus elongatus. The sequence continues at coordinate 78,449,935 of OZ023263.1, read as the reverse complement.
CGATTTGTTGGGATTGTAAGAGTATTCTTCTCATAGAGTATTCTTCTCATAGAGTTTAATTAACGCAACACCACGGTCAACAGGCCATATTATGTAAGACTCCTGCGTAAATTACGAGAAAATATTCCGAGGAAGAAGAAAATACAAAGGAAAGTGACCAGCGGCGTGCGTTTGCTCTATGACAATACACACGTGCACATTCCTGGAACTGCACAAGCCGTAATTCGAGCTGTAGTTTTGAACAAATTGATGACGCTCTGTATAGTCCAGATATAGCTACAGTGACTAATTGTGATAAATTGGCCCCAAAGGCGGAAGAATCAGTTACTGATCACCAGCATTATAATACAGAAGGCAAGCAGAAACCACTCTATTAAAGATCCAATTGGATATATCTAACAGAATTATCATGGCTGAGAATACGAATAACACAGCCATCAGTCCGGGGCAGATCTTAACTGATCAGAGGGTGCTAAAAATCCCCCCGTCAGCGGTGATCATCGCTACATGGAATGTAAAGAATCTATTTGCATCTGGAAAATTAGATAACTTGATCCTGGAAATGGAACACCTAAAAATTGACATCATGGGAATAAGAGACGTACAATATGGTCAGATGCAGGAAAATGCCCCCAAAAAAAAATGGAATGTTGTACTACTCAGCTAGCAACGAATCAACTCATCGATGTGGTGTCGGCCTTCTAGTTAGCAAAAAAAATTAATAAGTCCGTAGTAGATTTCACTCCCCAACAGAAAGAACTACGATGACACAACTACAATCAAGTGAAGGGATGTTAAACATTGTTCAGATATGTGCGCCCACAGCAGATAAGGATGATAACGAATACGATTTAGAACAAATCCTGAAGTCAAGAAGAAACACTATGCAACTGTAGTTATGAGTGATTTAATGCCAAGATCAGCCAGGGACGGGTGGAGCATTACGTGGGTGAATATGGTGTGGGTGAGCGCAATGAACGTGGAGAGACTACTGCAGTTTTGCCAAATGCAGAATATGTGTGTGGCTAACACATTTTTTAACTTACCCAAACGAATACTATATACATGGAAGTCACCCATAGACGGACATGGAAGAATAGTCAGGAATCAAATCGATTTCATTCGTGTAAACATAGATTTCCAAACTCTATGTTCTCAGTCAAGACCTACCCTGGAACAGATATCGGTTCAGATCATAACCCTGTAGTGGCCACACTGACAACCAAACTCATAAAATAAAAAAGTACACATGAAACAACTGGACATAATGAAACTAAAAGAACAAAAAATAAGAGAAAATACTACAAGAGACATCAATCTGAGACCGCAAGAGATTAGAATATCAATTGAAGCAAGAAGCAATATCAACCAAAAGTGGACGAATATAAAACAGACAATAACAAAAGCAGAAAAATGGAACTTGACACCAACAAGATCAAAGCACACATAATGGATTACAAAGATACTTCTACTAATGGAACAAAGAAGGTCATGCAAACATGAGATCCAACCAACTACAAGTCCACAAATTTAAGGAAGCCAAAGAGAAATGTCAGGAAGTTGAAGAACTAGAAAAATATGTTAGTGTCAAGTTACACCAAAAAGATTAAAGAGATGGCAAGAATGAGAAAATCTGGACACTCGAGACAAATAAGATGCCAATGGTACCCTAATAACAGATGTGATATAGAAACTGGATAGATGGACAGAGTACGTAACAGAACTTTTCAAGGACAAGAACAGAGGAGAGAGCCAATATGAATACACAGAAGACACAGGACCTGAAATAATGATAGAAGAAATAGATTATGCACTCAAACAGACCAAAGATGGAAGGGCTAGTGGACACGAGATTCCTGTGGAGCTGCCCAAATTGATGAACAGAGAATCTATCACAATCATGCTAGAGCTATTTAACAACATATATAAAACTGGAATATTACCAGAAGATTTGCTCCATTCCATGTTCGTTCTAATTCCAAAGAAAGCCAATGCAAAAGAATGCAACGAACATCGTACTATAGCCCTAATGAGTTCAAGAATAGATGAGGACATTGGTGATACTCAAATGGGATTTAGAAAAGGGATGGGTACTAGAGAAGCTTTGGAATGAACGTCTTGTCCTAGAGATGTATGCTTGCTTTGTTAATTTTGACCAAGGCATTCGACAATTTTTGACCGCTTAAGACAAATTCTACTGAGTAAGAATATAGATAGTAGGGATATAATAATCTGTAATTTGTACTGGCTTCAACTAGCGAAAGTGAAAGTTGAAAACTTCACACCAAAAATTGAAATATGTCGAGGAGTGTGTCAGGGTTGTGTGCTCGTACCTCTTATGTTCAAGCTGTCTAGCGAAACCATTTGTCAAAAAAAATGTCCGAAGGCCTGGTGATAGATGAAGAAAATCAATAATATTAGATACGCAGATGACACTGTCATATTAGCAAGCACAATAGAAGAACTACAATATCTCGTACAAAGACTTAATATTGAATGCAATAATTGCGGCTTAAAAATGAATCTCAAGAAAACCAAATTCATGGTAATAACAAAGGAGCAGAACATTAGAGATAATCTTGTTATCAACGACACACGAATTGAAAAAATATCGTCCTATAAATACTTGGTTGCATGGATCACAGACAATACCGATCAAACGAAGGGGATCAAAAGCCGCATAGAAATTGCCAAAACAGTATTCAACAAAATGAGAAAGATATTCTGCAACAGGAACATCAGCATTAGTCTGCGCATCTGTATGCTGATGCTACGTTTTCTCCACTCTCTATTACGGAGTGAAAGCTTGGACATTGAAGAGCAGAAACATCGGAAACATAGAAGCGTTTGAAATGTGGTGCTATCGGCGAATTCTCAAAGTCCCGTGGGTGGATCGTGTGAGGAATGCAAACGTACTGCAAAGACTAAACAAACAACAACAACTACTAAAAGTCTGGGCGCAGCAAGTGCGTTATGATAGTGAATTTTCATTAAAATGTTTTAAATAGCAAATATGTGTTTTTTTTAAAGAAAGCAGACATCAAATTTGCTTACCAGTAAAACATATATAGTAGAAACAATGTACCATATTTCAACAAAATAACTTTACTATTTGAAAATGTACAAAAAATTTTCGAAAATAAACTTAAAATGTTCCCGAAAAAACTAGTTTCCTGGCCAATGAACCTTATAAGATAATAGCAAATTGAGATATTCAAATTTGAGGCATTCAATAACAATTCACTACCATAACGCACTTGCTGAATCCCGAATTTATTTTCTTGCAAACTTGCATTATAATTTCGTGGTCGAAATTCCATACATTTAAGATCAGCTCAGAACTGATACCGACAGGGGGAATCCGTCTGTCTAATTAAAACAAATCATTGTTTAATCTATTTCAACTGAGTAGATTTTCCTGGCTAACAAACTTATCCAAGCCATTGGCAAAAGGAAGGTACTCACCCAATTTGATCAATAATTAGTGATCAAGTGAAGGAATGTTTTCAAAATTCAAAAGTCGGGATCTCCTCATTAGTGAATTTTTTTCAAGAAAATTCACTAAAAACTATCAAAAAGAGAAAGCTGGAGTACTTGGGTCATATCACGAGAGGAGCGAAGGATACGTTATTTAGAAATATCATGCAGGGATAAATCAAAGGTAAAAGGAGCGTGGGAAGAAGAAAAACGTCGTGGTCGCGCAATCTACGTGAATGATACGGATGCAGCTCAAATGACCTTTTTAGACGCGCAACAGATAAGATAATATTGGCTATGATGATTTACAGTATCCGATAGGAAGGGAACGAGAAGAAAAAGACAACTACCTATTTGGAAATTTGAAAAAGGACCTTCACGGGCGCCACTTCAGTAACGACGAAGAGATAAAAGCTGCAGTTTGGGCACATTTTGAGGACAAACCGAAAGAGTATTTTTTAGGGGTATAGAATTATAATTTTTTTCAAAAAAATCAAAATATCAACGAAACGGTTAATTTTAGATGTAGATGACCTTTAACAAGCTCACCACCCTTAAATTGATTGAATAATCTAAAATTTTGAAAAAATACACGATATTCCATTTGAAATAAGGAAGTTACCAGCAACTTAAGGCAGCAGCTTGAGAATATTTTAATTTAAATAGGACTGTTTAAATTGTTTCTTGTGGCAAGTTTCAAAATCTTGTAATTTTTATTCCCCATATACTTCTAACTTGACCGCCTGTATGTGGACATTCTCATATAGTATGGTTGCTTTAAATGATCGTCAACCAACTGTGCTAACCTAACTGGCCTCTTGTATGCATATGTGGCCATACATCTAAGCAACTTCTGAGGTATTGGTTTTTACCAAAGAGCACAAAATTCACTTTGCTGCAGTAAATTTTCAAAATGGTGTTAATTACTGGAATTTGGAAATACAGGCAATGTTTGTTTTAGCAGTTTTCAAGAACATGTTCCAGACAAACTTTGAAAGAATTATTCCCAAAGAATGATACCTAAATGCTAAAATGAAGATTTTAAATCGTATAGCCATTTTGACCAAGATAATTTTTGATACCCTTGTATCTCTTTTCACAATAAATGAGATCTCACTAGACCATGATAAATGTAATTTGAGTTGGAAATAGCCTGTTTAAGTGATTTTTAATTTGCCAAATGTATTAATTCAGATATATTCCATGTGCCAGATTAGTCCATAAATTTTTGACGTTCAATAAAATGAGAAACCAGACTTTTTCTATGGCTGGTTCACAAATAAGTATAAGTATAACTAAAATTAACTTTCTTTAGTGGCAAAATTATGACTGGTTCAAATTTCATAGCCTACTGAGATCTATTTTATTTTGAGACAGACTATACAGTGTCCAGTTTAAAATGCAGCACATTGGAGTCTTGAAAACGGGAAGACACGAATTCGGTTAAATTAGATGAAGCTGCTGAGTTTTGTGGACACTTCACATTCAGATTCCAACAGTCCATATATCCCTGGATATTTTTAAAAATTTAAAATTTGTTGTTTTTCTTCCATTTTTTTTTTTTTTTTTTTGACGAGATAGCTGTCTGAAACTTAGCGCACTTTCCTATGGCTGTAATATTGATATATTACACTATTGAAATGATTGCAAGAAGACGTTTACAAAAATGCATACAATGTTTATGTCTAATTCAGTAAACCTTAAAAAAATAATAAAAATTAATCTTTAAGAAGAGTAGGCAGTGATATCCATAAAATAAGAACAGACTCTGTTCTGAATATTATAACTGTCAAAATTTCATTGTTGATTTCACGTTTGGTAGTTTAAGCAAGAGTTTCTGAACTGTAAGTTTAGAATGAATCATCTTTCAAACAATAAGAAGTGCCAAATGTTGGGATATTTTATTCTTTCTAAGCGAAATGATGCAAATGCTGCTGAAATTTATTTGTAGAAATATCCTGACACCAGCCAAAGGTGGGTTGTGATTGAGCACATGTCATAGGTTAGAAAAGTTATGTGTTTCTAGTTTTCAGTATTTTTTTAGGAACACAGACTTTTGTTGAAGTACTTCGAATAATTAATGTTATTCAGCTACTTGATAAATTAAGCCTAAATCCATTGGCTACTAGGCTTTGCACGAACAGAAACATCTCGACCAACTATATAATTTATTTTAGAAATACTCTATATTTCTTTGCTAAACCTTTAAAAAAAACCGTCTGCAAAAGTTATACCCAATGTAGACATTGTGGATTTCCATCTGAACGTCTGGTCCCTGTAGGTCAGTCTTCCTAGAGAAGAGGCAATTTTGTGTTTTTGGGGCTTTAAACATAACCAGGTTTTCAGAGCCACAGCTGTGAATCTTCAACAGGTTATCATTTAGGTTACTTTGAATCTCATTGATAAGGAGCTACAAGCGATATTGGGCGAAGGGATGAAAACGTACAGTGAGGAGTATCACCATCAGCATAGCTGTGGATCGGATTGTTGGTTGTTGACAGGTCAGGGCGGGTTTTGTATGGAAAAGAAAAAGTGTGGGAGCCAAAACGGAACCCTGTGAAACAGCTGCATTAATTTTTAATTCATCTGAAAAAAAAAACAACACAACAACATGCAAGTAGAGCTCCTTTAGAAAACTATATATCCATAGACATACTTTCAAAGGCAATCCGTATGATGCAGTTTGTTTAGGAGTGCTGCATGCTAGACCCGATCCAATGCTTTAGAAACATCTGATGAAATTGCATGACCTTCAAACTTTTCGAGAGAACTTCAAAGATGAGTGACATGTCAGAATATCGCCAGTAGATTGGTTTGGTGAAAACCATATTTGCGCCACTTGGAATGTTTGATTTTTTAAGGTATTTTATAAGCTTTGTATTGATAACTTTTCCATAATTTTAGATAAAACTGATAGAATGGAAATTGTTCGATAGTTCATCTGATTGATAAAAATGTGTTTTAAGGCATTAAGAAGGCCTGTTATAATGTATTTTTGTATACAAATTTTATTTTAAATCCACTTCATTAAATATAGGTCAATAAACATATGTACATATATGCATTTTATATGACTTAAAGAGATGTGATATGCTTAAGAGTTGGATTATGAAGAATATCCTATTACAAGGATATTTTATTTATTTTCATTCTATACTCTAGTAACATACAACATTGTTTACTTTATGGACTCTTAATGTCCATTACTTGGACTTTGATAAGAATAAACAGATTTTTAACTGTTAGTAGGATGCTGTTATACCTTTTATGGTGATGACTTTTAGACTATATCCTAGTTATCTACACAATCTATAATTGGATCACATAATGATTTACGTTGTTGTTAATTTACACATACTTATTTGGTTTATATACTATAACAAAATATTTTTTCTTTACTTATGAATATTATATTTAATTTTTTAAAAAAGTCTGGACGCAGTAAGTGCGTTAAGGTAGTGAATTTTCATAAAAATGTTTTTAATAACAAATAGGTATGTCTTTCTTTTTTAAAGAAAGCAGGCATGCAATTTGGTTACCAGGATAACCTTTATAGTAGAAAAAATGTACCATATTTCATCAAAATGACTTGATATTGTTTGAAAATGTACACAAATTTTCCGAAAATAAACTTTAAATGTTCCCGAAAAAAGTGGTTACTGGCCAACGAACGTTAGGTTAATAGCAAATTGAGCTATTGAAATTTGAAACTAATGATAATTCACTACAATAACGCACTTCTGTGTCCAGTAAAAATTGAAATCGGTTACAGAAAAGAACAAGCACTTGTGAAGCCACGGGAAAGTCTACAGCTGTATTAAGTATGGAACGGTTTCATTAAGTTAGGACAATAACAAACAACCAGATGCATGCTATTCAAATTGAATTAAATCTTAAAAGTTTCCATCTCGTCCTAGTTGAATTTGTCATACAAAAACTCGCTACAAAATCATCAGAATTACACAATATGATCAGATAACGGTAAAATGAAATAAAAGATTTAAAAAATTTAAAAAAGTTCGGGACGCAGCAAGTGCGTTATGGTAGTGAATTTTCATTAAAATGTTTTTAATAGCAAATATGTTTTTTTTTCAGAAACCAGGCATCAAATTTGATTGCCAGTATAACATATATAGTAATAACAATGTGCCATGTTTCATCAAAATACCTTTATTGTTTGAAAACGTACAAATGTTTCCGAAAATAAACTTAAACGGAAAAAATCTGTTTCTTGGTCAACCTTGAAGCATTTAATCAAAATCCGCTACAATAACGCACTTGCTACGTCCAGAATTTCTTTACTCACAAACATGCATTATATTTCGATGGAAAATGCAAAAATGCAATAACATAAAGCGTGTTAGACTAGAAAAAAATTATTTGTATCATCCACGACTTATGGGTCATCCTGTGATTGTAGAAATAATTTTTTAAGGTGTAGCTCAAGACACCTTATAATTAATGTATACATTTTTATTTCGTATCTTGTAGAACAACGGATATATTGAGCTTTCTTGATTTTTTACGAAAATTCGACGAAAGTTATATACCATTAAACGATAAACTCTATAGTTAAGACTACTGCCAAGCATCAGAGAAAGGGTCTATTTGAAATGAATTTTCTGGAAACATTTTAGTAAAATGAAGGACAATGACGGTTGAAACTGACTTCAGGGTTTGGAAAACATTCTTCTTGAGACATTTTCTTTCCATAGCCCGTATTAGATTCAAGTTCTTTGCCTAAATGTTGCTAATTTTGACGATTTAAATTGTCACTTTGATGTTTTGAGGAAAACCCCAATTTATTTTTCTTTAAATGCCCATAACTTTTTTGTCTCTTGACCTACAGCGCTAAATCTTGGTAGGTAATTTACGTATAGTGATATAAACCGACGTACCAAATTTGGTTGCCCTTACTTTGTTATTTCCGGATATATGAACTTTTTCTAAAGAAAACACAACATTTTCCGGGAAAACCTCGGTAGATTTTCCTAGCTAACGAACATATCCAAGCCACTTACAAAAGGAAGGTGTTCACCAAATTTTGTCAAAATCGGCCCATTATTTTTTGAGTTATCGGTGTGATAATATCGAAACTGACCCTGGATGTGTTCTAGGGGGGCTAATAAGCGCTCATTGGAAGAAATTTTTTCAAAATTCAAAAGTCGGGATCTCCTCATCAGTGATTTTTTTTTAAGAAAATACACTAAAAGTCTTGGCGATCCAATACTCGGATATGACAATGATTGCATGCAAACTCAGTTCATCTGTCAACATAGGTCCATTTTCACTTTCTGTCTGAGATACAGTGGTAAAAAAATCCCTTTTTTTAATTTTCTTTTGTGTTACTCAGAACAGCCATTGAGTGGTTTTATAGAACTTGGTGGGGGTGAATTAGGTGTTGAGGCATATCTTTGAAGGAGAAAACGATTTTTTTAATTTAACAAGTGGTTCACATCTTACATATAATTTTATGTACAAGGTCTTTCATAATAGGATGTCAATATTGAAGGAAATGAATCTCTGGATGATTTTAAGAAAGAAGTTCATATCAACATAGGTCCATTTTCACTTTCTGTCTGAGATACAGATTGATAAAAAAATCCCTTTTTTTAATTTTCTTTTGTGTTACTCAGAACAGCCATTGAGTGGTTTTATAGAACTTGGTGGGGGTGAATTAGGTGTTGAGGCATATCTTTAAAGGAGAACACGAATTTTTTAATTTAACAAGTGGTTCGCATCTTACATATAATTTTATGTACAAGGTCTTTCATAATAGGATGTCAATATTGAAGGAAGTGAATCTATGGATGATTTTAAGAAAGAAGTTCATATCAACATAGGTCCATTTTCACTTTCTGTCTGAGATACAGGGTGATAAAAAAATCCCTTTTTTTAATTTTCTTTTGTGTTACTCAGAACAGCCATTGAGTGGTTTTATAGAACTTGGTGGGGGTGAATTAGGTGTTGAGGCATATCTTTGAAGGAGAACACGAATTTTTTAATTTAACAAGTGGTTCGCATCTTACATATAATTTTATGTACAAGGTCTTTCATAATAGGATGTCAATATTGAAGGAAGTGAATCTATGGATGATTTTAAGAAAGAAGTTCATATCAACATAGGTCCATTTTCACTTTCTGTCTGAGATACAGAGTGATAAAAAAATCCCTTTTTTTAATTTTCTTTTGTGTTACTCAGAACAGCCATTGAGTGGTTTTATAGAACTTGGTGGGGGTGAATTAGGTGTTGAGGCATATCTTTGAAGGAGAACACGAATTTTTTAATTTAACAAGTGGTTCGCATCTTACATATAATTTTATGTACAAGGTCTTTCATAATAGGATGTCAATATTGAAGGAAGTGAATCTATGGATGATTTTAAGAAAGAAGTTCATATCAACATAGGTCCATTTTCACTTTCTGTCTGAGATACAGAGTGATAAAAAAATCCCTTTTTTTAATTTTCTTTTGTGTTACTCAGAACAGCCATTGAGTGGTTTTATAGAACTTGGTGGGGGTGAATTAGGTGTTGAGGCATATCTTTGAAGGAGAAAACGATTTTTTAAATTTAACAAGTGGTTCACATCTTACATATAATTTTATGTACAAGGTCTTTCATAATAGGATGTCAATATTGAAGGAAATGAATCTCTGGATGATTTTAAGAAAGAAGTTCATATCAACATAGGTCCATTTTCACTTTCTGTCTGAGATACAGAGTGATAAAAAAATCCCTTTTTTTAATTTTCTTTTGTGTTACTCAGAACAGCCATTGAGTGGTTTTATAGAACTTGGTGGGGGTGAATTAGGTGTTGAGGCATATCTTTGAAGGAGAACACGAATTTTTTAATTTAACAAGTGGTTCGCATCTTACATATAATTTTATGTACAAGGTCTTTCATAATAGGATGTCAATATTGAAGGAAGTGAATCTATGGATGATTTTAAGAAAGAAGTTCATATCAACATAGGTCCATTTTCACTTTCTGTCTGAGATACAGAGTGATAAAAAAATCCCTTTTTTTAATTTTCTTTTGTGTTACTCAGAACAGCCATTGAGTGGTTTTATAGAACTTGGTGGGGGTGAATTAGGTGTTGAGGCATATCTTTGAAGGAGAAAACGATTTTTTAAATTTAACAAGTGGTTCACATCTTACATATAATTTTATGTACAAGGTCTTTCATAATAGGATGTCAATATTGAAGGAAATGAATCTCTGGATGATTTTAAGAAAGAAGTTCATATCAACACAGGTCCATTTTCACCTTCTGTCTGAGATACAGAGTGATAAAAAAATCCCTTTTTTTAATTTTCTTTTGTGTTACTCAGAACAGCCATTGAGTGGTTTTATAGAACTTGGTGGGGGTGAATTAGGTGTTGAGGCATATCTTTGAAGGAGAACACGAATTTTTTAATTTAACAAGTGGTTCGCATCTTACATATAATTTTATGTACAAGGTCTTTCATAATAGGATGTCAATATTGAAGGAAGTGAATCTATGGATGATTTTAAGAAAGAAGTTCATATCAACATAGGTCCATTTTCACTTTCTGTCTGAGATACAGAGTGATAAAAAAATCCCTTTTTTTAATTTTCTTTTGTGTTACTCAGAACAGCCATTGAGTGGTTTTATAGAACTTGGTGGGGGTGAATTAGGTGTTGAGGCATATCTTTGAAGGAGAAAACGATTTTTTTAATTTAACAAGTGGTTCACATCTTACATATAATTTTATGTACAAGGTCTTTCATAATAGGATGTCAATATTGAAGGAAATGAATCTCTGGATGATTTTAAGAAAGAAGTTCATATCAACATAGGTCCATTTTCACTTTCTGTCTGAGATACAGAGTGATAAAAAAATCCCTTTTTTTAATTTTCTTTTGTGTTACTCAGAACAGCCATTGAGTGGTTTTATAGAACTTGGTGGGGGTGAATTAGGTGTTGAGGCATATCTTTGAAGGAGAACACGAATTTTTTAATTTAACAAGTGGTTCGCATCTTACATATAATTTTATGTACAAGGTCTTTCATAATAGGATGTCAATATTGAAGGAAGTGAATCTATGGATGATTTTAAGAAAGAAGTTCATATCAACATAGGTCCATTTTCACTTTCTGTCTGAGATACAGTGATAAAAAAATTCCTTTTTTTAATTTTCTTTTGTGTTACTCAGAACAGCCATTGAGTATTTTTATAGAACTTGGTGGGGGTGAATTAGGTGTCGAGGCATATCTTTGAAGGAGAAAACGAATTTTTAAATTTAACAAGTGGCGCCTCCATTGATGTGACCCTAAAAATTTTGAATCAACAGTATGATCCGCCGCCGCTTTTTCTAAAAATGCAAGTCATTTTCACATTACTACTTACGTTTATAAAAAAAGAGGTCTCTTGAATTTTTTTCGTGACTAAGCGTTGTCATGAAAAACCTGTCATTTCCTAAATTAAAAGCAGGATGTTAAAAGCATCGATTAGGCTGTGACTTCAAACACAGTTAAAGAATATCTCCTATGTGCTTCAAATGCCAATGTTAATCATTTTTGACGTTTATATCTTAAAGTGTATCTGAAGTTCAATATTAAAAATCTGTTACACGTCTCACATTGTTATCTTGAAAACAAAATGGTTAATTTTACCAATTCGGAGTTTGCAGATATCCATTTCCTTTATGGTCTGGCCGATGGCAAAGCACCAGAAGCTCTGTGATTATATCAAGAGCGCTTCCCAAACAGAGTCATGCCAGAAAATTTTGAACCATTCATAGAAGATTAAGGAAAACTAGTACTTTTAATCCTAACAATAATTTAAAAGGTGCTAGTCGGACTAAAGGAACTCCAGAAATTTGAAGATAGTCCCAATTTGACCACTGGAAATATTGGAAATTAATTGAATATATCACACGTCCTGGTTTGGAGGATACCCCACGACTTTTTGTTGCACCTGTATCCTATCCAACGTGTCCAAGCCTTTCCAGAAATTTTATCAGAAATTTCCACAATAATTACTACTGGGCTGAAGAAAACCCGCATGCGATGGAAGAATCTTACCATCTGTTGTTTTGTTTGCAAAAAGGAGTTCGACTGGGTTGACTAAAACAAAACCATCCAAGCAATTAAGAGCAATTTTCTGTAAGTATCTGGGCTGGAATTGTTGCAGATTACTTTTCCTGCCAGAAAGATTAAATGGCCACACTTATCGCCTCTGGCTTGGGGAGAACTTGCCCTTATTGCTTAAAGAATTTAGAGACAGAATGTGGTTCATGCACAATGGTGCAACACCTCATTTCGGTGTTGAAGCCAGAGACCATTTAAATTGTACATTCAATAACGGATGGGTATGTCGTGGTGGACCGCAACTATGCCCTCCTTGGTCACCTGACTTGAATACTTTCGATTTTTTCTTATGAAGCCATCTTAAATCTCTGGTTTACAGCACTCCTGTTAACAGTGAAAAATTTGAGAAATCGCATTATAGCTTCCTGTAACATAATAAGAAATGCGCCAGGGATTTTCTAAAGAGTGACAACACAATAAAATGGTTTTTTGGCATTTTCTTCAAAACTACTACAGGTAACTTAATGAATTTTGACATTAGCGTACTTTTTTTATGTGAAATATTACTAATTTGTTAGAATCTTCATGTTTCAATATTCCATATATTTTGTGTGTGTGGTTTTATCTACTATATTTATCGAAAATCCCAAAGCTTTATTTATTTTACGTAAGAAAGGTATTCTTAAAATGTTTTAAAGTTGACCGTTTTTGAGTACTTTACAATTGAATGTTGAAGTGTTTTTCAAGCTTTTGAAATCATTTGTCCAAAATGCCTTTGAAAATCTCTTAAATAGGCCATAATATGAATTAAGAAAATGAGCAGGATGTCGCTTGACATTGTTTGAAGGATTGTAAACGTCACATTATTTCTGTTATCTTTTCTTCTTATGCAGCTTTATTTTTCAAAAATTAGTTCTAAAAATACATCAAACAAGGTCAAGCGGACATCCTGCTCATTTGCTTAATTCATATCATGGCGTATTTAAAAGATTTTCGAATGAATTTTGGACAAGTAATATCATAAGCTTGAAAAACATGTCAAGATTCAACTGCAAATTACTCGAAAACGGTCAACTTTAAAACATTTTAACAAGCATACCTTTTCTATATAAAATCAATTAAGCTTTGAGATTTTCGATAAATGTGTTAAGATAAAACCATGCACAAAAAAGATATGGACTATTGAGCCATGAATATTCTAACAAATTAGTCATATGTCTCACAAAAAAACTACGCCCGTGTCAAATTTCATTAAGTTACTTGTAGTAGTTTTGTCCCCTGTGGGTCCGGGGACTAACTAAAAGAATAGGCCCAAGGTAACTTCTGCCTGTCGTAAAAGGCGACTAATTGGAATCAAACACTGGCAGGGGTCTTGTCCAGGTGGGCCTGGAGGGAGGCGGATATCTCTGGGGAGTGATGTACACCCGGATTTTGAGGCCTTCACTCTGGGCTTAGAAATGGATGGTTGCCCGTGCTTGGTTGTTACTCGGGAGGGGGGTTCCGGATGGGTGCCGCCTTGGGTTGAGTGCTGGCGGGTGTCGTGTGTCTAGACGACCCGGAGGGGGTTGACAACTCTGATGAGTGGTAAACACCCGGAGTTTGGGGGCCCCCACTGTGTGCTTCGGAATGGACGGACGGCCTAGCTTGTGCGATGCTCGGGAGCGGGGCTCGATGGGATGTCGCCTTGAGTCTAGCACTGGTGGGTGTCGGGTCTAGACGAACCCGGAGGAGAGCTGAGATCTTTAGCGGTGGAATAAAACTAAAGGTTCAGGCCTCTTCTGTGAGTTTCGAAATGGACAAACGACCTCACTTGGATGCTGCTCGGATGCAGGACTTCATGATACTGCACCGAGTCAAACACTGACGGATGTCTGGTCCAGACGAACTCGGAGAGAGGTTATCTCTCTTTGAGCTTTGAGACGGGCAAGCGACTTCGCTCAGATAGCAGTACATCTGTCAAACAAAGTTTCACCTCGCAGGTGTCGTCTCCTGTCGGAAGCTCGATTTGTTGGGTGAAATTTAAGCTAACGCTGGCAGGTGTTGGATCTGGACGAACCCGGAGGTAGCTGGAGTCTCTAGGGGTGGATTACACCTGGAGACTTGGGCCTACTCTGTGAGCATCGATACAGGCTAACGACCCTGCCTGGATGCTGCTCGAGAGCGGGACTTCATGATACCACCTCGAGTCAATGAAACACTGGCGGGGGTCTGGTGCAGGTGAGGCAGACATCTCTGGGGAGTGATATGCACCCGGAGTTTGGCGTCTCCACTGTGGCCTCAGAGACTGACAATTGGCCTCACTTGGTTGTTACTCGGGAGCGGGGTTCCAGATGATACCGCCCTGGATTGAGCCCTGGCGTGTGTGCAGACGTTCCGGGGGGCTCTGATCTCTGATGAGTGGTAAACACCCGGAGTTTGGAGCCCATACTGTCTGCTACGAAACGGACGGACGGCCTCGCTGTGGTGATGCTCGGGAGCGGGACTCGATGGGATGTTGCCTTGAGTCTCTTAACACTGTTAGGTGTCAGGTTTGGAAGAGCCTGAGGGGAGCTGAGATGGGGTGGATTACAACTGGAGATTAGATGCTGCTCGAGAGCGGGACTTCATGATACCGCCTCGAGGCAAACACTAACGGATGTCGGGTCCAGACGAACTCGGAGAGAGGTTATCTCTCTTTGAGCTTCGAAACGGGCAAGCGACTTTACTCAGATGGCAGTACACCTGCCAAACAAACTCTCACCCTCAAGAAAAGATCGACTCCCTCAGGGAGCTGGAATTGATGGGTGAAATCTAAATAATTAGACGTGAGCCACAATAGACCTAAGGTCGCGGTGGAGGGACTGAAATAGCCCACTCACAATAAAATCTAATCTAATCTAATCTAGTAGTTTTACAGAAAATGCCAAAAAAACATTTTTTTTCTTTTTCTAATAGCTGTAGCTCATTTGGGGTGCATTTTCGGAAATAGTTTAATATAATAAACTACACTTAATTTTTGGTGTACTATATTTCCTAGAAATCTTGGCAGATATTTTTGAAACACCTTGTATGTACACATTTTAGTTCTACCAAAGTATAAGATTACCAACAGATATAATTCATATTTAAACTAGAACTCGAACATCAACTAAAAATTGCTATATTGTTTTCAGAGCACAGCCGAAAAAAATAATTTCTATATTTATTTTTTATATAAAGTAGCCATCTAACATTAACTACTGAAAAAAGAAAAAGCCAAGATAATTAAGCAGTAGGGTTTAAGATAATAACTTCTAAATAAACCTTACTGTAGATTTAGGCTTTGCCAGAGGCTAGACCTCGCTCATTATCTATGGTGTTATTCTATAAATGTCAACAAAGTCATCTATGATATGGAGATTGAATATTAACATGAATTTTGAGTCCTTATGCTAAATGAACTTACTGTAGCTTCGTTGCAGTTTCCACATTTAACTACGTGCTGATCTCTTTTGCCCGAGATATCAATCATGGACTGACATACTCGACAAGTGACCATAGGTATCCCAGCCTCAGTGGCTTGATAAAATGGGGGTGGAAGCTCATCTGGCCCGATTGGCGATACTGTAGCTTGTTGAGCTGTTTAAAGACAAAAATGAATTACTATTGAATTAAATTTAAATGATTAACTTGTTATAAACAATAATATTATCGGGTCAACCCAAGTTAATGACTCATCTGCATAGCAAAATAAATAACGTAAATCAAAGGGAAATATTATACCTTGCGACTCTCCTGTATGATAACTGGTTGTCTCCTCGCTGAGTAAAGCAGTTTTTTCACTTTCGCTGCCATCTCCCATGGTGAAAACCAGAACAAAGACACTTTTTTAGCAAAAATGTTTATCACAAATGGCCAATGACAGTCAGCAATTGACAGCTCTTTAATCCCCTTCCGCTTCTGCTTGTGATTCGTTACGGTTCCCATCTGTCAATTAATTTATGTTTATAAGTTGATGAATTAAATCCACGTTGCCAGATGTACTAGTTTTCTAATGCCAGAATGACAGAACAACAGAATAGAAAACACTACACAATATACCAATATTAAATAAGAGATGGCGCTACAGAATTTTAAATAAGCGACTATAACGATAGACATAGACGCCTTACATTTGAACGACTAATAAGAACAGTTTTTAACAGAAATGTCTACAAAAAAATAAAGTAAAGTTGACAATACAGCTATTAATGCCATACAATATGCAATAATAGTGATGCGTTCTTCGGGGTTATGGATTTGATAACTAACAAGACACAGCTTTTCAAACTACTAATTTATTATAACCAACTATTTTCCAACACCACCATCAACTAATATATGTCTCTCTATTACTAATTAATTACCCTGATTCTCTTAATACTGGCCTTACTTTTTTTGATACAGGAGTGGAGATTGCTGCATGCAGACCTCATTCACAACACCGTAGTGTGTGGGATATCGAGGTACTGCGAGACTCTTACTCACTAAACTCCACTCCCTGGAGTACCGGACCTCAGTCCATACCTCCGTCGGATAGATTTCACACAATGACGTTTGGGTTTGAATGTTTCTATTCTGTTTTTGCTGCAAAGGAGTTATCGGGTAAGTATAAGCTTTGGACGCTTATGTCTATGTGGAAGTTGCGCATCGTAGTCAGCGCTCCGGTAACCACTCTCAGAATTATTCTGGATGATTTGAAGGGTCTTGATGTGTGTGTTGGCCGCGGTGCCTCTGCGGGGGATGCAAAGGTCAAGGCTGGCCGGATTATGACTTTGCACATGAGCAGTTTATTGTTCATGGACAATTTGGAATTTCTGTTAAGTGTAAAGAGCTTCGAGATAAACATCGAAGCTTTTCGTCGGGCATGTTGGACAAGGGGCCCATATGTGAAGCGTTTGTCGAGGAAAATCCCGAGGTATTTGGCGGAGTCTTGCCAGGGAATTAGACGGTTCTCTAATGATACGTGTTCGTGAGGTGCGTCTCTCCTCTTGGTAGGACTGGTTAACATTTATCGGGGTTTGTGGCTAGACATTATTTCCTATACCAGCCTTGCAGATCGTCTACGGCAGTCTGTAGACGTTCGGTTATTATCCTCGGCTGAATCAAGCTGCTGAGGATGGTAGTGTCGTCTGCGTACAGTGCGTATGTCACGTTTAGGGGCGGTGTCGACATGTCTGCGACAAATATATTGTACAGCAGAGGGGAGATAGCAGGACCCTGCGGGAGGCCAGCCGTGGCTGAGTAGGTTCCAGATCTGTTTCCCAGATGTTTGACCTGGAACTCCCTCTGTTGCAGGTATGACCTGATTAGCACAATCTGAGGGAGAGGATAATTGAATGATAGAAGTTTGTTTAGGATGCCCACATGCCAAACCCTGTCGAAGGCTTGAGTAATGGCGAGAAATATTGCACCAGTTGGCTTGTTTTTGTTCAATCCTTCGGTGATGTTTTCTACCGCCCGAAGGACTTAGTCCGTGGTGGAGTGCTGGTGTCTGAAACCGAAGTGCTCGTCAGGAAGGATATGGTTCTCAGGGGTGAATTAGGCTAGCCTTTTCTGAATCAGTTTGTCGGTGATTTTGCCGATGATTGGGAGTAGGCTAATGGGCCTGTATTACTGGGGGAACAGCAGATCTCTGCTAGGTTTTGGGATGTTTCCACATGGAAGGAAAATGTTTAAATCGCAGCATGGCATTCATAATCATAACCAGGAGTACCAGTGCTTTGTGGGGAGATTTTTCAGTGCTACGTGGGACATTTCATCGTATCCCGTGGCTTTCCTTTTTTTTTTTGTTTTTGATTATTTGGGAAATCTATTCGTAAGTAGCGGGCTCGATATTTGTGTCTGGGGTGGCGCTAAGCGCACTTCTGACATAACGGTGCGTTCTTGCGACGCGCGACAGATCAACGTTGTTATAATTGGGGCTGAATTGCAACTCTAGATGATCCGCGAATGCACTTGCTTTCTCCGCATCCGTGTATACGATGCCGTTACGGCCGTGAAGTGGGGATATCGGAAGTTTTTGGAAGCGAAGGGCTGTTGCCATTTGCCAGATGGAATTGTCTTGGGCGGACATGGTTTGCAGGTGTTCCGCTCAACGGTTGTTGCGGAGTTCTTGTAGGGCGGATCTAACTTGTTTGATGAGTCTGTTTGCGACTCGTTTGTCGGTGGGGTTTCCGTTGCGTTGAGCTACTCTACGCACGCGGTTCCTTTCTAGTATTATTTCTTTGATATTGGACGGAAATGGGGGCAGATTGCTTGGGGCGGGGTACATCCTTGATGCATGTTCAATAGAACATTGGATTTTGGACTGTAGATTATCCACTGCACCTTCGAGTTCGGGGATGCTGCGGATAACCGGAATATTGCCAAGGGTGTTTTCAAGATGTTCTGTGAAAACTAGCCACAGTACCTTTTGCCTTGAAAAGTCGGGTTCGTCATTGTCATATCCGAACTGCAAAATGCCTGGGTTATGGTCCGACGAGAGGTCGTTTAGGGTTGTTATTTCATTAAAAGGGGTGGTGTTGGACATGATTAGTCCAACACCACCCCTTTTCATGAAATAACAACCCTAAACGACCTCTCGTCGGACCACTATGTAGAGCACTTTGGAGCGACCCACACTGCCAAAGTGTATAGGTCTTATAGGAGCGTCAACCATGCAGTTTGCATTGTTGTCTACATAAGATTGAAGGATTTTCCCATTTAAATTGGCATTTCGAAAATGCCAATTGAGGTGTTTGGAATTTAAATCGCCAGCAATTATTATGGATTGGTTGGTATCGAATAAGTTGTCTAGGTCGGCGTCTAGAATTCTCTTTTGTGGGGGATTATAGGTAGAAATGAGCTTTATTGGGCCTGCAGAGGAAGTGTTGACTACGATTTGTGTAGCATCGATATTCTGCAGGGCTGGCGTACTTAGAGGGTGATGGTCGATATTTGTTTTAACATACACTGCCGTGCCTCCACCTCTAGAAGTGGTGCGGTCATTGCGGTACAATGTATAGTTGGGGAGTTTCGAATTGGTTGGGAGACGCATATTGGTTTCCGGGACTAGAATAACGTCTAGTTTTAAGCGTTGGGCGAATTCTTGGAGCTCATTTCTTTTGAAGGCCAGTCCTTTTGCATTCCAGGATGCAACCTGCGGGGGTTGTGCTTTCTTCGCGAAGTCATTTACTTCTGGAAGATCACGATTTAGCAGGGATTAGGGGGATGGCGGTTGTGATCAGCGTCAGCAGATCAGCGGAGGCTTGGAGAAGGTTCAGGACTTTCCCCGCGACCAATTTCAGCTGTGTGAAATTGGTTGAGATAATGACGGACATTTCGTTGGAGAGGTCCATGGAGGGAGCTGAATTTGCAGTATAAGCTGCTTTTGCAGGGGGAGCTGGATTCGGCTTGGAGGTTACCGGTTTCGGAACTGTTGGCGGTTGTGCGGGACGGGAAGGTGCAGTGGCAGCCGCATAGGAAATCTGCGGCTTCCTTTGGAAGGTCTGCTTATTGGGTTTGGGGAATTTGGGACAGCCTTTGTATTTGGCGGTGTGACCCTAGTCACAATTGCAACAGGTTGGGTCGACATCTAGGTTTTTTGCACTCCACAAACAAATGGGGGCCGCTGCATTTTACGCAGCGGGTGGCGCCTCTACAAGACTGTTGGGAGTGACCAAACCTTTGGCAGCGATGTCACTGGTTCGGTAGGGACTTTTTGTGTAGCGACTCCACCTTAACGCTGAGGCCGCAACAGTTTTGACGCCAAAAATTGACCTTTCGGATTTGGGAAGGTTTAACTTAAAATTAAGAACAATTACTCCCAAACTGCACAAAACAAGCATGTGCGTAGTTACAGTTGTCGCTCGCGCTAGCGTATTTGACATACTATGACATCATACTAATGTGCCGGATTCTAGAGTGTTCGCTGTCACCAACCAACTTTTACAGATGCCGGTGACCATAGAAGTAACAGAGTACATAAACTTAATTCTCATAGAGACGGGTGTGACAATATTCTCTGCGGTAATCTAAACTCTATGAAATATGACTACTCCTAGTTTAGCTATCAAAAATTTAATTATAATAATTTTTGAAACTATTAATTATACGTATATTTAGAATGCACAAATCAACTCAGAACATAAAACTTCATCGAAACACGATCGAGTTAACGATATGCAGCGATTGGTGAAGACACTCTTCTTCCACACTTATGCAAGGCTAAATGCATTTTTACAATCACAAAGCTCGGTTTACATACACGCGAATTGCTAAACCTATTCCTTTTAGATTTAGAATAATATCGTCATATATTTACATATAAACCAATTATTAGAAGTAGGTTTCTCAATTCGCATTTTGCGTGTATATGGACCTAGATTTGGAAACACATACCGGTTTCGCTCCTATTAGAGCAGTGTGCCATATTAATGACAATAAAATCGATCCAAAAGGTAACTTGGCTAGATAAAACCTGCCTTTCACAATGTTGTAAAATGTGGAATGTACTGACGCTAGTGATGATATCTGTAATAGAAGCGAGGCCAGTATGTGTTTCTAATTATTGTTAAAATATAACTTAACTTAGAAGTCTATGGATCGTGTAAAAATTGTTTCCTATGCGATTTGATCACAGCCTACTAAAACTATTTTCAGATGTCAAATATTATTAAAAAGTTTGAGGGTTGGTTTTGGGAAAAAAATACATACGACATTCTTCAAAACTGTTACCTACCGAATTGCATCGATAAATAACTATTATGACGAACTATGAAAGTCAAAAACAACATCTCAAACGTTGAATAAAACAAGTTTATAAATGCTGTGACATATGAAAACAGTTTTAGTAGGCTGTGATCGAATGGCACGATCCATAGACTTCTACATTTTCTATCTTTTGAGACTTCGTTAAAAAAATCGCGTTGTAAATACAAAAGTTACAGTTGTGTTTCAATATTAGAACAGTCACACAAAAAACCTCTCTGAAATGGTTAATCATTCTTATTTTTTTATGAAATTTGGTACATATCTATTTTGAAGGATGTCGAATGCAATGGCGTACTGATTTTCATCCTAAAAGCGCCCTTTTGTTTCTCCCTCAGGGCTCGTCTGCGTCTTTGCCGCCCCGATAGCACTGCAGCCTTTGGCTTATTGTGCATGCCCTTAGTTTTTTCTACTCCACCCATTCCAAAATTACTGTGCTTGAACTAGTCTGCACAGCGATTGGTAGGGTGAAGGGCCCTTACAATTTTCCCAGTTTTTGACGGAAAAACTGAATAAATATGCCTTGGTCAGGTCAGGTCAGGTCAAGTGTAACGCTCTATGTATATATGTGTATAACATATTGTTACGTTCTTCGGAGTTTTCTATTTCTCTAAGTGTACTCATCAGTGCTTACCGCAGGTTCCAATCTTTACTTAGATACTTTTAGAAATAATTGAGTGGTATCTTCGCAAATTTTAAGATGT
The DNA here is from genome assembly GCA_964006375.1 of Tillus elongatus. Lineage (NCBI taxonomy): Eukaryota > Metazoa > Arthropoda > Insecta > Coleoptera > Cleridae > Tillus > Tillus elongatus. Next base: position 78,427,948 of record OZ023263.1, on the reverse strand, counting down.
TGGTCCAATCAAAATCCAAATTGGGTAATACATTGCAAAAGGGTATGTTTCCATATTTATTATGAACACTCTGTATAAACAGGGCACTCCAAAAAAGTCGTTTTTTTCATTCGTTACACTCAAGTTGTGCACAAGTTGTATAAGTTACGATGTTGAAACCTGAGATTTGTGGCTTACAGATGTCCCTAAATCGAGGAAGATATTTGTTTTTTTTTACGTAAAAAAATGCCTAATATGCTTTTTGTCATTTTTGGGGTCTTATTTCTTATCGTAGTAGGCTATGGAAAAAGCGAATATTAAAATAATGCATACCAAGATGTAGAGCTTTTGGAGTACTTTATTTAGAAAGATTTTTTTTTGAAAATCGGCTGACCCGTTATGAAATAATGAATTGTCGCCACTTAAAGTGAAAGTACACTATATATATATATATATATATATATATATATATATATATATATATATATATATATATATATATATATATATATATATATATATATATATATATATATATATATATATATATATATATAACGTCGATATATTTCCGCGACTATGGCCAATCATCGACGCAAGGGAGCAGTTGGTTCACCTCACTATCCTGGAAAATTTTGCCGAACCCCTGCCTTTCTGTAAGGATGGGAGGGATCTTCAACGTGCCCAACATGGCATGGACTTGGAACCGACGTCTTTACGCCCCCTCCGAAGGGCGCAACGTGCTGATATTCAACTTGCTCAAATACAATGCAACACCCTCGATTGGTGTTAATTGTATAGTATGTACTGAAAGAGTGAAACGGAAACCCTGGGAATCAAACGGTACCCATCGGTTCAGAGGTACACGTCCTTACCACTGAACCACCGAGGCTGTATGTGTATAACATATTGTAACGTTCTTCGGAGTTTTCTATTTGTTAATTAATAAAACCCAGCTTTTCAAACTAGTAATTTATTATAACTCTTCCAACACACCAACTAAAATCTTCCTCTTTTACCAAATGTCTATAGCAGTATAGTTCACTTTTCGCGTTCTATTATCGCTTATTCCGCATAATCACTGACTTACTGACTGACTGCTCTACCTGCTCGTTTATGTAGTCTATACTATAGTAGTTTTAGATCCTTCTACATTCTTCCATCTGTGGTTTCTAGTTTCCTCTGCAAGCTACTTGTGGCCATAGAAGTAATATGCTCTATAGAGTTCATAAACTTAACTCTCCTAGAGTATGATATAACACAGTGTTTATTAGAGCTGTTAAGACAACATAATAGTTTCTAGTCACCAAGAAGATGGCGCTACTTCAATACATCCCGCAATAAAAACAAGTAATGTCCATATTATACTGCATACTAAGTATTTATCTTTGAACATAGATTATTTACAAGTCTGTCATTAAACTAATTTTGCTTTGATTGGAATATCTAGAGCATTGCTGGTTCGCTTTAGAAATGCAATCAATTACGACCGAATTCCTAAAACAAACTAACAATCTATATTGTACCAAGCTGATAATACATTTGTAACACTCATATACAACTTTTCTGCAGGAGGGGTATGTGCTATGGTAATATCATCATATTAGAGTAACGTCACGTTTTCTTTACTTTTTTTTAGTGAATTTTCTATAAAAAAAATCACTATCGAGGAGATACCGACTTTTGAATTTTGAAAAAATTTCTTCTAGTGAGCGCTAATTAGGCTCCCTAGAACATATATCCGGGGTCAATTTTAATTTTTATTAGTATATATATATATATATATATATATATATATATATATATATATATATATATATATATATATATATATATATATATATATATAGTGTCACAGCGAACACTCTGGAATGACATTTCTAGAATAGACCAGAAGTGACAGGTGTAGAATAGTTTAGAACGTCTAGAATCTCTATAAGGTGGTGTGAAAGTGATCATAGAGTATAAAGCGAGTTAACTGTAAGTGTTGGTATATAGGAAGCGATCATAGAAGGCAATAGTGGAATATAGTTCTATAGGCATTTAATAATAGTAAGAAGAGATATATTTTAGTTGGCACTGGTGTTGGAAAATAGTTGGTAATAATAAAGTAGTAGGTTGAAAAGCTGTGTTTTGTTAGTAAACAAATCCAGAACCCCGTAGAACGTAACAACTGGTGTCAGAAGTGGGATTTTCAAGCTGCTAGTGGAAATATTTTCCAGAACGTGAAAACTTCTAGAATCTCTGGAAGATCAGTGTCAGCAGTGATTCATAACTGGGTGTGTTCTTGAAACAGAATAAACTGTGTATCAGCTTTAAGACGTCTATGCCTAAGACACGTAGCGCAACAGTCAATATGGACGCCCAGCTATTGTCAATGATTAAAAAATGGACGAATGAGCTAAATTAGCACGAGAAAAGCCAGAAAAGGAGATGAAGAAGCAAGAAAAAAGACGAAGAAGCGAAAGAAGAAATGAGAAAAAGAGATGAACAGGCCAAAGAAGAAATGAGAAAAAGAGATGAAGAGGTCAGAAGAAGAGAAGAAGAGAAGAAGAAGCCAAAGAAGAAATGAGAAAAAGAGATGAAGAGGCCAGAAGAAGAGACGAAGAAGCTAAAGAAGAAGCCAGAAAATAGACAAAGAGATAAGAGAGGAACTGAGAAAAAGAGACGAAGAAGTCAAAGAAGAAATGAGAAAAAGAGATGAAGAGGTCCGAAAAAGAGACGAACAATCCAGAAGAAGAGGTGAAGAAACAAAGAACATTCTGCAAGAACAAGCGAGCAGAATTGAGAATATTACTTCGTGTGTGGACGAACGTATGAAGCAGGTGAAAGACATCTTCCAACAAGTAGAAAGCAGAGTAAGGGGTATCAGCGACGGATGTACATGACAAGCTGACGGAAGTACAACAGAAAATGCAATCACTAGAAAAGAAGTATGATACCCTAGTAAAGGGAAACATCAGACACGAAGATAGCCACGTAAGAATTAAGGTTCCCACATTTGATGGCTCAGTCCCATGGGGTATTTATTTACGCCAGTTCGAAACCGCTGCTACAGCAAATGGTTGGGGCGAGAGAGAGAGAGAAAGCGACCTCGTTAATTGTGGCTCTCAGAGGAGATGCCCTAGATGTGCTTCAAGGTATTCCCGGGGAAGAACCACTGAGTTTTGACAGCATTAGACATCAATTAGAAATGAGGTTTGGCGATCAGCATTTACAACAGTTGTACCGATTGCAGTTGAAACATCGTTATCAGAAACCGAGCGAAAGTCTCCAACAACTCCACGCCGACGTTGTCAAACTGATGCGATTAGCCTACCCCATAGCTGGAGTTTTTAAACCAGCTGCCCGTGCAAACCTTCATTAACGCCATCAGAGATACCGACAAGCAGCAGGCGCTGAGGATAGCGAGACACAAAAACTTTAACGATGATTTGGCACATTCCTTGGAGTTTGAAGCGGTAAAGCAAGCGTCGGAAAGTCATGTGAAAGTTCGCAGTCTCCAAGTCCAAGAATAAAATAAAACAGATTCATCCAAGATAATGCAGCTACTAGAGAAAATAGCAGAACAAATAAGGCCGAAGTCTGACACCCAATAAGAGCTCACCGTGCAAATGTCTTGCTCTGCTGGAACTGCGGCAAGGTGGGACATATAAGGGGCGAATGTTGGGCTCCAAGATCACGCGCAAGGAGAAAGTGAAGCTAAGGCCGGTAACCATTTCTCAGGTTAGCGATTCTCGCAGCGCTCTCGTCGTAGACGGATACCTAAGCGGTAATAAGACTCAGATGGTCGTCGACACAGGCGCACCTAGGACGATTATTCGCCGCGACATGGTTCCAAGATGGCGAGTAAGAGAGCCAGACAGAGTGTACAGAGTAAATGCAGCCGGTGGTGATCGGATCCACGTATTTGGCGAAACTGACGTCGAGCTGCAAATTGGGACATGAAAGTCAAAGCAGAGAGCCATAGTCGCCGCCATATGAGAGCCGATTATAATTGGCTTGGACATACTTCAGGGTCAGTGCCTTAAACTTGATCTTGGCACTAACATCCTGACTATCGGCGGTGAGGAAATAATAATGTCGCCTGGCAGTAACCTGGTAGTGCGGAAAATCACCATAGAGGAAAATAGCAACGCTTGCCGTGAAAGTGCCATTCCAGTGAAGAGAGCTGGGAGAGGAAGGGACGACCCAGTTACTCAGCCAGAAGCAAGTGGAGAATCAAGTATGAGAGAAATACAAGACGAAGGGTGCAAAGACCACGTAAATGTGAAGTCGACCCAGAAAAAGGTCAGTAAATACATTTGTTGGGACATAGCCAATGTCGAAAGGACGAATAAGGCCCGCCGAGATATTTGTGCAAGTAGAAACATCAGAACAACAGCAACTACACGGAAGAACCAGTGCCACCCAAGAACTTCGCTTGAAGGAAGCCCCGACATATTGACGAGAAGGTTTTAAAGAAGGAGATCGTGTGTGGTTCTACAATTCAGTACGACGCAAGGGACGGTCACCGAAACTACAGAAATTATGGGAAGGTCCTTATAAGGTGGTCAAAAGGATCAATGACGTTGTCTGGTAATAATAAATCAGTAGTTTGAAAAGCTGTGTTTTGTTAGTAAACAAATCCAGAACACTGTAGGACGTAACAATATATATATATATATATATATATATATATATATATATATATATATATATATATATATATATATATATATATATATATATACATATATGTGTATGTATGTATCACACCGATAACTCAAAAAATAAAGGGCCGATTTTGATCCAATTTGGTGAATACCTTCCTTTTGCAGGTGGCTTGGATAAGTTCGTAAGGCAGGAAAATCTGGTCTCGTTTCTGTAAGTGAAGGACGTAACCAGCGCGTAAGTTAACTGGAGCAAAGTGGCCCTTCTGAATTCTAGATGTTCTTCAACGTTGAAGAACAGCCTACAACATCTTGAATTCAGAAGGGACACTTTTTCCAGTTAGCTTACGCGCTGGCTACACCCTTCACTTACAGAAACGAAACCCAACAGTTGATGCCAGAGACGTAGTCTCCAAGTCTGTATGTAGTATGGACCAGTTTCACCAAGTAGGGGTAACACAAAGCAATGAATCGTACCTACATAAGCTGACTTTATCCTATTTTGCAACTACACCTTCTTAAAATCTTGTTTATCTCGCATAGATCAGGTCTCGTTAGTTTCTTGAAGAAATCGTTCTTGTGGTTTATGCCTTAAGGGTAGTTGTAGGCAATGCAGAAGGGGAAGACCCCCTCCCGTGTTTGGGGAAGGCTTCGGCCAGCCAGGGACGGCGACGGGTGGTGGGTGGTTTTCTTCCCCTACTACATGCATACAACCACCCTAAATGCATAAACCAAAAGAAAAATTTCTTGGGAACAACCCCCAAGAAAGTTACTGGACCTGAGGTGAATGGTGGTTCTGTGCGGGGTAACCATGATTTTAAGGAGGTGTAGCTACAAAATGGTACAAAGGCAGCTTATATAGATCCGGCTAAGCTGTTATTTAACTTTTTTCGTTTCTTTTTCCTCGCCCATCACCCCTAATTCACTCCTCGTCCCGTAAATTTTTTGTGGGCTGTTTGTAAGAAATTTGTCTTCTGGTTTATGCATCAAAGGTGGGTTCTAAGCACGTTACTGAAAAAAAAATCATTATAAAAGCCCTACGTGAGCTCATATGTAAAATTACCAAGTATTATATAATTATATATTATTAATTTACTTATTACTATTAATTTAAATTTAAATATAAGTTTTCCGTTTTTTTTTCTCATTTCTTCTTTGGCTTCCTCGTCTCTTTTTCTGACCTCTTCATCTCTTTTTCTCATTTCTCTTTTGACTTCATCGTTTCTTTTTCTGGCTTCTTCATTTCTTTTTCTCATTTCTTCTTTGGCTTCTTCGTCTCTTTTTCTGGCTTCTTCATATATTTTTCTCAGCTCTTCTTTAACATCTTCATCTCTTTTTCTGACTTCTTCATCCCTTTTTCTGGCCACTTCTTTCATTTCTTTTATCAATTCCAATAGCTGGGCGTCTATATTGGCTATTGCGCTACGTGTCTTAGGCACAGACGTACTTAAAGCTGATACATAGTTTATTCTGTTTCAAGAACACACCCAGTTATGACTTACTGCTGACAATGATCTTCCAGAGATTCTAGAAATTTTCACGTTTTTCAACGAATTTTCTGGAAAATATTTCTGCTAACAGCTTGAAAATCCCACTACGGACACCAGTTGTTACGTTCTACGGGGTTCTGGATTCGTTGACTAACAAAACACAGCTTTTCAAACTACTAATTTATTATAAGCAACTATTTTCCTACACCAGTATCAACTAAAATATTTCTCTCTATTATTAAATGTCCATAGAACTATATTCTACTATTCGCCTTCTATGATCGCTTCTTAAACACCAACACTTACTGCTAACTTGCTTAATACTCTATGATCACTATTCTACACCGTACCGACTTAATACTGAACTAACTTACTCTGCGCACCGCTCGTCTATTTATACTGTCCATAGAGATTCTAGACCTTTTACACTATTCTATACCTGTCACTTCTGGTCCATTCAAGAAATATAATTCCCGAGTGTTCGCTTTTACCAACACACTTTATAACCGACATCTGACCACAGAATAACAAAGTCCATAACCATAATTCTCATACATAAATGTGACACTATATATCTTGGATATTGGGCGAGTTGACCAGGCGCCAGCGCTGTCAACTGCTGCATTGTTATGTCAAAAAATGTTGACAAAACGTTGACTTTGTGCGATTTCACCAAGCCTCAGCGCTGCCATTGTTATGTCAAAAAATATTGACAAAACGTTGACATTTATCAACATTTTTTGACATAACAATGCAGCTGCTGACGTTTGGTGAACTCGTCCATTTTGTTGGCTTCCTGGATATTGACCATTACAAATCCTTATGCTGTAGCTGTGAAAGGCCAAGAGTACCGTAATATTTAATAGTAGTTCAAACTGCTTGTAGTTGTAGGTCTGCCGTACTGACATATTTCACCATGGCAACCACTTTTCAGTATCAAACAAAACCAAATAAATAGTAAATAGTAAATTTATAAAATATAAAGATAAAGTCAAATAATTGCCAAAAACTTTTTGCAGTGTATAACACACCTACAGTAATAAAGTTAGAAATTAACCAGTCTAAAGTAAATATTTTAGTCTAAAATATATCAATACAAATTATTCTGCTATTATTTCAAAACTACTAAATAATGACTGATGACAATACAGAGGCTGAATTTATATTGAATAAATTTTTTAAAAGTGCAAATCAAATTGAAGAAAACATTTTTCGACCAGTCCCCAAACCAAGAACAAATAAGCCACCGAAACCTCAATCAGTGTCTAGTAGAGGGACCTTTAATGTTGTTTCACCAGTTATACTGAAAGGTAGTCAAGCTAATAGTGAAAAAACTTACACAAAACACTCTCAGAGCGATTTAGATAATGAAGCAGGTGATATTTTGATTCATAACAGTCCTAAAAGTTATACAGTTCATGACACTAGCAAGGAAAAAATATTCCCAAAGGAAATAAACTCAGAAAAAAGTGATGATGTACCGAATTCTAAACATAGTGCAAGATCCACAGATAGAAAATCAGATAAAATTCCTGTCAAGGAAATTGATGTTGATAAATTGCATAAAGCTAACAAGGAACTAACAAATGAAGTAAAGCCTAAGCCAAAGAAAAAACATAAAAAGAGCCGCACAAGTGAAAGTGAAAAAGATGTTGATGAGTTTGAAAAACAAACACAAAAAGAAGATAATAATCAATTGGTTTATCATTATGAAAAAATTGCTGAACTAGTTATACACAAGACAGATCGATTGGAGCTTACTTCTTTAGTTCTTCATCCCATTGTTAAAGTGCATGTAGTTGATATGAACACTGGAAAATATTTTTGTAAGAGTGATAAGAATAGACCAGTAGTATATTACTATGAAAATAATGATTGTGAATACATATCTCCAGTTATGACACGCCCATTTAATTTACAAGAAAATCGGTAAGCAAGTTCTTATGTAAATAATATGTACAAACGTGGATCTTCATGCTCCGCCACTGACATACATATAATCAAAGGTCAGGAAAAACTAATTATTTTTCTTTTTAACATAATCCTTATACTTAACTCCGACACACTTTCTCTGACATTTTTACAGCTTCTAAATGAATTGCCTCTCTGACTTCTTCAACTAATTTACAGCCACTTTCAATTGATTATTATCTGTTGAAAATCTCTTCCTCTTAAAATATTTAGATAAATAAACAAATTGATTTACACTATTTTATTGAATGTATAACTGCAGTTTTGCTGAAGTTCTTGGCTTTGTCAGATACAGAATGTAAGTAAGATTTTAACTTTCAATATCTACTACGTGATGAATGAGCCTTTCTGGCTCCTCAGGTAAATAGTATCGATTTGGAGCTACCTATTTTTATGACTAGTCAACTTGTTTATTTATCTAAGTTGACAATGGATTTACCTCAAGTATTGGCCTCCACAATATCTCTCTTAAAGTATTCTTTGCGTTTTGGAAACAGTTTGTATTTGCTTATTGGTGCCAGATCTGGCAAATAAGGTGGATGCTCTAATAATAGTTTAAACCCAAAATTGTTGAAGGCAGGCATTGTGATAACTTTTTTGTGACTTGATGCATTGTCTTCATGAGTACCCTTTCCCAACATTCAGAGACATTTTTCTATTACGGCTTCAAGCAACTTATTAGTTGGGATAGTACTGACTATTTATTATGGGTTGATTTTTAGGTATTATGCTCAATGTGTGCTCTGGTTGAATTCAAACACAGTGGTTGTCTTCAAATAAATATATCAATGTTTTAAGTTTTTCCATCAGATCAAAGAAATGTGAAAAACTTCACCTGATTTGAGATCTTCCTGACACAGCATTGCGGAGACAGCACACTTTGAGCATAATAATTAAAAATCACTTGATATAATTATCATCCAAATAATTGTACACAGTACCAACATAGTAAATGTACGTGGGCGGATCTTTATGCTCCACATATGGTTATATTTTTACATTTCAATGCAAGGTATTGACATTCCTGCCAAAGTATGACATTTCAAAAATAAGTCTGATCGTATGATCTATCTGCATAAGCTTAAGGCGGATTCACATCAATAAATATTTATGTTGTACATTGTATTTTGAAACTTGGCACAAACATTTGCGACACAAATTTGAATATCGTCATGTATTTTTCAACGAAAATATTTATGTTGTGTGTTGTACGTCCGAGTCCGCTTGTGCGTCGTTTGCGCTGAACAACACCTGACGAAAATTCAGTAATAATAATTCATTAGCGAGTGGTCATTAGTAACGCTCAATTTTAACGGAAAATTCATAAATAATTGAAATATAATACGGAATGGAGCAATGAGGATTCATTACACCTCATTGAGAAATATTCAAGGTTCGGCTTCGATTTCAATAAAATTAAGAAAAGTCATGCATGGAACGAAATAACCGTGTGTAGTGTTGGCATTGAGGAGCCAAAGAAAAAAATATCAAGCTTGTTGGGGTCTTTTAGAAGATAGAAGGCCAAAGACAAAAAACAATTGGAACATGGTCCAACCAAATTGATGACAACTTTTGTCATTGTTTCATCAGCAGCTGGCATTCGTGGTATTTTCTCATGATATAATCTCATTATATTATGATATTTTCTCACCACCATTTTGTTTATACAGAAAAAGTTGTGCTCTCCAGTAATGTCGTTCCTTATTACTGTTATTCGCTCTCTTTGATGTAAATAATCTGATACAATTACGAATAATGTACATTTCTTTTTAAGATACTAATAAGACATGATCAGTCCGTAAAAATGGCTATTTACGTCGCTAAATATAACAAAACTAAACTGCACTCAGAGTCGAGTGCACATTGTCACAACTGTGCAACGCAAATCTCTTTGATGTTAGAAAACCGACAGCACGGTGGATAGCGTGCGTTGTTCGTCACAAAATTATTTGTGTGCATTTGCATGCAGCACACAGTCTGCATAAATAAAATTTTCGGCACACACATGAACCAATTTGTGTCAAATACAACGCACAATGTAAATATTTATTGGTGTGGATCTGCCTTTAACTTCAACCTTTAAATTAATGAGGTGATTACATGTTATCAGTGGGAAATTAGTAGACCTAAGCAGAGAGCAGTAGTACTTACAGAAAAAAGGTCTATGAATCCAGTTCAAGTTCACAAGCATTCGGTGGCAACATTGGGGAAACTGCTATGTCTTGTGATATAGTCAAACGTTGGCATCAGTAATTCAGATGTGATGGGATTTCTTATGAAGATAAACATGCTGGTGCTCCCACAACAGTTGCCACTCGAGAAAACATTGAAAAAGTCCATGAATTTGTGCTGCAGAATTGACAGATTGGGATCAGACAGATGGAAGAATCAGGTTTGTCTGACCATTCAGTATACAATATCCTATCAAAACAACTTGATATGAAAAATCTTTTGAAGAAGGATTGCACGAATGTTAAAAAACGGCCAAATGAAGCACTGTATTTTGTATTGTTGGCAATTATTTGACAGTATTAGAGTGTTATAATTGATCATTTTGCAACTGTTGATGAATCTTGGGTGCTTCACTCATATCCTGGAACCAAATGCCAGAGTATGGAATCGAGACACAGTGGAAAGGTGATGCGCACTGTTTTTTTGTGACGCTCAAGGCATCACTTTGGATAATTATTTGAAAAAAAGCTCCACAGTAAATGATAATATCAGTACTATTTTTTTTTTGTTCATTTGACAGATCTGGCACCAATAAGCGACTACAGACTGTTTCCATAACTCAAAGAATACTTCAGAAGGAAGAGATTTTCAACAGATAATGAAGTGGAAATGGCTGTAAAACAGTATTGAAGAAGTCATACAAGCATTTTATCTATAATCTGTAAAAATGTTAGAGAAAGTGTGTCAGAGTTAAACTTTTTAATGTTTTTTTCTTACGATTACTACGGCCAGTCAAGTTCGATAGACATAACACCCATATATTTTTAACCGAAGGACAGGGAAATGTATTTTTTTTATTTGGCCAGAAAACAAAGTATGTAGTTAATTTTTAATTTGTCTTATGTTTTCTTCTCTTCTGTATTCGTATAAAAAATTCACTAATGGGGAGATAGCGACTTTTGTATTTGAAAAAGGTTCTTTAAATGAGCGTGAACTAGGATCCCTATAACCCATTTTTTTTTCTCCTTCAGGGCTTGACCGCGGTTTTTCCGCCCCGATAGCACTGCAACCGTTGGCTTATTGTGCATGATCCTAGAACCCATATTCGGGAGTCAGTTTCAATTTTAATATGTTTATGTTAACATCCGTATGTACAGTGTGTCTATAACGTAACACATAAATTTAATAAAATTGAAAGTGACCATTATTAAGGAGAATAAAAGACAGGTCGATTTTTAATGCCCTAAACTAGCTTTTTGGTATCAAAATCTCACTTCTATCGTCATACCTCTTCAAAGGGTAGCTACCCCTTCAAAATTTTTACATTGGATGGTGAGTAGTGTGATACATCTTGCTAAAGCTAATCCAATTCTCTATTCAGCAACACCATTTTTTTCAGGAATAAAATAAAGTGAGTATTAACATTTTTATTATTCTATTCTATTCTATTCTATTATCAGCAACACCTAACACAAGTGAAGCCTGTAAAGAATTACATAGGCCAGTCTTACGATACTGATGTGATACCTATGATATGATACTTCAATATCCCAAAGTCTGTAAACAATGTTCAAATGTTGGGCTTCTTGTACAAAAAGAACTCTAGAGATTTTTCGTATACTATGTCATATCTGTAACAATCGACTGATGATAACAATTATATGCTGTGTGACAGTCTCATAAAAACTAATCAAGCATAAGTTTGATATTTTTTTGCGATAGAATCTACCGATAATAGTAGTAAATGTACGTTTTGGTTGTCATACAAAGTGAATACATATAATTTTTAACTTTTGCTTTTTCAAATGAACTATTAAATTGTTGATAAAATGCATGTATCAATAGCTCAAACAACTGAATATCTAATGATGATATTGGTTATGGTGACAGGATCCGAACTCAGGCAAAGGTGTGTATCCTGTTCAATACTAAATATCCGGATATGTTTATCAGTCAATCCACTAGTGCGTCAAATAAATACGGAATTTTGAGAAACGTGTAGCGTGTAAGATTTGCCAAAAACAGGTCGCCGGCCTATAAGTGAAGAAGTGAAATTAAACGTCTTATTGGCAGTGAAAGAGAATCCCCACAGTAGTGTTTGGCAAATTGGTCGATGGAATTCCATTTCAGACGGCACATAAAATATTAAAACTTGAAAAGCTTCATCCTTATACAATACAGCTGTTGCAGGAGTTATCCGATGACGATCCAGACCGAAGAATGCAGTTTTCTCCAATATTAATAGAGAAATGTAATGATAACTCTTTGCAAGTACTGAAGATTCTGTTTTCGGACGAATCTACTTTTACACTACATGGAGAAGTTATCTTCCGCACCGAGATGGCGACCCTGTCGTACATCTCACAATGTGTTAGGAGGCTGGCTACCATAGCTGTATTACTTAGAGGTGTGTTCTCCCTGTAATTAGTATACAGTACTGACAAGCTCTAATTAGAGCGAAACCGGTCTGCAGTTCTAATTATGGTGAGAATACAATTAGCCTTACATGAAGAAGTTAACCGTCAAAACTGCAGATATTGGGCAAGGGAAAATCCAAGATGGATGCGACAGAATCACACACAATATCCACAAAAGGGAAATGTTTGGGCGGGAATTGTTAGGAGTAGGATTATTGGTCCCTACTTTTTTTTTATGAAATTATAAATGGACTACGATATCCACAATTTTTACAGAAATATCTAATTCCGACGTTATTGCACCTATTTCCTGATGGACACAATGCTGGTATGGTAAATAATAACTTGTGCTATCAACAATGTGGTGCTCCTGCGCATTATGACGTTAATGTTCGACAGTATCTGGATCAACAATTTCCCAACAGATGGATCGGCAATCATGGTTCAATCGCGTAGCCAGCAAGATCACCTGATCTAACTCCCTTAGATTTTTTTTTGTGGGGTCATTTGAAGAATGTGGTATTCAAAAGTAAACCAGATTCTATCGACGAATTAAAAACAAGAATTAAAACTGAATGTATCAACATTTCTCCAGAAATTATAAGTAGAGTTCACAATTTATTGATGGTTGGGAAATTGTCAGACACAAGAAGGCGGGCATTTCGGACATTTGATTGAATAAGACTGAACTAGGTAATTCTTTATACGCTTCACTTGTATTAGGTGTTACTGATAATAAAAATGTTATTACCCATTTTATTTTATTCCTACAAAAAAAAATTGTGTTGCTGCATAGAGAATTTGATTAGCTTTGAAAATATGTCACACTACCCACCATCCAGTTTCACATTCCAAATGGGTAGCTACCCCTTTAAAAGATATAACGATAGGGATGAGAAGTTCGTTTTTGCAAATAAACCGACCTGTTTTTGATTTTTCCTTAATAATGGTCACTTTCAATTTTGAAAGAAAGTTCCTTTACTTTAAATTTTATAGAATTCATGTGTATAAAGTTTTTATTATATGATTTTATTGATCGAGAGAAAATTAGTTTATTAAAATTTGAAAACAGTTGATGAAAATGCGCTGCCATAACGCACTTGCTGCATCCGAACTATTACTACCAGTTGTATATAGTTTATATATATATATATATATATATATATATATATATATATATATATATATATATATATATATATATATATATATATATATATACCACATACGTCACGGGCTCTCACGTCTATATTTTTCGTTATTTCGAATTTTTTTCAAACGGAGTATGTGTAGGTTAAAAAGGACTACAACCTAAATTTATTTTCAAATATACATGGTGATCCAAAAAAGTGTGACACCTCAAGTTATGTTTTCTCTTATGGAACACCCGGTATTTGACAACGTTTTTTTTATATTTTAATTCTATGGGTTCACTTACTTCAAGGATCCCTATACCTAGCTATTACGGTTTCCTAGATATCTTGATTTTTCAACGAACGTGAGGTTTTTGAAAAAAAAATCTCATTGTCAGATGTAAAAAAACTCATTAGCTTTTGATGGTGGATTTGGTACTTCATCAACTACTGTAGTCAATATTTCGCCATACTCTACAGGGCATTCAAAATTGGTTTATTATCGGCACATTCAAAGCAGATTATTTCATTTATTTCAGATGAAACACCCTGTATTTTTTGCTGCATTTCATGAAGAAAATAATTCCCGTTTATATGATACTAGGGTCCCCTATACCCAAGTGCAGCGGTTCTGGCACTATTCGCACTTTTATTATTGTTTACACATGCCAAGTTGATTATTGTGTTCATTTCAAATGGAACATCCTGTATTTTATAGGCTAATCGAAAGCGATATTCGACATTGAAATGAATGAAACCTACATGGTTACTTGATTGTACATATGCCTGTGACATTTGTCAATTCTTGTTTATGATGACCTACTGCACAACTTCTAATTCTTCAGTTATGTCACTACTGTCTTTTGTAATTTTATCATTTATAAAATTATTGTGTTTGAAATGAGAAGTTATCCTATACAGGAACTGGCTTCACTGGTTTACGCACAAAAATATCCAGCACGAAATCATCCATCCAGAAGAATTTTTGAAAGGTTGTCAGCGCAAAGTCAGTCAGGAAACTGAGCAGGCAGAGCATTGGCAGAATAATTAGAAAACACAAATTTCATCTCTTCCATATCCAATTAAATCAAGAACTTTCAGATGCTGACTTAAATCAACGACTTTATTTCTGTATGTGGGCATTAAAGATGTTGGGTGAGGATGAACACTTTTTCGATTATGTGCTGTTTACAGTGGAATCGATTTTCCATAGTAACAGATTGGTAAACAGACATAATTTTCATTACTACGCTGATGAAAATCCACATTTTTGCCGCAATATTAACTATCAGAATCGTTGGTCTATTAATGTGTGGGGTGGAATATTAGGGTCAACAGTAATAGGTTCTTACTTTTTCAATGGATATATGTTTCATTGGTTTCTTCCACAAAGTTTGCCTGAACTTTTGGAAGTCGTCCCACTATCTATTATAAGGCGGATGTGGTTACAACTGGATGGTGCTCCGGCACATTTTCAAATCAGAGTGTGACAAGAACTTAGTAGACATTTTCCCAATACATGGTTAGGACGATCGCCAGACCTAACATGTCTTGATTTTTTTCTTGTGGGGACATGTTAAGAATATCGTATATAAAATGCCTCCGACCACACAAGATGACATGAGACAACACATACGGAATGCTTTCAATACAATATCGCCGCAAATGTTGCTCAATGTCAAGCGGTCGTTTGAACAAAGTCTAGAATTATGCATTGAACAAGATGGATGTCAGTTTGAACATTTGTAGAACTATGTTTATTATAGTTACTCTTGGTTTTTCTGTTCTTATTTTTATGATTTGTTTACCTTGGATTAGTTTCCAGATTGCAAACAAAGCAAGTTAAATTTGTTGTTAAAGATGAAAAATTCTTATTTATGCAAAAACAATAATAAAAGTGTGAATAGCGCCAGAACAGCTGCACTTGGGTACAGGGAATCGTAGTATCATATGAAAGGGAATTATTTTCTCTATGAAATTCAGCAAAAAAATTTAGGGTTTCCATTTGAAATAAATGAAATAATTTGCTTTGAATGTGCCAATAATAAAACTTGAATTTTTGAACGCCCTGTACAGTATTGCGAAATATTAACTACAATAGTTGATGAAGTACCAAATCCACCATCAAAAGCTGGTGAACTTTTTCTTTTTTTACAATATCGTCTGAGAATGGAGATAGGATTTTTTCGAAAACCTCACATTCGTCGAAAAATCAAGATATCTGGGAAGCCGTGATAGCTAGGTATAGGGATCCTTGGAGTAAGTCAACCTTATTTTTCCCATAGAATTAACAAAACGTCAAATACCGGGTGTTTCATAAGAAGAAACATAACTTTGAGGTGACACACTTTTTTGGATCAACCTGTATATTTGAAAATAATAATAAACAACCTACAAAATCTCAGTTTGAAGTGAATTCGAAATAACGAAAAATATAGACGTGAGAGCCCGTGGCGTATGAGGTGGCCCATTATGTATATATATATATATATATATATATATATATATATATATATATATATATATATATATATAGATAGATAGATAGATAGATAGATAGATAGCGGTCAAACTATATACAACTGGTAGTAATAGTTCGGATGCAACAAGTGCGCTATAGTAGTGCATTTTCACCCACTGTTTTCAAATTTTTAATAAACTAATTTTCTCTCGATCAATAGAATCCAATTTTGGTACGTAATAAAAATTTTATAAAGACAAAATGTGCACGGAATTTAATCGAACCAAATTTATTGTTTTCGGAGATGTTTTCTTTTTACTTTTTGAGGATTTTTCGTATTTGAAAGATTTTAATGAAAATTCGCTACTATAACGCACTTGTTGTGTTAGTGTGGTCCACCTTTTGTTTTAATTTGGTTTGTATGTTTTATTCAAAAATCAGTTAAAAAAAAGTTAAAATGGTATCTGTTACAGATCTGTATTTCCCGCTTGGGAGGAGTCGATCTTACTAAATGAAGATTTCAGATATATTTCTGAAAACAGAAGTAACATTATAGTTTTCTTTGAAATTGTAGATTTCGTATCTTTCTCTGCTGCTACAAATAGTACTTTAAAAAATGGTAAGTAGTTCTATCATAAGAAACTTTTATTATTATATATATATATATATATATATATATATATATATATATATATATATATATATATATATATATATATATATAATTTTACGCATTAATTACACTGGCCTGCAAAAAATATTTTTTCTCCTTATTATTATGCATGATTATTATAGATTTGATACTTCTGAATAGAAATATATAGTATTAAAAATTATGTATCATGTATATATTTTTTGTAATGGAATTTTTAAATAAAACGCTTTTTTTGCTTCAAATTTAAATCATAAATATAATAACTGGGACAATATTAGATACAATTCGCTTCAAAACAAAAAAAAAACGTTAAAGCAATCTAATTAATTCTTGTTAATAGTATTTCACTTTGCACTTTTCTTCCCTAATATTGTGTATTAAAGTTTCGCGGCGAATCGATCAACAAAAATCTGCAAGGATTGCTTCTGACCATTTCCTGTTGTAGCGCCTCTTTATGTGGAATATATCTTGATAAAACCTTTCACCGTGTTCATCTGATACAGAGCCAAGATTTCCGGAGAAGGAAGTTCTTAGATGATTTCCTGGTAGTTTTTATTTTTGTTGTTTCCAAGAAAATTATGGCATACTTCTAGGAAAGCGGTCCATGCTCGTTTTAGTGAATTTTCATTAAGAAAATTCACTAATAGAGAGGTATCGATTTCGGAAAATTTCTTCAAATGAGCGCGAATTAGGGCCTCTGGAACCCATTTCCATGGTCAGTTAAAATGTTTATATATATATATATATATATATATATATATATATATATATATATATATATATATATATATATATATATATATATATATATATATATATATATATATATATATATTTATGTATGTATGTACTATGTGAAAACTGGAACCTGTGATGAGCACTAATAAGTACACTTGGAGAACACCCAAATCACCACAACACATATTTCAGAGACCTTACGATCGTTTCGTTGACCAAGTCAACATCTTCAGAGGAAGAAAAATTCTGAATAAATTCTGAATTTTTCTTCCTCTGAAGATGTTGACTTGGTCAACGAAACGATCGTAAGGTCTCTGAAATATGTGTTGTGGTGATTTGGGTGTTCTCCAAGTGTACTTATTATGTATGTATGTATGTATCCAACCGATAACTCAAAAAATACTTCATGGATTTGTACCAAATTTGGGAATTACCCTTATTTTGCTAATGGCTTGGATGAGTTCGTTCATCAAATCTTAACGGCCAATGTTTCTTAATAAAAAATTGAAAAATATTTTTTAAAACGCAATATCTTTCAAATTTTTTTAGTAATGGAAACAAAAATTTGCAACTTAAAAGAACATAGACAGATGTGGTTGTCTACTAACTTTTGAAGTCGTTGATCGAAGGAAAATAAAGTTATTCCAAATTAATAATAAAATAATCCTCGACATCACTTCAGATTCTGTAATGCAATATCTACAATGTTGGACAAAGGCAGATGACGTCATCTGTAGTGTGATGCTATTTAAATAAACCGTAGGTAAAAATCAAAACAAGGGAAGTTATTGCAAAAGGTCAGACATTGAGAGATACAACAGGGGCGCCATCTTGGTGCAGGACCAGGTAGTATGTTGTCACAACTCTAGTTTACACAAAATTTTATAGATATAGCTGTGTAACTAACAATTTTGTAAATTGTCAGCCTTGGTCCATTTATTTCCTAATACCAGGACAAAATTTGCATACAAAAGCGCTAAATATTAACATGCGAATGTATACTAATAAATAAAAAATTTAATGACAGTGATTCAATTTGTTTAAAAGCAATCTAGAACGACGTTTTATTATGTATAAATATTAGCTTCCCATTCTTCACGTTCACGGTATTTAAAATTAAAAGCCATATCTCTCTCTATCTCTCTCTCTCTATCTCTCTCTCTCACTCTCTCTCTCTTTCCTAGTTTAATCTGACCACATGTAGCTATTTATCACAGAGAAGCGTGCACGCTCTGCGCATCGCATAACCTGGAAATCGACGCAGCTGGTACTAATTGCTAATGCTAATACCTTATTAGGATCTTATGATATAAAACAACTAGTTACCTATATTCTAAGGTTAATATATGTATGCATGTAATAATACTAGGTAAATAATAACCCAACTTTTAATTTTAAATTAACTTGAACAAAATGACTGTAGTAGTATATTATGATTGTAATATCTAATAAAACAAATATGAAAGTGATAGGTAAACTGCATGTAAATTCTAGATATGGTATGTATTACTTAGTAAACTCTATACAAAATTCACTGGTAGGTATTACAAGAAATATATCTACCTCAAACTAATACAGTAAGTACTCATAATATCTAGGTAGGTACTACAAAGTACATTCATAGTTAAAATTATATAAACAGATGTTTAGGTTAAATTATTAAAATTTTAATTTCAAAATTTTATATTTATGTTTATTTTATTTTCAAAAAGTATGGATACAGCAATAGTAAATAGGCGTTTAAAAGAGTTTAATTGCGTTATGGTAGCGAATTTTAATAAAAATATTTCAAATGGTGCTAACCCAATTTCCTATTAAATTAGAATCTTCAGGTTTGATATATAGTAAAACCTATATAAAAGCAGCATCCATACTAAATTTTAAAAATAACACAATGAGCTTCACAGATAATTACAAATTTGTTTTAAAAAACCTTTTTTGTTATTTTGTTTGCAGAAACTGGTTCGATTGAGTTGATTAAAACCAATAATTCAAGCGAATAAAATGGGGAAATACTTACCTGCCATTTATAATTTCATAGATGCATTCCGTTTGTAAATAAAAATAAAATTTTCGGTAAATTTCCAGATTACAACTTGGAGGGTGTTTAGAGAAATATTTTTAGAAATATGCTTAGAACCCCTTCTAGATGCCCAAAACCACAAGAAGAATTTCTTGCAAATAGCCGACAAGAAAGTTACGGGACCAAGAGTGAATAGGGGGAGAAGAATATAAAAAGGAAATATGAGCGGAAAGTGCGAAAGAAACAGCCTAGTTGGACCTCTTTAAGCTGCTTTTATCCCATTTTGCAGCCATACCTCCTTAAAATCCAGTTTACTGCACGCAGAACCTCTATATTCACCGCAGGTCCCATAGCTTTGTTAGGGGTTGCTCCAAAGGATTTTGTGTTGTTTACATTGTTCTTGTTTATGCATTGAGGGTGATTGTAGGCATGCAGAAGGGGAAGGAGAACCCCCTCGACGAAGAAGCGATTTTCAATTTATGTTTAAATTGTTATCTCATTTCATTTTTTAAATTATTTTTCCAAAAATGATTTTGAGGTTGCCTTGTTTGTCAGTCTTACATAGTAAACTGTAATATTTTCTCATTTTCTAAAAGTATGGATACAGAAACCGTATATAAGTGTTGGAAAGGGTCTGGGTGCAGCAAGAATGTTATGGTAGAAAATTTTCGTAAAAATATTTCTAATCCGATAGCTCAATAAATTTCCCATTAAGCTGTAATCTTCAATCTTGAACCATAGTAACATAAACGCACCGTGGGTACTAAATAAAAGAAAAATAACATAATGAGCTTCTTGGATAACTACAAATTTGTTTTAAAAAACCTTTTTGGTTGTTGACTGTTTGCAAAAACTGGATGGGTTGACTAAAACAAACCATCTAAGTAATTAATAAGGAAAAATACCTGCCATATTTCTAATTTGACAGGTACATTCCCTTTGTAAATAATTTTTTTTTCTGAAATACTTTTGTAACTTTAATGATATTTGTGACACAATTTTTTTAAAGACACTTGTAGTATACATATTATGTCTAAGACCAAATTTTAATTTTTTAGCCCCATATAAAATATAAATTTTTTCAAATAATCGCTAACTGGGACTCTAGAACTGATCTCCAAGGTCCATTTAAATTTAAAGAATTAGTTTTAATAATATATCTTACTAATAGTGTACAATTCTTATGAAAATTCACTACTATGGCGCACTTTCTGCGTCCTAAAATTTTTCAGCTTCGTTTCACTTAATTTTGCTTTCTTCATAAGATCGCGTGTTTGGGGACCTCCAAAGAATCCGTCTTTTAATTTTGCGTCGCTGATCAGGAGGAATTTTGTTTTGAGGTATGGAAAGCCTTCACCATCTTTGTTCATGGCATTTACAAAGTGTTTTATAAGACCCAGCTTTATATGGAGTGGTGGTAGAAATTTTTTTTCACTTTCTTCTTTTAGATTCTTGACTCCAGGTGTCAAACTCGCTCTTCGTGGCCAGTTTTTCACTACGTAGTGTTTATAACTTGCGCGACTGTCCCACTTGCACACAAAACAACAAAATTTGGTGTACTCTACTTGCAGTCCAGTTAAAATTGCTACAACTTTTAGATCAGCAGAAATGTTCCACATGTACTGTAAATATTTAATTTTTTCCAATAGCAATTTTATATTTCCATAATTTTCTTTCATGTGTTGCATGTGCGAGGGGAACTGAAGGATACTTATTGGCATTGTGAAGTAAGGCAGCTTTTAAACTGATTTTGGACCAATCGATAAAAAGTCGCCATTCCTCTGATCCTCCAGGCAAACCGTAGAAGTTTTTCAGCATTATTACAAAACATCAAATCACCCACCTTAGTGAAGTGACTCATAAAGTCTTCCTGTCTGTTACAAAATATGAGACCCTTGTATTTTTATATAACTAATTCCATTGCTTCAATCTTGATCCGAGAAGTCGAGCCTTCGATTTTGAGAGTCCGAACGAGATCATTCAAATTAGGTTGCGTAAGAAGATTAGGTTCTGATAAGCTTGTACATAAAGATGAAGAAGCAGAGAACCAACTCGATTCACTAAGTTGAGGATGAGTGTTTTTATCATCTACTATCTCGTCGCTGTTAGTAGGCACTGGAGGTAAAGCATCATTGCTTCGAGGAACTGGTTTTTGTGCAGACAGGATGTCCGGATATTTAATTTTATTTTTATTTTTTGTCGTACATCCCCTTGTCATAGTCATACAAAAATAATTATCGTTTTCATTGTGTTGAGGTTCACTTCAAATCAGGGGCGTTGCGAATGGCATAGATTTATGACTTCCTGCGAGCCAGCCTCTTAAAGTTCTTGAGCAACTGTTGCACCATATTTTCGCGAGCCAATTTTTGGCTCTTTCATTGACCAAAAACCCAAAGTAACGTTGATAAGCACTTTTAACCAGACTAGGTAATGCATTCCATTGAGATTTTACAGCGTATTCACCACAAATGTATCAAAACACGCCTGGAATTTTTTTTGCAAGTCCTTGACATTTTGACCTACAACAAAATTAAATTTGCTATAAAATCCGAACAGTGTTCTAATCATGTGATTTTATTTTGCTCTATAGTTAAGAATACATATAAGTTTTGCTACATGTATCAATATAATTCAAAACTTACCAAAATATCCGTTATATAGTAGAAACACTCACAATACAACTTTCTAACGAACTGAGCGCCAAGGCCACGGAGTCACAGCGACAACTGCATGCATTGGTGTAAAAACGACGTCGGTCAACATAGTTCTCTCTCTTTCTATCAGTGCGAACTGTTTTTGTGTGTACAAATACGATGTAAACCAAATGCAGGAACGAAAGACAAACAATACAGAATTTTGAGCCATTAAAAAAACTCATTTAATATATATATATATATATATATATATATATATATATATATATATATATATATATATATATATATATATATATATATATATATATATATATATATGACACATAATTGGTTCTCGGGTTGAACCGCGTCCAGATTTTATGAAAACTCGACGTTTCGGCTCCTGTTTTGGAGCCATTTTCAAGAGGTACAGGAAATATGTAAGGACACTCTAAGGCCTCAATCTGCCTACTCCTTAGAGTGGTGGACAAA
Source organism: Tillus elongatus (assembly GCA_964006375.1). NCBI lineage: Eukaryota > Metazoa > Arthropoda > Insecta > Coleoptera > Cleridae > Tillus > Tillus elongatus. The sequence continues at coordinate 78,405,129 of OZ023263.1, read as the reverse complement.
GGTGGGTAAATGAAATATATAAGGACACTCTAAGGCCTCAATCTGCCTACTCCTTAGAGAGGTGGAAAAAGGTGGGTTGGGTTGTTGTAGCTCGATTACGGGGCCTCAATCTGCCTACTCCCCAAATCTCGCCGGAGATCGTCTGTGAGGTCTCAGTGTGTTCAACCCTAGGCCTCAGAGAGATCTGGCAGTTCGTTGCAAGTCTTGCCTTATATATGTCGTTCCGTCTACCTGCTTCGTTATCAATGAAAGTAGTAGGGTCACCGTCAATTAAGTGGAGGGCTTCGGTCATGGTACTTAAAGGATGAGGATTAAGAGGGTCACCGGCATTTGTTGAGGCAGATAATGGGGAAATAAAATTGTCTGTGGAATTTATTTTCTTTTTGTGTGTTTGTAAAGAAGATATAATAGGTTTCCAAGTAGTCGGAAGGCGAAGACCATCATCTCTCTTATTTAAACAATCGGGACGTTTTTCAATCTCGATTGCTTCGCGGATAATTCTCGTTTTGAAGTTGTAAACCGGTGCTATTGCTTTGGCATTATCGAAGTCTATTTTGTGCCCTGTATGAATATGATGCACGGCCAGCGCCGATGAGGGGGTCGGATTTTCTAACTGCGAGGGTGTGTTCATATATTCTATTGTGGATGCGTCTATTTGTTTGTCCTACATAAGTTCGGGAACATTCGGAACAAGGAATTTCGTAAACTCCGGGATTCGTTTGGAATCGTATCCTTGGGAGTTTTTATCAGATTTGACAGTTTTTGCTCTGTTGTGAATACGGTTTTGATACTATGGGTTTTAAAAATTCTGCTGATTTTGTCGGTGACACCTTTAATGTATGGTAAAACGCTGTGCGTTGTTGTGTGGGCTCTGTTTGTTCTTGTTGTGGTTTGTTGTTGTGCGTTTCTAATGTTTCGTAGTATGTGATTGTTGTCGTATCTGTTTTCTAGCAATGTCTGTCTTAAAAAGTTTAATTCTGTCTGTTTGTTGTTGTTGTCCGTTAGTCTAAGGGATCGTGTTACTGGTGTTCGAACCACGGAATTTAGTTGTGATGGGTGATGGTTAGATTGGGCGTTAAGATAACGATTAATTTGGATTGGTTTTCGGTAGACAGTGTAAGAAAATCCTCTGACTGGGTTTTTAGTGATGCGTACATCTAAGAAAAGCAAAGAAAAAATATTTTCTATTTCCATGGTGAACTGGATTTGGGGGTTGATGTTATTTGGGTAAGAAAGGAATTCGTCTCGAGATTCTTTGCCGTGTGTCCAGATATATATATATATATATATATATATATATATATATATATATATATATATATATATATATATATATATATATATATATATGTGGTAGCAAACAATGGAAAGCAGATCTAGATTCAGCATGTTAAACTCTTCATATTAAACATATTTTTATTTAAAAGAGGATATTGTTGCAGACCAGTGTTATCTTTTTGTTAATCTAGATTTTTAAATTACATATATGTACTTATTTTTTTAGGTTGGCACAAAATTGCATTTGCCTTTCTGAAACTAGCTGGTCCAAATAATGAATCTAATTTGCAGAAGAAACTTAGACTTCAGCTGTACCAACCTAACACGGATAAGAAAAAATTGGAACCTCATAAATGTATTATGTGGGAGTGGTGGAAGAAAAAGAAGTTAATTAAATATCCATCTACTCTTTATGTATCTATAAAAGATGTAATGTCACCACAAAAGGTAGTGGAAGCTCTAAGGTCGAAAACACCTGTTCAAGGGGAAAGAGCGAGTACAGAGTTATTACCAAAGAATCAATTAAGTACGAGTAAACTAAAAAAAAAGACATTAGTAGACACTGGCTCTAATTCTGCCACGAGAAAGGAAAATGTGCAAGAAAATAAGAATGGAGCTTGTAAGTTACCAAATAAGATTATTGCAAAATTAGAGACTTGCAATGAGGGATGCTTCATCATAAAGTTTAGCAACAGTGGCGACTATTTAGCTTGCTCTTTGCTTTTCGATGATGTATATACGATTGTAATTTATTCTGTAAGTGATCTAGAGACGCCTTATTATAATGCATTATACTGAATATAATATTGTTTTTAAGGTAGATACATTTGAAGAAATCCAAAAGTTTCCTTGTCATCGTGGGCTTGTGTATGACATTGATTGGTGTAAAGATGATACATTATTAGTTGTTGCATCAGCAGATAATACAGTCTCTGTGTGGAATTTTAAAACGTGCAAATTTATACAGGTAAGAAAATTATGAAAAAAGTTCGGGACGCAGCAAGGGCATTATGGTAGTGAATTTTCATTAAAATGTTTTTAATAGGAAATATGTTTTTTTTTTAAAGAAAGCTTGCATTAAAATTGGTTACCAGTATAACCTATATAGGAGAAACAATGTACCATATTTTATCAAAATAACTTTATTGTTTGATAATATACAAAAATCACCCGAATATAAACTTAAAATGTGCCCAAAAAACTGGTTTTCTGGCCAACGATCCTTAGGTTAATAGCAAATTAAGCTATCAAAAGAAACATTTTATGAACAATCTCTACCATAACGCACTTGCTGAGTCCCGATGTTATTTTCTTACAAACATGCATTATCTTTCGATGGAAAATGCAAAAATTGCAATAATATAAGGCGTGTTCGATTAGGAAAAAAATTGCATCACCAGCACTTATGGGCCACCTGTGATTGTAAAAATAATTTTATAAGATGCAGCTCCAGACATCGTATACTTAACATATAAAAATTTTTCTCAGATCTTGTATAATAATGGATATATTGAGCTTTACCCTAGACACGTCACCCTGTATATATGAAAACAGATAAAAACTGACACTAACCCGGATATGGGTTCTATGGGGCCTAGTTCGCGCTCATTTGAATAAATCTCTTCAAAATTCAAAAGCCACTAAAATTGTATCCAACTCTATGAGTAAAATTGTGATTGCCAAAAATAAATATGAATGTAAGAAGAAGAGCATGCCTACATTTGTATTACAAATGTCAGAAAACAAAATACTCATTTACATGTCACTTTGAAACTAGATCTGACATTTATCAAAATAATTTGTCAGTTGAATATGACATGTACTGTTGCCCTGGACTATTATGTACTATTGTATTAGGCCTTATAAGAATCTTGTTTTTTTTTTTTTGGAGTATGAAAGCTTATTTTACTGTTTAAATATTTTTTGATCCCTTAACCTGAAATGGTTTTCGTATAATTTAACGTTGTTTCATTATATAGTCACAGTAGGTTTTAGAATCTAAAAATTATTCTATTTTGTGTATCATACCTAGAACAAGTTTTATTTTCCTTCAATTATAAATGACAGTTTTAAGTAAATTCCTATATTTTCTGTGCCCAATGTGTTGAATAGATGCGAAACGGGAGAAGGAAATATCATTTAAAGTTAAAATGACAAAGATAACTTTATTCGAGGCATGAGCGTTGTTTCCATTTTTAGTGAATTTTCTTAAAAAAAATTCACTAATGAGGAGATCCCGACTTTTGAATTTTGAAAAAATTTCTTCAAATGAGCGCTAATTAGGCCCCCCAGAACACATATCCGGGGTCGGTTTAAATTTTTATATGTTTATATATATATATATATATATATATATATATATATATATATATATATATATATATATATATATATATATATATATATATATATATATATATATATATATATATATATATATATATATATATATATATATATATATATATATATATATATATATGTGTATCACACCGATAACTCAAAAAATAATGGGCCGATTTTGATTAAATTTGGTGAATAAATTCCTTTTGCAAATGGCTTGGATAAGTTCGTTATCCAGGAAAATCGGTCCAGGTTTTCCCGGAAAATTTTGTGTTTTCTTTCGAAAAAAATTTATATCTCCGGAATTAAGAAAGTAAGGGCAACCAAATGTCATATGCGGATTTATTTTATTATAGGCAAGTTACCTACCAAAATTTAGCTCCGTAGGTTAAAGGATAAAAAAGTTACAGGCATTCAAAGAAAAATAAATTTGGATTTTCCTCAAAACGTCAAAATTGCGATTTTAAACGTCAAAATTGGTGAGTACATTTCTTTCGCAAGTCGCTTGGATAATTTTGTTAGCCAGGAAAATCCGCCGAGGTTTTCCCGGAAAAATTTGTGTTTTCTTTCGCAAAATATTTATATCTCCAAAATTAACAAAGTAAGGGCAACCAAATTTGGTAAGCTGGTTTATATCGTTATGGATGTGCCACCTACCAAAATTTAGCTCTGTAGGTCAAAAGACAAAAAAGTTATGGGCATTTAAAGAAAAATAAATTGGGGGTTTCCTCAAAACGTCAAAGTGACAATTGAAAACGTCAAAATTCGCAACATTTAGGCAAATAACTTGAATCTAATACGATCTATGAAAAGAAAATGTCTCAAGAAGAATGTTTTACATACACCGAACTCTTAGTTTCAACCGTCATTGTCCTTCATTTTACTAAAATATTTCCAGAAAATTCATTTCTAATAGACCCTTTCTCTGATGCTTGGCAGTAGCCTTAGCTATAGAGTTTATTGTTTAATGGTATATAATTTTTGTCGAATTTTCGTAAAAAATCAATAAAGCTCAATATATTCGTTATTATACAAGATATGAAAAAATATTGTATACATTAATTATACGGTGTTTTGAGCTACATCTTAAAAAATTATTGCGACAATCACAGGGTGGCCCATAAGTCGTTGGTGATACAAATAAAATTTTTTTGTCGAAAACGCCTTATTTTTTTGCATTTTCCATCGAAATATAATGCATGTTTGTAAGTTAAGAAATTCTGGAGGCAGCAAGTGCGTTGTGGTTGCGAATTTTGATTAAATGCTTCATATTTGAAAAGCTCAATTTGCTATTAACCTATAAGGTTGACCAAGAAACGGATTTTTTCAGTAACACTTTTGGTTTACTTTTGGAAATTTCTGTACATTTTCAAACAATCAAGTTATTTTGATGAAACATGGCACATTGTTTTTACTATATATGTTATACTGGTAATCAAATTTGATGCCTGCTTTTTCTATATAGGTTATACTGGTAACCAAAATTGATGTCTGCTTTCTTAAAAAGAAAACACACATATTTGCAATAAAAACATTTTAATGAAAATTCACTACCATAACGCACTTGCTGCGTCCCGAGATTTTTTTAATATCAATAACATTTATTGGTAAATTAGCAGATTAGCGTATTGTTCGTTTTTTGAAAAAAAAAATCTGAAACATGCTTAGAGGAACCCCTTTATGCATTAACTGTCGAACAAATGCTGTGATCTCAACTCCACAATACAGTTAAGAGACCTAAAGTAAATTTGAGGTTCTGTGCAAGGTAAACATGCTACAACGGAGCTATAAATGCAAACTGTAAAAAAAATCCCCTTACAGAAGTCTATAGAAAGGAGAAACTACTTACCAACACCGTTTCTCCATAAAAAACGTCCACTTTGCCAAATTGGAAAAAAAACGCTAAATAATAAGCGTAATCTGATTCCTTAAAATTAAATAAATTACTGAAACTGTTACCAAAGCATCACATAAAAGGTCTATTTTAAATTAATTTTCTGCAAATAATTTAATAAAATAAAGAAGAATGAAGATTGTAACTGAAACTTAAGGCTTTTTAACTTCTTACGACATTTATGCTGCATAGCCATTCATGTAGATTCTCTATCTAGAACATGTCAATTTTGACGTTTTGAATCGCGACTTTTTTGACGTTTTAAGAATAAAAACTAAAAAGCTTATAACTTTGTTTTATTGTAATGTAGAGATTCAAATTTTGGTGCATGGTTTTCTTTTAATAATACAAACCCTCGCACCAAATATGATTGCCCTTACTTTGTTATTTGCGAAGAAAGAAATTTTCCGAAAGGAAGCGTAAGATTTTCCGGGAAAAACTGCTCCGATTTTCCTGGCTAACAAACTTATCCAAGCCACTTGCGAAAGGAAGATACTTACCAAATTTTATCAAAATCGGCGCAATATTTTTTGAGTACACACACACACACAGAAATATATATATATATATATATATATATATATATACATATATATATATATATATATATATATATATATATATATATATATATATATATATATATATATATATATATATATATATATATATATATATATATATATATATATATATATATATATATATATATAAACATATAAAGTCTGAAACCGACCTCGGATTTGGGTTCTAGAGGTCCCAAATAGCGCTCATTTGAAGAATTCAAAATTCAAAAGTGGCGATCTCATTAGTGATTTTTTTAAAAGACAATTCACTAAAATATGCATTTAAAAATTAGAACAGAAATGATTATATATGTTGCTTTAGGAATTTTAATTTTGCTCATAAATTAATTAAAAATTAGTTTTAGGACTTTTTGGTGAGTAAAGCGGTTAAAACTAAAACCTTTATACAGGGCGAATCACTGGGAACCGCATCGATTGATTATGGGAAAACCATCATCAGGGAAAATCTCAAAATTTGGTAGGTACTGTACTAATGCAATTGGGGGACACTTGTCTAAAATATTTTCAGACTAGTGGCATTTCCGGTTAAAACGGAAGTAGATGTCAAGTTCCCTATTTCAAATTGGACACCCAGTATATTATGACATTTTGAGATTCTGCGTAAAATTCTGAATATTTTGTGTATAATTCCATATACCTAAGTCTTCTTCTTCTTGATATTTCGCACTTTTATGTCAAGATTGACGTTTTCAGACTGCAACATATTGATATTTTTCTCTCATACACACGACATAATTATGTACTGGGGATTGCTTTCCTTGTAGATGAGGACGTAGTCTAACAGTCTTTGAATGATTTTGTTTAATTTATTGATACAGAGTATTCGAAAAAGAAGTACCAAAATTAAGGTGAAAAACTGCTGAAACTTAGTTTTTCAATTGGAAAGCACCTATTTTTTATCAATTTTCTATTTTTCTATTACAATATTGGGCGTTTAATCTAACTTTAGTTGGCCATGATTACATTTACAATGCAGCTGTCAGGTGGGTGCTAAACTAATGTCACTTGCTTCTTAATTGCTTTAAACCATCATGCCAGGACGTTTAAATTATTATACAAATGACGGTTATTTAAATTTATTTATCATTTCTGGGCAATGTAGTAAAGCTGTTTCAAGAACATGAGAAATATTTGGAACCGATATCCATAAAAACCGAAACCAACACCATATACAGTTAATCAAATTATTGAAAACTTCAAAAACTTTGGATCAGTCAGATCGGAGGTGCAGAGAATTAAACCAGTCGTAAAAAATCAATTAGTGAACTGCAAACGGCAGCGAGCGAAAATTGATGTAGAAGCCTCGTTTTTGATATTTTAGCTCTCTCTTGGCTGACAGATAGAAAATAGGAAGGACGCATATTGAAATGGTTCCGTAAAATGTGTGTGTGTGTGTGTGAGTGTGCGCGTGCGCGTGTATCCGAGCGATAATTAAAAAAATACTCAACTGATTTGAACTAAACTTCGCACATCTCTTCATTGTATTAAGACTGCGGAAGAGTTCGTAAATCAGTTATAACGGACATTTTTCCCCCAAAAATATGCAAAAATATCTTTGAAAACGCCATATTTTTGTAAGTATCAGAGTAAATGGAATGAGACTTTACATGTGGCTAGAAATGTTGTAAATAAACCCATGTTGTGAATATAAAGTAATTTGGTTGGGAATATTTAGAGTTCTTTCCAAATTAAAAATAAAATCTGAAAGACATGCGTTGAAACGACTTAGTGGTTAAAGTCCAATGCCTGACAGACAGAGTAGTTAACTGCTACGCGTAGATTGATTCATGCAACAGGTATAAACTATACAACGGTAACCAAACAAAATAAATAACAGGCATAAAATATACTACCCGAACCAACAATCGTGAAATCTCGGCCACAAATATCTCAAATGGCAAACTACATGAAATTAAAATTTGGCCAGTGATTGTTTTTTAAAGGGGGGATTCCATCAATTTTTAAACTACACTATACTTGTAGCTTGATAAACGGCCCCAAATACAGTTTTAGACTGAAAGTATACCATAATATTGTGGAAATGTTAAGAAACTCAAGTCAAGTCTCTATAAAAATGATTTTAAAAAGGTTTGTTCTTTTATCGTTAAACTTAAACATAAGACGTCATCTAAGATCGAAACAGATGTTTTTCAAGTGACAATTCTATAATTGTGTAATTAATTGTTACGTTTACTTTTAATATAATAGAAAATATCCCAACTGGCGTCGATATCATGTAAACAAAACGTTAGTTAATGTATCCTTAGATTTTTCAGTAGTAGTGTGCTTGTCTTCTACGCAAAAGATTCCGAGATCAATTCCTACTCGATGAATGTATGTTTTTTTTATTTATTTTGACATTTGGAGAAACAATAGTGTACAGATTCCATACGTTTTGAACAAGATCTCATTTTGTTTAAAACTCCTGAATAACTTTATCACCTTCGAGTCTAAAACTATAATTTTCAGCAGACATTTTGTTACTGTTGATATTGGAAAAAAAACAGTTTATTAGGTTGACTAAAATGAAATCGTTCAGCTTATTAATTAGGAAAAATAACTGCTACGTTTATAATTTGCCAGATATTTTACTTTTATGAATAAGAATTAAGTTTCCTTCTGGAAAGCTTTTGTAACTTTAATGAAATTTGTAATACAATTTTCTTTTAAAGAGACTTACACTATCTAGAGATATCGCAAAATTTAATTTTCTAGCTTCATAGATAATTGAGTTTTTGGCATTTTTCTCAAAAGGAGTAGAACACAAGCTTTTTGTGATAATAGAGAGATATTGATGGTGGCACTTTAGAAAAAACTCTTAAAATGTGCGCCTACTAGGACCTATAAAATCGATCTTCAAGGTCTGTGTAAGTTTAAAGTATTAATTTTAGTAATATGCCGTACAATAATAGTGTACAATTTACAAAATAAGAATGAATAGCCAAAACGCATCTAACAAACACTTTTTATTTAATATCGTATGTCTTTAATTATGGAAGAGCATAGACTTACAAGTCTTATATTATCCAGAAACACATGCAACGGTGGATCCTGAGGGTGATACTGAATTGGGGACTTACCTACCCAGGAGACGAATTGTTTAATGAAGCCCAGGTATTGGATGTAAGGCAACTTTATTGCCTAATAATGCTAACGAATCAGAGAAAATTACAGCCAAAAGTAATAGGAAGTCTACACGATACTAGATACGGATCAGACTTGCATCACGTGCCTTGAGCGAATAAAACAGTTTTTCAAAGGAGCTTCTTATATCTTGGACCTCGTGTGTTTAATATGTTGCCATCAGAAATTAGAAGAGTCAACTCAATTACGTCATTTAAGGCAAAAGTTAGAAAATGGATTATATCATCTGATAGGTATAAGGTGCATAAGCTGATTGATATAAAGAACACTTATTATATACGTTAGGATTATTTTTCCCACCTTGCCTTCGACTGGAACGTTGGTACTGGGTTTCTGTTGGAGTGGTGTAATGTCGAGTGATACTGAACCCTGGGCTTGGTGAGATGCCTATTGTTGTTGTTATTATCGTTTTGACATCCGTTGATTCTAATTTCGCCAAAGCTTGTGTAGTAGGCTTTCAAAATGTGACACATTTTTAATTTTGCATCAGTGCTGGTGTCCGGCTTACAGTTTCCTCAGAAAAGCAACCAACTTTTTCATTTTGGGTGAATACTGCATGTTTTTCTCTTGGTTTGGAAAGTAATTTCAGTGCGAGCTCAAGCAGCGGATAGCAGCTTATTCTGAGATGAAATGAAAGGTAAAAAGGTGACGCTTGAACAAATAATCGTATTATTTTATACCCAAGTCTATTTTCGGACTTATTTTGTTTCTTTAAGTGTAAGTAATTTTTTATTTTGTGTAGGATTGTATATTTTAGATGTAGAGAATTCTTTAATTGTTAAAATTTGTTAGGTATATGATTGGTTCGTATTACCCACGCACAAGTCTCTGATTTTTGTGGGCTTTATAGCATTTATTCAGGGTTTTTTAGGTAAGAAAACCTTTACTAGCTTGTGCTTTTATGTATTTTTATGAATGATATGAATAAATTATTATTATATATTATTTGCAGATTCTACCGCATCCATCTTTTGTATATACTGCCAAAATAGATAAACATTTTTCAATTGCCACTGGCTGTTATGACAAAGTGTTGAGGATATGGACGTCAACTGATGAAGCCAGGATAGACCTTATCCAAGAACTAGAATACCATACTGGCTATATAACATCTATTGTCTTTAACAGTAAATCATCCTTGATGTTCTCCTCTGATTCATCTGGGTTGATCGTGGAATGGCTAAAGCAAAACAGTGACTGGCAGTTTAGCAGGTATATTGTCAAAACTTTTAATATATTTATTGTGTTTTTGTTCCAAATGCAACTTGTGAGTTGACTTTATAGGTGTGGCTCTCATTAGTGCGTCAAAGTCCCATAATTGGCTTATAAAACTGATTTGAAGGAATCTTTTTTATATGAATTGATGTGATACACAAATGAGCACATTCAGAAAATATTTCCAAATATACTGGGTGATTCGCCACAGCAGAGCACGTATCACATCTTTTTTCTTCAACGGAACACCCTATATGTTTATACATTTTTTAATTCATCATCAATTAACGTTTCCGATGACATTCCCCTCTTTAATTTTCGATGTGGCGTTGCCGAGTTATTCAAGAAAATTACAAAATTTTGGCCAAAACAAAGTCAAACTAATTTATTAGTTGTACGAGTACTATGATGAATAGAGAGGAAAATTTAGCCATTACGTAGCTGACAGTTGTAATTGGAGAATGTATTTGCCAAATATTGTGCATATCAAACAGGGTGTTTGTTACACAATTTTCAAATTAAGGAAATTCAAATAGCATTTTTTCTATTATTTCAAATGGAACGTTTAGTGGTAAAAATTATGAATTTGGTACTAAATAGGAGTGAGTGGTTTTGAAGCGCAGCTACCGGAGATAGAAATGATGAAACAAGAAACATATCATTTTCTTGTGAAGGCTGTTTTTCCTGTAGCAGGTTTCTTTACCTCAGATTTCTATTATTCATCTATTTTATGTTTCTTATTCGAGCGCCGGCATCATTAATCGTTAAAGGCAGATGACAGGCTGTTAGAGAAGTTTACGTAACGGCTACACCTATTTACTAAGCTAATGGATGTTGTGCAGCTTAGGCCAGCGTGGGCTTCGGCGGATACAGAGTCCGACTGAACCTAAGAGCAAGGTGGATCTTTCCACCCTCTTAGTTGGACCTGTTTTCTTTAGGTCGAGCAGCTAACAATCTTAACGGGACAGTCATAATGAATATTCCATCTTCTATTTACACTGATTCATTTTCTCTTGGTTTGCAGCATATTTACAAAGTTAAATTAAATTAAAATTGGTTCGTAAACAAATGAAAACATTGGTTGACTATCGGAGAAGTACTGTAAAATTGCTTTATGGCGGAGGTCAAATTGCGTAAGCGGTGGAAGGGTGCAGTGTGCTTAACACTTTTAACTAGGAATTAAAACGATTTATTTTAAGCGGCAGCATAACTTCGTAAATCAAAACAACCGCGGGCCTCCTCGCCGGTAACACGGGCGGTTTAGTGGCAGGTGGACAACTAGCCATCGGTTCATTACATTATATAAAAAATGTGTTATCTCTTTTAAAAAAATGTGATAAAGTTATGAAAAATACTGGGTGACAATTGGGAACCGGACGATTTTGAAATCAATGTTACACCAGAAATTTCAAGATAATACGGTTTTATTAAAATCAAAATGAAGCTTACACAATGCCATTTACGATGTCTATCAAGTATGGAAAATAATGTCACCAAGATGGTGTCCATCGCGTTGGGTGCAGTTTTCGACCCTCTTCTTGAAATCCTCCATAAAACACTCCAACATCGCGGGATCAATATTCATGATTTCCTTTCGAATGGTGTCCTTCAACTCGACCAAATTACAAGGCTTCTGAGTATATACACGACACGGCAAATACCTCCATAGAAGAACATCACAAATTCGATGCCACGGCACATCTCGAAAACGTGAAAGAAGTTTCTTTGGGAACAGATTACGGACATTCATTGATGTATGGGCAGTATGTGCCGTGGCATCATCTTCCTGAAACCACACATCTCTTGAACTTATCCGTTTTCTGAGTAATTTTGGCTCCAAAAAATGTTTGATCATCTGAACGTAGCGGTTAGAATTAACGGTGACGGTACGGCCGGCCTCTTGAAAGAAATAGCGAACAATAATGCCAGTAGGGCGAACGGCACACCATACTGTGACTTTTTTACTGTGAAGAGGTCGCTCGTGTAGATTTCGTGGATTTTCAGAAGACCAGTACCGAATGTTTTGTTTATTAGTTGCTCCATTTAAATGAAAATGAGCTTCGTCCCTCATGAAAAGCTCGAAATCATCATTAGCGTCCAAAATAACTTGTATTCTCGTAGCGAAATCCTCACGATCGTCAAAATCTCTATCCTTTAATTTCTGACCAATCTGTAATTTGTAGGGGTAGAATTTTTATGCAAGATTTTTCTCATCGATTCCTGATTCATGACCAATTCAATTGCATGTTTTCGGGCGAACCGTGAAGGACTTGGGACGACCGCGGCCCTCACTCGCTGTATGTTTGCAGGTGTTCTTATGGTTCTTTGTGGACCTGGTGACTTTTTTTCATTGCACTGTCAGTTGTTCTTAAATTATTGACCTATCTTAAGATGGTGTTCCGAGATTGCACAGCACCCCATCTACCAATATAAAAGTGAGTGTGAAAAAACTGCTGTGTAGTGATCACTGAACTCCCCGTTTCGGATAAACGTATTGTACGCAAACACGCGATGCGCTAGTGCCCACTGCTCCATCGTTACTGAAATGGCACATCACAACTTAGTCTTAGTATCATGGTAGTAACATCGCATGTGCCCCACTCTCATCCTGTTAGGCTCCATACTACGCGTTCCAAAAACCTACGGTTGCCAATTGTTGTACCCTGTCCAAAAAATGCAAAATTCTGTTCTCTTCTAATAACTTTGGAACAGTTCGGAATTATGCAGATCTAAAACCACATCTTTATATTGATAGATTTATGTTTTTATTATAGGGAGATTTCTGTATTCGATCTGAAGCAGACGATAATTAATCAAGTAATATTATTTGCTAAGGATAGAAAACTTCTGGTTCATTCTAGGGACAGTATTTTACGAATTTTAGATGTAAAAAGTGGTTGTGTATTGTTGTGGCTACAAGGAGCATTAAACAGATGGTAAGGCTATGTTAGACGCTGTTAATAAGTAATAAAAAAATTATATACCCAGTTCCTAAAACTACCACTAAAAATTAAGATTTTAAATTGAATTTAAGGAAAAATTCGGCTCCTGGTGTGTTTTCCAGCAAAACATCGGAATATACATACAAATATTTTTTTTTTATCAGAAAAGTCACTAATACTTAAAAAAATGTCAATTTATTAAAGTGGCTTTCGTTTTTAGGATATATTTATGGATTTCCAAAAGTTCCCGATATTTCCCACTGTAATTTCAACTAGGCTGTTCAAAAGCTTTTCCAGTTCAATATGGGGCACCATGTAGGTCAAAAAAGTCATTTTGAAATTTAATGTGTGTTTGAATTTGCCATATTTCTGTAGAAATAATTTTTTTGTAAAGTTTTGTGTTTTTCAACTTTCTTAATGTATATTTTTAACCGTTTCTTTTTACATTTTAAGTATTCCTATAGACCCCCGAGTGGGTAGGAAAGCAAATTTGACTGAAACAGATTTTTGTTTTTATTAATCGCACATTAAGTATGAATAGAGAAAAAACACATTTTTTTTTATTTTTAATTTTTTTTTTTGAAATTGTGCTATATGCCTTTTGATCTACCAGTTGTGACTCGTAGATGCCATATTTTCGTACTACTATTTTAGTAACAAAGTGGAATAATTCTAAAACTGTTTCTATCCGCCTCATTTTATGATACTCTTCATTGGTAACCACAAAGTTCAATATTTCACAACTAGTTTATCTTTATTAGTTTTTTTTTTTAGTTTATATTATATTAAAAACTATTTAAAGCAAATAATAATAATAATTTATTGTATCCAACAGACCAAGTACAGGACCAATTACAGGACACTTACAAACTAATTAGCGAGTGAGATTACCATAAATTAACAATAACAAAATATTAATCCAAAAACAAACCTAAAACTACAACATTTCAATAGCTTTATGCAACAATGTACACAAACTGTCGCTAAATATATCACTATGTGAACAAATGATATTGAAAATTTCACACATTGCATATATTGAAGATCTTAACATAACAACAGTCCTAGCCTGATTATTATACAATGACATATTATGCTGTTCACTCATCCTGGGAACATGGAAATTTATCTGCGTCAATAATTCCGGACAATCAATGACATTGTGTATCAGTTTATATAAAAACTTGATTCAGTCAACTCTTCTTAGCTTACACAAACTGACGAATTCAAAGTGAGCAAAACAGAATGATCGAACCCCCTCTCCGGATAACGCCCAGTTTCCTTAAACTACAGATATTTTAGGAACCTTCTCTGGACAGATTCGAGTGAGCTTATATGCACACCATAATATGGGCCTCAGGCAAGAGATGCATATTGTAACTTGGAAAGAACAAACGCACAATACAAAGCTTTGAGAGCACCAAAACATGTAAACAACCCACAGTTCCGCACTATAAATCCCAAAAACCTGTTACACTCGTTTACTATGGCATTGATGTGAATGTCAAACGACAGTTTCTTATCAAAGTGGACCCCCAAGTCCTTCACAGTCTCCACAAGATCGACCACCAACCGACCCACAGTATACTCAAACTGAACAGGGAAAGCTTTACGTGTGAAAGTCATGACCTTACATTTACTCACATTTAGTTCCAATCCATTCTGTAAGCACCACTCATAGAGCAAGTCTAGATCTTCCTGCAGTCATTCTGTAAGCACCACTCATAGAGCAAGTCTAGATCTTCCTGCAGTCTAACGCAATCATCCAGCGACATCACTCTCATAAGCAGCTTCAAGTCATCTGCATAGAAAAGTTTCAGCACACTTAAACTACTGTCCAAATCATTGATAAATAATAGGAACAATAGCGGCCCCAGATTAGAGCCCTGAGGAATGCCCGAAGTAGCAATGAGCTCAGAGGACCTAAACCCGCCATAGCTAACAAATTGAACACGAGCACTAAAATAATCCCCAAAAGTACATAACATGCTATCGTTGAATCCATACGATGCAAGCCTCCTCAAAAGGACAGAGTGATCGACACGGTCAAAAGCCATCACAAAATCTGTGTAGACAACATCAATCTGACCCCCAGCATCAATGCCGTCTGAGATCCACTGAGTGAAAACGGCCAAGTTTGTGACAGTTGACCTACCCCTCACAAATCCATGTTGACAGGGTGATATCAGTGTTTTCACAAAGTTGTAGATACCCGCGTATAGGACCATCTCGAAGATCTTAGCAAAAATGCAGAGTAGAGCTATTGGACGTTAGTTGATGACCAAAGATACATCACCAGTCTAAAATATGGGGCATATACGTGCCAACTTCCAGATCGCAGGAAACTGACCAGTGTTCAAACATAAATTAAATATGTAGCAAAGTGGAACAACTAAAACAGCAGCTCAGTCTTTTACAAGGAAAGACGGAATCTGATCTGGGCCAGACGTCATTTTACTGCTTAATTTTTGTATAGCTCTCCGTATCTCTTCCTCCGTAATTCTAGATAGGTGGACGTAATACTGATTAGGCTTTGAGTCAGGTGCATTATTCTGTAAGTCAATTCTGCCGGCTGGTGTATAAACACTACCAAAGAATGCAGCAAACACATCCACTATTTGTTGTGAGCCAGTTAGCACATCACCGTTATAATACATCTGACCAGGTATTCTTCTGCGTTTTTTTAATTATTTACATATGACCAGAAATTCTTAGGACAGTCAGTGATCGACTGCTGAGTGTCACACAGATACCTCCTATATGCATTGCCAATCTGACGCTTCATCAAAATTCTCAATTCCCTAAACCTTTGCAAATGATAGTCTGAACCACCCCTTTTATACAGTAACCAATGATCATGTTTCAGTTTAATATTGGCTCTAATCTGATCATTATACCACCACACAGGGTAGTTATATTTACAATTCCTATAGACAGGCACACATGCATCAAACACCCCATACAGTGTGTCATAAAACTTATATTAATAATGTATTTTGTGTTAATTAATATGTGATTAATTTCTGATATTTAAGATAATAATTGCCGATGATCCAAGAAAATTATTTGTGGTTTGTTTCTAAAAAATAAAAATTAGAGCCCTCATCTCGAGAGTGAAGATGAAGTAAAAGTAAACTGCTAATGTAAGTTTAGCCTTCCGAATGTGTAAGAACCAGGATGTGATTCTGAATCATCAAAAACAAAGACACTTGTTGCTTTGAATTTATATTATATTTATATTATTATGTTTCAATTAAATGATGATATCGACTTGGTATCAATTTAAGCACAAATTTTACTTGGGAGTGTGTTTGGATTAGGAAGCTGCATCGGCTCACACTGACCGAAAATGATGAAAACTCCATCCCTAAATAATATATACATTTTATACATATAAAGAGTGCGTATTGCCCCGCATATAAATTGGCATTTTTATTTCAATTTCGCTTATATGTCATGTTTTGCAGCTAAATATGAAGCAGAGATCAATATTAGGTTTTATCCAAGGAAACAACGATTCACTCAGTCGGCCAGACAAATACTTAAAAAAGTGGTATTCTCGCTCGAATCCCCACTCTATTGTAGTGTTGACTAAACGAACTGTCGGTCGAACGATATGCCACAGTTTACTTTTGCGTTTATTATTTACCAAGTCAAGTAATGCATTTAAATATGTATTTCGTTGCCGTAATTATTAATTAATTTGGCTTATCATAGCGCCCTATAATTATTACTCCGTCACAATATCATTAGTCATGATGAGAAATCAACAGTTAACGTTGATTTGGATACTTAGAGCACATGTGTTTTTGTTTGCTTCATGGATAATATATATTATAGTTTCATCGCTGTAGTTTGAAGTCATGTAGTATCTGTTTGATATTTTATTTTATGCAGTTGGATAGGTTTGCTCTAATCGGACGAGACATCATGAACAAATTTGCATTTTTAAAAGTCAGATTACATATTAGTTATATGACCAAGCGACGGTAGTAAGCATATATGGTATGTTCTGGGCCCTCCATTGTGCAGGCGCGTAACCAAATTGAAGATGTTCGTTGGAGATTAGGCTACCAAATATCTAACGTGAGATGACATAATCCAAGACGACAGATCTTGTTTGTTTTTTTTTTCCACCAACACACCACGAGGGCTTACAGCCTAAATACTATCGTACCGTGGGTGTCGACAAGGAAGAAAGAGGCAACTTGTTAATTCTGGACTTGAAGGTTTGGAGGTTCGGGGGAGAAGGAAAAACATGTGCCGGCAAGGAATTCCACAACTTGGAAGTCCTCGGGACAAAAGAGCGGGCATAACAAGATGTTCTATGTCTGGTGACCTAGACAGTAAAAGGGTGCATTCGCTTTGTTCCCCTGGTAGATCTGTTGGGGGCAGCAGGTGGAGGAACTATGGAAGAAAGCTCCTCTGAGCAGTGCCCGTGCAGATATCTATAAAAGAGAGAGAGAGGGTGGGCAAGGGATGGCAGCCTTTGGGTGAGGGTATGGTCACCGATGAGACGTATAGCTCTCTTCTGAATGGAGTCCATGATAGCGAGTGTAGAAGCGGCAGCAGCACTCCAGATGTGGGAGCAGTATTCGAGGTTTGGTCTTATTTGTGAAGTATATAAAGCATAGAGATTAGCTGGTGAAAAGTATTTGCGAGCCCGGAAGAGGAAACCTAATTTCTTAGCAGCCGCTTCTGCAATTGATGTGACATGTTGGTGCCAATTGAGATTTCGATCCACAGAGATGCCAACAAGTGAAAAGGACTCATTACTTTGAATAACTTGGTTGTTTATTGTGATGGGTCCAGCGCTGGTGTATCTCTTATGAGAAAGAAAGCAAGACTGGGATTTGGTGGGGTTGAATTGTACAATATTTCTACTTCCCCAGTCTAATATTTTTTGGAGATCCACGGAGATAGAACCCTCCATGAGTCTGCGATCCTCATCTATTTGGGCTAACGAGACAGGCTTAGAATATTGTATATTTGAGTGGAGGGTGCTGTTGTCTGCGTAACTGTGAACTGGGTTGGATGTGCTAGAGAGGAGGTCATTGATGTGGAGAAGAAACAAAGTAGGGGTTAAAGCTGAACCTTGAGGAACTCCTGCATTAATTGGATACAGTTTAGAGGAATGGCCATCCACGACAACAGAAATGCTCCGGTTGGAGAGGAAATTTGCTGTCCACGTACAGAGTTTTGGTGGTAGGCCATAGGCCGGTAGTTTATTAAGCAGCGCTGCGTGCCATACCTGGTCGAATGCTTTGGATATGTCTAGAGCGACGATCTGGGATTTGCCGTGTAGTTCCATAGACTTGTTCCAAGAATGGGTGACAAAGGAAAGGAGGTCGGCAGTAGATCTGCGCTGACGGAATCCATACTGCCTGTCGTGGATTAGACTGTGTTTTTCATGAAATTTTAGTAATTCGGTGTTTATATACTTTTCCATCACTTTAGAGATGACTGAAAGGAGAGAAATATGCCTGTAGTTGCTAGGAAGCGCTTTAGATCCTTTCTTGGGGACGGGTTGTACTCAAGCAGTTTTCCAGTTACTAGGGAATATGCCTCTATTGTAAGATGTCTGAAACAGACGAGTCAGGACAGGAGCAAGTTCTGCTGCGCATTTTTTGAGAACAATTGCTGGAATCTCGTCAAGGCCAGAGGCTTTCCTGGTATTAAGAGAAGAGAGCATCTTTCGTACCTTTTTAGTTTTGAAAATGATATCCGTCATTTTATACGCGACATTGGGGACTGTTGGTGGTTGAACATTTGGAGGTGGGTTGAGAGTAGAATTGCCGGCGAACAACGAGGAAAAAGGTTCAGCCTTGCCCAGGGCGGTAGAAACAATTTCATCCCCTGAGACAAGAGGTGGGAACGTGCTCTTGCAGAAATTATTCCCAATAGATTTAGCAAGAGTCCAGAAGGGTTTGCTGCCGCTGGAGCTTAAGAGGACTTTGTTTTCGTTGTGGTTATTAAACGCGTTTTTTGCCTCAGAAAGAATGCGGACATAGCGGTTTCTTGCGTCGTTAAATGCTTTACGGTTTTCTTGACTGTAATTGTGTAGAAGCTTTTTGTGAGCTTTGACCTTTTCAAGTCTGGCCTTGTCACAGGATTTAGAGAATCAGGGCTTTTGAGTGGCTGCAGAGGCTTTCTGTGTACGTGGAATAAATAATTCCATGCCAGCTTGGATAATTTCGGTGACATTTTGTGAAATATCAGAGGGGTCAGGATGGGAGAAGCAGACAGACGCCCATGGAAATGAGGAAAAGTAATCTCGCATTTCGTCCCAGTTCGCGGAGTTGTAGTGCCAAACGATACGTGGGTGTGATGACTGTGTGACCTCGGGCTGCATGGCGCAGGAAGCTGTGACCATGCCGTAATCTGAGTGACCCAAGGGGGGGTGACTGAAATCTTATAGCAGTCAGGATTTGTAGTAAGAAGGAGATCCAAGGGATTTGAGCTGTGTGTTGGGATGCGAGGAAAGTAAGTAGTTTGCTGAACCATATTGGCTAAAGAATTGCTGACTGCAAAGGCCTCCGCTGCTCTTCCTTGTGGATCGGTTTGTGAAGATTCTAGCCATTCTTTATTATGGACATTGAAGTCACCAAGAATAGTGACCTCGGAGGAAGGATATTCAGAAATCAGATGGGCGGTTTTTTCAGAAAGGTAGTCAAAGAGCTGGACAAAGTTGTTGTCAGAAGGTGACCGGTAAATGCAACAGATGAATTTAGTTGCAGCCCTGAGAGAGAGTTTTATCCATAGTATGTCGTTTCTTCCAGCTTCCAAATTAGGGAGTCTGGTGCACGGTAGATTGCTACGGACGTACGCGCACACGCCCCCATGCAATCTAAAAGAAGTAAGGAGCTCATACCCCGGGAAATTAAGGTGATTAGTGGCTGTTTTGGCACTGATTTGAGTTTCGGTGAGGAAGAGGAGTTGGGGCCTATTAGCCTGGAGGAAATGGTGGACGGAGTTCAGGTTAGAATTTAGGCCACATATATTCGAGAAGGATATTGTAAATCTCGATGCTGGCGCCCCCTGTACACCCCTCTCCCGGAGATCCGAATGGAGGGGTATTTTACCTCCGGAATCTTTTGTACAAGGAGGAGCCATCATCATTTTTGCTTATAAGGGAAACCGACTTGTACATCAGAACCGGAAACGTCCGTTGGGACGTCACCGGCCCCTTGATGTAAGGGGTGGTTCCTCCTTGGGCGTGAAAAAATCCTTTACTATCACGTAAAGGAAAATTCCACTAAATACAATAAGAATCTAAAACTTGAAATGACAGTTCGTCTAGCCTGTCAAATTAATAAAGTCTGTCTTTTGATTTTGCAGAAACTTACATTTGTAAATATGGCGGATAGGGCATGCGCTAACCAAAGTTTCTTTTTGGGATCATCGACAAGTAGTATTATTATTACTATAATAAATGGTAGTATTGAAGTTTGTTCACTATAACAGCCACCCACATGCCACACTATTATTATTATTATTTATCACAAAATGTTTTTATCGTGTGATCCCAAGCTCTGATTGCAACGACGAGACTTGATGACATCATCAACTAGCTGCAATCTTTTTTTGCTTACGTGATCAATGCCGACCGAAGAACAAAAAGTGGATAGGGGGCTTCGCCGCCTCCAAAAAAGAATTCATTCAACAACCTTCACTCCCACATATGCCACACATTAGGCGATGACCATTTTTCCAAGGCTAAACTATGTTAAGGGAGACGACCCCATAAGAAGTACATGGGGGAAAAGTTGAAAACCTGTATATGTACTTCTATTGAATTAGTATTATTTATTATTATTATTAGATATTATAATTATTATTATTATTATTAAGTTTTTTCTAGGACACAAACATTCTGTTCAATATCACCATGTGGCAAATTTGTAATTTGTGGAGGTGAAAATGGAATTATCAATGTTTGGAGCAGCAAAACTGGAAGTCAAGTGGCTTCTTATATACCATATTCAGAAGACCAAGCTTCTGTCCATTCAGTTCAGTTTTGTCCTTCGTTAAATGTGATTGCTATTGCACATTTTGGCGGTAACTTACCTGTGTTGGTAGATGTTTACAGTGGAGAAGGTATGGATAACAGTGCAGGTCTAAAGATTGTAGATGAAGAGTTTTTCTACACCTTGCACCATAAGGAGCGAAAAACAATGAATTCATCAGCGTCTTCACATAAGAATGATTTGAATGTCAACAAGTCATTTGATTTTAAAAGCATTATAGAGAAAATGGATGAAATAATTACCAAGGAGAGATCAAATAGCTAAAATCTTCCTTTCAACCATTATTTTTTTGTTTGTTAGAAACAGTTTGAACCATTAAGATTTTTACTGCTATATTTTTATTAACTATTTTCTTTTATATGGTGTACTATTGATCATTTTAGACTTTTACTGCTAGTGTTGCTTGGAATGTTAAATGAATTCCGGGCTGTTTTGCTGTGGTCAAACTCAATGAGTTGCTAGGCGTTCCACCAACCATCACTACTATCTGTGGGGTCCAAGGACTAAATAAAGGAATATGCCCAAGGTAACTCCTCTGCCTGTCATAAGAGGTGACTAACTCAAAGGAGGCTGATATCTCTGGGGAGTGATATACACCTGGATTTGTGGCCCCCATTGTGGGCTTCGAAACGGACAACTGACCTCGCTTGGTTATTACTCTGGAGCAGGGTTCCAAATGATACCGTCTTGGGTTAAGCGCTGGTGAGTGTCAGGTCCAAACAACCCGGAGAAGGTTGAGCTCTCTGGGGAGTAGTATACACCTGGATTTTGAGAGCCCGACTGTGTGCTTCGAAACGGACAAACGGCCTCGCTTGGTTGATGCTCGGGGGCGGAACTTAGTGGGATGTCGCCTTGAGTCTAGTACTGGTGGGTGTCAGGTCTAGACGAACCCGGAGGAGTGGGATGTCGCCTTGAGTCTAGTACTGGTGGGTGTCGGGTCTAGATGAACCCGGAGGATTGCTGAGACATCTAGGAGTGGATCACAACTGGAGATCGAGGCCTCCTCTGTGAGCTTCGAAACAAGCAAATTCTTGGATTCTTCTCATGTGCGGGACTCCGAGTCAAACACTGACGGATATCGGGTCCTAGAGAACTCGGAGAGAGGCTCTCCAAATGGGCAAGCGACTTCACTCAGATGGCCGTACACCTGTCAAACCAATTTTCACTCTCAAAAATATCGTCTCCAACGGGGAGCTCGATTTGTTGGGTGAAATTTAAGCAAACACTGGCGTGTATCGGGTCTAGACGAACCTGGAGGAGAGCTGAGATATCAAGGGATCGATTACACCTAGAGATTGAAGCCTCCACAGTGAGATTCAAACAGGCAAACGACCCCGCTTGGATGCAGCTTGAAAACGGGGCGCCATGATACTGCCTCGAGTCAAACACTGACGAATGTCGGGTCCAGATGATGAACCCGGGGAGAGGTTATCTCACTGTGAACTTCGAAACGGGCAAACGATTTTATTCATATGGCAGTACAGATGTCAAACCAACCTTCACCCTCAAAAATATCATCTCCTGCGAAAGCTTGATTTGTTGGGTGAAATTTAAGCAAACACTGGCGGGCGTTGGGTCTAGACGAACCCGGAGGAGAGCTGATATATCTGTGGGTGGATTACACCTGGAGATTAAGGCCTCCTCTGTGAGCTTCGAAACGGGCAAATGACCCGCTGGGATGCTGCTTGAAAGCGGGATGACATGATACCGCCTCAAGTCGAACACTGACGGATGTGGCGTCCAGACAAACTCGGAGAGAGGCTATCTCTCTGTTAGCTTCGAAACGGGCAAACGACTTTACTCAGATGGCAGTACACCTGGATTTGATGGGTGAAGTTTATGCAATTAGACGTGAGCCAAAATAGACCTTACGGTGGAGGGACTGGAATAGCCCACTGACATTGAATCTAATCTAATCTAATCTAAGCTTTACTACGGCAAAACAACCCAGGAATAATTTACTATGGTGTAGTATTGTTTATCTTCAAGATGCTTTTGTCATTGTAAATGAAGAAAAACTAAAAAGTATTTTAGTGGTTTTATCCTGATTTGACTTTGAATTTTGGAAGCATTGTATTAAATTAAATTATAAGTTAGACCAAAATATACAGGATTGGACATTAGTGCAGCAACGTAGTCTTATATACCATTCCAATAATTCATTTAAATCTAAGGTAAATAATATGTGATCCATCGTTTTATGAAAGAAAAAAAATTAGAAATACATGTGATATTTGCCAATAATTTGTATCCTGCTAACCTACTAACAAATATGTTATAGGTATAAGACTTTAAATAACAACCATCATAATGTAAGAGACATTTTACAAATAACATCACATCTACCTGACTGACCAAATAATAACCATAACAACAGTAGAATTTTTCCAACAAATAATATCAGGAGCAACTAATATTTTGTACGTTTCGTTTCCTCTAATAAATTGTAATCTACATGTGTAGAATATCTAGTTAGCCTGGTAACTTCCCAGTAAGCAAAATTGAATTTTGTTGCTATGATAACCATGGTGTTTTATAAGTAGGCCGTCAAAGTTTGGTATCCAGAAGTTGAATAGTGACAAAACTGTAAATTTTTGAAAACAGATCTTCTAAAAAAGGCTAGAGTTTGATAATACACTACTCAAGAAATCAAATCAAATCTTTTTCTGTTTTCGGGTATAATTTATTTACTTGTCAACCGATTTTCATAGCCGAGAGCTCATATTGAAGGTGAAGCTTCAGGAAGTAACGCTCAGTTAACAGAATCGACGCAGAATGAACTATCATTGTACAGCGCGGCATCAAATGTGATCCAAATCCTAATCGTTTTGAAACTATTGTTTGTCAGCATTACTGGAAATCAAGTTGCTTATGAAAGAGCAAATAATTGTGGTCACTAAAAATTATTTCTCGTCTGCATAGGTTGAATGTCTTTAAAAGAACTCAATTACGAACGGCTTTTTCCAAAGGGGACTCATTCAAGATCTCATCTGAAAATGCTCATAACTAAGCTAATGATTGTTATCATGCTTTTCGTATGTATACAGGTGTCCCACAGTCGATGGTACCTTAGATGTATATGGAAAACCAAACATGGGATCAATCTGAAAATTTGGTTGTTAACACGACCAAGTCTGCTCTATCTATCCAAAATATCAATTACGCGGTGTTGCTTCTACTGAAAAGTCGTAGTAGCTCTGTTATTTTTAATGAATCACCCTATTCTATTATATTTTTTCGAATTCCGTGTTTAATTTAAATAACTTTTTTTACTTGTTTATGGTACCAACCAAATTTTCAGATCGATCCCAAGTTTGGTTTTCCATATACCTCTATGGTACCATGGACCATGGGATACCCTGTATGTTTACACGTTAAATTTAGATGTATTAATTTAACATATTTACAATGTGATGAAAACAACATCAACTAATCAGAAAAATCGAAAGACAAAACATTTATTTTTAATGTCGGATCCGTAACATGAATAACAACTTGATTTTTCATGTCACTGCGAAAGAGAGAAATGAATGTTACATAGTTGTACTGTTGTGTTCTAATATTGTCAAATCCTCACTGTTAATCTCCCAGAGTCCTATCCTGTCCATTATTACCCTGCAACCTCTCTTAACTCCAACAACAGGCATCCAAAGGCCGACAGTGGTGCCATTTGACAAGTCTCGTCAAGTGGCAACAACACCCAGAAGCAGCTACAAGATTGAATTTAAGAACTTTGTCACTTCGTCGTCGTCCAACGGCCAAGGAATATCGTAGGAAGATCGCCTGACCCGCGACCCGTAGTCACCCACTTCCTTGTCCGCCAGCGTTCATTAAGACTTGTAGCAAGACCAGCTGAACCGTGAACGGTAGTTAGACACGGCATAATAGTTGATTATGCTGTGGTCGTACGAAGCTTAACGTCGTCGTACAGCGGCCAGGAAGATCGCCTGATCCCCGAGCCGTAATCAACACTTCTTCGACATCGAAACCCACGTTTGTCACTTAGACACATGGATAGGTCAGCGAGCCTCGTTTGAGGAAGAGCCAGCCTCTCTACGAATGGCTGGCCCATTATTAGATATCCATTCGACTGCATGCAATCGGCATCAAGTCATCAAAATCCACGCTTGTTAATTGGACAACTTTGGCCCACTTGGAAGACGCCCCTAGATACCAGCGACATCCTCCACGTGCTGGATACGGCAACCTGCCTACATTTGTAAGTAAATTTTTCCATTTTTCTATATGTAAATTTGTAACCTTGTAATATTCAATTGTTGTTGGTTTAGCGCACACACAACGGACAATTCCTCCGGTCCGTCCTTCTTGAGTTATGTAAACGGGTAATTTGAACCACTATTCCAGTCTTTCTAAACCAATAATTATAACCCACTCATTTTAAGTTAATGCAAACATTCTGATCAGGTCGAGCCAATCAGAAGAAACCGTTTCCTATTATAGGAGTGTAAAACTTGACATAAACAATGAAGGAAAAAAAACAGGTCGGTATTAAAAATAAATGAATGATATTATTAACTTCAAAGGAAGACATTGTAGGATCACTTTGCTAATGTCAGTTTACAGAAAAGAGGAAAAGTTCAGGGCGCCGGTGATGTTTGGAAAACCTTTGGCTTTAGTGCAGGAGGTCAAATATCTGGGGGTGGTCCTGGATTCGAAATTATCATGGCGGTCGCAAATAGAACGAGTAGTGAGAAGGGTAGTAGTAACCATCTGACAGCTGCGCTGTATGATGGGGAGGACTTGGTGACTTAATCCTCGGATCCTTCATTGGATTTACACTACGATCGCCGGGCCGAGAGTCCTTTATGGGACAGTGGTCTGGTGGTGTGGTGTGAACCAAACTGCTACCTGGAAGCTGACCAAATTTCAACGATTGGCAAGTCTGGGTATCACCGGCGCTATGAAGAAGACAACATCAGCCACACTAGAGGTCTTGCTAATGCTGCAACCGCTTCCCATCTGTATCAGAAGGGGGGCTATAGCGTCGCATCCCAGAATGCGAGACTCTGGAAGCTGGTGTGGTGAGGGAGCAATAACAGACCATGCAAAAGTTGCGAAGGAGGTGGACAAGGAAATTCCAATTTCCACCATCAAAGTACGAAATGCAGAGGATTATATTAGGCTGACTAGCACATATACCCTCAGAATCCCCAGCAAGGATCAATGGAGAGAAAATGAGGTTGCTTTCCAGCCTGCAGGGCCTGATTTGTTTTGCCGATTAATAACGGCTGGAGGAGCAGCACTCCTCCGGGGCGGGAATATATATCGATAGCCTGGGGGTGCGTGAGAGCTATGATCTGGGCCATATACCAGGGCATTCGAAACGGAAGTGTACGCTATTCTGTCTGTAGCTACTCAACAGGACAGGCTGTGATGATGAGCCCTGGAAATGTGTATACATTTGCTGGGATAGTTAGGCGGCCCTCCGGGAAGTCTGCGCGTCCAGAATTAGATCAATGTTGGTTCAGGAGTGCGCCCTTGCGGGACTGTCCAGGACAAAGGAGGAGGTACAAGTTATGTGGGTTCTGGGATACTGTGGCATGGCGTGGAATGAAGTGACGAATGCCCTCGCAAGGCTTGGTTCCCGGCGGCCCTTCGGTGGCCCGGAGACTGCTATAGGCATAAGTAGGAACATTGTCTCCGACGCCCTAGATAAATGGACTGTGGGGGCCATGGAGAAGCGCTGGAGGTCGGTCTGTGGCTGTAGGCAGGCGAGGGATTTCGTGGAGAGGCCGGATAGAAACAAGACTGTCTGGCTTCTTGTTAGGAGTCGTTCTGCGCTTCGCCGCATCATTGGGGTGCTAACAGGCTAACACCTTACATTGGTAGGTGTCGAGAGGGATCTCACTTGTTACAAATGCGGCGAGACTGAAGAAACGTCTTATCACTACATGTGTGAATGCGAGGCTTTTGGGAGTCTTCGAACATAATTTTTTGGTTTGAGGACTCTAAAGAGGAGCCAGGAAAGTTCTTTCCAATGGAAGATCGTCATGGCCTTTATTTTAAGGGCGAGCAGGTTTGGTGACGAAATCGAGGAGGAGTGGGACATAGTTGCTGGGTTGCCAGGGTTGGCAAAAATGGCCCGATGTGGTCTACTTGTCTGGCGCTTTTTTTTTTTTTTTTTTTTTTTCCTATGGTGGAGGTGAATGCATTTACGCAGACCAGTCCCTGGTTCTTCCACAATCAGTCGCCAGCTGGTACTGTGGGACTCCCCTTCCCTCCAGGTCAGGACTACCCACTAAACACCCCATATTCATAGAGATGTGACGGAATCACCCTTAGGTATTGCTTCATCACACCCTACTCCATGTTGTTTTTTCCTTTTCTCTTCCCCTTTTTTTTTTTTTTTCTCTGATTTCCCTTATTCCCTTTGTTCGGCTTCCTTAAGTATTAAGATTTCCCTAATGAGTTTGGCAATAGCCTCCCACTTCGCTGGTGCTTCAAGCATGTGATCTATAATGTTTCTGGTTGTCAAACTACCTCCAATTTCTATTGCAGTCCTCTCTCTCACCTCGGCCCATCTGCTACACTCCAAAATTGTATGCCCGGCAGAGTCTTCTTCTCCACAGTAGTAGCATCTGTCGCTTTCTACGATCTTCATTTTATTCAGGTATTTTCCGAATCTACCGTGGCCAGTTAAAAATTGCGTTAAGTGATAGTTCACCTCGCCATGTTTCCGTGTTAACCAGGGTACTATTTCTGGAATGAGTTCCTTGGTCCACTGAGCGGTCCTGGTTTCCTCGCTCCATTCTGCCTACCACTCTGCCAGTGTCGTCAGTCGTGCCCTTGTTCTCTGCCCTTGTCTATTTTCGTTCTTTTCATATGACCGTTCCCTGATCAGTAGGTGAATAGGTATCACCCCTGCCACCACTTGCACTGCTTTTGTAGATGCTGTCCTATATGAGGAGGATATTCTAATTGCCGCTTTTCGCTGCACACTTTCCAAAATGCGTCTGTATCTTGCCATCTCCGCCCAGTCCTTCCAAACAGGTGCTCCATAGAGAATAATAGAATTCACCACACTGCAGAGGATTCTTCTACTACTCGCCCTTGGGCCGCCAATATTAGGCATTAGTCGACTCAGGGCTGCTGCAACTTTCTCAGCTTTCTGTGCTACTTCTCGAATGTGCTTACTCATGCTCATATTATGCCCCAGCTGAATCCCAAGGTACCTCAGAGATCTACTGGAGTTGATGTTCTTTCCTCCTATGTTGACTTCAATCGTCTTTACGGTTCTCCTTCCATTTAGGATTATGATCTCTGTTTTCTGCGGGGCTAGCTCGAGGCCTTTTTTGTGCATCCAAATCTCTACCAGGCCAACAGTCCATGTTATCTTTTCCTCTATCTCTACCTTATCTTTCCCACAAACAGCCAGCGCCAAATCGTTGGCATACCCAACGATAGTTGTGCCGTCTGGCACCGGGAGCTTCAGGACGTCGTCATAATAGACGTTCCACAGGGTAGGCCCCAGTACAGAACCTTGGGGTACACCACTTGTGATACTCATCGTGTGTGTTCCAATCAGTATTATCCTGTTTTCCAGGTAGCTGCACAGTAATTTTATCAGGTACAGTGGGATCTTCCGTCTTTCCAGTTCACCGACTACCCCTTCCCATGGGACGGTGTTGAAGGCATTCCTCACATCCAACGTAACAAGAGCCATATAGCTACTTGTATTCTTCGAGTCCTTTACGACCCCACTTACCTTCTGTATAGCATCTAGTGTAGAATGTCCCTTTCTGAAGCCATACTGTGTGGGTGCAAATCCCCCTCTCTGCTCTATTTCATTCAGCAATCTCCCGTTTAGGATTTGCTCAAAAAGTTTGGCATCCGAGTCAATGAGACTGAGTGGGCGATATGACTTTCCTCCAGCCTTCTCTATCAGAATTAGCCTAGCTGTCTTCCATTCCTCGGGAAAAGTACCTTCCTTTAACAGCTTATTGTAGATCTGAGTGAGTAGTTCAGGTCTTTCTGTTGCCAACACCTTAATCACATCCGAGGGGACTCCATCTGGGCCTGCAGCCTTCCCTGCTTTCATCCTACGTCCAGCTTCTCTAACCTCTTCCTCACTACACATTTTAATATTTTCAGGTGTTAATTCGATACTAGGCCACCTCTTAATTATATGTTTTGGAAATAGCTTTCTTGCTATCTGCACCTGTTCGTCCTCTGTGCATGTATTTACTGGGTGCATCCGGAGTTTGCCTAGGACTATCTGATATCCTTTGCCCCATATATCCTCATCAATCTCTTTGCACAGGAGTTTCCAAGCCTGCAGTTTTGAATTTGCAATCGCTTTTTTCAGTTCATTGCGGCATTGGTTATATTGGGCGCGCAGTTGGTGTTTTGAGGCCTCGTCAATATTACTTCTTCTATTGGCTCTCGTCACCTCTCTCTTTGCTTTTAGACTCTTTTTTCTTAACTCTGAGATTTCTGAGTTCCACCAATAAGCACCTCTCCTTCCGGTAGTAAGGCGTCTCTTAGGTAGTACTGCATTGCATGCGCTGCTTACCGCATTTCTCAAGCCTTTTACATTCTGGGTGAAATCGGGTCGTTTACATTCCTCTTCAAGCTTTTGGAGCAATGGATTTCTTTTCTCTTCTTTAAATCGCCACCCCGTAAGTTGAATGTGCTGGTCCGGTCTTCGCCCCTTGTGCTCTATCTCTATGTGGATGTTTCTGTGGTAGCTGAGGTTTTCCTCGTCTCCTACCTGCCACCTGGTCACATCTTTTGCCATATTAGAGGTGCAGATCGTGATATCTATGAAGGAGCTTCCTCCGTTCCTTTCAAACGTAGGCTTCTGACCATCGTTAAGTATTGTCAGATCACCACTGCTTATCCATTCTGCTAGTGCCACTCCTTTGCGGTCCTCTATAGGAGACCCCCAGCGCCTTCGCGTTAAAGTCGCCTCCTATCAGAATCCTTTTTGTATGCCTTCTCGCACTTAGATCTAGGTCATCTATAAACTGTCTAAAACCTTCTGCTCCTGTTGCAGGTGACAAATAGCACGAATAGAAAACTGTTTCTTGGGTTTCCAGCCAACATATCCCATCCCACTACCGGTTTTATGTCTGTTTATTTTGCTATCTGCTAAATAAATTGCTGCATCAGTATTCCTATCTGTAATCCATCTAGGGTGTTGCCTTGTCATATTTTTGTTTGGTTCAGCAACCAGTGCGAGAGCTATTCCCTCAGCAGCGCATGTGTGTATGAGTAAATCCACCGCCCTTTTGCATCTGTCCACGTTAACTTGGATTAGTTTCATTGTGTTGTTGTCCTTTTCAACTTCTCCTTCTTTTCATTTTCTACAATTTTTCTAAATTCTGGGCACCGAGTGGTTTCTGCCTTGTGTCCTTCCACATTGCAGAGGTAGCATCTTGGTTCGTTTTGGCAATCTCGCTTCTGGTGGCCTATTTCTCCACACTTATAGCACATGTCTGCAGCGTCCTTAATTCCACACTTGGCCGCTGTGTGTCCCACCCTGTGACATCTGTAGCACCTTGTTGGGGAGCTGATTTCTCTAATTCTCCATCTGTGCCATCCATCACCAATCACTCTTTTTTTAATAAGGAGTTGGGCTAACTCTTGCTGTAGAGTTATAAAAGCATACTTCACACCATTCTTGTTAGCCTTTTCGGCTAGTCTTAGTTGCATCTTTTCCTGTAATTGGTTATCTGCAATTTCTCTTTGCAGGATTCTCTGTACATCTTCTCTCTCTGTCGTCTCATCAATGTCCAAGAGTATAACAGTTTGCTTTCTCTGTTTCCTATCAACATCTGCTTTACCTTCTAGTTTTGTGGACAACAGTTCAGTAAAGGCTTGCCGACTCTTTTCTTCATTACCCCTTATCCTAAGTTGCACATTACCACTACTTGTCTTATGCATTCTTTCAATTGTTATGCTTTCAGCATTTACCTCTCTTTTCATATTTTTTATTATGTCCGCGTATGTTATTCCATCTCGGGGTTTCACTATTATAGTGTCTCTATTCTTTGCTTTCCCTCTTATGATTGTTTTCATACCACCATGAGGATGTGACTTGTTTGTGTTGCTATCCACTTGACTTTCAGCTTTTTTATTCCCCTTAGTCTTGTAGAGTGTTATGCCTTGTTTTTCTTTTCTATAAACGTATTCCAAAATTTTTCTTAGGCAAACTTCATCCACCCCCTTTGTCGCTCGGCAGATGGGTGCATCCCTTTTGTTTCTGTTGGTTATTCCTATAACCTCGAGAAGGTTATTTTTTAGGGCTGTTTTATCTAACAGTAAGTCTTCCTCCCCTATCATTATCAGATAGGTGTATCTTTCGATGTTGTCCGCAGTATCTTCTCCTTCACCAGTGATTATTCTACTTGATGTAACACAACACATCATTTTTCCTACTTCTAGTTTGTTCTCTTCTAGAATAGTCTCTATCTGTGGATTGTTGTCAGTAATATGTTTCATTTGGGTATTACTCATTTCAGCACCCTTTTTGAGGATGATCATTTGATCTTTTTGGGAACTTGCATCCTCTTTGGTAACCTGACATTTTTTATATGCCCCCTCCGGCCATTTGAGCTCTATTAATTCTTGTAGCTCTCTTTCACCGAGATCATTATTCAAAGCATCCTCTATTCGGTTTATTAACCTTTCCTTTTCTACTTGTTTCTCATTCCCTGTTTGGGTGCTTATTTCCTTTGTTGCTTTTTTAACGCTTCCTTGCTCTTGGTCTTTGGTGCTTGCTGTGTACTCCTGGATAAGTTCCTCAATAAACTTGGTTGCAACGGGCATTCTTTTCGAATATCTATCGAGTTTGCCTATGGCTGACTTTATTTCCATCTTCGTATTCGGGATCTTGATTGTTAATGCTTGGAGAAACTCCGCTTCCCTTGTGGTCTTTTGTATCAGGTCTTTAAGCAGGGCATTCTCTTTTTCAATTCGTTGTATAAATTTCCACGCCTCTTCTGTCTCCATCCGCTTTTTTTCTGGTGTTTCCACTCTTTTTCGTTTGTTCTCTCTTCCTGCCTGTTCAGTACTGCTGTACTCGGTAGCGCTTGGTTCAGATTTTTCCTCCTTCCTGACTGGGGATCTCTGTATAGAGTCCCTCCTCACAAAGGGGTCATAATTACCATCCTGTAGGTGCAATGACAAATTGTCCCCCCCAGAATCCGTGGGACAGCCCTCTTGCAGAGAGGGGTGGGATTCCCCGGCATCGCCGGTACCCACCTGGGGTATCACTTCCGCGCGTTTATCTGTCATCTCATCCATTGTGCGAATTTTGGCTTTTTGGTTTAAAGCGGGAAATGAAATGAAATGGCACCTAGCCCTCGGATACCCTAATAGCGTCGGTGCCAGAAAAGAACAAGAGTCGGCCGACAGTAGGAGAATTAGAAGTTTGGCCAGATAGGAAAGATGAAAGTAGAGGGATCTCACCCAAGACAAGTTGAAGAAAGGTGAGTATCCAGCTCAGGTGTGTATGGTGGTCATGTGTATGTGAATGAGTATGTAAGTATGTGTTTGTGCTCGCGTGTGGTGTGGTGTGTGCACCCCCGTAGTCGCCATCCACGTACTCGCAAGCGGCGAGCCCTTGGGGCACTTGTCTGGCGCTAGCCTCCCCACCACTGCTACTACTACTACTACTACTACTACTACTACTACTACTACTACTACTACTACTTATTAACTTCAAAGAAAACATTGTACGATTACTTTGCTAATGTCAGTTTACAGAAAAAAAGGAAGAAACTAATATTTTTTCTTAACATTTTTACTTATAATGAAAACTGTACGAGGTTTTTAAATAATATTTTTTTTACAATTTAGAACTTTTCCCCGCATCTCTGAAATTATAAGAAAAATGGAAACTCTGACAACAAATGTACCATAAAAATGGAAAGTTTTCTCTAATTTAGCCAACATCATACCTCTCGCTGCTTCGGAGATGGGAATGGTGGTATCACCTATTTCTAATACTCTGTACATAATCTGTATAACAGGTCAGGATTTTTATTTTTAAAGTATTTTAACTACAAACAATATATTCCGAAATGTTATATTACTTAACAGATATTTTAACAACCCATGCTAGGTCACTTTTTGCAGTTGCCTTATCTGGAAAAATAATTGATACTTGTGTTCCCAGGGAGTTCCATTTTATTGTCTCGTTACTCTCTAACAGCTTTACTTTAGTATCCGGTTTCTGAAAAAGTTCAGTCGCCGAATACAGGGTTAGAATATTATTTTTTGGCCACTTTAAAACAAATGCATACACGTGATTTTTATTTGCTGTGTACCAAACATCTTGTAAACATGTATCGTTTTGATGTTTCCATGGTTTGGACCCATAAACTGCCTCCCCATTCAACACCAGCCACTTACCCAGATCCAACAGACGTTGCTGCACTAATGGTATGATAATTCCATCCTTAGTTGGTCCTACATTTATCAGCATATTCCCTCCACAACTGACCGCTTGAACTGTTGCTACCACTAGCTCATATGTGCTCATATAATCTTCTAACTTGGCATTTCTTCTGAAGCCCCAAGATGTTTTATCAGTGGTTGCTGTAGCCTCCCATTTATGTTTCTGTAAAACTTTGGGGTTGTATCTATCTTCGCATGAATAAAAGTCTCCATGTTTGCACCCCAGACCTTTACCCCATCTATCATTGACTACGACAAAGTCTTTAACTGGGCTTTCATTATAAAGCCAAGCCAAGAAGTATGTTGAGTTCCAGTAAGTATAATCAGCGTCCCATTCACCGTCTACCCATAAAACTGATGGTTGATAGCTATTTACTAAGCTGGTGATTTCTGGTAAGTACTTGTTGAATACATATTCTTTTGTAGTGAAGTTGTTTGATTTGTCTGATCTATATATGGGATTGTACCATTCGTACATTGAATAGTAAGTGCCAAATTCTAAACCAGTGTTTCTTGATGCTTCCGCAAGTTCTCCAACAATGTCTTTATGTGGACCAACATCAACAGAATTCCAACTAAAGGAATACTTAGAAGGCCAGAGGGTGAAACCTTCATGATGTTTCGTTGTTACAACCACATACCTATAGAAAGATTAATGTTGATAAAATGCTAGAAAAAATTTTCAACTGGCAGAAAAATTCTTTATTTCATTGTAATCGAATTATTACTAATTATTTATTAATAAATGAGTCATATTTAATAATACATATTTTCTGTTATCTTTCCCCTTTTCTTACATTTTTAGAATTATATATTACTTTAAAATTTCACTTTTGGATTGATTACGTTCATTCACTTTATTTGGATTGCATACAATCACTGATTCTAAACACTGAGAGCTGATACAGGTAGCTCCAGCATTATTAATATGCGGTTTTAGTGCATTTTTACTTATAAAATGGAGAGGTCATGATTAGGGGACTTTAAGAAATTTCTTCAACCTATAACTCATATTTAGGGTCCGTTAAAATGTTTCTATGGAGATGTATATACAGGGTGAACCAACGGGAACTGCATCGTTTGAGTATGGGAAAACCATCGCCAGGAAAAATCTCAAAATTGGTACTGTACTAATGCAATTGGAGGACACTAGGCTAAAGTATTTTCAGATTAGTGGTATTTCCGGTTATACCGGACGTAGACGTCAACTTTCTATTTATATATAAGTATAGTATGTTTATATAAGTTTTATATTACTTTGTATGGTTTTGTAATTTTTAGATTGTATATCGTTATTTTTGGGATCAGCCTGTATATATTATTAGATTAAGAATTGATTTTATGTGAATATGTTTGTTTTTGATTTCAAGTTTATTTTGTATAGTATTTTAAATTAGACAATACACAGTTTACACTCAATATTTATGCCCAAATTATCTAAATATTATGTTTAATTTGGTGTAATGAGGAGGTTATTAATAAAAGATTAAATCTCAGGGTTTTTCTATTATTTAATTGCTTGTGTATTTCTGTGTTATGTGTGTAAAGTGGGTGGCCTACTCTTTGCTCCTGTTAAATTAGCAATAAATACAGATATATCAACACAAAATATTATACTTAATCTTTAATGATGCTCCTTCGGCTGCCCAACATGTGACTTTCTTCCCAGTTAGTCGGTTCTGATTGATAAGATAGTGCCCTATGCCATTAATTTTTATATATTTTATAATTATTCACGTCAAATAAATACGTCAAGGAATTTTACAATTTAACAAAAGGTTTTATTTAAATATAATAGAAAATTCTAGATTGTTACCTATTGGATCCTCTAGTTTAAAATTATTGACAAAGTTTTATTTTTTTCTGGGTGACAGGATTTGTTATTGTTCTTGTTTTTTTTTAATAATATGGCCAAAATTAATTCTCAGTTTTAAGTTTGACACAGTATGCGCCGTCTGTAAGATTGTTTGTAAAACACTATTTTAAGTTGGTTTAATTTTTCGCTATATATTGATGAAATCTGTTTCAAAACATTTATTTCTCAATAATATATGGATCATTTATTTATAGTAATGCTCCTAGGAAACTTCTTTTCACGGTCATTTATATTATTTAACTTAATTGTTTGGTACCTTTGGCTTCTTGACAATTGCTGTTACAGGTAATTTTGATTTATATTACCGTACATTGACTGCTTGTGGTGATTTCTTGGCTGGAAACATATACGGGATTGCCTGTTTAAGTGTTGGACACATTTTATACCATTTATGCACAAAATTAACTTAAAAATCTACAATCTATCTCGAAGCTAAAATATGACGCACTCTCCTCGGAGATTGTCAAACAACAACCTTCTCGAATATTCTACCGGAAAACGGATATTCTGCCAAGAAATTCTTGAACCCTGTATTTCCGTTTCCTCTTATAGTTGATAGCTGGCTGTCTGGAAATTGTTTTCAACAATTTTTTTTCGTTCCTAGTCTGAATATACTTAGTCAGCCAGTATCGAGTATGGAGATCATCATTGTTTTTGTATTTGACAGGTGAGTCGAATTTTGATACCCGCCAAATTCAAATCCTTCACTTAGATGTCACTTACAAACAGAACTTCTTAAAAACTAAATATGACATTTAACTAACCTAACTTATTCAATAGATGTAAACAATTATTTTTAACACAACCAAAAACACTTTTAATTATTCTCTATTGCTTGAGAAGTTCTTTTAGTAACATCACAAATGTCCTTTTCGCTATTTATGAATATACAGACTGTTTTCTTATACATTTTGTTTTTAAGTTATGTTATGAAAACCTGTTGACGATATTTATTTGGTTTTAAATTTAACCTGTTTTTAAACTTCAAGCTATACATACATATATTAGGTATGTAGCTTGATTACCTTGTACTAACATTGTCCCCATTATATAGGTTATATATTAATTTTCAACAATGATCTAAAAGAAACATTTATTTTCAGCCTATTGATATTTCATGCATCTAGTACCTACCAAATAACAGCAACAAAGAATATGTCTTGTAACAACGTGTTGTTATTTATGGTTTTTATGTGTCTAGTGTGGTGTAATATGGATAATTTGTATTGGGATGGCTTTGGATCTTCAATGACAGGACATACAATTTACTAAAAAGAGTACATTCACATCTCCTGCAAACTGTAAGTATTGTTTGAAACTTTTTATCATTTCAATATATATATATATATATATATATATATATATATATATATATATATATATATATATATATATATATATATATATATATATATAAAATAAATAGACGAGCGGTGCGCAGAGAAAGTTAGTTCAGTATTGAATAAGGTGGTGTAGAAAAGTGATCATAGAGTATTAAGCGAGTCAACAGTAAGTGTTGGTGTATATAAGGAGCGATCATAGAAGGCGATAGTGGAATATAGTTCTATGGACATTTAATAGTAGAGAAGAGAAATATTTTAGTTGACACTGGTGTTGGAAAATAGTTGGTAATAATAAATTAGTGGTTGAAAAGCTGTGTTTTGTTAATCAACAAATCCAGAAACCCGTAGAACGTAACAACTGGTGTCAGAAGTGGGATTTTCAAGCTGCTAGGGGAAATATTTTCCAGAATATTCATTGAACAACGTGGAAATTTCTAGAATCTCTGGAAGATCAGTGTCAGCAGTAAGTCATAACTGGGTGTGTTTTTAAGACAGAATAAACTGTGTACCAGCTTTAAGTACCTCTATGCCTAAGACACGTAGCGCAACTGTCAATATGGATGCCCAGCCATTGGAATTGATTAAAGAAATGAAAGAAGAGGCCAGAAAAAGAGATGAAGAAGCCAGAAAAAGAGATGAAAAAGCCAGAAAAAGAGATGAATAGGTTAAAGAAGAGCTAAGAAAAAGAGAGGAAGAAGCAAAATAAGTAATGAGAAAAAGAGATGAAAGAGGCCAAAGAAGAAATGAGAAAAAGAGATGAAGAGGCCAGAAAAAGAGACGAAGAAGCCAAAGAAGAAATGAGAAAAAGAGAGGAAGAGGTCAGAAGAAGAGACGAAGAGGTCAAAGAAGAAAAGAGATGAAGAGGTCAGAAAAATAGACGAAGAAGCCAGAAGAAGAGATGAAGAAACAAATAAAATTCTGCAAGAACAAGCCAGCAGAATTGAGAATATTACTTCGTGTGTGGACGAACGTATGAAGCAGGTAAAAGACGACATCTTCCAACAAGTAGAATGTCGAGTAAGGGGTATCAGCGACGATGTACATGACAAGCTGACGCATATACAAGAGCAAGTGCATTAGACGATACAATCACTAGAAAAGAAGTATGCTACCCTAGTCAAGGGCAACATTAGATTCGAAGATAGCCACATAAGAATTAAGGTTCCCACATTTGATGGTTTAATCCCATGGGGTATTCATCTACGCCAGTTCAAAGCAGCTGCTACAGCAAATGGTTGGGGCGATAGAGAGAAAGCTACTTCGTTAATTGTAGCTCTTAGAGGAGATGCTCTAGATGTGCTTCAAGGTATTCCCAGGGAAGAACTGCTGAGTTTTGACAGCATTAGACATCAATTAGAAATGAGGTTTGGCGATCAGCATTTACAACAGTTGTATCGATTGCAGTTGAAAAATCGTTGTCAGAAACCGGGCGAAAGTCTCCAACATCTCCACGCCGACGTTGTCAAACTGACGCGATTAGCCTACCGCATAGCTCCGATGGAGTTTTTAAACCAGCTGTTGGTGCAAACCTTCATTGACGCCATCAGAGATACCGACACGCAGCAGGCGCTGAGGATGGCAAGACACAAAAACTTGAATGATGCTTTGGCACATGCCTTGGCGTTTGAAGTGGTAAAGCAAGCGTCGGAAAGTCATGTGAAAGTTCGCAGTCTCCAAGTCAAAGAAGAAAATAAAACAGATTCATCCAAGATCATGCAGCTACTAGAGAAAATAACAGAACAAATAAGGCCGACGTCTCATGGACACCCAATAAGAGCTTACCGTGCAAATGCCTTGCACTGCTGGAACTGCGGCAAGGTGGGACATATAAGGGGCGAATGTTGGGCTCTAAGATCACGCGTAAGGGAGAAAGTGAAGTCAAGGCCGGTAACCATTTCTCAGGTTAGCGATTCTGGCAGCGCTCTTGTCGTAGACGGATACGTAAGCGGTAATAAAACTCAGATGGTCGTCAACACAGGGGCACCTAGGACGATTATTCGCCGCGACATGGTTCCAATATGGCGAGTAAGAGAGCCAGACAGAGTGTACAGAGTAAATGCAGCTCGTGGTGATCGGATCCAGGTATTTGGTGAAACTGACGTCGAGCTGCAAATTGGGACATGGAAGGCAAATCAGAGAGCCATAGTCGCCGCCATATCAGACCCGATTATAATTGGCTTGGACATACTGCAAGGTCAGTGCGCTAAACTAGATCTTGGCATGCACATCCTGACTATCGGCGGTGAAGAAATAAGAATGTCGACT
This sequence comes from Tillus elongatus, assembly GCA_964006375.1. Lineage (NCBI taxonomy): Eukaryota > Metazoa > Arthropoda > Insecta > Coleoptera > Cleridae > Tillus > Tillus elongatus. Next base: position 78,365,792 of record OZ023263.1, on the reverse strand, counting down.
GGCAGTAACCTGGTAGTGCGGAAAATCACCATAGAGGAAAATAGCAACGCCTGCCGTGAAAGTGCCATTCCAGTGAAGACAGCTGTGAGAGGAAGAGACGACGCAGTTACTCGGCCAGAAGCAAGTGGAGAAGAAAGTATGAGAGAAATACAAGACGAAGCGTGGTGCAAAGACCATGTAAATGTGAAGCCAACCCAAAAAAAGGCTAGTAAACACATTTGTTGGAACAGAGCCGATGCCGAAAGGATGAATAGGGCCCGCCGAGATATTTGTGCAAGTGGAAACATCAGAAGAACAGCAACTACACGGAAGAACTAGTACCGCCTAAGAACTTCGCTTGAAGGAAGCCCCGACATATTGACGATAAGGAAAACCATCCACTCTGCTGTCAGAATGCATATACGAATAGAAAGCGACCGCATGAAGACCCGTTATGATGTGCGAGCTAATTCAGCTGGTTTTAAAGAAGGAGATCGTGTGTGGTTCTACCATCCAGTACGACGCAAGGGACGGTCACCGAAACTACAGAAATTATGGGAAGGTCCTTATAAGGTGGTAAAAAGGATCAATGACGTTGTCTATCGCATTCAGAGGAGCCCGAAGAGCAAGATGAAGGTGGTCCATATACACAGACTTACGCCATACCAAGAAATGTCAGAATTCGACCGGAACGATCGAATATAAGAGCGGGGCAGTGTCACAGCGAACACTCTGAAATGACATTTCTAGAATAGACCAGAAGTGACAGGTGTAGAATAGTATAGAACGGCTGGAATCTCTATAGACGGTATAAATAGACGAGCGGTGCGCAGAGTAAGTTAGTTCAGTATTGAATAAGGTGGTTTAGAAAAGTGATCATAGAGTATTAAACGAGTCAACAGTAAGTGTTAGTGTATAAGAAGCGATCATAGAAGGTGAATAGTGGAATATAGTTCTATGGACATTTAGTAACAGTGAAAAATATTTTAGTTGATACTGGTGTTGGAAAATAGTTGGTTATAATAAATTAGTAGTTTGAAAAGCTATGTTTTGTTAGTCAACAAATCCAGAACCCCGTAGAACGTATATATATATATATATATATATATATATATATATATATATATATATATATACATATATATACATATATATACATATATATATATATATATATATATATATATATATATATATATATATATATATATATATATATATATATATATACAGTGGGGCCCATTTAAGATCGAAACAGCTGTGTAACTTTTGTATTTATAATTCGATTTGATGAGCAAAACAAATAAGATGAAAAAGTCTATAAATGCTGTGAAGATTATTCTCTATATTACCTACTAGAGGCGTACATTCCGAGGGCATGGAGACTGGGTTGTATTCATTCCTAAACCTGGGCGTCCAACAGACCAGGCGAAGTCCCTGAGGCCAATAAGACTCATGTCCTTCTTGCTAAAAACAATGGAAAAACTGCTCGACCGGTACATTAGAGGCGGTGTACTGGAAGCATATCCCCTACACTGCGGACAATATACATACAGAGCAGGAGTCTCAACAGAAACAGCACTGCACCAACTGGTGCTAAAACTGGAGAATACGCAAGAGAACAGGGAGGTGGCGTTGGGGGCCTTCCTAGACATAGAGGGGGCCTTCAAAACACCTCATTCGGATCGGTTCTGGCAGCTGTCAGGGAGCGTGGAATAGAGCCGACCTGCTGCAGGTGGATCGGTTTCATGCTTAGGGACAGTGCGGTGTTCACCTCACTCGCGAGAAGAACTCTGCTGGCGCCCCATTTTTTGATATAGAAAAGCTACATTAGTAGGTCTAGGTGACATAGAAAACGATGTTTACAGCAGTTATAGTTTTTCATTTTATATCTTTTGCTCATCAAAATCGAATTATAAATACAAAAGTTAGGGGGGTGTTTTCATCTGAAATGGGCCACATTGTGTATATAAAATTTTGAATGAACGTTGCAAATGGGCCCCAAACGCTCTAATTCGCGCTCATTTGAAAAAAAGCGAAAATAACAAAGTCGTTACAACTCTAAAAGCGAAATTTTCTTCATGAAAATTCTCTTCAAACACCTGTGTATGTATATATGCGAAAAGCCACCCGTTGCGAACTGAGCCATGACAATTTTTTTCTCTTAATATTTTTTGACCCTCTCAAGCAACATCTGTGGTTATTACATAAGAGGTTTGTAAACTACGAATTTAGTATTATTATATTTATACTTTGAATAGAATTATTGGCATACAAACAAAAGCGTTAGAATAAGATGTGTAATAAAACATACTTAGCTCCAGCATTTTTGAAGAGGCTTGCCCATTCTGTAGCATTAAAAAATTCCGCGGTAAAATCATCCGCAAAGTCTTGATATGTGAATTTTGGAGGATGAGACTTATTCATGAATTCGACCAACTCCTTGTTTTTACCTTTCCAGTATGCCCAAAACCATTCAGAAGATGAAGAATCGCCAACCCCATAACTAGGTACTGCATATACACCCCAGTGTAAAAAGATACCAATTTTTGCGTCGTCGTACCATTGTGGTAAGGGCCTTGTATCTAAACTTTCCCACGTCGGATCAAAACGATTTTGTTTAAGTGCTAGAGATTTGTGTAGCATCAAAACACTCAATAATGCGATAAGTAGTATCATTATGTACATACGGAACTGAACTAGTTGTTCGTATAAGTTATCAGGTCCGTTTATACAGCATCTTAATCTGCTGATAATAACAATTTTAGCCGTTGTGGAAAGGAGAGGGCAGTGGCGGCGGTTGCATAAGTATTGTAGAAGCTGCAAGAACTGCAAAAAGTCTGGACGCAGCAAGTACATTGTGGTACCGACTTTTCATAGAAATGATCTTCGTAATTATTTCTACGAAAATTCACTAAAAGACCTTTTATATGCAAAAGCCCGCCAAGAGTTTGTTCCCAAGAAAATAGGTATTTTTTTATAATATGATACGAGTGGTGTATATTAATTATCATCCAGGTTCAAAAACCATTAATTTCCTTATCCGAAACATTTACTTAAGGACAGTAGCGGCTCGTGCCTTAATGCATTGGGGGGTGCGCAAGAAAAAGTTCGGGACGCAGCAAGTGCGTTATGGTAGTGATTTTTTATTAAATACTTCAAATTTGAATAACTCAAGTTTCTACGAACTTCGAAAGTTGAATTTTGGTGTATAGTAGGGTCTTACCCAGGGCAACATATCCGTCAAATTTCATCAAAATAACTATGTAATTTTCAGAGAAACAATATTTTTTCAAAAGAAAACTCAAAATCTGCATAACTGAATTTTATAAAAATGTAGAAAGTTTAATTTTAGTGTGTAGTAATGTCTTTTACAAGGCAATATATCCACCAAATTTCATTAAAATAACTTTGTAATTTTCGGAGAAAAAGATTTTTTTGAAATAAAACTCAAAATTTTCCCGGAAAACGTTATCCGATTTTCCTGACTAACGAACTCGTCCAAGCCATTAATAAAAGAAAGGCACTTGTCGAGTTTCATCGAAACCAGTTGCTTTTTTTTGAGTTATCGGTTGGATACATACATACATACATATATATATATATATATATATATATATATATATATATATATATATATATATATATATATATATATATATATATATATATATATATATATAAATTGAAACTGACCCCGGATATGGGCTCTAGGGGTCCTAGTTCGCGCTCATTTGAAAAAATTTTTGCAAAGTCTCTCCATCGATACCTCTCTATTAGTGAATTTTTTTAAAATAAAAATTCACTAAAAATGAAGGGCTCGCCTATTTTTTCCCCGAAAATGTATTATAAAAAACTCGGGACGCAGCAAGTGCGTTATGGTAGTGAATTTTCTTAAATATGTTTTTATTGCAAATATGTCTGTTTTCTTTTTATTTAAGAAAGCAGGCAGCAATTTTGGTTACCAATATAACCTATATAGTAAAAACAATGTGCCATGTTTCATAAAAATAACTTTATTGTGTGAAAATGTACAAAAATTTCCAAAAGTAAACTTAAAGTGTTCCCACAAAAACTCGTTTCTTGGTCAACCTTATAGGTTAATAGCAAATTGGGCTATTCAAATATGAAGCATTTGATCAAAATTCGCTACCATAACGCACTTGCTGCATCCAGAATTTCTTTTCTTACAAACATGCATTATATTTCGATGGAAAATGCAAAAATGCAATAACATAAGGCGTGTTTGATTAAAAAAAATAAGAATATTTGTATCACCAACGACTTATGGGCCACCCTATGAGTGTAGAAATATTTTTTTAAGATGTAGCTCAAGACACCCTATAATTAATATATAAAAAATTTTTTCATATCTTGTATAATAACGGATATATTGAGCTTTATTTATTTTTTACGAAAATTCGACAAAAATTATATACCATTAAACGATAAACTCTATAGCTAAGGCTCCTGCCAAGCATCAGAGAAAGGGTCTATTTTAAATTAATTTTCTGGAAATATTTTAGTAAAATGAAGGATAATGACGGTTGAAACTAAGACTTCAGGGTTTGTAAAACATTCTTCTTGAGACATTTTCTTTCCATAGCCCGTACTAGATTCAAGTTCTTTGCCTAAATCTTGCCAATTTTTGACGTTTTAAATCGCAACTTTGACATTTTGAGGAAAATCCCAATAATTTTTTATTTAAATGCCTATAACTTTTTTGTCTTTTGATCTACAGAGCTAAATTTTGGTAGGTAGCTTACGCATAATGATATAAACCCGCGCACCAAATTTTGGTTGCCCTTACTTTGTTAATTTTGGAGATATAAATTTTTTACAACTTTTTTCGAAGGAAAACTCAAAATTTTCCGGGAAAACCTGGGCCGATTTTCCGGGCTAACGAACTTATCCAAGCCATTTGTAAAAGGAAGGTACTCACCAAATTTAATCATTTAATCAAAATCGGCCCATAATTTTTTGAGTTAACGGTGTGATACATATATATATATATATATATATATATATATATATATATATATATATATATATATATATATATATATATATATATATATATATATATATATATATATATATATAAACATATAAAAATTGAAACTGACCCCGGATATGTGTTCTGGGGGGCCTAATTAGCGGTCATTTGAAGAAATTTTTTCAAAATTCAAAAGTCGGGATCTCCTCATTAGTGAATTTTTTTAAGAAAATTCACTAAAAACCTACTTACTAAACTTAATAATTGTTAACTACTTACCAGGATTTCCTCTAGTTAGTTATAGGTTATAGTAGTTAAAAAGTCCCATAAAAAGTTAACCTTTAAATTTAAAATATTATCCACTGAATTAATCACAGTATCACAATTATTTTGTCCACTTATTAAGCAACCCGAAGTAGTAGCCATAATAATAATAATAATAATTGTCTTGTTAGAACATGTAAACAACAACGAAATGATCTAATTAAAAATCAATCCGACGCGAGGACGAAAATTACTAGGTAGTAGGTACACACGCTCTGCCAAAAGTCCACTGCAAACTGGAAGTGTGTAATTTTATAGTGCACAACAGATTGCTTATTCGGTCGTTTTCGACGAAGATAAGCGATCATTTCGCATTGGAGCATCGAATTTCCTGAGAGCGCCGAAAAATACACACCGCCGCCCGACTGCTTTCTATGGATATGGATGTATATAACGCGTGCAACGATTGACACTATACTTATTCTGATTCTGTATTAATGGCTGCCAACTTTCTGCGATCCCCGATATACTAATTTTGTTTGTTGAATGCAGAAGGTAAAAAAGTAAATAAAAATTTATTAAAATATAGCATAGCAAAAATATTATTTTTTCCACGGCAGGAGGCAGTCCGCGCGCACGGGCGCACTTATTGAGGCGCCGCCCCTGCTTAAGGAACACGTATATGATTATTTGTAACAAAATTTACACTTTCTTGTAAAAAAATTAAATGATAAGAACGCCTTGCAATTGGAAATTCATTTTGGTGAGATCTGTGGCAAATAAAGGTAAACACTGAGATTTTTAATGGAAGAAATAGAAAGGAAAAAGGCTTTAGTTGGATTGTCAAAATCTACGTAGTGTGAGAAATTTGGTTTCGGGTTTTCACTGGTTTGTTAATTTAGTCTATTTTTATAAGAAGTGGTCAAACTTACATGTTTCATCCATTTAATATTTTCAAGAAAAAACACCGTTGGTAAAAAAATTAAGCAGCGCCATCTAGCATTCACAATATTTATTATAATGGTTGGAATTTATAAATATCCTATTGGCTTAGAAGATCTCTTTGGAACAAGACCATGTTTGAAAAATTCGGTTAAACAGAACCTGACTAGAAGCGTTTTTTCAAAACAAGATTCCCACCTCTTATTTGCCAAAATAGAATAAAATTATTCTTAAAACAAATATTCAGATTTTTCCGAAGATTCTTATTTTACATTTTCAGCAGACCTTAATAAAGGATTTTCTGCAAAAAAACCGGTTTTTTATTTTTTGTTTTCATTTACGCCCTCTGGTGGTCGACTTACAACCCTGTAAATAATTTTCAGGCTTTTTTGGTGGACACTTTCGTTTTTAAAAAAATCCAAAATTATAAGATATACGGTTTCCAGATACAGCCGGTCGCAACCCTTAATGAATCACCCTGTCAGTAGCGGCTCTGCCTTAATGCATTGGGGGTGCGCAGGAAAAAAACTGAAGGGCTTCCCTCTTTTTTCCCGGAAAATGTATTATAAAAAAACCTACTTACCAAACTTAATAATTATTAACTACTTACCAAGTTTTCCTCTAGTTAGTTGTAGGTTAGATAGTAGTTAAAAAGTCCTTTCCTTTGACAATTGCTAACTAACTATATAATTTTAAATGTGTTGTTTGATATAAAGACTTGTCAATATGTGATCTTTGTCATTTTATACTTCACGTATCTTTTCAATTTTATTATATTTATTTATATGTTCATTTATTCGTCTATTAATTTATATATTTAAAAACGGCTAAGCCTCTGTAGGTTAGCATTATATAATTTCAAATGTTTTGTTTGACATAAAAACATGACAATATGTGATCTTTGTCGTTTTATACTGCACGTATCTTTCCAATTTTACTATATATATATATATATATATATATATATATATATATATATATATATATATATATATATATATATATATATATATATATATATATACTTTTTTTAACTTGAATTTTTAGATTGAATGAATTTTATGAAAAGACGCCAGAATGCCGTACTTGATAGACGCCAACTTATTATAAATTTTGACTAAACAATTTAATATACTTTAAAATGTCTAAATGTGAGATGCTATTCACGAGGATCTAATCTATCGTAGTTATATTCCTTCTACTAACACTATATTTTAGACTATATTTAATTATCGTTGTTTCAATTACGTAATATTTTGCTGTATACAAATCAATAATAACATTGCTTTAAGAACAATAATACGGTCCTGGCGTTAAAATGAGCGATTACGCCTGAGATTCGGAACAACATAACTGTATGCCGAGTCCCACCCTGGTCCGTTAAGCTGGAGCGATGTGGACAAGGTCAAATATTCCATTCTTACAACATGAAAGGGCCGCCCTACAAGATTCAGTCGTATTATGCTGTGCTGCAAGTGTGGAATTTTAAAGCGCACAACGGGATTGCTTATTCGGTCGTTTTTGACGAAGATAGTCGATCATTTCGTATTGGAGTTTCACATTTAGGAAGAGCGCCGAAGAATACACAACGACGCAGGACTGTGTATACGGATGTATATAACGTCGGCAACCATTAACACACTATACTTCTTCTGATTCTGTATTAATGGCTGCCGACTCTGCGATACTCGATATACTAATTTTGTTTGAGTAAAATGGAGGAGGTAAAGAAATAAAAATTTATTAAAATATAGCATAGCAAAAATATTATATTTCCCCGGCAGGCGGCACTCGTTGAGGAGCCGCCCCTGCACCCTGTACACCCTTGTAGTTCTCTTAAGGTATCAAGATAAATATAATGGGATGCCACGACCTGTGAAACAATACTTTTTATGTTGTTTTTGTAGAGCAGCAGGCGGTCTGCTCTTTAATTATTAGAGGTGCTAATTAATAAATAAAAAGAACAATTGTTAATGTTTTCTTCAAGTGAAAAACACATTTTAATGAATATAAAAGTCTGGACGCGGTAAGTGCGTTATGGTAGTGAATTTGCATAAAAATGTTTATGATAGCAAATATGTTTTTTTAATGAAAGCACGCATCAAATTTGGTCATCAGTATAACCTATACAACTGGACGGGAATTTATTGCTATCTCTGTTATTATTAGCGATAGGGAGACGGTTAAATTAGCAATGTTTTGTAGAATTTCATGCTCGTTCCAAATATGACTTGTATTTTGCCCTGCCTCTTTTCGTTTTCGATTTATTTTGAAAAAAACAATATTTGTCAGTTTCTTTTTTCTTCAATATCTAAGTAGGCGTTGATCTGACATGTCTAAGACTTGAACATTATCAGGACACTTTTTACAAAATAATCTTTTTGTGCTATTCTCAACTTTGGATTGTAATTTGTTTTTGAGCTACATGTATCAACGTTTATTAATATTATGGCAGCCATATTGGATTTTTTGCTCATGTGATAGCCTGTCAAAAGAGCTCTCCAATGTTGTACAACATGCTTGAGTTATCTTGTAATTGCACTGATAATTTTGAGAAAAACCGTTTTGAGGATAGCAGGCTATGAAATCCAATACCAGAAAACAAATGACAAAAAAAAAGTGTTCAAAAAGCAGTAGGCCATGGAGTCTAACAATAGACTTGTATTTTTAACATAATTTTCCGTAATGATTCACGATATAAAAAAATAGGAACTTTAAGTACACCAATGAATCGGCCCATTATTACAAATGATATTTTACATTACAACATTATCCTAAAAAATGGTTATACTGCATACGGGTTCTAGCGAGCCTAGTTCGCGCTCATTTGAAGAAATCTTTTCAAAATTCACAATGCGCGATCTTTTTATGCGAAAATTCGCTAACAATTATAGAGTATTAAACCATAAACTCTATAATTAAAACTACTACCAACGCATCAGAGAAAGGTTCTGTTTGAAATGACTTTTCTGGAAATATTTTAATGAAATGAAGGACAATGACGGTTGAAGCTGAAACTTAAAGGTCTGCAAAACACACTTCTTGCGACATTTTCTCTACATAACCCGTATTCATTTCAGGTTTTTTGCCTAGAAGTTGCCAATTTTGACGCAAATTGCAACTTTGACGTTTTAAGAGGAAAAACTATAAAATTTTAAAAGTATTTGTTCTGACTTTTTTTACCTTTTTGCGTTAAAAAACTTAGTATTTGTCTGTAATATACAATACATTTTGTTATCCACACAAAATATTTTGTTTCTGTGCGTTTCTCTGGCCATCAGTAGCACCCAAATATTTTTCCCTAAAGTAAAGACTGCTACTACTACTTTCCTGTCTGTCTTATTTTTGACATTTATCTTTTCGATTTTTTGATAAAATACCATAACGTAGCAACGGGTTTTTATTTATAGTTGACATGAATGCGAATAAACAAATTCAATTATATTTTGTCTGATGAAGATGTGAAGCGACGAAACCGGTTACAGAGAAGAAAACGAAACTTTGAAGCCAGAGAAATAGTCTCTACGTCTATATTTTTTATAATTTGCTTTTGCCTGAAAGTGTGTGTAACTTTCCTTTATTATTAATGACTGGATAATTGAAAAAAATGCAGTGCCATTTATAGTGTTGTTTGTGTGTGTTTTGTTTCTTTAACGTCGGCCTATTTCCGCGACTATAGCTAATCACCGACGCCAGGGAGCAGTTTCACACCACCATCCTGAAAATTTTGCCGAACCCCTGCCTTTCTGTAAGGAGGGTAGGGATCTTTAACGTGCCCAACATCGCATGGACACAGGACCGACGGCTTTACGCTCCCTCCGAAGGGCGGAACGTGCAGACATTCAACTTGCTCAAATACAATGCCAGAACCTCGGTTAATGTTAATGTTACAGTTTGTACTGAAAAAGTGAAAGGAGAAGCCTGGAATCGAACCCAGTACCCTTCGGTTCAGAGGCACACGTTCTTACCTCAGAACCACCGAGGCTCTAGCCATTTATAGTAATTAAAACAAAATTATAAATAAGTAGATCAAATATAAAAGTAACTTGAGCATGAGATATAAATGAAAAAGTTCGAGACGCAGCAAGTGCGTTATGGTAGCGAATTGCATTGAATGCTTCAAATTTGAATAACTCAATTTTCTATAAACTTAGAAAGATGAATTTCGGTATGTAGTAAAGCCTGTCCCAAGGCGACATATCCACCAAATTTCATCAATTAAAATAACTCAGTAATCTTTGGAGCTAAAGATTTGTTTCGAAAGAAAACTCATTCAAGCTATTAATACAAGACAGATATATATATATATATATATATATATATATATATATATATATATATATATATATATATATATATATATATATATATATATATATATATATATATATATATATATAGAGAGAGAGAGAGAGAGAGAGAGAGAGTCACATTTGTCTATGATAATTAAGTTTATGAACTTTGTTGCTGCTATGGTCAGATGTCAATTATAAAGTGTGTTGGTAAGAGCGAACACTCTGGAATGATATTTCTAGAAGGGAGAAGTGACAGGTGTAGAATAGTGTAGAAGGTCTAGAATCTCTATGGACAGTATAAATAGACGAGCGGTGCACAGAGTGAGTTAGTTCAGTATTAAGTCGGTGTGGTATAAGAAGCGATCATAGAAGGCGATAGTGGAATATAGTTCTATGGACATTTAACAATAGAGAAGAGAAATATTTTAGTTGACACTGGTGTTGAAAAATAGTTGGTATGGTAATAATAAATTAGTAGTTTGGAAAGCTGTGTTTTGTTAATAAACAAATCCAGAAACCCGTAGAACGTAACAACTGGTGTCAGAACTGGGATTTTCAAGCTGCTAGCAGAAATATTTTCCAGGATATTATTTGAACAACGTGGAAATTTCTAGAATCTCTGGAAGATCAGTGTCAGCAGTAATTCGTAACTATGTGTGTTTTTGAAACAGAATAAATTGTGTACCAGCTTTAAGCACGTCTATGCCTAAGACACGTAGCGCAAGAGCCAATATGGACACCCAGCTATTGGTAATGGTTTTAAAAATAGAAGAAGAAGCTAAATTAGCACGAGAAGGAGCCCGAAAAAGAGATGAAGAGGCCAGAAGAAGAGACGAAGAAGCCAAAGAAGAAATGAGGAAAAGAGACGAAGAGACCAGAGAGGGAGTGAGAAAAGGAGACGAAGAAGCTAAAGAAGAAGCCAGAAAGAGAGATGAAGAAATAAAAAAAGACCAAGAAGCGAAAGAAGAGCTGAGAAAAGAGACGAAGAAGCTAAAGAAGAAATGAGAAAAAGAGACTTAGAGATAAGAGAGGAACTGAAAAAAATAGACGAAGAAGTCAAAGAGGAAATGAGAAAAAAAGATGAAGAGGCCAGAAAAAGAGACGAAGATTCCAATAAAGAAATGAGAAAAGGAGATGAAGAAGCCAGAATAAGAGATGACGAAACATAGAAAATTCTGCAAGAATAAGCCAGCAGAATTGAGAATATTACTTCGTGTGTGGACGAACGTATGAAGCAGGTAAAAGACGACATCTTCCAACAAGTAGAATGTCGAGTAAGGGGTATCAGCGACGATGTACATGACAAGCTGACGAGTATACAAGAAGAAGTTCAGCAGAAAATGTAAACACTAGAAAAGAGGTGTGATACTCTAGCCAAGGGAAACATCAGACTCCAAGGTAGCCTGGTCGTAAGAATTAAGGTCCCCACATTTGTGGCTCAGTCCCATGGGGTATTTATCTACGCCAGTTCGAACCCGCTGCTACAGTAAATGGTTGAGGCGAGAGAGAGAAAGCGACCTCCATAATAGTAGCTCTCAGAGGAGATGCCCTCGACGTGCTTTAAGGAATTCGCAGGGAGGAACAGGACAGTTTCGACAGCATTCGGTATTACCTAGAAATAAGGTTTGGCGACCAGCATTTACAACAGGTGTATCGATTGCAGTTGAAAAATCGTTGTCAGAAACCGGGCGAAAGTCTCCAACATCTCCACGCCGACGTTGTCAAACTGACGCGATTAGCCTCCCACATAGAGTTTTTAAACCAGCTGTCGCTGCAAACCTTCATTGACGCTATCAGAGATACCGACACGCAGCAGGCGCTGAGGATGGCGAGACACAAAAACTTGAACGATGCTTTGGCACATTCCTTGGAGTTTGAAGCGGCAAAGCAAGCGTCGGAAAGTCGTGTAAAAGTTCGCAGTCTCCAGGTCCAAGAAGAAAATAAAACAGATTCATCCAAGGTCATGCAGCTACTAGAGAAAATAGCAGAACAAATAAAGCTGACGTCTCATGAACACCCAATACGAAATCACCGTGCAAATGCCTTGCATTGCTAGTACTGCGGCAAGGTGAGACATATAAGGGGCGAATGTTCGGCTCTAAGATGACGCCTAAGGGAAAAAGTGAAGTTAAGGCCGGTAACCATTTCTCAGGTTAGCGATTCTGGCAGCGTTCTCGTCGTAGACGGATACGTAACCGGTAATAAGACCTAGAAGGTCGTCGATACAGGCGCACCTAGGACGATTATTCGCCGCGACGTGGTTCCAAGATAGCGAGTAAGAGAACCAGACAGAGTGTACAGGGTAAATGCGGCCGGTGGTGATCAGATCCAGGTATTTGGCGAGACTGAGGTCGAGCTACAAATTGGGACATGGAAGGCATTGCAGAGTGATGAGTACTGATAAGTACACTTTGAAGAACCTAATTCATCACAATACAATTTTTTAACCTGAGATCGTTTCGCTAACAAAGTTAATAAACAGTTTTTTAATCAGTCTGATGACGCTAACTTTGTTAGCGAAACGATCGTCAAGTCAAAAACTGCATTGTGATGAATTGGGTTCTCCAAATTGTACTTAATTTTGTCTATGATTGTAAGTATAACAGTGAAAAATAAAAAACAAAGAGACACGTGTAAAGCGTTACATTTTTAAATAATAAAGTATTTTGTGCTTCTGCAAAAAAGAATGTCGAGTCAAAATAGGAATACAAATATCGGGTTGCTCAAAGTATTTTCTAATTGCTGTGAAATTTTGTTAATAAAACAGTAAATATTTGACATCATATTAAAACGATTAGATTGTTAGCTTAGTTAACCGTCTGTTGGTTGTTTTGGGGTAGATAGACATTGTCTTTAATGCTGTTTGATGAATACGTCTCTATTTAGCCTGTAACTGATAATGTTTTAAACTGAGATCACAAAAGATGTGCGCTGTGCGGGAAAGGAAATGAAGGAAAAGCCAATCCTGCCATACACAGCATTTTGTATGCTTGTTCTATGCGCAAACTCTTCACAACTAGGTTTTTACTGACGTGTGAAACTCTCTATTAGCATCTCTCAACAGTAAAAACTTGGATGAGCTTTTTGTCGTTTTAACGAAATAAATTACCTCCCTGACGTGCTGTTTACACACAATCCTCCCAACTAACCTTTCTGACCGGCCCTGACATCAGTTTGCCTAATCAAAAGCTAAAAAAAAAAGGAAAAGTACATTATGCTCACATGACCTTGATAGATATATGGCAGGGTTGACTTTCCTTCCCCTTTTAGCTTTCAATTATGCAAACTGATATCAGAGCAGGTCAGGAAGGTCTGTTGAGAGGATTGTGTGAAAACAGCACGACAGTTTGGTCTTTTATTTCGTTAGGATGACAAAAAACTCTTAAGTTTTTACTGTCGCGAGACGCTCCTGTTATTTGAGTTATCAATAAATCTGCCAGTGTCAGTATCAATAATAGTTCTCATTTGTCATGTTTTTTTGGCAGGCCAATAATAAAAATATAAACAAATTTAAGAGCAATCCAATTATTATTAATCGATTTTTAAGTCTTCCTGTTAAAGAAGGAGTCACTGCTTTTTAGTTATTATGTGTAATTAGTTATCGATTTAATGATGATTATCTGTTACAGTAGTTTATAGATATACAATTATTATTCTAAGCTAAGTGAAAATAGAAATAAATTTTACTCAGGAAATGAAGGCATTTAGAAAATATATAAACCTTTTAACAGGTATGCTTACTGAAATCTGTTTATAAAGTATGTTTAAACAAATAATTTTTATTTCTGTTTCAGTTTTTTGTTTGTTTTCATTATGTTACTGCTCTAGAGTGTTTGAACTAAGTGATAAGTTTTCTCAAATAAGGAAAGACAGTGGGTTTTGGCTAGTCAAGTTTTATGCACCGTGGTGTGGCCACTGTAAAAGATTAGAACCTGTATGGAATCATGTAGCACAAGCATTGGCGAAGAGTAATATAAGAGTTGGGCGTGTAGACTGTACTAGGTTTACTTCAATTGGTTCTGAATTTTCCATCAACAATTATCCTACTATTAAGTTGTAAGTAGAGACGTATAATAATGTTTTGTATTGTTAATTAACTGTAAAGACACTGTTAAAAAAATGTGGTAAAATGAGTATTATTAAAACACACCAAATTTATATATTTTTATGTTTCAAAAACTAGTTAAGTAAGAGTTTGTTAACATTAATATTTACCATCCAAAGACTAAAGTTATAAGTTCAACAATTAACAGCCATAAACTCATGAATATTTTTTTGTAGTGAAATGTTTCCTTTTAAATGAATTTTTATTAGTCTGTTAAAAATACTTTGCTGAAATTGATTAACAGTCTGTTGGTTATTCTTTACTTGTACGACTGGATTTTACTAAACATTATTTCAAACTTAAAATCATTAGTTTTATTATAAAACTATCAACTAGCTCAAGTATGTCAAATGTTGAGGGGGAAAAACAAGAAATGTGTACTTCTCTATAAACAGTTTACTTGTCGAAATCCTTTCCTGGAAACACTGATTGGTTATGTGGCAATTTGATAGTGTGTAATGAAAATTGCATATCGCTACCGTAATTCAAACTCATATTTTATAATTAAATTCTGCAAATATTTATTTCCAAAGATTTCTGCCGTATGCCTATTTTTAACAACCTGTATATAAATAAAAAGCTGCATAAAATACCGGCCCATCCAGATTAAATCAATGTTGGAATGTTTTCTACTGATAAATAATACTAAAAATTCGTAAATTCGCAAAATTTTCAATTTATTCCACCCATAAGA
Organism: Tillus elongatus; assembly: GCA_964006375.1. NCBI lineage: Eukaryota > Metazoa > Arthropoda > Insecta > Coleoptera > Cleridae > Tillus > Tillus elongatus. The sequence continues at coordinate 78,350,517 of OZ023263.1, read as the reverse complement.
GGAACAGAGACACCAAAGCTTCTAGAAGTAGCAAGAGATGCATATATTTTCCAATATAAAAGGCGTTTCGCCGGGCTGGTAAGATCAGTTCCGCTCCACCGTTTGAATCTCTTGTTCAATTAAGAGCCTTCACAGTAAAAGTATAATTACGTCATAACCCCAGTTGTAACCCCCCCCCCCAGTATAAAATAACAATCACTGTCCACAAACCCCCGAATTTTCGCACCGCAGCCATACCGCCAGCCCATAGTCTGGAACCTATGGTGAGAAATATTTTACTGATATTTTTATTTTTAAAAATTGTTTTTGCTATTTGTACCTTTACATCTGAATTTTATCTACTCCGTTGTTCTCCAAGCTCATCTGTTTTCGAAACATAATTGCCTGTTCCCCGATTTTCTTGCCCGGCCATTTTCGCTATACATCACCATCCACACACACCACCACACGTCATCTCTGGTCTTGTGGTCCCCTTTAACCTCTAGTGTGACTGGATTCATTTTTCTTTAAATACTTTTAATTTTTTTAGGGAATTTTTATAGAATTTTATTGCTTCAAATGAGCATAAACTAGGCCACCTGAAACCCATATACTAGGTCAGTTTCAGACTGTATGTTTATAAATACTAAGACCACTCAAAAATATTGGACCGATTTTTATGAAATGTGGCACTCTTGTTCCTTTAATTAATGTAAGATGATAAGGAGTGTTTGTGTTTCAAATTTCACTTCATTCAGATGAGAACTACTCAAAGTTATGTGGAAAAAGTTTATTTGATGAACGTACATTATTTTAACCTATTCTATTGATTCTTAAAGTTATCAAGACCTGAATGATCCTGTATAGGCAATTGCTGCTGGCAAAACATTGCAGGAATAGTCTATTTCAAACAAATTTTCTGCAAATATTTTAGTCAAATGAAGAACAGTAGCTGTTGAAACAGAAATTTAAGATTTTCTAAACACATTTCTTGCATTATTTTTTGTCTGTAACCCACATTAGTTTCAGATTTCTTGTTTAAAAATCACCAGTTTGACGTTTTAGAATAAAAACCATAAAATTTTCAAATTAATTTTTTTTTTTAGAACATCCCGATCTTTTCGCACAAAAATTTAAACTTTGTAATTTTTAATAGATTTTGTTAACCATATATAATATTTTAGTCTTGTGTTCTCTGACCTCCAATGTAACCAACTTGCTTCTCGGTTTATTTTCTTATATATATATATATATATATATATATATATATATATATATATATATATATATATATATATATATATATATATATATATATATATATATATATATATATATATATATATATATATATATATATATATATATATATATATATATATATATATATATATATATATATATATATATATATATATATATATATATATATATATATATATATATATATATATATATATATATATATATATATATATATATATATATATATATATATATATATATATATATATATATATATATATATATATATATATATATATATATATATATATATATATATATATATATATATATATATATATATATATATATATATATATATATATATATATATATATATATATATATATATATATATATATATATATATATATATATATATATATATATATATATATATATATATATATATATATATATATATATATATATGTATATGTATTATGTGCCAAAATTTAGATCTATAGATTAAATGCCACAAATGTTCTAAGAAAGTAAATTGACTTTTGTCATAAACAATTAATTTGTAATGACTTTGTGAAAAAATTGTCCTAGCGAATTTTCGAAGCTATAATTATTTTTCAGTGAATTTCAATAAACTCTTATAGTACATTGTTTTAGCATATTTCTGCAGAAATTATTTTTGTGGTTTTTCTGGAAAAACGTCTTGTGAACTTTGCTTTTTATTTACTTCCTTGGATTTGCAGAATTAAAAAAGATGAAGACTTTACATTCCATGGAGATCGTACCAAAGAAGACATTGTTAATTTTGCATTGCGCATGGCTGGTCCACCAGTGCAAGAAGTGGGCACTTCTGACATTCTAAATAACATGAAGCAGACAAACCAGCTATTCTTTATGTATGTTGGTGATCTAGAAGGTTCCCTCTGGGAGGCGTACTATGACACTGCAAAACAGCTACAGCAAAATGCATTCTTCTTTTCAGCTCGCAAAGAAATGGCTAAACAGTTTGTTGACTTGGATGAGTTGCCTGCTGTTTTTGTTTATAAAGAAAGTTTACACCATTTCTATACTTGTGAGTATTTGCTGTTTCATTAATATTCTTTTTTTTTTAATAATACAGTAGAAGTTCGATAATGTGAACAGAAAAAAACCAGGAGTGTTCAACCTAACTATTGTGTTCACACTAACAATGGTCTGATTTTTATTACAAATTTGTATGCTTAAGGCACATAAAAATGAAATTTTTGTTTCTTAAAATGAAACAAAATTTATTTTTAGTTAACATAAATCTTATACAATAAATTAACAAAAACTTAAATATGTAATTGCAAAAACAAAGAGAAATACTTTCACATGTATTATGTATGTAACATGTGTACATATTATGTGTAAGTATGTATGTATACATATTATGTACATATGTACTCTGTTTATCTATCCTCAAAAGAACAATTTGGCGGTATAAAGATGAACATAATGTATTTCAGTGGTTATTTTGTTGAAAGTATATGATGTGATGCTTCTTTGTACCATTTTTACAGACATGCTTGCTAACAGAGCTTTCTCTTACACACGTTTCAGATTTAAAATGTGAGAAATATCTATCTGATTTCCACTTTATGGAAATGTTTAAAGCTTCGACTTTGTCCCAATGTGTAATTTTTTTGGATTGCTCTTCAGCGGCTTCAGGATTACTTGTGTCTGACACTTCATCGACATCAGCATCACTTATTGTTTGTGACAAACTTTCATTTTAAGTTGTAGGATTAGCATCTTTATTCCATTATTCGATATCATCTGCGGTAAATGTACCCTGAATAACATAAAAGAATACATACAATCAATCAGTTTTATGTATATCCATTATTTACGCTTTCAAGATTACTTGCTTCTAGCTGGGCAACAGTATCTGCTATTACTGTCTCAGGCTGATCTTGGTTCCACATTTGTTTCAAAACGGCCAAAGGAAGTTAGTCTTCATCATCATCTTTGCTATTCAATAAATTTCTCCAACATTTTGCTATCATTGTCGGTTTTAGTTGGTCCCATGCTGCCTTTAGATTTAAAACTGCATCTCTTAGTGTTAAACTTTTTAGAGCAACTCCCAAATTTTCTGGTCTGGCAACAAGTGAACTAAGCGAACTGCTCCGGTAATAGAGCTTAGTAAATCTTAAAATATTTTGGTCAAGCGGTTGAATTAGGGGAATTACATTCGGCTGCATAAACATTGTGAATATTGCCCCATTTGTAGTTCTTAAATCTTCCTTGGGCGGGTGTGATAGGGCATTGTCTATGATAAGGATGGCTTTATCAGGAAGATTCTGACTTCTCAGAAAATATTTCACCTGGAATAGTGGAATGACGTGGAAAAAATGATTACACATCCACATGTACTGCAAGTTTACAAACCTCAGGAACAAACTGCTGGAAAAAAACAATTTTTAAAAATTTCCGAAGTCATCCATGCATTTTTTGTGTTTTTGTATACCACTGGATAATTCAAGTTTTTAAAACACTTCGGATTTCTAGCCTTCCGTATTACAAATGTTTTTAATTTGTGAGATCCTAAGGCATTTGTACAGCTGAGAAATAAGATTCCTTGCTTTGCTGTTTTCATGCAAGGGGCACTTTTCTCGGATATTGAAACGTACCTTTAATCTGTTAAAAGTTGCCAATATGAGCCCATTTCTTCTGCATTGTAGATCTGATGATCGCATAAGTGGACTTCGTCAATAACTCTTTTGAGTTCTATTTGGAATGAATCTACAAGTTCAGGCTGAGAAGACAACTTCTCTCCAGTAATTTTCAAAAATCGTATACCAAATCTAGACTTAAATGGCTGCAGCCATCCGTCACTGGCGGCAAAGTGACCTCTGTTCTCGTATAGATCTCCATATTAGTTAACCACTTGTAGACTGTCCTTTCAACTGCTGGATATTCTGCCTTTCGTTAAGTTCGCTTTTTTGTAGGGCGTAAGGTTTTGCTGACCACTTATATGATTGCATTTCTTTTTGATTTTATTGAGCAAATGGTAGATTTTGCTACTCCATATTTTCGAGCCAAAGCACTGACACTTAAACTTTTTTTTTTCAACAACACACCACGAGGGCTTATAGCCTAAATACTATCGTACCGCGGGTGTCGACAAGGAGGAAAGAGGCAACTTGTTAATTCTGGACTTGAAGGTTTGGAGGTTCGGAGAAGAAGGAAAATCATGTGCCGGCAAGGAACTCCACAACTTGGAAGTCCTCGGGACAAAAGAGCGGGCATAATAAGATGTTCTATGTCTGGTGACATGGACAGTAAAAGGGTGCATTCGCTCTGTTCCCCTGGTAGATCTGTTGGGGGCAGCAGCTGGAGGAACTATGGAAGAAAGCTCCTCTGAGCAGTGCCCGTGCAGATATCTATAAAAGAGAGAGAGAGAGAGGTCACCAACGGCACGTCGGTGGGCAAGAGATGGCAGCCTTTGTGTGAGGGTAGGGTCACCGATGAGACGTATAGCTCTCTTCTGAATGGAGTCCAGGATAGCGAGTGTAGAAGCGGCAGCAGCACCCCAGATGTGCGAGCAGTATTCAAGGTTTGGTCTTATTTGTGAAGTATAAAAGGTATATAAATTAGCTGGTGAAAAGTATTTGCATCCCCGGAAGAGGAAACCTAATTTCTTAGCAGCCGCTTCTGCAATTGATGTGACATGTTAGTGCCAATTGAGATTTCGATCCACAGAAATGCCAACAAGTGAAAAGGACTCATTACTTTGAATAACTTGGTTGTTCATTGTGATGGGTCTAGGGCTGGTGTATCTCTTATGAGAAAGAAAGCAAGACTGTGATTTGGTGGGGTTGAATTGTACAAGATTTCTACTTCCCCAGTCTAATATTTTTTGGAGATCCATGGAGACAGAACCCTCCATGAGTCTGCGATCCTCATCTGATTGGGTTAAAGAGACAGGCTTAGAATATTGTATATTTGAGTGAAGGGTGCTGTCGGCCGCGTAACTGTGAACTGGGTTGGATGTGCTAGAGAGGAGGTCATTGATGTGGAGAAGAAACAAAGTAGGTGCTAAAGATGACTCTTGAGGAACTCCTGCATTAATTGGATACAGTTTAGAGGAATGGCCATCCACGACAACAGTACTGCTCCGGTTGGAGAGGAAATTTGCTGTCCAGGTACAGAGTTTTGGTGGTATATACTTTTCCATCACTTCAGAGACGACTGAAAGGAGAGAAATAGGCCTGTAGTTGCTAGGAAGCGCTTTGGATCCTTTCTTGGGTTGTACTCGAGCAGTTTTCCTGTTACTAGGGAATATGCCTCTTGTAAGATGTCTGAAACAGACGAATCAGGACAGGAGCAAGTTCTGGTGCGCATTTCTTGAGAACATTTGCTATATTATTCTAATATGGTAGCCTTTTCGTGTAATGACAACCACTTTACTTTACGTTTATCCATTAATTAGCTTTTTGATTTTTGCACACTTTTATGAAGCCACATTTGAAGCGCCACAGTTGAAAAATATGTATGTAAATCCTTCCTACAATCAAATTGGCAGAAGAGAACTGAATAAACTAATGCTGCTATGTGTAGTATAACCAGAGAACAGGTTGAGACAGGTCCGTGTGCCCTACATGAGCCATACTTTGAAGAAGTATTGTTCACATTATTGAGAATGCATGCTGTTCACGTTACAGAGATGTCAATGTAAATAATTTGATGTTCACATTACTGAGCTGTTCACATTTGCACATGTTCACGTTATCGAGTTTTTACTGTATGTAAAAATTTGTTGCATCTCCTGCAGCTATTTATATAATTTTCTATTTGTATGTAGGTTGGCTAGATATTGATTACACTTTGTTTTATCTCTGTTTTCAGCGAATTTTTGTATTATGCGCTTTTTCTAATGGAATTTTGATTTTTTTTTTTTTTTTTTTTTTTTGGCTTCGGACGGGTAACCCAGTTCATATAGCCACAGTCCTTTTATAACATCATAGTTTTGATTTCTGCAACCATATCTCCATCCTGTTCACAGGGAGTTTTTTAACTTTAAATTTCATGAAGCCGGACCTAATCAAAGCTTGAAACAGAATTTTATGGAGCGAAACGTGCTGACGCTGATGCAAAATGATAATAACATCATATATAACGAATATAAGAATCGTGATGCAGCAAGACGAATCTGAGAAAAATGTTCCATCTTAAAATTGCATTATTTTTTTGCATAAGTCAACAACTTAGTTAGGTGCTACAAGAAATTGAGAAGTGTGTCAACTTTGCTGGGGCTTTATTATGTCACATTTTTCTTGCAGTTCTAATTTATGAAGTCATATTTTACAAGTATACACAGTGTTATTTTCTCTCTGGCATTAAATGAAATAAAATTGCTAGTCCAGCCATGGATAGAGGTTCCACTCAAAGAGTAAAATGTAGTGTTCCATCAAGTCACCACACCTGTATAGTTTAAATCAGATAAGTTTTATAACGCCTGAGATATGGTCCGTTGAAAATTCCCTAAAAAATCACATTTTCATGTGCACTTCCATGATCAGCTGTAAACACCAATCACTGATAATAGTACGTTGGGTACAAGCGGAAACACTGTATTATATTGCATATATTGTATGTCACTTAAAACTCCAGAGAACTATCAGAAAATACTCCGATAACTCTTAAAATCCTCAGAAAGCTATCAGAAAACACTTAAAGTTGGGAAAATTATAGGAAGACTCTTTACAGTTTGAGAAATTATCGAAAAACTCTGAAAAGTCGGGCGCTAGTGCTGGCGGTTATATGGAAGCCAGCACTCTTCCAAGGGGACTAGTCTGTGGGATTAATTCCTCTTACTTGGCCAACGTAGTTCTCAGTGGAGTCAAGAAGGGGTTCATCTGAATCAAGGGCAAACTTGTAAGTTTCTCAACTTTCTTTAGACTTGCAGAGAGCTGTGCTGAGAGTTGGCGTAAAGTGGTTTATTAAGTGAAATAACTATTAGTATTTAAACTATTTATTTACACGGGTATTTACAAATATAGATATACAAAAAAAAATTCCTGATTAAAAACAGATTCTACAGGGTTATAATTACGCAAAGAGTGGTCTTTCAAATAATCCATTATTTTAGCTCGTGGCGGAAAAGCTTCTCACTTGAATGGGCAATAAAATAAAACTCGAAGCAGGTGAAGAATATACAGAGTTTCTACTCAATGCCTGATTGGTCCAAGGTTATAAAAGAAAACACTGTCAAAAAGGCAGCATAGTATTTGTCAATTTTCCTTGTTTTTGATTTTACTGAATGTTCATTGAGAAAATTCACTAATAGAGAGGTATCGATGGTGAGACTTTTGGAAAATTTCTTCAAATGAGTGCGAATTAGGGAATCTGGAACCCATTTCCATGGTCAGTTAAAATGTTTATATATATATATATATATATATATATATATATATATATATATATATATATATATATATATATATATATATATATATATATATATATGTATGTATGTATGTATTTATGTATGTATCCAACCGATAACTCAAAAAATACTTACTGATTTGGACCAAATTTGGGAATTACCCTTATTTTGTTAATGGCTTGGATGAGTTCGTTCATCATATCCTAATGGCCCGTTTTTCTTAACAAAAAACTAAAAAACATTTTTTTAAACGCAATATCTCTCAAATTGTTAAGTGATTGACACGAAATTTACAACTTAAGAGAACATAGGCAGACGTGGTTGTGTACCAATTTTCAAGTCTTTTGATAAAAGAAAAATTAAGTTATTGGAAATTAATTTAAAAATTATCCTCGACATCACTTCAGATTCTGTAATGCAATATCTTCAATGTTGGGCAAAGACAGATGATGTTACCTGCACTGCTATGCTATTTAAATAAATGGTAGATAAAAATATAAACAATGGAAGTTACATCATCAGCATTGCAAACTGTCAGACCTGTATAACATTGTAAGATGTACGACGGGGACGCCATCTCGGTGCGGAACCTGGTAGTATGTAGTCACGACTCCTTTAGTTAACACAAAATGTTATAGATGGAGACTGTGTACAATCAACTAACAATAATAGCCCTGGCTCATTTCTTTCCTAATGTGACAACAAGCCGCTTGATAGCTGGTTGACGTTAGATGACACCGCTGATTTTTAAAAGCAGCAAGTAGCTTGACAAGCACATTATTTCTACACTTCGTGGCTTGCGCTTGTTATGTAGCGTTCACAACTGACTTTTAACTAACGTAACATATTTAAAATATGGAGACAAATATTAAGTATTGAAAATAAATATTAGACGATGATTATAAATGAACATTGTAAGTTAATGACTTTCTTTACTCCTCATTTCGTATATGGAAAATTTAAGGTAAAAGAAACTACATAATATTATGCAGTAGTTTAAAGTATACTGATAAACAGATGTTCAGCGTAAATTATCAAAATTTTAATTTCAAAATTTTGTATTGTTTATATATATTTATTTCATTTTTAAAAAGTATGAATACAGTAATAGTGAATAAGTGTTGAAAAGAGTTTAGGTGCAGCAAGTGTGTTATGGTAACGAATTTTCGTAAAAGTCTTCCAAATGGTGATAATTCAATTTCCCATTAAACTAGAATCGGCAGTTTTGACACATACTAAAACCTATATAAAAGCAGTGTGGGTACTAAATTTAAAAATAACACAATGAGCGTCACAGGCAACAACAAATTTGTTTTAGACAACCATTTTTGTTATTTTGTTTGCAGAAACTAGTTCGATTGAGCTGGTCAAAAACGAATCATGCAAGCGACTATTAAGAAAAAAATACCTGCCACGTTTATAATTTGGCAGGTACATTCGTTTTGTAAATAGAAATAACATTTTCGGTGAATTTGCAATTAGCATACGGGGGCCTTTTAGAAAAAAAATCAGAAACATGCTTAGATCTCCTTCTGGATGCACAAACTACAAGAAATATTTCTGGCAAACAACCCCGAAGAACGTTACGAGACCAGGAGTGAATAGGGGGGTTGGGCGCGGAAGAAGATAAAAAGTAAATGTGAGTGGAAAGTGTGAAAAAACCAGGTTAGTTGGAGCTCTATAAGCTGCCTTTTTATCATTTTGCAGCTATATCTCCTTAAAAATCTGTTTATCCCGCCCAGAACCCCTATATTCACCGCAGGTCCTGTAACTTTCATGCAGGTTGTTCCCAAAAAACTTTTCTTGTTTACATTGTTCTTGTTTATCCATTGAGCATGGTTGTAGGCATGCAGATGGGGTTTCCATGACATGTAGTCTAGACTACTAGTTTCTCTAGTAGCTGCAGGAGACTGCGAACTCTTTCATGACTTTCTGATCCTTGCTTTGCTCTTTTAAACTCCAAGGAATGTGCCAAAGCATCGTTCGGTTTTTGCGTCTCGCCATCCTCAACGCCTGTTGGGTATCGGTACCTGTGATGTGCCAATAAATGTTTGCAGCGACAGGTGGTTCAAACATTCCACCGGGGCTGTAGTGTAAGCTAATCGTGTCAGTCTGACAACGTCGGCGTGGAGATGTTGGAGACTTTCGCCCGATTTCTGACAATGATTTTTCAACTGAAATCGATACAGTTGTGAATGCTGGTCGCCAAACCTCTTTAACTGATGTCTAATGCTGCCGAAACTGAACTGTTATTTCCTGGGAATACCTTGGAGCGCATCTAGGGCATCTCCTCTGAGATCTACAATTAACGAGGTCACTTTCTCTCCCTCTCTCGCCCCAACCATTTGCTGTAGCAGCGGCTTCGAACTGGCGTAGATAAATGCCCCATGGAACCGAGCTATCAAATGTGGGAACCTTAATTCTTACGACGGGCCCGTCTTTGAGTCTGTTTCCTTTGGCCAGGGTATCACACTTTTTTTCTAGTGATTGCATTTTTTGCTATACTTCCGCTTGTACCTCTTGCATAGTCGTCAGCTTTCATGTACATCATCATTGACACTTCTTACTCGGCTCTCTACTTGCTGGAAGATCTCGTCTTTCACCTGCTTTATTCGCTCGTCTACACATGAAGTAGTATTCTCAATTCTGCTGGAATTGCAGAATTGTCTTGGTTTCTTCGTCTCTTTTTCTCAGAATCTCTCTTGCCTAGTCTCTTTTTCTCAGCTCTTGTTTCGCGTCTTTATCTCATTTTCTCAACTCTTCTTTCGCTTCTTCATCTCTTTTTCTGATTTCCTCATCTCTTTTTCTGGCTTCTTCTTTCATTTCTTTAATCAATCCCAAAAGCTGTATGTCCATGGTGGTTGTTCGCTTCATGTCTTAGGCATAGACATACTTAATGCTGATACACAGTTTATTTGGTCTCTGAAATACAACCAGATAAAGTTACTTCTAACACTAATCTTCCAGATATTTCAGAAATTTCCACTTTGCTCAACGAATACTCTGGAAAATATCTTCTTTAGCAGCATGAAAATCCCACTTCTGACACCAGTTGTTACGTTCTTCGGGGTTCTGGGTTTGTTAACTAACAAAACACAGCTTTTCAAACTACTAATTTATTATAACCAACTATTGTGGTGGAGAGATCCCTGTCTCTCTAAGCAGTTCCATCAGGGAACTGGAAGAAACGCTTCTCCGCTCTCCTGGCGGGGCGACCGGGGTGGAACCGTACGGGTCCGTCGGGGACGTTGCTGCCGGGGGGAGCGACGGGGGGCGAACTTCGTCGGCTGCGAGTCTGGCCGGGCCCATGGACGTGTCCATGGGAGGGGCCGAGGACGAGGAGTCGCGAAGGAAGCGGAAGAGAGGAAGGAAAAGGAAGTGGAGAGCCCAGAAAAGGAGGCGAGAGAGGGAGGAGCTGAGGCAGCAGCGTCATCAGGGGGGTGTTGGTCCTCCAGAGGCGCAGGCTGCTTCGGCAGCGGCGACCCCGCAAATCCCCTTCGCCTCTGCGGCCGGTCGGGCTGCTTCTGAGCCGGGTGAACCCCCAGGGATCGTCAGGGCTGGGAAGCTGCCGGATCGGGCGGCCTGGCGGCCTGGCGGCAGGTGCGACGACGGCACCGTGAGGCGAGAGAAAAGGAAGTGAAGGCGATTGTCCTGCCGACGGGACCGGGCGGGGGCCGAGGTGTGGGGGAGGGGCCGAAAGGCTCTACCCCTGTGTCGCCCCCCGGGCGGTCGGCAGAGAAGCAGGAAAAAAAGAGATCTGGGGCGCAGCCGAGCCCACAGGAACAGAAGCTGGACAGGCGGCCACCGACTCGGGGGGGACCATCAGGCTCTCCACGGTCGAGGCCGCCAGGCTGGCCCAAGTCAACTGGGGGCGCGTACGCGAAGCGCCCAAGACCGGAAAAAGAAACACCGCCGGAGAGGCAGGCCAAGAGGGTTAGCCGCGGGTATGCGCCGGCGGCCGGGGGGGAAGCGGCTAATGTGTCCCCACTCCTTCGGGTGCGGGACGCGGTCGCGACCCCGGCTGCTGGGGCGGGCCCTGGCCCCTCGGGAACGTCAGGTCCGGCGGGTAGGAGGGAAATGCAGGTAGTCATCACCTCCAACAGGGGGGATGGCTTAGTCCTGACGGAGGAGGCGGAGCCAATAAGGAGGAGTTTGCTAGCGGGGATGTTGGACGCCATGACGGTATCCTACAGGGCGTTGCAGCTCCGCTTCCGCAACTCTGGGATAGTCGATCCGGGGTGGTTCTTGGTGACCGCCGAGGATGACGAGTCCCTGAGTTGGCTTCTCAACGGCTGGTCCGGGACGACGGTGGGGGAGATCGCCTTCAGCGCCGTAAGGGCAGGGGGCGCCCCATGGCCGGTCCGGATCGGCTTTTGGCTCAGAAGTCAAGAGGTGGACCTAGAGGATGTTGTCAGGATGCTTGCGCTCCAGAACCGCTCGCTCAATGTTGGGCAGTGGCGGCACTTGGAGACGGCAGGAGGACCTGGGGCATGGCGTCTGGTCTTTTCGGTGGGGCCTGAGGTGGCTCGCGAGCTGGACGGGCAAGGCTGGCGGCTGTACTTCGAGTTGGTGACTCTGAGTGTAACCAGAGTTCCGACATGGAGTGCGGTCGCCTCCGCCCGGCCTGCGGCGGGCGAACGGACGGGCTCCGACCAGGGGAGGCCTCCGCCCGAGCGGCGTCGCGATTAATTTCGCGGGGCAACTGCGGGTGGGCCAGATCAACCTTCAGCATAGCCGGGATGCCACTGGGGAGCTAGCAAAGCTCCTCGCAGGCAGTCCAGGCGGCGTAGTGTTGATTCAAGAGCCGTATGTGTTTAGGAAGCAAGTTAGAGGGCTTGGAGGAATTGGCTTCAACATCCTCATCGGTGGTGAAGCACAGGAAGAACAACCAAGGACATGCATACTGGCGTCGAGGGATCTGGACGTGATGTTGCTGCCGCAGCTCGGGTCCAGGGACGTCACAGCAGCTGTCCTGGAGTATAAGGTGAGTAATATTAGGCTTAAGGTTCTGATGTGCAGCCTTTATGTTCCCTACGATCGGCGGGGGCTGCCTCCGTCGGAGGAATTGGTGCGTATCGTCGATTACGCGAGGGAGCATGGGCTACAACTGATAATAGGCTGCGATGCCAATTCTCACCACAGATTGTGGGGCAGCACGGATACCAACCCACGCGGTGAGGCTCTGTTAGAGTACTTGGCTACAACGAACCTAGAGGTATTAAATAGAGGTACAGCTCCAACGTTTGTCAATCGTATCCGACAGGAGGTGATCGACATTACGTTAGCGAGCAGAGGAATAACGGAGGATATATCTAACTGGAGGGTGACGGAACACATATCAATGTCTGATCATCGTATGATCAGCTTTGAATTGGATGTGGACCGTGAGAGTCCTCCCCCCAGGAGAAATCCAAGGAAGACCGACTGGGATGCCTATCTAATAGGCCTCGGTGGGTCGCCAAGGAGCCCAGAGGGGAGTAGACTCTCTATAGAGGCATTAGATAGCGAGGTCGAGGCCCTAGAAGGGAAAATAATGGCAGCCTACGAGGCCGCGTCACCACTTAGGGGGAACCGTCCATCAAAGTTAGATGGTGGAACAAGGATCTCGCCGTACTACGCGGGCGGACTCGGAGGGCCTTAAACCGAGCCGTCCGAGAATCGGGTGAAGCGGCCTGGGACGAGTTTAGGACTGCCAGAAGGGAGTTTAAGAAGGAATTACGCCGGAGTAAGCGAGCTGGTTGGCGCGCGTACTGCGGGGAAATCAATTCCCTGCCTGACGCAGCCAGGCTGGTGAGAGTACTCAAACAAGAGTTAGGTAGTAATGTAGGATCTTTAAGGAAACAGGACGGGAGCTGGACAAGCACCGGTGAGGAGACCCTGCGTCATCTCGCCGAAGTTCACCTTGAGGGCGGTGGAGCCGTCACGGAGGCTGCCGAACCGGGCCGGTGGACAGTCCCGAATGCGGACTGGCAGCTGGCGGAGGAGGTGGTCACAGATGGCTCTATAACCTGGGCGGTGAGCGAGTTCGCTCCATTCAAATCCGCAGGCTGCGATGGGATTTTTCCAGCCCTGCTCCAGAGGGGCCTGGATATACTGCTTCCCAACATAAGAGAGGTTTTTCGAGCCAGCCTGGCGTGGGGCTACGTCCCAAAGGCCTGGCGCCGGGTTAGGTGGGTCTTCATTCCCAAACCGGGAAGGGAGGACTACACGCTGGCCAAGGCGTACAGGCTAATCAGCCTAACATCCTTCCTACTTAAGGCAGTGGAAAAGTTAGTAGATAGGTTTATGTTGGGAGGGATCCTCAAGGATCATCCCTTCCACAAAGGTCAGCACGCGTACCAGCGGGGGAAATCGACGGAGACGGCGCTCCACGCTGTGACGCGGAAGGTGGAAAGGGCTCTACACTACGGGGAGAGCACATTAGCTGTGTTCTTCGATGTGGAGGGGGCCTTTGATAAGGCAAGGACGGATACGGTCTGTAACGCCCTACAGGAGAGGGGAACGCCGAGGTCCCTAATAAGCTGGGTCGCGAGCATGCTGGAGGACAGGAGAGTGTCGCTGACCTTGAGGGGCCGAGGGCTGGACGTTGGGGTGACGGGCGGCTGTCCCCAGGGGAGCTGCCTTTCGCCTCATCTATGGTGTCTGGTCATGGACGGCCTCTTGGAGCGGCTCTCTGAGAATGGCTTCTACGCCCAGGCGTACGCTGATGATGGGCTGGTCTTAGTCACCGGCAAATTCCTCGGCGTCGTCTGTGAGTGCATGCAAGCTGCCTGTAGCATAATCGAAAGGTGGTGTGGTGAGCAGGGACTCTCCGTAAACCCGGCGAAGACGGAGATGATCCTATTTACCAAGAAGAGGAAGGTAGAGGGGTTCAGGGCGCCCGTGATGTTTGGAAAACCTTTAGCTTTAGTGCGGGAGGTCAAATATCTGGGGGTGATCCTGGACCCGAAACTAACATGGGGGTCGCAAATAGAACGAGTTGTGAGGAAGGGAGTAGCGACCCTCTGGCAGCTGCGTCGTGTGATAGGGAGGACCTGGGGAGTTAATCCCCGGATCCTTCATTGGATCTACACTGCGATCGTCAGGCCGAGAATCCTCTATGGGGCGTTGGTCTGGTGGTGTGGTGTGAACCAAACAACCAGCAGGAAGCTGGCCAAACTCCAAAGGCTGGCTATCCTGGGTATCACAGGCGCTATGAGGACGACACCCTCAGCCGCGCTAGAGGTCCTGTTGATGCTGCCACCGCTTCCCATCTGTATCAGAAGGGAGGCTATGGCGTCGCATCTTAGGATCCGGGACTCAGGTAACTGGAGCGGAGAGGGAGCAGTAACAGGGCATGCAAGAGTCGCCAAGGAGGTGGAAAAGGAAATTCCGATTTCCGCCATAAAGGTGAGGGATGCCGAGGACGATATTAGGTTGACTAGGCCATACACCCTCAGGATCCCCAGTAGGGATCAGTGGAGGGAAAATGAGGTTGCATTCCAGCCCGCAAGCCTGGTCTGTTTCACCGACGGATCGCGGCTGGAGGACCAGCAATCCTCCGGGGCAGGAATATACATCGAGGGCCTGGGGGTGCGCGAGAGCTATGCTCTTGGCGCATACACCACGGCATTCGAAACAGAGGCGTATGCTATCCTGTCTGTGGCCAATAGACAGGATGTGAAGATGAGTCCCGAGAAATGTGTGTGCATTTGCTCGGATAGCCAGGCGGTCCTCCGGGCAGTCTGTGCGGCCAGAATCAGGTCACCCCTGGTTCAGGAGTGCGCTGACGCCCTCAGAGGGCTAGCCAGGACGAAGGAGGTGCAACTGGTGTGGGTTCCGGGACACTGTGGCGTGGCGGGGAATGAGGTGGCGAATAATCTCGCAAAGCTCGGTTCCCGGCGGCCGTTCTGTGGCCCGGAGCCTGCGATAGGCATAAGTAGGAAGACAGTCTCTGTCGTCTTAGACAGGTGGACCGAGGAAGCAATGGAGAGGCACTGGGGGTCGGTTGATGGCTGCAGGCAGGCGAGGGACTTCGTGGAGGGGCCGGACAGAGATGAAGCTGTCTGGCTACTCGGAAGGAGTCGACCTACGCTTCGCCGCATCCTCGGGGTGTTGACAGGCCACTGCGCCCTTAGAAGACACCTCACATTGATAGGCGTAGAGAGGGATCCCATTTGCCAGGAATGTGGCGAGGATGAAGAAACGTCCTACCACTACCTGTGTGAATGCGAGGCTTTTGGGAGTCTTCGAGCAGAATTGTTCGGATCAAGGACTCTGCAGAGGAATCAGGTAAGTACCGTCCAATTGAAGACCGTCATGGCCTTCATCTCGAGGTCGAGGCGGTTTGGCGACGGAACCGAGGAAGAGTAGAGCATGGTTGCTGGGTTGCTGGGGTTGGCAAAAAGGGCCCATTGTGGCCTACTTGCTTGGCGTTGGCCTCCCCACCACTGCTACTACATAACCAACTATTTTCCGACCATAATTACACCAACTAAAATATTCCTCTATTACAAATGTCCATAGAACTATATTTCACTATTCGCCTTCTCTGATCACTTATTCTGCACCAATACTAACTCACTGCTGACTGACTCACTCTATCTGCGGCTCACCTATTTATACTGTCCACAGAGATTCAAGACCTTTCTACATTGTTTCATACCTGTCACTTCTGTTTCCTTCTAGAAATATAATTCCAGAGTGTTCGCAGTTTCCAACACACTTGACAAGATGCATGTGACCATAGAAGTAACAGAGTTCATAAACTTAATTCTCATAGAGAAGGGTGTGACAATACCTATGTTTTAAGTTACAATCATTATTATATATATTTTAATTGGAAACATTTATAGTTAATCTGTCACTGTCATATTGTTTGTTGTGCAAGTGTCTGATGTTTCACTTTGTTGTTGTAAGGAGCTGTATTGGTTATAAGCTCTCAACTTGTTGATTTTCATTTGATTTTATATCTTTCAGAATAGTATGTAGTATTGTTATTACGAGGGTCGATCAATAAATATGTACCCATGTTAAGAATGAAGACGCAAGTTTTTCACAAATTTTTATTTTACTTTTCAACGTAATCTCCTTTTAGGTTGACACACTTTTCACAACTTTACTGCCATTTCTTTGACCCTTCCAAAAATACGATTTGTCAAACTCTTCAAAATACGCTTCTATCTCGGTGATACCCTCCTCGTTTGAGCCGAATTTTTTTTCCCTAATCCATGTTTTCATGTTGTGAGACAGAAATAAGTCGCAGGGAGCCAGGTCGGCCGAGTATGGTAAGTGCGGCAGCAATTCATAGCGCAGTTCATGCAATTTGGCTGCGACAATTCAGGATGACTGTGCTGGTGATGTGTTATCGTGGTGAAACAGCAGTTTGGTCGTGTTTCATTCAATTTCTTATCGAATCGGTCCAGTAATTCACTGTAGTACCGTCCCGTTATAGTTCTTAATTTCTGCAAAAAGTCCATGAGGCTTGTTCCCTTCAAATCGCAAAAAATCGTGGCCATGACCTTTCCGGCCGATGCGATGTGACCGTCTTTGCCTTCTTCAGGGCTGCTAAACCGGGAAAAATCCATTGTTTTGACTGTCGCTTGGTGTCATATAATAATGTATCCAGGTTTCATCCACGGTGATGACTACGCAAAAACTCCTGTTCATTTTGCTTAAAGACGTCAAAACAGTGCTTCGACATTGACAGCCCTATCCACTTGTTGTCCACAATGAGCAATTGCGGCACGCATCGGGCTTACACCTTTCTCATACTTAACTTATCATGTAAAATATTGATTGCCGTTCTGTACGACACGCCTACTGTCTGCTACTTCGCTCACTTCAGTTCGACTATCAGGGAGAATCATCTCGTGGACCTTTTCAACCATTTTCTTGGTAACCACGTCTACTGGGCGACCTGGCTGCTGCTCATCACGAACAGATGTACGACCACGTTTAAATTCGTTGAACCAATCTCTCACGGTTGTCATGGATGATCAAGGGTCCCCATAGACAGCATCTAACTTCGCTTTTATTTCTTCACATGTTTTTCCATTTTATCGAGAAACACGAAGCGTATGTGATAAAACTAGCTGCACAGTAAGAACTAACCTATGAATCACCTTGGAATTTAGTATGGTGTTGTTTGACAGATCTGACGGGTACATATTGATCGACCCTTGTATATGGACGTACTCCAAGTCTGTAAAAGGCACTTGAGTAAATAAACTATTATTAAAAAGTATATTACGTCTCTTATTCAAATTTTTTTTCGCTTTTAAATCCCAAAATTATTTAGGAGTGTAAAAGGACAATAGTTGATATTTAAAATTAAAAAAAAAAAAATTCGGGACGCAGCAAGTGCGTTATAGTAGCGAATTTTCATAAGAATTGTACACTATTATTATATGGCATATTAGTAAAGTTAATACTTTAAACTTACACAGACCTTGAAGATCGATTTTAGAGGTCCTAGTATGCACACATTTGAAGAATTCTTTCGAAAGTGTTACCATCGATATATCTCTATTATCAAACAATCTTGCATTGTCACTTCTTTTGAAATGTCCTAAACTCAATTTTCTATGAAGCTAAAGAATTAAATTTTGCTATAACTGTAGATAGTGCAAGTATATTTAAAGAAACTTTTATTACAAAGTTATACAAAAGATTTCCAGAAGGAAACTTAATTCATATTTAGAAAAGTAAAATATCTGCCAAATTATAAACGTAGCAGTTATTTTTCCTAATTAATCGCCAGTATGATTTCGTTTTAGTCAACCTAATCAAACTGTTTTTTTCAATATCGACAATAACAAAATTATAATTGCAGACTCAAAGGTGACAAACTTATTAAGGCGTTTTAAACAAAAATTGGATCTTGTTCAAAACGTATGAAATCTGTACACTATTGTTTCTCCAAATGTCACAATAAAACATAAAAAAAACATACATTCATCAAGCTGGATTCGATCGCGTAACCTTCTGCTTCGGAAGCAAAGACGCTGTCCCTGGCGCCATCTTAGTATACTTCAACTAACGTTTTATTTGAGTGATACCTTAGATCGACTTCATGCCCGGGCTATTATATTCAAAGTATACGTAATTAATTACAGAATTAGTAGAATTACCATTGAAACACATCCCACGACTGTTTCCGTCTTATATGACGTCTTATGTTTAAATTTAAAAATAAAAGAAACCATTTTAGATTCATTTTTATAGAGACTTGGCTTGATTTTGCTTACATTTCTAGTATATTATACGACAACATAATATTATATCTATGCTGCCCTAAAACTGTATTTGAGGCTGTTCATAAAGCTACAAATATAGTGTCTTTTAATAATTGATTGAATCCCCCAGTTAAATAACAATCAGTTGGCAAATTTTTAATTTCATGTCGTCTGTCATATTCCATAATTGCCGCCGAGATTTCACGATTGTTGGTTCGGGTATTATGTTTTATGCCTAGTATATATTTAGTTTGGTTATCGTTCATGTATGGTTTATACCTGTTGTATGACTCAATCTACGTTTGGCAGTTAACTACTCTGTCTGTCAGGCATTGGACTTTAACCACTAAGTCGTTTCAACACATGTCTTTGAGATTTTAATTTGGAAAAACTCTAAATATTGTGTACCAAATTACCTAAAATTCACAACATAGGTTTATTTGCACTATTTCTAGCCACATGTAAAGTCTCATTCCAGTTACTCTGATACTTACAAAAATATAGCGTTTTCAAAAAGTTTTCCCCAATTTTCCACCGGGAATACTTGAGTATAAAGGCTGATTAACGAACTCGACCTCGGTTTTTGCCCAAACAAAGATTTTTGCCAAGTTTGATTGAAATCAGTTTAGTATTTTTTGAGTTATCGCTCGGATACACGCACACACACAGACACACACACACACACACAAATATATATATATATATATATATATATATATATATATATATATATATATATAAATTATAACGGACCTTGCTTTTGGCGCTCATCTGAAGAAATTTTTCCGAAAGCTTTTCATCTAGACCTCTCTTTTAGAGAATTTTTCTCGTTGAAAATTCGCTAAAATCACAATGGACATGACTGTATTAATACTGTTTATTTAAAAACTTGTGATCTAAATTTAGGGTGACTGATTAAATATTTGACTTTCAGTGGAATCTGGTTCCGATGAATATGGAGCTGAACATTTGAATATATCAATGTTCAAGTGGATAAATGAAGAACGTTTTGAAACCTTTCCAAGAGTAACCAGGGGAAACATAAATGAAATCATGCAGACAAAAAAGTTCATTGTTTTAGCTATTGTGGAAGAGAACAAGCTGCATCAGATCCCGGCTGACATGTTAGAATTCAGAGATATGGTGGAGTCTCTTATAAGGAAACGGAAGGATAAGTACCATAGGAACTTTCAGTTTGGTTGGGTTGGAAGTCCTGATTTGGCAAACAGTATTGCCATGCAGGTTCTCCCATTACCTTACCTTCTCGTGTTGAATTCCACCACAAACCATCATTATATGCCTGAAGACGATCCAACCCAGCTCACTGAAGATGCTTTGGATGTGTTCCTTGAACGTATTTATAATCAAAGTGTACCTGTGAGTATTGAATATGTCCCATGACATAGAGAGTTATTTACTGTGACTACCTGATAAAACTGTTACAGAAAATGTATAAAGCTATAAGCTATTGATAAAAAAATTGACACTTGCAAGTTATCTCAATTCTTCAACTAAAATATTTAAATTTTGGTAGAATTTTTGGTTTTACCAGAGGAGGGGAAATGGTCATTGCTGTTTCAAAGGGGTTTTTAAATTTTATGTCAAACTTTAAAATAAATGTATTTTATGGCCATTAGGTCTTACAGCTTAGCTTGGTTGTTTAATCAAATTTCAATAGAAACAAGTACAAGAGTAAAAATATTGGTTAAATAGTAAATATTGAATGGAAAAAAACATGCCCCCAGCCTACTTGAAATACGGGCATGCCTAGAAGATATCCTCCTCTTTTTCCGGAGTTGGATCCGGCACCAGGGACACTGTTGTTCATAAGAGCAGTAACCCTATTTTCGTCACATTGAGTATACCCTGTTTACTTCTAGCACAATATTATTTCAATAAACTTGTCTAAGAATTTAATGCAGAATCTAACAGTGGCATTTGTTTTATTTTAGTAATAAAGATGACGCTAACATTTTGTAAAATCGAAGAGTCTAGATAACTGAATATATTTTAGTTAAATTTAAAAAAATATGTAAAAACTCGGGTGTGGCAACTTTTTGATCTACAGCTTTATAATTTTTCTGTAAACATCTAACAGACAGTGACAGTGAATATCCCTGTTTCAACAGGGCTCTCATTAATTCCCGAACCCCACGTGACCGGATTCTGTCTCTCTCTTAGTGGAATATGATTTTATAAGTTGGCAGTGAAAAAGTAACCAAAAAAACCACTAGACTAGGGACCCTAAAGTTACTAAATCAATTGACAATTGACAGTTCAGTCCATTGGCGCCCAATTCCCTTTTGACGGTTATTTTGTATGTATATTGTGCATTTTCCAAGTTTGACCAGTGTGTACCTTCTTCAAATAATTTTCTATCTGTTGGACAATAAAAATAAATAGTATTTATCAAAACTTAGCATTTTCATTGCGTTTTTACATAAGTTAAAAGTGTAGGTATGTTAAGGTTATGTTGTTGACGATATTTAACATCACATGGAACGAAGCCCTACCAAATCTGTTCGTCGGTAATCTGCCCAAACAGGTACATATTTGTTACATGTTACACAATACGCATTCCTAAAACCGTAAATTAGAAGTTTAAATAATCGGACCTCAATTTGTTTACGCACATTACAAAATTTTGATATCTATAGAAAATAAAAGTAATATTTTATTATGTTTTTAATTTATTATTTTAACAATCAATAACAGTAAACCATACATGAACAGACTTGCTGTTAAAAATACTAAATAATAAATACATTTAAGACATTTACTGTTTCAACTTATAATTTTTATATTTTTTATAAAACCTCAAAGGAAATATGAGACAACACTGGCATCTTAGGGATTTCATTAATTCAGGATGTACAACCGTGTATGCCGGGTTGCCTAACTTAAGCAGTCACGTGGGGTTCGGGAATTAATGAAAGCCCTGTACATATTATATTAGAATGTACAAAATTCTTACAAAGAACAACATCAATAACTCCTGAAAAAATGTAATGTCTCAATATTTTTTAGGCTTATGGAGGCAACAATATTATTGTTCGTCTTTATAGAATGTATTTTGAAGCCAGATCTTCGTTAGCCAATATGTGGAAGGGAAATCCTGTTTTAACTACAGTTATATTTGGTCTACCTCTTGGATTTTTATCATTGATTCTCTACTCAATTTGTTGTGCAGATATTTTAGACGCTGATGAAGAAGAAGAAGGTAAGTTATTGCTATGTAGATATACAGTGTCATAAAAATTAGGGCTAACTCAGGTATCTTTGGTATTGTTTTAAATGAAAGATAAATAAACAAATGAGTAAACATGCATGTCGTACATTCTAAAGAAATTAATACATTATAATAACAATTAGTACTGTCGCCATTCCTATTCAATACTGTCCTGGACTCCATGATGGTCAGAATCGACACATCGAACGGCATAAGATGGGCACCATTCACCCACCTGACTCTTCTGACCTAGGCAGAAGACACCCATCTCATGTCACACACTGATGAGAACATGCAAGCACAAATTGACTCGCTCGTGAGAGAAACAAATAAATTCGGTCTTGAAATTAACTGCCGAAAGACTGTGTCTATGAGAGTGAACATAACAATTCGTAGACTGTTGTATGTTAGAGGAACATCAATGGAGGATATTGGCATGTTTACTACGTCGGCTCTGTAATGAACAAGGATGGTGCTACAGAGGACATCGTGAGCACGACTCGAAAAGCACAGCAAACATGGAATGCCATCACCAATTTGAAACACTCACCATAAATATATAAATAAAAGAATTGACGTTAGGTAGTGTGCTGTGTTGGCAAGTATGTCTGTTACAAATACATGGAAAGTAGCTGTAAATTTTGTAAAAAAAAAGTACTAGACTGCTACAAGTGCAATATTTGTGATTCTGCTTTTCACAGAAGTTGTGGTTTGCAAGCTAAAGTTCTAAATGAAGGATATAAAGTAATTTTTTGCCTAGGCGAAAAAAGTGAGGTTAATACAGTTAAAAACATGAGCGAACTAAGTGCAATTGAGATTCAGCAGATAATCAGAAAGGAACTTGAAGTGCTACGAAGTTACTATACCAAACAAATGCAAATCCTACAAATCAGCATGAAATACATGTCCGACCACTTTGAAGAGCAACGTCAGCATTATGCAGAACTAGTGAAAACGAATAAAGAACTAGTGAAGATGAATAACGAACTGCAAATAAAAGTGGAAGCATTGGAGACCAGAATTAATCACTGAAACAGTATGAAAAAGCAAACAATATTGTGATTTCGGGGATACCACCACAAACAGGAACGATAAGTGTCACAGTTGGGCAGCTGTTTACTGCAAATTTGGACATAAAAGAAAATTAAGTAACAAGCTTCTATAGAATAAAAACAGGTTTATTAAGTGAAGCAATTGTTACGTGTGTATCACAAGAAATAAAACAAAAACTCAGAGGAAGGAAATCAAAAGCATCCGAACCAACGATTGTGGATTTCATGGGGAACAGAGATTTATTTATATAAATGACGAACTCATCAAATTTAATCAAGATCTTTTTACCAAATGTAGAGAATTCAAGAAGAATCACAGCTATAAGTATGCATATTGTATTAATGAAAAATGTTTATTTAAAAAAAAGGAGATGGTGATAGAGGAATTCGAATTTTTTATGTTAGAGATTTGAAAAAACTACGTAGCTAAAGTTCATTATAAATTAGAAATTGCCAATGTCCGGCTATAACAGCAGCCTCATTATAGCTTTGGGCAATTAATTTATTATCAGCCTCCTCAATATCTTTCATAATATTAAGCACACTTTTATATAGAGCGTTTGAGTTACGATTTTCTGTCACAATTTTAAAGCCTAAAAATCTTTCTTGTACACTCCCATCCATTTTTACGTAGCGTATTACTACAGATAGTCGACTTAAATTAGTTACATCGGTTGTTTCATCTAGAACAATAGCAATGAAACGAGTCTGTTTAATTTCCGATTTAATTCTGTTCTAAATAATAGTGGCAGCGGCCGAAATTAAGTCATTCTGATGCGATTTGATGTCCCACGAAAAACGTTAGACTGTTCCAAGTGATTTTTTTAAACAAATGTCGTACTTGGCTATTAAAGAAACTAGGTCTTGAAAGTTTCCTCTATTTGCAGATGTAGTTATTTCGTCATGACCCCTGAAGCCCAATTCATGCTGACCAAGAAAACACACATCAATAAGTCTTTTTAATATGGTTCTGTTTTTACCAACCAGTTCATTATGTTGGCGATGACTAATTTCTATCTGCTTGTCAATGACGTGTTCAATTCGCGTTTTTCCAAAGACACTTAATTTTAAAATGGTCTGTAAATGTGCTTTAGACATAACATGTCTTTTTACTACTTTATGTAGATTATTCAGGTCGGAAAACCCACTTTTATTCCACACTCCCTTTTCAGTCACAAATAGACTACAAGGCCAACAAAACAGTTTATTCCTGTTTTCACAACCTGTTAACCATTCATATTGTTTATAAGTTTTTTCCGCGTTGAAATGTCGAATACATGTCTTAATTCTTGTATTTAAGTTTTTTAGAGTAGGTTTCGGCCTACCTTTATTAATAATAGCAAGTTTTTCAGCAAACGGTAAAACTGATTATTATTACCACTTGTTTGTAAAGTTTGTAAATCCCCACCCCCACTGTCGCCGCTGTTAAAAGCTGATGTACTTGTAGCCAAATTAATACTCATAAAATGCCAATGTATTTAACTTAGTCAACTGCTTATATCTACGAAATAATTTGAGACATTCACTTTGTATGTGCACCGGGTGTGCTAGTACAACACATTCTAAAAATACAAGTACATCGCCTCGAGCGAGGGTTTCTCATCAAGTGGCCTGCTGACTACGTGTATTTAACTGAAGTCATTGCATCCACTCGTAGTATCAGGTTTATGCTGGTCGTTGGCGGTAGCATTTACTGGGACGACGTCCTTGCTAAGAGCGCATATACAAACAAGTACAGTATGATGCATAATAAATAATTATGTGTGTGAGCTTGCGAATTAAAAATTGTAATAATTAAATTAGTTTCAGAATTTGAAATTTAATATTTAAAATACAAAAGGGATTTTAAATATTGTGGTTTAATATTTTAAAAATTTAAGTAGGTATGTAGTCGTTATTTTAAGGGAAGCAATGCTTCCCTTGCTTCCATGGACCGCACATCACTATAGCAGAATGATTTCGTTTTAGTCAACCTAATCAAGCCGGTTTTTTCAATATCAACAATAACAAAATGTCTGCCGAAAATTATAATTTTAGACTCAAAGCTGACATTCAGGCATTTTAAACAAAAATGAGATCTTGTTCAAAACATATGAAATTTGTACATTATTGTTCCTCCAATCGTCAAAGTCAAACAAAAAAAACCTACTACTGAGCTATCTAAGATACGTTAACTAACGTTTTGTTTACATGATACTTGACGCCGGCTTCATACCATGGGATATTTTATATTAAAAATAAACGTAACAATTAATTACAGAATTAAGAGAATTGTAACTTAAAACACATTCAACGACTGTTTCGATCTTAGAGGACGTCTTATGTTTAAGTTTTTTAAGTTTAAAGATAAAAGAACAAGCTTTTAAAAGCATTTTTGTAGAGACTTAACTTGATTTTGTTTACATTTCCACTATATTATGCTACACTTTCGGTCTAAAACTGGATTTGGGAGCGTTCAAGCTACAAATATAGTATATTTTTAAAATTGATTGAATCCCCCAGCTAAAAAAACAATCACAAATTTTTTATTTCATGTCGTCTGTCATTTTCGATATTTCTGGCCGTGATTTCACGATTGTTGGTTCATGTAGTTCGTTTTATGCCTGTTATTTATTTGTTTGATTACCGTTGACGTATGGTTTATACCTGTTGTATAAATCAATCTACGCATGGCAGTTAACTACGCTGTCTGCCAGGCATTGGACTTTAACCAGTAAGTCGTTTCAACACATTCTTTCAGATTCTTTTTGGGTGGATTTAGGTTCTAGGGACTCTAAATCGCGCTCATTTGAAAGCATTTTCTGAAAGTGCTACCATCGTTACCCCTCTATTTTCATTAAGAAAATTCACTAAAAACTTTGTTGGCAGAAGCATGAAGTAGAGCCACAGCAATCAAAGTGATGCAACAAAATCGTAGTTATAGCGTTCAGGTCAGGTCAGGTGAAACGAGTTAATTGCTGCATACACAGCAGCCACTCATGACCACTGTGGCTCGGTTCAAACATCTTTCAGTGGCCATCAGTGACTGCCACGGCTGCGAATGTGTAAAAAACAATCTGCGATCATCACTGAGCCACGTATGTTTATCACGTCTCCCGATTTTGGCAATCGAAAATTAAACCGCACATAAAATTAAGTATAACGAGGCTATAATATAGATGCAGAAGAAAAAGTGTCGCAGAGTAAAATTTAATATTTTGTTACCGACCTCATTATATTTTAATAGCGTTAGTGGTTTAGTTTTTAGGCATAAAACTTTTTGTACATTTCCAATGCACCAAAAAATGACAAATAAAGGATTTCTTCGTATAAAATGGATTTTACGATTTATCACAAACCTTACCCTACTTAAACGAGAATGAGCTATGGATGAGGGCACTAGTTTTATTGCCCTGCCTTGAAAAAATCCAAGATTCGGGACTGCACCTAAATTAGTATAACCATGGTCCAGAAAGGTTGTGTAAATCTTATGTACTTTCACCTCTTTCACATGCAGTTGATTTTAATTAAATAATTTTCTTACAGAACTTCTACACGAGAAAGAAGAATGACTTTGTAGTAACTATCTAGTTACATTTTGTAGGACCTTGCCAGTGTTGATGCAATATTATTAATGTATTTACTACGTATGTGTATTTGTATATTTGTGTGTAAAATAAAACTTATTTATGTTATACTATATTTAATTGTGATATAATAAAGTATGTTACAAATCCTAAAAGCACTTAAATCAATTCCAAAACATAAATTAATTATATACTGCCCTAAGAACTATAAATCATCCTCATCAGAATCTAATGCAGCCCTTCTTCTATCAAACTTCACTGTTGTTTTAGCTTGAGGAATTTGTTGGTTTATACTCTGTAATAAACCAATTAGTTCTGTTTCTCCTATTTTAGTGCAGATCTGTCCAGATTGGGCCATGCGTATAAGCATGTTTTCAACGATTTTTCCCTTTTCTGGTTTTGTTAAAGTCAACGTGTTCACTAAAAAAAAAAAAAAAAAATTATAATTTATTTATTTATATATTTAAATTTGCACCTACAGAATTAAACAATTCCAAATGGTACTTTAAAATAAAACCAAACGAAAAAAAAAAAATAACTCAAAAGTAACAAAATCACTGTCTTAAGACAGTTTTCATCAGAGACATAGCAATATAAAAGATATCACAATTAGAAAAATTAGCATTATAATTATGCAACAATCTGTCCATGAAACTGTTACATCCATAGATCCTGTGTGTTCGCTAAAAAAAAAAGTTGCTGTTGGCGAGTTGAGCGTGGTGGAACATGGAAAAGGACCAACTCGAGCAGATCATTACAGTCAATGTGACCATTAATTAACTTATATATAAACATCAATGAAAGATACTCATGTCACGCTTTGAGACTGAGCATACCACAAAGAAGAAATCTGACATCATACCCAATATCTTAGCAAGGAAAGTGATGCTTATAAAGAAGGTACTTAACAAATTTGTTTTGTACCGTTTCAATACGATTAATGTGGCAAGCATAGGATGGAAACCATACAACACAACAATA
Organism: Tillus elongatus; assembly: GCA_964006375.1. Classification (NCBI taxonomy): domain Eukaryota; kingdom Metazoa; phylum Arthropoda; class Insecta; order Coleoptera; family Cleridae; genus Tillus; species Tillus elongatus. The sequence continues at coordinate 78,322,837 of OZ023263.1, read as the reverse complement.
CTCAATATTACTCCGAACCAAGGATGTATACAAACTAGTGTTTGCCCTTGTGTCAGTCATATGTTTAGTGTGTCTTTTAACAAACCCCAAAAGTCTGCAACATTTCACAACCACAGCATCAATATGCAGATTAAATGACAAATCATTTTTAAAATTACGCCAATATCTGCAACTAAAGTGACAACGTCCAACACTGTGTTATAAATGGTATAGCTATGAACAATCCGATTCTGACCCCTAAAATAGCTCACAACCTTACATTTACCCACATTAAGCGACAACAAGTTTGAACTGCACCAGCGAGTCAAGTTGTCAAGATCGTGTTGTAAAGTGTTGACACCATGGACAACTTCCGAAAAAAACTTCAAGTCATCTGCATACAATAAACATTTCGATGACTCAAAACAACTCACAACATCATTAATAAAAAGATTGAAGAGAACGGGACCTATATGTGATCCCTGTGGTACCCCAGACAAGACGAGGACCTCATCTCTCATCTGATAGAGAGCACCACCAATGCTAACACATTGCTTTCTGCCAGACAGGTAAGATCAAATCCACGAAAGATAACCACAGATGCCCATTGCAAACAATTTTTTTTCAGAAGAAGGGTATGACACACACTGTCAAAAGCCTTTGATACATCAGTGTATACAACATCAACTTGTTTACCAGCCTCCAATACATCCGTCACGTACGATTGAAAAATGGCGAGATTAGTGACCGTTGACCTTCCACTACAGAAACCATGTTGCTCTTCAACAATACTGTGTTTCAAGGTATTGGAAATTTCATCCGCAATGATAGATTCAAATAGTTTCGGTATTACAGGTTCAATTGAAACACCTCTATAATTGACAACTTGTGTCTTATCACCTGATTTGTGAATGGGGATCAGAGGAGACAACTTCCAGAGTAAGGGGCAAAAACCGGCATTGAAAATGAAGATCTCTGACAAATTAATAATTTTCATAACAATTTTATTATGGAAGCCACTAAAGCACCTAGTAAAGTTTATATTTGTACATATTTCCTAAGTGTGAATGAAAATGATGCAAAATCCTTTTAAAACTTACGTCTTGCTCTTGCATTTTGGTCTAATATTTGGGCCAATATTGAATTTTTCGCTTCTTCTTGGGCCCTGATTTGCTCTTCTTTGCCTTGTTGAGCATTAGCATTACCATCCCTCTGCAAAGTATAAAATATTACTATAAATGGAAGTGCATTAACTAAAGGTTACTGTAAAATTGCTTACCTTAAACTGAGACTGCAGTTGGGCCAGACGCTGCTGTTTTAATGCTTCTAGTTCCGGATCAGCCATTACGATTACGTTGTTATTGCTTAAATTTGTGCGTATAAATAAAATATAAACCGGCTGTGTGTTTGAACAACTTTTTAGGGATTATTACTTTTATTTTTATAATATTATACACAATAATATGACAATAGGGGGCAGGTGATCAGAATAAAATGACATATGACAAAACAAATGTCAATGTCAACGTAAATTTGTATACTCTGTTTTCTGTGATGAACAATGTTTGTTTTTCACATAGAGAATTTGTCCATTAGTCCATTGTAATTGTAATTCATTGGTCATGGGAACTACGAAGAACTAAGAAGGAAGATACCAGATTAGTTTACATAGAACAATTTTACCAGGATCTAAGAAATGTATTTAATAATATATAGAATATAGATGAAGGTTATCTATGGATATGGAAATTTAACGTCAACAATTTTTGGGTGTCTTTGATAGTGAAAATCTAAAAATTAAAATAAAATTATGCCACAACCCACAACATAAATTCAACAAAGCGACGATAGTGATCTAGGAGGAAGTATGTAGGGCGACTGTTTCAACATTTTATTTATTTCAAAATGCCCCATAACGATAGAAACGACCAATATCCATCATGGGTATGTTGATTTTGATTTGAATAAACCTATAAATAATTCAAAACTTGTTTTAGGTTGGTTTGATATATGTGTTCAATTTAATTGTTGGCACTGGTGCCCTCACTTTACCAGCAGTTTTTGCTGGTGCAGGATGGTTTCTCAGCATGCTCCTTATAGTTCTACTAGCTTTCGTCAGTTTTGTTACGGTAACATTTGTGATCGAATGCATGGCTTGTGCCAATGCATTTGTTCAGTGGCGAAAAATTCAATCCCATAAAGTTGATGTGAGTCTTTTATTCATGAATAAATAATTTCGTTTATGTCTTAACTTTTCTAGGAAAGTGAAGCACAAGCAGATAGTGATTGTGATGCAGATGACGCCACAACAGAAGAAACTGCTATAATATTTGTTAATCGCATGAGGAGACGATATTACAACCTCCATACAAAGGTAGAATTGGGACAAATGGCATCACTATTTTTTAACAAAATTGGACGTACATTATTTTTTCTTTCCCTTTGCATTTACTTGTATGGGGATTTGGCAATCTACACGGCTGCTATCTCTAAAACTGCTGTTGACTTATCATGCAAATCAAGTAATAGAACTGAAGATTTCAGTATTAAATGTTGGGAAACATCAGACATATCAAAAATGGAGGTGTATCGCATTTTTGTAACAATATTTGCATTGTTAGTAGGTCCATTTACATACTTCAATGTGCAAAAAACTAAATATCTCCAAATATTTACAACAACAATGCGTTGGTCTGCTTTTATAATAATGATTAGCCTTGCAGCTATTAGGTTAGCAGAGTATGGCCAGCAAGGAGAACCTAAAATTGTCAATTTTACTGGCCTTCCAGCACTGATTGGGTCAAGTATCTACAGTTTTATGTGTCACCATTCTCTGCCTGGCTTGGTTAGCCCTTTTTCAAATAAACAGCATATTATTCGCCAACTAGGTCTGGACTATATACTGATTAGCAGTTTTTATCTACTTTTAGCTATGACAGGGTGTTTTGCATTCAAAAGCTTAGAAGACTTATATACATTAAATTTTATACCGACTGACTCCGACCATTCAGGTGTTTTCATGTGTGTTATATATTATTTCTTAGGAGCTTTTCCTGTATTCACGTTATCAACAAGTTTTCCAATAATAGCTATCACATTGCAGAATAACCTGAAAGCTCTCATATTAGATGTTAACATCATTGAAAGGTATAATTTTGTATTGCGTCGTTTGACCTTTCCAACTTTAGCTGTGGTCCCGCCAATTATAGTAGCACTTTACACTCACAATTTGAAAACACTGGTTGAAATAACTGGTTCATACGCGGGTGTTCTGATACAATACGTTATACCAGCGATGTTAGTTTTTTATGCAAGAAAGTCTTGTGCTAGATTCATTGGCAATGGGGAAAACAAGTTTGCCAGTCCATTCAAGCATTATTTCTGGATAATACTTGTTATTGGATGGTCAGTATTATGTGTGATATTTGTAACTGTTAATTTTACAATTAACGGTATGTAAGTTCAATTAGAAAAAAATCAAAGCAATACTTTAAGAGTATTTTCTATACCTCTAGTAATTTCTAGTTCAATTGTGACTGATAAGATGTTATATTTTTATATGTTTTTAGGAAATAAGTTATACCCATTTTCCTTAGTTTACCTAAATGTTAAATACGGATAGAGTTATTATATAAACATTTTATGTAAAATCAATTGTAGTAACAATAAAAGTTTTATTTTCGAAAAAATTGGTTTCACTTAAAATCAAAAAGTAGGGCACTGGAAAATTTTGAAGTGAAGTCTCTGTTTAAAAAATTGTATGTGGTAGGTGCTATCAAAATACTACAAAGTTCGCAATACATAATTCTCTCAAATAGTTCAAGGCTCTTGCTTACAAATAGTTCGAAATTGAAGTTTATAAGCCCTCGAGTTGCGAGAGGTAGCAAAATTTTAACTCGACGACAGCCTTTTAAACCCGGGGTTGGTCGCGTTAAGTTGATAGCATCATTTCAGGAGACTTCACTCGTGTATATTTTTGACAGTTAGTGGCATGCACTGAGCCCTGACAACCATTTAACAATAGCAGAACTATTTTTGTATCCTAGTATTCTAACGCCTATTTTTATTGCCAACTTGGATAAACAAATTGATTTACACTATTTTATTGAATGTATAACTGCAGTTTCGCTAAAGTTCTCAGCTTTGTTGTTCACATTCTGTATTTGACAAAGCTGAGACATACAGGCTGTCCCACATAGACCGCACATTAGAAATATATCAGCTATTGATGCTATCTGAATTCTGAAAATTGGTGCAGCAACATGTTCATGGATGCTCTATGGATCTAAAATAATAGCGTCATTCTGTCTCTTCCGGTTATACTGGGTGCCGGCATAAACTTTGTTATTTTTAATGAAACACCCTGTACATTATTACATTTTTGAACTCCTCACAAAGATCTAGACTGTCTTGGTATAGGGTTAGAAATGTCTAAAGGTCATAGTTTTTAAGTTATTGAAAATTTTGACATGTAGAGGTCAATTTTGAAAAGGTTGTACCTATCACATAAAATCGTATTGGAGTTTGAACTTTTGTGTACGATTTCGCAATAGGGCAGTGTATCAAAACGTTGAAGCATAACTTAAAAAAGGTATACAGGATGTTCACAAATAAGCTGTAATTTTTCATAAATTTAAAGTGGAATAAGTCAAGAATTTTAAATCGAACATCCTGTATATGTTTGCTTAGATCTAGGCGCAATCAAATTCCCTATAAAATGTTTAGGAGGTTTCCCATACCCAAAGCTTACTGGTTTGATGATATTTGATATTTAAATGTAGGTACCTACATATTTCTTAAGTAACTAAAGAGTACCAACGTTAATTACAAAGTTAAAATAAGACCAGATACGAATTATTGTACAAAATGATTTGCTTGTGTTTGTTGCTTATCATTTTATTGTGGTGGGTGATTTAAAACACTATAATACACAAACAAAAGTACATGAGCTGACTCACTTCATTAGTTTCAACTGCCTACATAAACCGCAGTGATTTTATAAAACAAAGCTGTGCATGGAATATAAAGTTAAAATTTAGTTCGCAACAATTTGTATTATTGTATGTAAGCAGGCGTCACCTAAGACGCCTGTTTTTCAATAAATTGTACTATAATTATAGCACAAAATAGACATGGTGATTATTCAAATGAAGATTATATTAATTTACAAGTGACCCATGGTGAGTGTCACCAAAATATAAGCAGAGTTTTTGCAAAAAGGTATCCAAATATTGCTCGACCTGGAAGAATAACGCTAAGAACATTGATCAAAAGCTGCCAAGAATTTAATTCTTTTGATCCAAAAATTAAAAACAACCATCCCCTTACAAACAATGCCGATTTGGAAATTACAGTTCTAACGTATTATCATGTGATTGCAAATCTCGGCAAATGCTTTTCTTTTATTAATAGCTTTGATGAGTTCATTAGCCAGGAAAATCGGACAAGGTTTTCCGAGAAAATTTTCAGTTTTATTTCGAAAAAAACATTTTTCTCCGAAAATTACAAAACTATTTAATGAAATTTGGTTGCTATGTTGCCTTGTGAAAGATCTTACTGCATACCAAAATTCAACTTTTTAGGGGGGGGGGGAGGGTGTAGAGAGATATCACGTGTGTATTTATTTTTTCGTTCAACGCGCGATTTCTTAAACCGCAAAGCGGTGTGTAAGCACTTGACTCACTGTTGCCAGGGGCACGGATTTAAAATTTCGAAGAGTGGTACGTACATTTGGTTGCTCCCAAGGGTAAGAGACATGTAGTCACTGCGTACCTGTCAAATTAAGTCGCCCTGAGGCAGATCACCATAAGGCTCACCCCGATCAACATTTTTTGTCGCCACAATAAAATCCTTGTAAACGCTGGCATCTAGTCTCGGGCCAAACCAAGTGTTTTTTCTGTCGCAAGATGACAAAGCCCGGGTACCTATAGGCATGACAGCAGCAAATAAACAAGCTCCTCTCCTGATGCATGTCGAATATCGTGTCTCATTGCCTGATCATGATTGGGTGATTGCCTCAAGGCACAAATTGATCCCCAATGTATATGCTGGGTGCATCACAAAATGAAATGATATGGGATGTACTGAAGCAATTACGTACTCAGGGCCAACATATGTAGTGGCTATTAGAAGCGGCAAACATTCCTTTTCGACAGATTCATCACATGCTGTGGACTTCAATAAGCTTGCTACTATCGACAATTTCAAGGAAATTATGCGGAATGAAGAAGGACGCTTGAAACCAGTTGTTTTCATTTCATCTGATGGAGGACCCGACGAAAACCCGAGATATCCGAGGGTTATTTCCCATGCCATAGATCAAGCATAATACCTTTGAGCCAAAGATTATCTGGACTCATACTTCCGCATGATTCCTATGGAACCCATTTGGATGAACAAGGAAGAACGACAGATCATGATCTTGAAAAACTGAACTTTCAGAAGGCTGGAGAAGTTGTCGCAGAAGTATGGAATAATATGGTTATCGACGGCCATGACGTAGTAGCACAGTATGTCCGATGACAGTGCTGAAAGCTTTATTCCAGACCTGCCTTCTCCGCGGTGGTATAGCGAGCATGTGCGGGAGAGTCAGTATTTGCTTCAGGTACAGTAGTAAAATCTCACCATTACTATTTTGTCTCTAATACGACAATACAATTAAAATATCTTAATATCATCACCAGGTGGTGAAGTGTGATGACCGCGCTTGCTGTGGGCATATGCGGAGTTCTCTTCGATGTATTCTTCCGGAACGCTTCGTGATACCTCCTTACCCGATTTTGCAGTCATCCAGTGGCCTATGTATTCCGAAGCCTCAAGAGCATGATGGCAAGACGTTTGCTACATTTCTTCTGCGTCGGTCTCTTGGAATTACCCCAACGCATGAGGGCTTTGACAAATTGCCTTATTATGACCTGTATTACCCTAGCCTGAAGAAGGATCGTAAGCAGCTTGTGGGAAGGACGTGCCAGCGGTGTGGATTGTACTTCTGTACAAAAAATGTTAAGGCACATATGTAAATTCATGTCATGATCCAAGCAATAATAGTCAAGAGATGCACAATGTTCGTCCTTCATGCATACTCATATGACGATCGATCGGTATATCGCTGCATAGTGCGCGAAAATGATGACGCCGAGTGGGTTGATGATACCGACGTTGATCTTCAACAAAGCACATTGCCAACAGCTGACTTGCAAGATGCTTATTATCCACTTGTTAGTGTTGAAGAATGTCTTGCTAATCCGTGGTCCGAGGACAATGTGCATTAAATATGTTCATGTACCAGTACAATTATGTTTTTCACATGATTACACCTTTCCTTTATTATTTTTATGCCAGTCAAAAAACAACCTGCAACGTTAATATCTGCCTGGACATTTTCATCACAGTCCTTAATTTTCCAGAATTAAATTAGATTATACTTAACCTGTATTTAAAGATTATATTCTAAATTTTTTAAGATACTTCGTACTAAAAAATACACGTGATTTTGGGTAGGGGAGGGGGGTCTAGTCTTACACCTCACCACGTAGCACCAGGAGGGGGGGGGGGGCTAAAATGCTTACAAAACATCACGTGATTAATGGACGACCCCTAACACACTTGCTGCGTCCAGAACTTTTAATAGTACTATGAATGAGTTTTTGCAATGACATCAACAAGCAAATCATTTTGTGTTTAATTTTTCAAAACTCTAGTTCTATAAGAAATATGTGGGTGTCCAGCTTTAAATCTTAAATATTATCAAAACAGTTGACTTTAAGGATAGGAAACCTCCTAACCATTTTATAGGGATTCTGCATCGATCTAAGCAACAATACCGGATGTTTCATTCAAAATTATTGACTTAATCTAGTTCAACTTTATGAAAAATTATAGATTATTTGTGAACATCTTCTATATCTTGTTTAAGTTCTTGATTCAGTTATATTGCGAAAGCGTTCAAACTCCAATATGATTTTATGTAATAGGTATGATGTTTCCAAAATTAACCTCTGCATGTCAAAATGTTTAGAAAATTGTCAATAACTCAAAAACTATGAACTTTTGACATATATAACCTTATACAAAATCAGTCTAGAATTTAGTGCAGAATTCAAAAATATAATAATATACAGAGTGTTCCATTAAAAATAACAAACTTGATGCTGACATCCGCTATAACCGGAAGTGACAGAATGACGCCATCATTTTATATCGATAGAGCATCCATAAATATGCCGCTGCACCAATTTTCAGAATTTAGCTACCATCAATAACCGATATATTTCTAATGTGTGGTCTATGTGGGACACTTGTATTATAATGCAACCTGTAATGATTTCTTACCAAATCCTTTGGGTTGTAAATTGGTTAAAAGAAATGTCTTAGTTCAGGAGTTGATCAAAGATGACTTTGATCGTCACCTTCAATTTTGTGAATATAATTTTGGTGAACAATTAGCTATTGAACAAAAATCTATTATACTGCACGTGTTTTTTGGACCAGTATATGCTTTCTTTTTTAATTGAGAACTAAATAGACATAATAGTAGGCATTGGAGCAATGAGTATCCTCACTTGTTTAGGGAAATGCAGACTCAATATTCCTAAAACTTGAATACTTGGGTCATGATTTTAGGAAGACAATCTGTATAGAAAATTATTTAAATTTGTTGGAAGATCAGATTGTACCTATGAATACCGAAATTTTAGGAAATAATAACAACCTATCCGACGAAGAATTACTAACTTTCCAACAAACTAGTGCAGCTCCACATTCCAATGTTCGTGTGTGATAATATTTGAACAAACGTTTCCAGAAAGGTGAATTGGCAGAAGAGGCCTAATTAAGTGGCTTGTTAAATAACCTGGCCTCTTTGTATTAGTGAATTTTTATTTTAAAAAATTCACTAATAGAGAGGTATCGATGGTGAGACTTTGGAAAAAAATTTTCAAATGAGCGTAAACTTGGGCCCCTAGAACCCATATCCGGGGTCAATTTCGATTTATATATATATATATATATATATATATATATATATATATATATATATATATGTATCCAACTGATTTTGATGAAACTCGGCAAGTGCCTTTCTTTTATTAATAGCTTGGATGAGTTCGCTAGCCAGGATAATCGGACAAGGTTTTCCGGGAAGATTTTTAATTTTCTTTCAAAAAATTTTTTCTTCGAAAATTACAAAGATATTTCGATTAAATTTGGTTTGGGAAAGTCCTAACTATGTACCAAAATTCAGCTTTCTAATTGAGCTATTCAAATTTGAAACATTTATATTTAATACCACCGCTTTTTATTGACAATGGTAAAAACTGGTTTATAGGTATATGAGATCTAGTATGTCTGAGTCGTTACCTAGCAACGGAACATTTTATGTCATTGCGCAGGTCAGCTACACGCTGTAACTGACGTTTATCATATATTATTAGATCGTTTATCTGTTTTCAATTTCAGTTGACAAATTATTTGTGTTATTTGGGAATTTTAATATATAATTGCCAATTATTCCTTTAGGATTTTATTAAATGTTAGTGGGTGGACTAAACAGTGTTTGTGATGTTTGTCAACAGATATAGAAGATCGAAGTTTTACAAAAAGGGCTGATATGCAACAAGTTAGTTATTTTCTCTCTTTGATGCTTTGGCGGTAGTTTTAGTTAAGTTTACGGTTTAACGGTCCATAATTTTTAGCTAATTTTCGTACAAAAAATTCGTCAATGAGGAGACCGCGACTTTAGAATTTTAAAAATATTTCTTCAAATTAGCGCAATAGGCCCCCTAGAATCCATATCTGGCTTTACGTTTAGTTTTAATCTGTTTATATATATACAGGGTGACGATTTCTATGGTAAAGCTCAATATAATTATTATTATACAAGAAACGAGAAAAAATTGTATAAGTTAATGATAGGGTGTCTTGAGCTGCATCTTATAAAATTATTTTAACAATCACAGGCTGGCCCATAAGTCGTTGGTGATCCCTACAATTTTTTTCGAACACCATTATTTTATTGCATTTTTTATCGAAGTATGTTTGTAAGAAATAAAATCGAGACGCAGTAAGTGCGTTTTGGTAGCAAATTTTCATTAAATACTTTAAATTTCAACAACTCAGTTTGCTATTAACCTAAGGTTTGTTGGCTAGGAAATCAACATTTTAAGTTTATTGTCGGAAAATTTTTCTACATTTTCAAACAATAAGTTATTTTGATAAAATATGGCACATTGTTTCTACTATATAGGTTATACTGGTAACCAAATTGATGACTGCTTGCATTAAAAAGATATATTTGCTATTCAAAGCATTTTTGTAAAAATTCACTTCCATAACGCACTTGGTGCGTCCAGACTTTTTTTGTATGGGGACCTCTTGAATCAAAATTTATGCCATTGTGCCTAATAATCTAGCCTAGAGAGTTGCGAGTCAAATTATTAGGGAATGCGGATTATTGACATTGGATGTGTTTATAAATGTTAGGGCAGGATTTGGTGGATTACTATGTCACTGTATCGAAATTGGTGCAAGTAATTTTCCGCGATACCGTAATTACTTTAGAATTTTTTTTGTAGTTGTCTTTTTTCTAATGTTATTAATCAATAAACATTTTCTGGAAAACCACATTGCTGGTTTTCAAAAAAAAAAGTACACAAGTAGACCATGATTAGACCTTTTAACAGATATGTGACATGACCTCTGTTTGCCCTTGATAAGCCAAATTAAGGATTGGGTTGATATACAGGATATAAAAACAAACTATACAAAATATAGATCCAACAGTCACATGGTTTAAAAAAAACATCTTATTTCTGAAATATTACATGAGATATCAAGGTTGTCATGCAGTACATCATTGCACTTCTAATAAATTGGATATAATTGCAGCAACTGTTTATGCAAAATTATTGTTATTATTTATACAAAAATATAAGGAAACCACTGCCTTCTTTTCTCCAGATTGTAAAATTAAAGCGAAGCAGTAAACTATTCTTAGGAGAACCAGTAGAATACAAAACATCTTGGCAAAAACAAAGAAATTTCCTTTGTACTGGTTCCAGGTTTGCTGCATGAATCTTTCACAAATGAGTCATATTCAAGTTGGGATCTAACCAGACAGTAATTAAGAACAGAAAGTGTTAGCCTGTGGTAAATTTTTGCTGTTTCTTATTAAAAACGAAAGTCTTGTAAGTGGAACTAACAAGCTGTTTATAATATGCCCTAAGAGATAGAACTCCATCAAAAACAAGTCCAATATCGCTAACTGTGCTGTGACAATTAAGAACTAGCCCTTTTAAATTATAGTTAAAAGTAATTGGTTGTCTCTCGACCAAAGGACATTAGCAAAGCATTAAACCTCTTTATTAACTAGTCATAAAAAAAGTCTGGATGCAGCAAGTGCGTTATGGTAGTGAATTTTCATAGAAATTATCTGGCACCAAATATTTTTTTATAACTTTTTTTTCTTGTAACATCAAATTCTAAATTTTGGTGTATAGTTTAGTCTCTATATTCTAAACCTACCTGCCAAATTTGGTTACCATAGCTTTTTTACTTTTTGAGAAGAAAAAAATTTTCGAAAGAAAACTCAACATTTTTCACAGAAAACCTGGTCCGATTTTCCTAGCTAACGAACTTATCTAAGCTACTTATAAAAGGAAAGTACATGCCAAATGTGATCAAAATCGGCCCATTATTTTTTGAGTTATTGGTGTGATGTCTGGTAAAAATCACAAGAAGGTTCCAACAAACGAAAAACAAACAATGCAAACCCAGAAAGAAACCGAGGAAAACGTATTAGCCACAGAAACCACAACTATGGTATTAAGAAGTACAAGTAAAACGGTTATACCGGAGAAAACACCAGAAGAAGATGCAGGAGATGGCGTTATCCATACAGGTGAGCAACCACTAATCACAGTAATGGATATGTCAGTAATCATGCAGATGTTAACAACTATACAGGAACATAACAAAAAATTTGTAGAGGAACAAGAAAAAAGAGATAAAAAATTGGTTCAGAGGATTGAAGAATCTGACAAGAAGATGGACAATTTACTATTAAATATTCAAATACTCAGTCAGAAAGTCAACATAGAAGAAAAACTGAAATTACATTTACAAGAAGAAGAAGTGGCGAATAAAGTCATCACCAAAAAGGTCAACAAATTAAACCAAAAGATGTTAAACGAAGAACAAGACTTAAAGAAAAAGGAAGAAATGAGAAATTCACAGAAAATAGGTGGTACAAACGTCAGATATAGTGTCATACCAACACCTGAACTGGGGATATCTTTCCATGGGGATGTACAACGGGTGCATCCAAAGTTTTCGTAAGGTTGATAAAAAACTCTGTGAAAAACATATCAAGCTTTGAAAACATAAAGGAAATCTTAAGGAAAAATCTGAATCGTACAACAGCTATACGGTTCGCAGCACGGGAAGAAATAATAAATGATATGCAAATAACCAAGGAGAAATTCTTACACCAATTTTGGAGACAAGCCCAACAATCAATTTGTCGAGAACGATTGTATTATGGTAAGTACCATAGCGAGAGACCCCAGAGCAGATTGAAAATTATGGATGAACAGCGATGGAAGACAATTTTGAAAATAGTAAAAACGAAAGTCAATAGAACCAGGAAGAAATGGGTACTACGGGAACAGAAAAAAGTCAAAAAGAGAACTCTATTTCATAAAGGTGATTTAGTAGGGGTATAAATTATGCAGATGGCGAACAGGTGGAAAGACAAATGTGGCAAGTCACGACTGAGACTAAAAGGGCCTTGCAGGGACAGAAAGTTACCATGCTAGGACACCTGTATAACGATAACATTCGTGGAATTTTCAACATCAGTCAAATATTTAAATATGTATCTGGTTCTGAAGAACATATTAAGAAGAATATTTAAAATCACATCAGTTCTTAAAACATTATGAGATAGTTGAAAATAAGAATTAATTACGCGTATAAATAGTTAGTTCATAAGTAGGTTATAGATTTGATTTGTATATAATAGGGTGTTTCCTTTTTGTTTTCCAATTAATATTAGGTGATACCCAATTACTTCTCATCTAACTAAATAGTCAAGTACAATCGTCAAACTTTTGGGGCAGTTTATAAATTAAAATGTAATTAATATAATTTTTATCAAAACAAGTACAAAAGAAGCTAAATTTAACCAGTATTGAGAAGAATTATCTCAGAACAGTATTTGGGGAATTGCTATGATATCATAGTTTTTGAAAAATGTTCGTCGATAATTCATTCTCAGCATAGTAAAAACAATAAATAATTTAAAAAATATATTTGGTGGATGATACCTTGTAAAATAAATTAGTTAAGGTAGACTCTGTTGCTACAAGACAGGTAACAACAATGTAAAATTTGTAACTACACACAAATGAAATCGTTTGAAAATTAAAAAAATATAAATACATAAGTAAATTGGTGTGCCTTTAGAGTTGAGAAAATCATGTAATATGAATAAAATCACTATTTAGTTTTCAATTATCAATTCCAATAGTTATAAGAATGAAATGAAAGCAAAGTTTTTTTAACATATTATTGACTAACTGTGTATCCATAACTATCAATCAGAAAATGATTAGTTAAAGAATAAAATCAAGTGAGGAAGAGGAATGACAATTTGTCAGAAAAAGGATGACAGATTAGAAATACATGGTTCCAAAAACAGATTTTTAAATAACAATCCAAAGACAGAAAAATAAAATATTTCACATCATTGCCTACAAAATCACCATCAACAAAATATACAGAGTACTAGAAGATTAAAATAGTATTGAGAAGACGTTGCATATATATTTGGAGCGACGGACAATCGGAATTTACAAGGAGGAATTGTGAGATATACCTTGTTGCACCAAAACGCTATATACATAAACAGCTAATTGACAATTTTATACAAACAAGAAGACCCCAGAAATATATACATTTTTTGTGATATCAAAATAACCTAACAAAAGACAATATAAAATTAGAAAGTTTTTGAGAAACATCACTTTAGAAAAACAAGTCTTGTAATAATTTAAATTAGAGTTTACTTAAATATTTATAATTAGATTAGAGACAGTTTAACTAGATATATGGTTTTAGTGTTAACGTATTCAGTTCATTTTCTTTTATTGTGGTTATATTTGAACTTATGTTTCATTATTCTTAACATTGTAAAATCTGCGTTTTCATTTCATTCACCCAGTCATCAATAAGCAGATCAGTCCTTTTTTCAAGAAAGAAATTATTTCATTTAAATTTTTGTTTGCCAACTTCATTGGCAACAAATTTTAATAGTGCCTGAACTCCCACTGAGAGACAAAAATATCTTAATAAAGTATAAAAACACATAATAATTTATATATATATATATATATATATATATATATATATATATATATATATATATATATATATATATATATATATATATATATATATATATATATATATATATTTATATATATTCATATAAAAATTCAAACTAACCCCGGATATGGGTTCTAGGGGTCCTAGTTTGCGCTCATTAGCAAAAATGTTTGCAAAATTCAAAAGTCGAGATCTCCCCTATAGTTAATTTTTTCTACGAAAATTATTCACTAAAACACCGGTATGTCACTAGAAATTAAATTGGGGGCTATAGGAAGAGATGGAGGTGGAGCCAGAAGTTTGAGCGAGGGTTTAAATAAAAGAAGAGGATACTTATCTAGAGAGATTAACTTTTTAATAATATTATAACCGTTCATACAATTCTGCTTTCTCAGCTCCAAAATAACTTTTTAGACAAAATCTAAAAGATGATTGGGTAATGTTGAATATATTTGTTTCTTTTGTATTACAATACATAAATAATTTCACTTTTTCTTTCCACTACCTGGTTTGGCTTTACGTTCCAGCTGCATTTGCTTTAACTTCATTGTCAGTTTAGTTTGGGCTTGTGAATGTTTCTCTGTGGTAAGTTTAGTTTCTGGATGATGGAATTTTCTTTGTTCGTCCCTTCGAACGGCTTCACCACATCCATGTATTTCTGGCAAGCCGTGTGTTGTACAAAACCTTCCACCACAGTATTTACAATCAATAGCAAAATCCTTTGTTTTATTTTTACATTTTGTAAAGCTGCATTTGTAATCCAATTTTTTTACATTGTCTAACACAGTATCTAAATCTTTGGAATTTACTGCTTCTTTTAACACCTTGTCTCGAACTTTAGTTTCAGTTGATTTTTTTGTTACTGTAATTGTTGACATGATGTAATATTTTGTTATTTTTACTCTCTCTCAATGTGTATGTTTAATATGGAACAAACTTCACTAAATTTTATAGCTTTGCACGTGTACTTCGTCACCTTTAGCGTATTCACCCTACCATATAACTTTTATATTAAAATATTAAACCAGAAGCAACCAAATAAAAACAAATTAAATAAGGTTATGTGTTATGTCAAGTATTTTGTATCTTGTGTTGTCGTTGTCATTAGTCACTGTCAAGTTTTCTTACCTTTGGACTACTAATTTGTTCCCAAATTTTTCTAATATGGAATTTTTGCTATATGATGTTTTAGATCGCCACCGCCACAAGCATCGTTTCGTGACGTAGGTAAAACGTAATTTTCACGTAGGCTACTATCGTTTCAACTGCCAAATTTCTGTAGTAATACGTTATACGGTTCCGGTAACTTAAAAATTGGAAATGAAGAATGTAATATTTGTTTTATAAATCATACGTAAAACATCAATTTCTGCAAAGAAAATATGTGTGTGGGTATGTGTGCGCGCGCGCGAAAATATTTTTGGTATGACTTCAAACGTATCCATTAGCCACAGATCATTATTTTTTATGAGGAAATCAAAAAATAAGTTAAAATGTATGGATGTTAATTGCACTTGTTGATATTAAATATATACGTAAACATTTAATATAACTTTATTACTTCACTAACTGAATAAACTATATGATACATTTAACTATAATACACTTTATGATATAATAACAATTACAACAGTACACGAGTACATAGCAGATAACTGACCGAGCGTGAAGGACGTGTGTTCACTGTAGCGGTTGGTAGAGAGCAGAGAGAGAGATCGCCTGGTGTCTTTTATAGTTGCCGCAGTTCTTGACAGCTGGCTGTCGCATAAGGTAACGTAACGTTTAACTGTCAAGAGTATTTATGCAGAAACATAGAGTAGTGTTGACGGAAACACTGCGGTCGAAACCACCGCCACATACTCCCCTCTCAGTGGCAACGCTATTAGTTCAAGTATCTTCGTGAAAATCGAACTCTACGTCCATGGCGTGTAGTTTGAACGGGAACGGGAACTTCACTGTCACTTTCAGTTTCACTAGGTGTTGGACTTTCACTGTCACTTTCAGTTTCACTAGGTGTTGGACTTTCACTGTCACCTTCAGTTTCACTAGGATGTCTCTGAGGCTGGAAAGTTGTCTGTTCGTTATCACAAAGAATGAATGCGGGTTTAAGACGGTCAACAGAAATTGTCTCTTCTCCGTGTGATTTCTTGATTTTGAAGACTTTGTCAGTTCGGGATAACACTTCAAAGGGGCCGTCATAAACTGGTTCGAGGGGTTTTCGCGGAATATCAATGCGAACAAAAACAAAAGGAGCTTCCATAAGCTTAGGATGGACAAATATCTTTTTTGCAGTATGATGTTTAAAAGGTACTGGTCGAAGTTTCCTTATGTCTTCTTTCAGCTGAGATATAAGTGGTGGAGCATCATGAGCTTGTGTGCTGTTGAAAAAGTCTGTGGGAAGTTTGATTGATTCTCCGTAGACTATTTCAGCGGGTGTTGTGCGATATTCTGGAATTATGTACGATCTGAGTCCTAGTAACACAAGTGGCAATTTAGCGACCCAGTTTTCGTCCATATGAGCTTTCAAGGCCTGTTTCAGAACTCTATGCCATCTCTCGATTACACCATTTGCTGCTGGGTGGTAAGCTGTGGTCTTGATGTGGTCTGCACCTAGTGTTTTAGTGAGGTGTGTGAAAAGGTGGCAATCGAATTGTTTACCTCTGTCTGTGGTGATGTATTGCGGAACACCGAAACGAGAGATCCAGCATGATAAAATAGTGTTGGCTACTGTTTCTGCTGTAATATCTGACAATGGAATTGTTTCGGGCCATCGTGAAAATCTGTCTATTATTGTTAACAGATAGCGTTGACCTTCTAATTGTGGTAATGGTCCCACAATGTCAAAATTTATATGCGAGAATCTTCTCATGGCTGGGGTGTATTGTCCAATGGCACTGGAAGTGTGTCTCCATATCTTGACTTTCTGGCAGGGAATGCAAGTTTTAGACCAAAGAGATACATCGCGTTTCAATTTGGGCCAACAAAATCTATCCTGGACCAGATTGACTGAAGCTGATATGCCTGGGTGAGATAAATTGTGGATAGAATCGAAAATCTTTCGGCGAAATTTGAGCGGAATGAATGGGCGAAGTTTCTTTGAAGAAGAATCGCAAATAAGATTCAATCCGTTGTCAATAGGCATGTTTTGAAATTTGTATGAGGAAAATTTAGACTGCAGAAGGTGTCTGAGTTCTTCACAAGATGACTGAGCTTGCGCAATTTCTTGGAGTGACACAGTGGAAGAAAGTGAAATTGTTTTAATGCGAGAACAATAGTCTGCGGGAATGTTTGTAGGATCTGGTATGTAGCGAATGTCTGTAGTAAATTGACCTGGGAAGTCTAAATATCGTAGTTGCCTTGGAGATGCTTTATCGACGCGTTGTTCAAAAGCGTATGTCAAAGGTTTGTGGTCCGTATAAATGGTGAAATGGCGACCTTCTAGGGTATATCTGAAGTATTTAACTGCCTGATAAGCAGCTAGAAGTTCGCGATCGTAGGTGCTGTAAGATTTTTGGGCTGAAGTAAGCTTTTTAGAGTAGAAACCTAGGGGTTTTAGTGTTTGATCACGTAGTTGTTGGAGGGAAGCACATACGGCATAATCAGAAGCATCGACATGGAGAATCAGTGGTAGCGAAGAAGACGGATGAGCTATTCGTGTAGCGTTTTTAGTGCCTCTTTCAAACGTTCAAATGCTTCTCGAGTCTGAGGAGTCCACTCGATTTTACGTTTGTCGCGTTTTTTGGGATTCTGGCAGAGGTCGAATAGTGGTTGCTGAATTTCCGCAGCACGTGGAAGAGAACGACGGTAGACATTTATGAGATCTAGAAATCTTCTGAGTTTTTCAATGGTATCGAGAAGAGGTAGGTCGGTAATAGCTTTGATGCGTTCAGGAAGTGGAAATAATCCAGATTTATTTACACGAAAACCTAAAAATGAAATTTCGGCCACTCCGAATTCACAATTAGATGAATTGATACGGATGCCGTTGTCTTGAAGTGTCTGAAAAAGTTTTGCTAGATGCTCTTGATGTTCTTTTTCAAAGGCTGATGCAACGAGAATATCGTCAAGATAGGAGTAGGCAAAGTCAAGATGTCTTAAAATTGAATGTAAATATCTTTGAAATGTTTGTGCTGAATTACGAAGGCCAAATGGAGTTTTAACAAATTCGAATAACCCAAATGGAGTTATGACTGCTGTTTTGGGAATATCTTGAGGTGCTACTGGGATGTGATGGAAAGCGCGAATGATATCCAATTTTGAAAAAATACGTTTGCCTTCTAACTGGGCATTAAAATCCTGCAAATTTGGAATTGGATATTTGTCTGGGATTGTTTTAGCGTTTAGTGCTCGGTAATCCCCACATGGTCTCCATGAGCCATCCTTTTTTTGCACCATGTGGAGGGGGCTTGACCATGGACTTTTGGAGGGTCTACAAATTCCCAAGTTTATCATGTGCTGGAATTCTAGCTTTGCTTGAGCTAGCTTTTCCGGGGGCAATCTTCTAGCTTTTGCAGTGACAGGTGGTCCTTCCGTACTTATAGTATTGAAGAACTCAACCTCTGGAAGGTTGCTAAAAGAAGTTTCCTTAAAAAGGTCAGGAAATTGTTGTAGCAATTTGAAGTATTGGTGTGTCGGGTCTACGAGATGAATTTTAGAATTAATTCCTGGTGGTGGGTTAGCACCGGTCTTAGAGAGGTTTGTCTTTGTATCGATTAAACGTCTATGTTTCATATCCACAAGTAAAGCAAACTCTGCTAGAAAATCAGCGCCTATAATTGGTTGCTTGATATCGGCAAGTGTGAAGGGCCAGCAGAACCTACGGCGTAAACCTAGATCCAAATCTAATAGTTGTTCGCCATAGGTATGAATAGGGGTCCCGTTTGCAGCATACAAGGTACGTTTCGATTGAAATTTCCGTTGGTCGTGAGTGGGTGGAATAACTGAAATATCCGCTCCAGAGTCGATTAGAAATTTCATATTGGAGCGTCTATCAAAAATAAAAAGGCGGCGTGTTAGGTGGCTCTCGTCTCCTGCCGCGAGTTTGGATAGTGCCCTTTTGGCACTTCAAAACAAAAAAACTTTATTTCGAAATTACAACAAGTTTAATTATAATTTTAAAACAAAGGAGAAATACACGATGTTTAATGTTGAAACACTCGTAATAAATTCTAACATAATATTGTCTCTTACTTGTATATATAAAGTCAAATATGCTTAGCTAACATTATAAAATAAAACAACTTAAACTAAATAATTATGATGACTATGATTATTCAGCGGTTTCAGTACTTCCGCGTTGAACGACTGCTTCGATCCTATTACTCTACTGACACGAGATATCAGTATAGCATTATACAGGGTGCTGTAACTCCTCCCTTGCCAGATGAGATTTAGGGTACCTAAATCTTGAAATTGATGTCCTCCAGGGGAACTTCGTGGGTCTTCTTAAGTTCGTTGACGATTTCGGACTCGA
This sequence comes from Tillus elongatus, assembly GCA_964006375.1. Lineage (NCBI taxonomy): Eukaryota > Metazoa > Arthropoda > Insecta > Coleoptera > Cleridae > Tillus > Tillus elongatus. Next base: position 78,303,003 of record OZ023263.1, on the reverse strand, counting down.
CGGCGGAACTGGTTATTCTGTCTTTAAATTTCCAAAAACAGAAACATGCTACTGTTAATAAAAGAACACAAACAGTTAAAGTAAAAACACTAATCGAAGTATGAATTACAGGAACACTTATTGTTTGTAGTAACTCCTTCTGATGCTGTAGTTGGGATTTCACTAAATTCAATTCATCTAAATTTATAGATTCTAGATGTAAAGGCACAATGTTAAGTTTTGAGTTCATGGACAGTTCACTAAATTTGAGTTCGGGTAACGGTACATAGAAAAGTTTTTTTAATTTCAGATTGATGAGAACTTACTGTTTGTCCTTTGATTTTTACCTCACAGCCTTCTTCTATTTTTACCAGATAACTACCATCTATGGCCATGATTTTACGGTCATCGCTGCATCTGTAGTTGACTATATTTTCTACTGGAGAGATGATAATCCATTTACTTTCGCTGATCTTCTGAATCTTCACATCTTCTATTAACATTTGGTGATGCTCACAATTGTTATACTGGGTGGAGAACTTTATTAATTGTATTTCACAAGGGCTGTTTGGACTGATGTGATTCATTGTTTGAGCTTGACACAGGAATTCAGTTGGTCGGACCTCTCGACATGGTCCATCATGGAGTTTGTAATTTTCATCATTCAAGGAAAGGTATTTTGAATGGGGAATTAATGTTAGGAATGTGTGGGTCAAACTATTACGGATGGGAAAGGCATATAAATGATAGTAATCGTAATATGCTGACTCAACCAAAGGTACATCTAAAATGAATGTTAACTGAGTGGTTTTGTAATAGCTTTTAATAGTAATTATTTCTTCATAAAGGGCCATATTATCTATATTTACCTTATATGGCAAGTTTACTTTATGTCTTTGAATTTTATTAAGCTCTATCAATAAATCATGTGTTTCTAAAATAGAGGGATGCATTGTCTTTAATTTAGCAAACGTTATTGCATTAACTAAAGTCTCCAAAATATTTTTAATTCCCGTTATTTCGGTAATTAACTGAACAAAGAGCATTTGAGCTATGATTACTATGTCCATGTAATCCTGTCTTAAGTCTTCACCTTCAAAATTTTTCGTTAGAAATTCAATACGGTCTGCTATCTTTTTTTGATTGTTAGTCAAAATGTAAACTGTTTGATTAAATTTGGTAATAGCGGTTTCTGTTAGTGACATTTGATTTTTTTGAATTATTTCTAATTTATTTTGGTTACTAGTTAGCTCTAAAATTGTTGAGTCATAACGTTTAGCATCATTATCATCTAAATTTCCTGTGATTGACTTAATTACTGTTCCGAGTCCATTTATTGAACCTCTCTTTTTTCGATTTAAACTTGATGGTATAATTTGTTTGAAAATTTTGTTAGTTTCACTTATTTCATGGAATAACACATTTTGAGAGTTTCGTAGTTCTTCATAATAGGATTCATTATAAGGGGAGTTTTGTATAGAGATGTTCAGGTGATAGGATGTGTTTTGTAAAAAGTTAAAGTCTTGTAAAAGTGGTTGTAGTTCAATCGTTCTAATCAATGTCCATTTATCGATTGCGTTTTGCATAGTTCCTATTTTTAGGGGTAGCAGTCCAGGGTTGTCATTCAGTCTGTTAAACTCTACCTGTCCAAGGACATGGGTGAGGAAGAGGATTGACCTGAAACATTAGGTCGTTTTAGATTTCGTAGGTGTCGTTTAGCTATTTGTTTATTTTTTCTAATTAATGCAACATTTTTATCTGTAACTTTTATCAATTCAAATGGACCTTCGAATTTTGGATTATTTTTATTTCGTTTATCTACTTTAGTATAGACATGCGTTTCCTTATCAAATAAAGCGGTATCATCTTTGGAATTTCTGCCGGACACAACTCTTAATTTATTTTTTTCTAAATTCTCTTTAATTTTTTCGTACATTAAATTTAGTTTATTTTTATGTTGTAATAGGTATTCTTGCAAGAGTTTTTGTTGATCGTTTATATCATACACATCTTTACTAGAAGTATGACCTAAGACAATATCAAACGGGGTAAAATTTGTGGCTGAATGAATGCTATGATTGTATGCCATAATCGCATAACACATAATTTTTGTTATCGGGTCTTTTGGATAAATTTGACGTAATATGCGTATGTGTTCTAATAAAGTTGAATGCAAACGTTCTATGAGACCGTTAGAATTTGGATTTCTGGGGGTGGTGAAATGAACTTTTATCTTGTGCAAATTAAATAATTGTTTTACAGTTTCTGAGCATAGCTCGGAACCATTGTCACTTACTATTTGCTCGGGTGTTCCGTAGTAAGAAAAATACTGAATTAAAGCATTACAGGTTTCGATTGGATTTTTACTACTAATAGCTACTGCTTGCCCTAATTTAGAAAATGAATCAATTAAAGTTAAATAAATTTGATTTTCAATTATAAATGTATCTATATGTAAAATTTGGAAAGGTCTACTTGGAGTTTCTGTAAGCATTAAAGGTATATTAGGTGGGTTACGGTCATATTTTGCTCTTTTACATATTTCACAATTATTTATAAATTCAGTAACTTTTTCTTTCATGTGTAAAAAATAATATTTATTAGCTATTTCTTTAAGTGTCTCATTAATACCACGATGATTAGTTTTAGAGGTGTGATAACTTTGTATTACTTCTAGAATATCAGCTGTGTCGGCCAAAGGAATTCTACGTTTCGGACAGCTTATTATTTCAGGGCCATTATCATTAAATAGTTCAGTGTAAATATTACTAAAGTCCTTATATAATTGATCGGTTTCAAAATTAAAATAATAACGTTTATTTGAAACGGTATAATCTCGTAAAAATTTAACAATATGGTCTCTATTATTTTGTCGAGGAATTTGCACTAAGTATTTAGTTTGATTATAAATTTTTACCTGTTTTACTGGTCTAGGGTTATAATTTACTGGGGAAATATAATATTGATTCGGTTGTTTTTCAATGGGATTTTCAGATATTTGTATACTTTTTTTCGGTTCAACATTTACTTGGGAATGATCACTTTCGTCCGAGTTTTCAGTTGGTATTTGTGCGAGTAAATTGCGTCTTAGTTCACTTAAAGGGATATCTTCTGAATTTGGACTATTAGGAATTTCGATTGGGATAAAAGGCATTTCCGGTGGAGTCATAGGTGGTATATATTCATTTGTCGGCTGTGGTAATATCATACTTAAAGGAGGTGTATTTAGTTCACGGTCAAAGTCCTGTAAACGTCTCTCATTACTGTCTACATTATTAAACGTAGATGAAATCTCATCATCTAGAGCATTTACCTGTATGCGAGATAATGCGTCAGCGTTTGTATTATATTTTCCTTTTTTATATATAATTTCATAGTCGTACTCTTCCAATTTTAGTCTCCACCTAGTTAATTTTGAATTTGGTTCTTTTAATTTCATTAACCAAACTAATGGTCTATGATCGGTGTAAATGTAAAATTTACGTCCGTATAAATATGGCCTAAAATATTTAGTCGCCCAAACTATAGCTAAAAGCTCTTTTTCTATAGTCGAATATTTTTGTTCACTATTATTTAGGGTGCGAGATGCATAACTTATTGGTTTATCACTACCTAAAGGTCCTTGCGATAACACTGCCCCTAAAGCTACATTTGAAGCGTCTGTCGTTAAAATAAAAGGTTTTGTAAAGTCGGGATATTGTAAAATAGGGTCATTCATCAAAATGTTTTTACAAGTTTCAAAAGACTCAAGGAAATCTTTGTCATGATTTATATTGGCATTTTTCTTAAGGCATTTAGTTAGTGGTTTAGTCAATTTTCCAAAATCGCGTATAAATTTTCGATAATACCCTACAAGACCTAAAAAGCCTTTGATTTCTTTACGGGTCTTGGGAAGTGGATACTGTTTTATGGCCTTAATCTTATCTGGATTAGGTTTCACCCCCCGATCTGTGATTATATGCCCAAGATACATGACTTCCTTCTTTAGAAATTCGCTTTTATCGAGCTGAATTTTTAGGTTGGCCTGTCTTAATCTTTCAAATACGTCCTTTAGTCTTTCAATATGTTCCTGAAGGGAAGTTGAAAATACTATGATGTCATCTAGATAGGAAAAACATTTTTCGTTTTGTATACCCCTCAGAATATTTTGCATTAGGCGCTCAAAACAGGGTGGCCCATTGATAACTCCAAAAGGTAGGCGCATATGTTCAAAATGGCCGAACTGCGTGGAGAAGGCCGTTTTTTCAATATCTTCTGGTGCCATTTCAATTTGATGGTAACCAGAAGCTAAGTCAAGAGTGGTGTAATATTGGCTTCGTCCGAGTTTGTCTAAGATGTCGGAAATATTAGGAAGAGGATATTTGTCCGGGATAGTTTTGGCATTTAATTTACGATAATCTATTACCATACGAAATTTTTGTTTACCACAGCTGTCCTTTTTTTTTGGAATCACTAATACAGGGCTGGACCATGGAGAACAGGATGGTCGAATTATACCTTGTTTTAGTAAGTCGTCTACTTGTCGTTTAACTTCTTGTTGTTGAACATGGGGTAAGCGATACGGTCTTACATAAACTGGGTCCGGGTCAGATAATCTAATATGGTGTTTTATTTGATGTGAAAATGTGAGAGGGACTCCTTCACAATAAAATATATCTTTATATTCCCTACATAAAGCTTCAATTGCTGTTTTTTCTTCAATATTTAAATGATCAAGTCTAAGTTTTTCTAAATTTTGATTTTGAAGATATTCTAATTCTATCCCTGAGAAATCTACGTCCATGTGTTCGTCAAAGTGTTCAGTGAAATTTAATTCTGTTTCCGTAATTGGGTCAAGTTTCAATGGCGAGTTTAATATTACTTGTACATGTTTATCTGTACTATTCAAGACACTCACATATGAAAAACCCTGATCTACGTTAACTAATGACTCTGGTATTTCTACTCCAGGTCGCAATGTTAATTTCGATAAAACGCCGGTATTTGTGGAACAAGAAACTGGTATTTTAATAATTTTCTCTGTTCTTGCTTCTATTTCAATTTTAAAATTTTGATACGTTCTTTTATAAGTATTATGTTGTTCAGACGGCAAATAAAGTGGAATTACTGCTTTATCTGTAATTAATTTTCTATTTTTAAAATCTATTCTGGCTCCTAACCTTTGTAATAAGTCAGAGCCAATCAGACCATGATATTGGTTACTAATATCAAAAATGTAAAATTTATATTTTGCTTTTCCTGTGTTAAACATTAATGGTAAGGGAATTTTTGCAATTTCGTTATGTGTACTTGTCTGATGGACGGATTTGATTTGAAAATATTCATTTTCTATAAAATTTTTGTAATAAGTATAAGCTAAAGATGGGCACAATAAAGATTTCGTACTACCACTATCCAACATGAATTTTAAATTTATACCAGGCACGATTACGTAGGGTAGTTTTGGGCAATTATCTAAATTAACCTGTATTATCTGTTCTGATCTAAATTCAGGCTCGAATGAAAATTTTCTCCATGTTCGGTATAATCATTAAAATTATCTCTAGGTTCATAATAATTTTCAGGGTAAGGTTCTGAAAAGTTTTCAGGTTCATAATATTTAGAATTTGTTTCATTATATTCATAATTTCCTTGACTAAAATTTGTGTCGTTGTAGTCATTGTTTTGTATAGGTCTGTCAGATTGTACTTCGTGATGATAAAGTTCCTCACTCGTATATCGTCTGTTTTGTGTATTAGGTATTTTTTTTTTGTTCCCTCAGGGCTCGTCCGCGGCCTTGCCGCCCCGATAGCACCGCAACCCTTGGTTGATTGTGCATACCCCTAGTCTTACTCCACCCATTCCAAAATCACTGTGCCTTGAACTAGTCTGCACAGCGATTGGTAGGGTGAAGTTTTATATTGCTCTGTCTCCGGTCTAGAGTGACCGTAGATCAGTTGTCTTTTCCGGTCCAGAGCTATACACTCGCACAAGATGTGCTGGGCTGATTCCTCCCCCTCGCCGCAGAGTCTGCATGCGAGGTCCCCTTCGAACCGCCCCATTTTATGTAGGTGTTTCTTGACGGCCATGTGTCCCGTCAAGAGACCTGTTGTGTTTCTGAGCTGTCCTCTGCTAAGGTTTAGCAGCTCCACAGCTCTCTTTGAACTGGGTCCGTCAATTATTGACTTCCCATGTCTGAGCCCTGGACAGTCCGCCCAGTACACCTTGTGTTGGTTTCTGACCCAGGACTTAATGGCTCCCCTGGCAGTGCTCTTTGACACGCCCAGAGCCGGTTCTGGTCCCATAAATGGTTCTGCTGACCCCCTCTTTGCGAGACTGTCAGCTTCTTCATTGCCTTTGACCCCCGAGTGACCCGGCACCCAGATGAGGGTCACCTCATTCTGCCCAGCCAGGTCGCTCGTCTCGTCTCGGCACTCACTCACCAGCCAGGAATTTACCCGTGGGCTACTTAGTGCCTTAAGGGCTGCCTGGCTGTCTGTGGCTATGAGGATCCGCTTGTTGGTGTAGCCCCTCCTCTTGTTCTCCCGCACACAGTGCAGGATGGCGTACATCTCGGCCTGAAACACCGTTGCATGGGCTCCGAGGGAAATACTGTGACTTACCCTCGGTCCTTCCGAGTAAACACCTGCCCCCGTCCCACGCTCCCCGCCAGATCCGTCTGTGAACCAGACGAGCGCGTCCCGTGGTATGCCCGGTGTCTCCTCCCGCCATGCCCCGCGATCAGGGATTTCCACTGTGAAGTTGTTTTCCCTGCACATTCGCGGGCTCGCGAAGTCTGACCTCATTTCAAGCATGGGTTCCTTCACGATCTCCTGAATTTTGCAGTGGCCCCTGAAGCCTGGGTTGATCTTCAGTCTACCATTGCAGGCTAGTCTGTATAGTCCTAGCCTGGCCTCTCCCATAATAACGAAGTGTAGGGGGGGTAGATCCAGCAACACCTCCATGGCGGCTGTTGGGGTTGAAGACATGGCCCCTGTGATGCCTAGGCAAGCCATCCTTTGGATCTTGCCTAGTTTTTGTTTGGCACTGGATTGTGTCACCTTAGGCCACCAGACCAGTGCCGCATATGTTAACGATGGTCTGACCACCCTTGTGTACAGCCAGTGGGCCATACTAGGTCTTAGTCCCCACGTTTTTCCATATAGCCGCCTAGTGACGGCTAAGGTCATGACTGCCTTACGCAGTATTTTTCCAATGTGACCATTCCAGGTTAGCTTAGAGTCCAATACGACCCCAAGATATTTTACCTCCCTGGCCATTGGAACGCTCCTACCGTATAGAGTGAGAGTTCTGTGGCTTTCACACTTCCTCCTCCTCGTAAACGGCACGACGGTTGCTTTCTCGGGGCTCACCCCGAGCCCTTGATCAACCGTCCACCCTTCCACCACTTTCAGTGCAGTCTGCATACGCTCCCACACTGCCTGTGTGACCTTTCCTCGGACTATGATGACAATGTCGTCCGCATAGCCCTGTACCTCATACCCCCCTCCCGAGAGCCTCCCCAGCAGGCCGTCCACGACTAGACACCAGAGCAAGGGAGACAGAACGCTCCCCTGCGGACACCCCGCCGCGACCCCCGCCAGCAGAGTCCCTTCCGCGAGTGAGGTGAACACCGCCCTGTCCCTGAGCATGGAACCGATCCACCTGCAGCAGGTCTCCTCTATTCCACGCTCCCGGGCAGCTGCCAGAACCGATCCGAACGAGGTGTTGCTAAAGGCCCCCTCTATGTCTAGGAAGGCCCCCAGCGCCACCTCCTTGTTCTCCAGCGTATTCTCCAGTTTCAGCACCAGTTGGTGCAGTGCTGTTTCTGTTGAGAATCCTGCTCTGTATGCATATTGTCCGCAGTGTAGAGGATATGCTTCCAGTACACCGCCCCTAATGTGCCGGTCGAGCAGTTTTTCCACTGTTTTCAGCAAGAAGGACATGAGACTTATTGGCCTCAGGGACTTTGCCTGGTCTGTTGGACGCCCAGGTTTAGGAATAAATACAACCCTGGCCAGTCTCCATGCCCTCGGAATGTACCCCAGAGCCAGGCTGGCCCTCATAATGAGGGTAAGCACCGGCGCCAGTATATCTATCCCCTGTTGGAGCATGATGGGCATTATTCCATCAAATCCCGGCGATTTGTATGGCTTAAAGCTGTTAATGGCCCATCTGATTTTGCTCCAGGTAACCACCTCTTTAGCGACTGTCCAGTCTACTCTAGATGCCCGCCTATAAGGCGCCTCTATTTCTGAGTGTTCCCAGTCCGGAGGTGATTGGTTTATTATGTTACAGCCGGGGAAGTGCGTCTGGAGTAAAATTTCCATAGTTTCCTCCCCCGAGCTTGTAAAGCCTCCCGTGGGTGTTCTAAGGGAGCCTATGTTAGTCTGAGGGCCCTTAGACAGGATCTTGTGTAGTCGAGCACTCTCGGACGTGTTTTCCACTTCTTCGCAGTGCCTCCTCCACGACTCCTTCTTGGCGTCCCTCAGTCTTTTGTTATAGGTCGATAGGGCCTGTCTATATTCATCCCATGCTCCCGACCTTTTGGCCGCGTTAAACAGCTTACGAACCTGCGTCCTCCTTTGCCTGAGGTCCTCGTTCCACCATGGGACGTTCCTGGTGGACACCCTCATTTTCAGGGGGCAGTTGGCGTTATAGGCCGAGGTAATTGCGTCTCGCAATTGGACTGCTGCAATCTCGAGGTCTATTGAATCCCTTATGGCCCTCTCAACCCCCCGCAGTTCCACAGCTAGGTCTGCCCTGTAGGCTTCCCAGTCCGCCTTGCGGGGGTCCCGGTACCATACCGTTTCTCTTTCGACTTTGGCGATTTCAAACCGGATGTATCTGTGGTCTGAGCTACTCACTTCCCCAGACACAGCCCAGCTTTTAACAAAGTCGCCCAGAAACTGGGTGGAAACTGTTAGGTCTAAAACTTCCTCACGCCGTGTTGTGACGAATGTCGGTTTATTACCTCTATTCAATATGTCTAAATTAAATTTCATAAAGAATTGTAAAAGTGCCTCACCCCTAGAGTTTGTGTCCGAGCTACCCCACAACTCATGGTGCGCATTCGCATCCATGCCGATGATGGTCTGCCATCCACCTGCTCTGCTACCCACCATCAGCTGCTCCAATTCGTTGGGTGGAGGAGGGTCCGTGCTGTCCCCTGGCAGATAGGCTGACGCGACAGTAATGTCCCTCAGCCCATCCGCTCCTCCACATCGGATTTTGATCGTTGCCAGGTCCCTGGAACAGAAATTCATTAGAGGGAGAAACTCTATCCCTTCCTTGACAAAAATGCAGGCCCTCGGATTCTCGCTGGACCTGCTGTAGATGAGCTTTCCATTAGCTCCGCCGAGTCCCTTGATCTCTCCTTTGTAGGAGTACGGTTCCTGGATGAGGGCCACATCCGTGTTCCTCAGAGCCATTAGTAGTCCGGCCGTGGCTGCCCTACTGTGTTGGAGGTTGACCTGAAGGAACCTAAGTCCCATTAACCCTTAATTGCTTCCCCAGTGGGCGGAAGCTAACCCTTCCCATGCCCCAGAATGCCTTGAAGGAGGTTCCTTCAAGGGCTCTGTAAGATGTCGGGTCGATCGAGAAGGCGAGCGTCTGTCCTTTCTCCTCTGCCTTCCTGCTTAGAACCGACCAGTGTTGCGTCCCCAGTTCAGGGTTCTGGATCTTAAGTCTGCTGATCACCGTCTCCTGCGGGACGGTGTCAGGGATCCGTACGAGGACCTTGCGTCTCTTTGGGAGTTCCTTGGGCTCGACGGCTGTCAAGTCCGCCCCCTCCCAAATCTGACCGAGGCCCCCGATCGTTTTCCGCAGCCAGTCCCGCGACTGCGGGCCGGCACAGGTTATCCAGAGGATGCCCCCCGTCAGGCGCGTCCGGTGGAACTGAGGCGGGCTCTCCCCTTCCTGAAGAGAGTCCACTGCAGCTACCACCGCAGCCTGGATCAGGTCCGCCTTCCCCTGGTCTAGCGTGACCTCAGGATGGCGTCTGTCAATCACCGCCATCCCGAGGCCCTCCGCAGCCTCCCTGTAAGAGCCAGTCTGCGCCGGTGTTCCGGCCTTAGTTCCTTTGGGAGGTCTGTCTGTAGTAGGCGTGCTAGAGCCAGAGCGCGGCGTCTTCCGACTCGCACTCTCCTCTTGCGCCTTTACAGGCACCCTGGCCCTTTTGGAACGTCTGTCTGTAGTGGGCGTGCTAGAGTTCGAGCGCGTCCTCTTCTGACCCGCACTCCCCTCTTGCGCCTTTACAGGTTTCTCGACCGTCCAGGTCCCGGCCGCCATTTTTTGCGCCCTCCGGAGCTTCTTTCTTTGCGCCCCGGAAAGACGCTTGGACTGCCGGGGCAGTCCCTCTACTCTAACAGTAGAGTCCTCACTGGTGGAGGGGCCCCCGGAGTCCGCGGAGCTCGCCGCCCTCCGGTGGGACCCAGCCTCCAGCTTGGGTGTCGGGGACAGGTCTCTGGCCGAAGCTACCCCCTGATCCCCCGTATCTACGCCGGTCGTGGGACCTCCAGAGTCCGCTGCCGCACCCTGGCTCGTCTCCGTTTCCGGGATAGACTCAAGGCTCAAGTCTGTAGCCGGAGCCACTCCTCGAGCCTCATTGGTTTTGGTTTTATATGTATTTATAATCTTCATGTTGTTCCCACGAGAATGGGGGAAATACTGTCCACACCATCAGAACCCCCTGTGTGGTGCAAGGCGGGTTACTCTGGAGGGTTGCCTGGTACTCCAGAGGTTCCGTTCACGACACCATCGCCCTGGTGCCATCCATCCATAGGCACGGGTCACGTGACACCGTAGATTGGGGGAGTTTAGTTCGACCTCCTTGTCTAGATCCGTCATGTTTAGTTATTAGCAGGGTCACCTCGTGCAGGATGCGGATTTTTACCGCGCATGACGGTCTTGGGGAAAGCTTCATCGGGAGTTTATGTTGTTATTTCCACTTCCTCAGCTTGCCCCCTGGAGTCCTTTGGCCCGCGACTCCTTAACCCCGTGTATTAGGTATGGTATTTGTCGGTCTATGATTTCTGGTCGACGTTTCCATAGGGGTAGGCTTGTAAGTCGGAACAAAATTAGGGTTGGGGCGGAAAACATTTCTATTAGAATTTCTTGCGAAATTTTGTGAAGCAGGTTGATAATGAGGTCTCTGTTGTTGAATGTTTTGTTTTCTCTCAAAAGGATTTAGTTGTGGAAAATTATTTCTCGAAAATTGTGAATTAGATGGTCTTTGATTAAATGGTTGATTACTAGAAAATGATTTATGAAAATTACCTGGATTTTGAGAAGTAAAACTATTTTGGAATGGTTTATTTTGGAAATTGTTACTATTACTGTTTTTATTATGTGTGTTAGTATGCATATATTTAATTTGTTTTTCGCCATATTGGAAATTTTCTTCCTCTACGACTAATGCCATAGCTTGCTCCAAATGTATCGGTTTTTGTAATCTAATTGCAAGTCCTAATTGTCCGTGCAGTCCATGTAAAAAGGTCTGCAAGGCCATTTTGTCATAAATTTCATTTTTTACTAAACGAATATTGTTATCATCTATAGTTAATCTTAATTTACTTTGTAGCAAACTTCTAGCATCTTGTATTCGCATACCAAATTGATAGGGCGTTTCATTTTGATTCGGTTTAAGTAACATTAAGTCTCTAGCTAAACAATCTTCATCTCTCTGGTCTGAAAAATATTGTTGTAAGAGAAGTTTTATTCGGGGCCAATTTGTGGCATCTTCTCTACTAGCTATTAAAGATTTTGCTCTTCCCTCTAGTTTATTAACTATTATCCTAAGAATCCAATTATTTCGGTCATTATTTAAATTTTGTGTATCAACAAAAGATGATAAGAAATTTTCACAAGCTCCAATAAATAATGCCAAAGTGGCTTGATCCCCGTCATAACTGGGAATTGCATTAATATGATAAGATTCAATTTTGGTTTGTGCAGCAACGTTTTGTTCAGTCATTTTAATATTTTTATATTCTAACGTAAAATTATTTTCTAAATCTAATACTAATTTGGCTGGTTTAATAATATTTTGTCTAGAAATGTTCTTAAAAATTTTATCTGAGTCAGACATACACAATTATACAATTTATGGGATAAATATATATAAAGGATAATGAAAATTACTCACAATAATTTTTCCATATGCTTAATTATGAAGTCGGCAATGTTGTCCTTCTTCGCTGACGATTTTTGGTCACTTCTATCTATACTTGACTTGGCCCTTTGAGGTTGGCGATGATGTCCTTCCTTTTGTGGCTGTGTTGTCTTCTGCTAGTGGTGGCTTCTGCTGTTGAGGTTGGCGATGATGTCCTTCCTCTTTGACGATGTTGGTCACTTTAAATTTTGTAGGTTGCAGGTTTTTAACGATAAAAATCGAAGTGTACCTTTGCGATTTTTGTCAAAAATACACTTAAACCTATACTAACGACTGCGCCAGTTTGGATAGTGCCCTTTTGGCACTTCAAAACAAAAAAACTTTATTTCGAAATTACAACAAGTTTAATTATAATTTTAAAACAAAGGAGAAATACACGATGTTTAATGTTGAAACACTCGTAATAAATTCTAACATAATATTGTCTCTTACTTGTATATATAAAGTCAAATATGCTTAGCTAACATTATAAAATAAAACAACTTAAACTAAATAATTATGATGACTATGATTATTCAGCGGTTTCAGTACTTCCGCGTTGAACGACTGCTTCGATCATATTACTCTACTGACACGAGATATCAGTATAGCATTATACAGGGTGCTGTAACTCGCGTGGAGGGAGTGCCTTATTAGTTTTCCGACACATGTTTTGCTTTAAAATTGCAAGGTTGGATGCAACGTTTGGCCTTGTTGCCAAATCGTTCATGATACCAACACGTGGAGGTTGAGGAATTTGTGTTTATGGAATTTCGAGAAAACTTGGGTCTTTCTCGGGAGGTAGATCGGGAACGCGTTCGCAATTCGTTGACTGATACTGTTAGCTTCTCTAATTGCGCTTCTAACTTGGCTAGCTTGTCGGGCTCGCGTGACTGAATTTCAGCCACGTTGTATTTATCTCCGGAATATTCCACGATTTTGTCTGCTATAACCGACAAATTTTCTAGAGAATCGTTGCTCGAAGCCAAAATTGAACGAACGTTGGCTGGTAAACGTTGTAGAAATAAAATTTTAAGGAAATCCTCTCCAATCTGACTACCGGCTAAAAACTTCATTTCGCGTAAAAATTGCGATGGTTTTCTGTCGCCTAATTCTAATTCTGTTAAAAGTTTATTTATTTTGCGACTTTCGGACTCTTCAAATTCTAATAAAAGACGTTTCATTAGATCTGAATAGGGGGTTGATGATAATGGTTGGGTTAAAAAAATCTGAAATTGACTCTGCGACATCAGGATCAAGTATAGCGAGTACATGACTGAATTTTGTCTTTTCAGAACTGATCTGCGATATATCGAACTGGGCGTCAACCTGCATCTGCCAGATTTTCACGTTACGTTTCCGTACAGCAGGTAATTTTATTGCAACCCTTGCCATGATATTGCTGCTTGAAGAATCTTCGGCTATTGTGAAAAAAATCAGATAATTTTTAAATTAGAAAGGACTGACCTGTTTAGATATTCGTTTTCTGTGGGCATGAGCACGTGCGTGGAAGTAAGGCGACGTCGGCTGGAACATCAGGCTCGGCATCTTCGGCTTGCGGCACGGGGTCACCAATATGGATGTTAATTGCACTTGTTGATATTAAATCCATACGTAAACATTTAATATAACTTTATTATTTCACTAACTGAATAAACTATATGATACATTTAACTATAATACACTTTATGATATAATAACAATTACAACAGTACACGAGTACATAGCAGATAACTGACCGAGCGTGAAGGACGTGTGTTCACTGTAGCGGTTGGTAAAGAGCAGATATATATATATATATATATATATATATATATATATATATATATATATATATATATATATATATATATATATATATATATATATATATATATATATATATATATATATATATATATATATATATCGCCTGGTGTCTTTTATAGTTGCCGCAGTTCTTGACAGCTGGCTGTCGCATAAGGTAACGTAACGTTTAACTGTCAAGAGTATTTATGCAGAAACATAGAGTAGTGTTGACGGAAACACTGCGGTAGGAACCACCGCCACAAAATGTTTACACATTTTTTGCGTCCAATGTCACCCTGAAATGCGATCAACCGCCGCAAGCATTATTAAGCAAGCGACCTATAAACTCTGCTCGATAGGCTTGCAGCACAGTAAACGTACACCGGTATGGTAAGTATACGGCTGATGTCTGTCAGTGCGCGTTTTGGTAAAGGTTTACTTTCGGGGCGCGTGTTTGATTTTTATGAAATTTTGTATATATACGTGTTTTAAGGCGTAGATGACGAAAATCACAATAAAAATGAGATCAGAAGCCAACTTTTGGAGTCATTTGTACATTTTTGTAGAAAAACGTAAGTTGTACACACTTTTGCGACCTGTTTTTGTCATATTTTACACATTTTCGGGGGTAGTTAGTTTTATATCAAGCTAAAGAAGGGTGTATTCCACTATTCTAATTCATTTTCACAGAGTTAGTGCACCTCCTTAACTGTTGAAGTGTCTCTGAAAATTACCCTTCTTTTCATCGTATAAGTTGAAATTGACATTTCACATTAAGTTGGCTTTATATGTCAAATGTCAATTTCAACTTTGAATCGTTTATACGATGAAAACAAGCATAATTTTCAGAGGCACAGAAACAGTTAAGGGGGTGCATTAACTATGTGTAAATGAATTAGAATAGTGAAATTCGCCCTTCTTTAGCTTGATATAAAACGAACGACCCCCAAAATGTGTAAAAACATGTCGCAAAAGTGAGTACAACTTACGTCTTTCCTACAAAAATTTCCAAATAACTCCGAAAGTTGGCGTATGTCCTCATTTTTATTGTGATTTTCGTCATCTACACCCTAAAACACCTTTATATACAAAATTTCATAAAAACCGAACACGCGCCCCAAAAGTAAACCATTTACCTGCGTTTTTCCGTAAATTTCTCGCATAATTTAGTTAGCAACTTCCTATGGTATGCTCCCGTGACAGCTCTACCTTGTTCTAGAAAATCTAGAAGAATTATTTCATCTTTGCCCTATAAAACTAAAGCAGGAACCTTGCAAACCGACTTGTGGACGCATAATTTTTCGTACCTGGGAACTGAAATGCTTCCAATCTGTCGATTGCTCTAGATAGTCTCAGGATCGTAGTGATAAACTAATGTTTCGTCCATAGCGACAAGGCGATTCTTTGACATTTGATCGTTCTTTTTTAAATCCCATAACCCAGTGTTTAATAGAAGCATACGAAGGACATTGGTCACGTAAAGTTTCTACCATATTAACAAAAATCTCTCTGGTAAATTTCCACGGACAGCTTTCTGAACATTTTTCTCAGAAACATGCCTGGAACCACCCGCGGTTGCATAAATCATAAATCACACGAAAAATGTTTTTGAAACAACCCTCAGAGAAACTACAAAACCAGGAGTGAATTGGGGTGCTCGGCTGGAAAGAAGATAAGAAGGAAATATATGTCAGAATATCCTCCTCGCTGTTTCTCCCAGAAAGACCACTGTATCGCACAAGTGAAAAGCTAGGGGAATACTAGGCAGAAGCGGGTCATTATAAGGAAATAAGATAATGCATAATTTCAAAAATAAGGTCTCCGCACAAATGAATAATTAATAACCAAATCATCACCACTGCCTGCTAAAAATGAACCAGCCCAAGAAACTAAAACTGCCGAACCAATGAGAAAGCCCCACGCGTGCTAAGACTGGAAAATTCTAGTGAATACCATTCTTATTTTACGTCAAATTTTAATACTTAGAAGAGGAAGGGTGTGTAACGGAACAGATCTTTACTGGGAAACTATTGAAAAAGCGTGATATGTTGAGAAGTTGTATGATACACCAATGATTTCAGGTGTCCCCATTGTAAAAAAAGTCCGACTATTCAGGTCTGCGGATCCAGGACGCCATAACTGAGGTTTCTCTCGACCTATCCATCGGTTGTTAAAATGTTGATTCAGGAACTCCCTCACCTCCATACTGAAATTGACTGGCGCATCATCGTGCATGAACCACATTTGGTTTCTGCAAAGAATTAGTACCTCTTCTAAAAGCACTACGGAAGTTCCTCTTCGAGAAATTATTAACAATTACGTGCATTCAGCCTTACCGGCAGAAAAAAATGCCCCTATCAAATGATCTCCAATAATCCCGCAACACAGAAAACTGCTGCTAGAAATTATTTTCGCGTGCTACATGCGGGTTTTCTTCTGACCAAAAATGTTCGTTATGAAAATTCCGGATCGCATTCCTCGAAAAATTTACGTCACCACTAAATAAAATTATGTTTGCAAACAACAGATTTTGAGCGAGCATTTGTAGGAACCACTGGCAAAAATTTAAACCTGGAGGAAAGTCAGGTGGGAGAAGAGCTAGAACCCTTGTGACGTGGTAAGGGTACATTAAGTTATATACCAAAATTCTTGAGACAAGCGTAAATTTATGTTGGTGCGATTATTTTTTTTGTACTTGTAGCAGGGGTCATTTTCCACTTCATTCGGAATGATTCTTCGACCTCTGGAGTTCTAGTCGTTTGATTTGCTTTCCCAAAAAAGTGGAGTTATTGAATGTTTCAGTTTTACATAGTCTCATGTTATGTGCATTTGAGAACCTCTTTGGGTTAGGTAGTATTCGATTATAAGATATCTACGTCCATAGAGTCGGCACGCTCCATAAGAGTTGCAATTGACTTTCCATAGATTAAGTGCATTTCTGCATACTGTTCATCAGTAAACTCAACCATAATCAAACAGTAAGAAAACAATGAGAAAACATCAAACGAAAATAAACTACTTAAATGTCAAAAGGTCGACAAGCAACATTGATAAATAAGGTGACCAAGCCTACTAATTTATTTTTCATTAATATTGGATATGCATCAATCGATATTTTCGCAGATTAATGGAAAACGGTGAAAGATGCGAGAATAATGCAAAAGACCAAAAAGCTAAAGAAATGAAGAGGAAATTCAAATTTGGTATCAAAATTCATACAGGTGCACCAAACAAATTACGAAGCATAAAATAGTACATGGCCCAAGAAAAGATAGGATCCCGTACATCGACGACCGACGATTTTGACATTTTTATCGTAGAGGGTCTTAAAGAAAATAGGTGTACCAAATTTCAAACATTTATCTCAAGGCATAGGAGAGAATAACGTAAAGTATGATAAAAAAAATTAATTTTGTAATCTTGTATATCAAAATTGGTGCGTTTTTGACCACGGGTCTATTCATATTATTTTCTTATTTTTCAAAGTACCTACTATCAGCCATTGAAATAGCTGCGTGATGTTATGTTACACCTCGTCTAAATTTAACCATTTGTTTTCAGCAAAACCTAAGACTAATTGGATAAGTTATTTAAAAAAAAGGTCTTGACGCAGCAAATGCGTTATGGTAGTGAATTTTCATAGAAATGATTTGGCACCAAACATCTTTTTAATTAAATGCCTATAAGTTTTTTCCTTTAAACAAATTTCCCCGGAAAACCTGGTCGGATTTTCCTGGCCAACGAGAACTTGTCCAAGCCATTAATAAAAGGAAGGTATCTGCCAAATTTCATCAAAATCGGCCCATTATTTTGTGAGTTATCTGTGTGGTACACTACACACACAAATATATATATATATATATATATATATATATATATATATATATATATATATATATATATATATACATATATATATATATATATATATATATATATATATATATATATATATATATATATATATATATATATATATAAACATATAAAAATTGAAACTGATATGGGTTCTAGGGGTCCTAGTTTGCGCTCATTAAAAAAAATTTCAAAAGTCGGGATCTCCCCATTAGTGATTTTTTTCTACGAAAATTCATTAAAAGGAAACACTGATGTATAAGAAATAAGACAATAGTGATTCCAGTTGACATAGATTTTATGTTCCATTCGAGGCTAATGATCTTTGGATCGTCAATAGTTCCGGAAAATTCCAACAAATATTTATGGAACTTCTGTGTCTTCCCCTGTAAAATCTGCGACCTAAGATACGAGATCCAAACCAGTTTGCTGTTTATACAAGTGATCATTGACTAATACTTATAAAAAGTTTTAGTCAAGGGTATAAACAGATAGAATTTACAAAAATAGAAACCATTTATCTAATAGCTATTTTCGCCGAGGTAAGTACAAATACTATTTGTCATTATATAGTATTTGGAAAGTACCTAACTATTGACTAATGTTTACTACTTACTCCCAAGATTGATAAACTGATCCTCTATTCCTAGTATATATTTTATTGCTTCTCTTACTTCCGTTAGATGACAGCACAATATACAACTGTTATTGCTCTGTTAAATGTCAAAAACATCTTCCCTTCTCGGACCTCATATGTCATTCCGATGCAAAAATGGAAGAGTGATGTTGTTCTTAAAGAATAAATCGAAATAAACCAAAAGGAGAGACTTATTTACCGCGAAAGTGAGGTGTTTAACTTAGTAAACAATGTGACGCAATAAAAACAATTAAAAATTAATCATACGCGATCAATATTTGCGGCTACCTGTTAAAAAAAAAATAGAAGTAAATTGTAGTGGTGTGTACTAGGTATGTTTTAGTGTAGTGATATCCTAAATTGAAGTTATGGGAATATCTTATAAGGTGTACATTTTGTGCCTTGGGGCACTCTTCGAATTATGCAATGGGTTTCCTATTAATTTGGAGAACACAACTGCGGGTGAGTCATCAGTATTTAATTCAATTCCACTTCTGTTTACTATCACTTTCAGGGACATCTAATAACTCCTGTCAATTTTAAATACAAAGCAATAATTAAATGACACTATTCATTTATTGTTTAAAAATTTCATTTATATGTTTGTTTTTCCATATAAGTATTCTTTAGTGTTTCTGCTATGTTTATCATATGACTAATTTTTCTACAATATTGTGACCGATTTTTTACTTTAAAACAAGAGGTGTAGGACGAACGTAATTTGATAAGATATATACCTACTTGATTACACACCGCGGGTAGTTAAATTGCTGTAAAATTAGTTTTACCTCCAATAAAAAAATAATGGAACATACCTACCTACCTAGATCATAAAGAACAGTTAGGAAACTTATTGCATTAAACATTGCACTGTATAGTTTTACGGGTTTTTAACGTGTTACGCAAATATGTATGTGTTAAGAAAAATGTCAAATAAGCAGCGTATAAATATTACAAGTGGTTAATACAAAAATGTGGTGCTTTCATTCAGCGTTTGAAATTACATCTGCCAAGGTTTCCATTTTTGTGCAAAAATATGTAGTTAGTATTTAATAGAATATCCCAATTTTTCTGGTTTATAATTCGTGGTCCGTTGCTCACTTGGAGAACCCTGAAAAACTGCATGGTTTAAAAATATTGTGCATTGGCCTTTAAAACCATGTAAATTTAGGTAACTAAGACTTCAGAATACCAAATGTGTCAACTTACTAGAACAAGAACATAAAATTGCAATTGGGTAGAAAATACTTACATGACCAATTTCTTATGCAAAACATTGCTGTACGCAGTTTTACACTGAAGTGAAGACATAAGTATGTATGTACATATTAAATTGTGAATATTTCCATTTCTCGTAAAAAAACTTCTAACATTGCTGTACGCAGTTTTACACTGAAGTGAAGACATAAGTATGTATGTACATATTAAATTGTCGTGAATATTTCCATTTCTCGTAAAAAAACTTCTAACGAGGAGATCGTAATATTGATTAAAACTTTGTAAAAATTTCTTCAAATGAGGGCGAACTAAGATCGCTATTTTATCTTGTAATTTAATATTCCTTGAAAATCTAAGTAGGCCTAAGTGGTTTAAATCTTGTTTAAGAGTGCTATAAACTATAAATGCCTTTAATGTGAATCTAACAATACCCCAGACAAGTGATCGCGATCCCATGGAGAGCCGAGATTATATGCGGCATACATTAGAATTTCCTCGAAATTACTAAAAATTCTGTGTATTAATTATTAATGAATTTGAAACAAAAAGCAGAGTCACTCCAAAATCATAAAATAATAAGAGAATTGTGCGCTAGATACGTATTTCGATAACGAAGTTGTCTTCATCGCTTAACAGTTATTACTGTGTGGTTTTTGGGGTAATTTTGCTTCTTGTTGGTGAATTTACAGTTTACCTCCGAGACAGTTTTAGATAAAACGACTGCTGATACAACAAGTTTGACATCTTACATGCACGCTGACACTATTATTACCTTTCGCTTCCTTGTCTTTGCCGAGTTATTTACATTTAAAATCCTACGCTGATCTGATGTGGTAGGTTAAAAATGTTTTTTTTCACACTCTATTTTTTTGCTTGCGATGTTACATGCTCTTTTCCCGGTACACCCCTTCCTGTGCAGTTACTTATCACTATATATATCTCAGATTACACTCCACCGTATTTTAGACTGGGGGTGGGGGGTTGATCCGCTATTTCATTGTGGGGGTATTCCTTCCACTCCTTCAGCCTACAAACACCCTCGATGCATAAACCAAATGAAATTTTGGGGAAACAACCCCCACGAAAGTTACTGGACCTATGGCGAACGCGGGTAGATAGGGTTTAAAGGAGGTGATGGCTACAAAATGTAAAAAGGACAGTTTTTAGAGGTCCTACAAAGTTGTTTTTTTTTCGCCTTTTCACCCTTATTAACTCCAGGCTCTGGAACTTTCTTGGGGATTGTTTGCAAGAACATTTTCTTGTGGTTTCTGCATCCGTGGGAGCTTTAAGCACGTTTCTGAAAATTTATTTTCTAAAAAGCCTCCGGGGGGTAAACTGCAAATTTACCTTTTTGTTTCAGTTCCCACCATGGTCTTTTATTGTTAATGGATTTTATTGATAATTAATACACGTTTGTTAAGACGTTAGGTATTAACAAGTAAATATAGTTCTTAAATTTCGTTCAACGTGTTATGGCCAACTCGGTAAAATTTAATAAACGTTGGTTACATAATTTTGTGAATAATTTGAAGACGACAAATTTACGTATAGCTTTTTATTGATTTGTCGCGGATCCTGTCGCATCTATTTATCACCGTTGTTTATCCATTTACAGTGAACATTTGATTGATTATGATTTTATACCATGGTATTTCAGCAAATAAATACTCTGGTAGACGGCATTATTTATTAATGTATGTACCCAACACTAGTAAAATATTGCATTGGCTCTCCCATATATTTAAAATCTAAATGCTCAGACGGGCACCTGTTTGACCCACATGTTTTGTTTATATTTAGAACTGTGAACTTGTTTTCAGATTATCTTTTTTTGTTAAGTTGTACCTATATTAGACGCTCTCTCCATTGATTATTTTTTGTTGTGCTATATTATTATTTGATAAACCTTTTCGACAATTAAAATCCTTAGTCGGATTGATGATTTAAGTATGGAATGGGAACGGTGATTTAAATTATCTGGTTCTCAAAGAAAAGAAATAAATGTTAAATGGCTCCCGGGCTGTTTGGCCGTGGTTGAACTCAGTAGGTTGCTAGACGTTTCGCCAACCGTCGCTGCTGGTTTCTTCGGTAACGGGACTAAAACTTACCACGGCAAAATAGCCCGGAAGGTATCTAGCGTTCCAAGGAACACCGCCCGTGAAAGTGTAAAATCAGCAGAATAAATAAATTTTGCCCTGCTTGCTAGGAGAACCCACATAGAAACAAACGTGTCAACCTTGACTCAACGTTAACCACATTAAACTCAACAAACATTATGAATCACACTATATATATATATATATATATATATATATATATATATATATATATATATATATATATATATGTATATATATATATATATATATATATATATATATATATATATATATATATATATATATATATATATATATATATAAACAGGGTGAGTCAAATTCGAAGCTCACCATTGGGATCTCGGAAACGGTGAGAGATACGAAGTCGGCTGGATTGGGGCAAAGTTGACTGTTTCTGCTCTTAATAAACTGTCGAAAGAAAATTTGAGCTAGCCACTTTAGTTTCTGAGTTATTTCGAAAAAACATTTTGTTTTGTTTTTTCTTCATCCTGCCATAACTTTTTTATTACTCGTCGTATGAACATGCGGTTTTTACTTCTTCAGAGCACTAATTCGTCTAGAATATTACTACTATATAAAATTTGTTGTCAACGTTTCGGTTTTTCTAGGACATCTTCAACTTTCTTTTTTCATATGGACGCCATATTTGTTTTTGAGTCCATTAGATAGGTTTTCTTGCGCTGATTTCATTGATGTGCACCTTAATAGGTTTGTGTTCAGAAATGGCGGAGATATTGCCTAAATTCGTAATATTCGTCTGAAAAACACATTAGCTGTGTAACAATTTCTGTTTGAATTTAAAGCATGAAGTTTAGAATAGCATCAATTAAAACAATGACAAAACATTAAAGAAAATTATATTTACCTATGCATACAAAAACTGAAGCAAACTTAAAATAATGGTTTTAGTACCTATTCTATTTTATAACAGATGTTCGATTAAATCACCGTTCACTTCTATGCATAAATTGATTCGCCGGTTGAGATTGCCAACGGCCCTCTTTATGCATCTTCGTTTAAGAGTTCTGAAAGCGTTGATTACTTTATTTCTCAAATCTTCCAGAGATACAATTGGGTCTCTGTAAATTATATTTTTAAGGTGTCCCCATAGAAAGTAATCCAACGGCGTAAGGTCTGGGCTTCTAGCGGGCCAGAGGACTACTCCACGGTTCCCGATCCACTGGTTTGGGAATTGATTATCAAGAAAGTTTCTGACTGCAATTGCATTGTGGGCAGGTGCACCATCCTGCTGGAACCACAGTTGTAAAAGTTGTGCAAGTGGAAGTGCATCCAAATAATCTTGAAACTGGTTCAATAAAAAATTCAAGTAATTACCCCCTGTTAAATTTTCGTTGAAAATAAAGGGTCCCACAAGTCTGTCATTTATGACACCTGCCCAAACATTCAGTCCAAATCTGACTTGGTTCCGTGTCTGTATATTTTGATGAGGGTTGTTTTTGGTCCAATAATGCTCATTATTGCGGTTAAAGACCCCACAATTCGTGAATCTGGTTTCATCTGACCAGAGAACCTTCGCCAGGAACTCTGGGTCATTCTGAAGTTTCTGCCTTAGCCAAGAACACCAATTCAGCCGTCTTTCCCTGTCACCTGGCAAAAAATGTTGCGAAATATGTATTTTATAACATATGAATTTGTTTTTTTTTCAGGACTCTACTGACTCTTGTTTGGGGAATTTGAAATCTCTGAGCGACTTCACGCGTTGATATTCTTGGATTGTCTTCAAACTGAAATATTAACTACGCATTACAACTGTGACAATAATAACAATACATAATCATACAACTTAGTACCTTATGACATACCCTGTCAAGAACTATGTGGATTATTTCTTAATAAATTAAAAAGATATAATGACAAATTATTGAATACCTGTTGAGTAACTTGCATTGACTCCTCTTCTCTTATTCGCGAACCATATTTGCTCCTGGGTTTCGTGAAAGAACCGTAATTGTTGAGATTGCTATCTAGTTTTTCCAAAAAAAAACGATGTGGTCTCCGGGTATTCTCTGAGGTACAATTCGCAGGCGATTTTGCTGTTTCTATTATGTGAATAATAGATTCTTAACATGTCTCGTTTTCAGCGTTGCAGAAGAACATCGTCATTAATTAACTCAACAAACAATAAAGTGAGAACTGTGATAATAACAATAATGACAACAAGATAGGAATTGTCACATCTGAAATGATAAAACAGAAATTGTTACACAGCTTTGACAGCCATGGCTAATGCGTTTTTCAGACAAATATTAGAAATTTCGGCAATATCTTATTAAGTTGTACATACATGAAATCAGCGCAAAAACATCTATCTAACGAACTCAAAAACCAATATGGCGACCATATGAAAAAAGAAAGTTGATGATGTTCTAGAAAAACCGAAACGTTGCACAGCAAATTTGATATGCTAGTAATATTCTAGATGAATCAGTGCCCTGAAGAAGTAAAAACCGCATCTTGCTACGACGAGTAATAACAAAGTTATGGCAGGAGGAAGCAAAAACAACAAAAGTTTTTTCGAAATAACCCAGGAATTAAAATGGATAGCTCAATTTTTCTTTCGGCAGTTTATTAAGAGCAGAAATAGGCAACTTTGCCTCAATCTAACCGCCTGCGTATCTCTCACCGTTTCCGAGATCCCAATGGTGAGCTGCGAATTTGACTCACCCTGTATATATATATATATATATATATATATATATATATATATATATATATATATATATATATATATACAGTGAGGTCCAAAAGTATAGAAACACATAGATAGCTCTGAAACCACTCCTACGATTACACTGAAATTTGGCATTACTATGGTTTCCCACATGTCAAATTCATACGTTTCTCGTTTTCTAAGGAGTCATACCAACTTTTTATTTTAAATAGCAGACCATGTTTATTTTAAATGTTTTAGCTTGTTCCGTTCATCCTGAACAACTTTCAGGTGGCATGTCCGATACCTAACTTTACTTGTTACCGAATTATGGCTAAATATCACTGGCAGGTATTGGAAATAAAATAATGCCTAATTCAGATGTGTTTAATACAATAAAGCGAAAACAAAAAATAAAACTCATAACACATTTTCAAAATCCTGACCACTTACTTCATACCCTAATCTACTTTCGAAACTCTGTAATACGTTTTGAAGTATGCCAGCTCCCTCAATTCTTCTGACATCAATTATGATCCTTTGTTCTAAGTCTTCCAACTTTGCTTAGTTTTGTAGACATAATTTTTCAGATTACTCCACATAAATAAATCTAATGGATTTAAATCCGGTGATGGAGCTGACCATTCTATAAATTCTCGTCGCCCTATCTACCTCTCGGGAAAAATGATGTTAAAATATTGCCTAACTTGGTCATCATAATGAGGTGGAGCATATAATCCGTCTTGCTGAAGCCTAACTTCATTACTTAGATGGCTTTCGTCACCTATAAGCGCAGCCCAATTAATTGCCTTCAAAAGTACAATTGAGGACTATCAGATAAATGGGGTAAAGGTATGATGATGAAAAGTAGTTCAACGTACCTGGTTGATGGAGTAATTGCGTTAGTGCAGGAATGAGATTATCTCTGAGTAACCCTGAAGCAAGTTAATTCTTCCACTCAAATATCTGTTAATGAAGAATGGACCAACAATTTTATTATCAATTATTCCAGCCTAGACGTTTAATTTTTGCGGATGCTGGGTATTATGTTCGCGCACCCACTGTGGATCACAAACATCATTTTTCTCAATAACATTTGTTAATTATGTATCATCCGCATTATTATTTTAGAAAATTCAATTCTATCATATTTGTCATCCAATAATTCTTGAAGCAATTTCACAAAAATGTGATATCGTTCATCGTTTTCACTTTTTCACACTTCAGTTATTTGATGAAATATGTTCCTACTATATTGGTACTGTTAACCAAATTTGATGCGTTTAAAAAAAAATACATATTTGACATTAAAACCATTTAAATGAAAATTCGCTATCATCACGCACTTGCTGCGTCCAGACTTTTTAGTAAATTTTCTTTAAAAAATTCACCAAACGAAATTTGCTGAGTGCGTTTCTTTTGCAAGTGGCTTGCATAAGTGCGTTAGTCAAGAAAATCGCACCAGGCTTACTTGGAAAATTTTCGGTTTTCTTTCGAAAAAAATTGTATCTCCGCAAATAGCAAAGTGATGGCAACCAAACGTGGTACATAGGTTTATATAATACAAAGTATACTATATACTAAAATTTAGATATCTAAGTTAAAAGAAAATAAAATACAGGCATTTAAAATAATTTTTTTTTGGGTGCCACTGTCACCAGAGAAACACATAAAACCAAAATATTTTGTGTGGATAACAAAATATATTCTATATTACAAGCCAAGATTAAGTTTTTTTGGTGCAAGAAGGTCCAGAAATAAAAATTAGTTTGAAATATTTATAGTTGCTCCTTAAAACGTCAAGTCGCGATTTAAAACGTCAAAATTGTACAACATTTTGACAAATAACCTGAAACAAATACGGGTTTTGTAGCGAAAATGTCGCAAGAAACGTGTTTTACAAAGCGTTAAGTTTCAGCTTCAACCGTCATTGTCCTTCATTTTACTAAAATATTTGCAGAAATTCATTTCAAATAGATCATTTCTCTGATACTTTGGCAATAGTTTTAGTTGATAGAGTTTATGGTTTAATGGTCTACAATTTTTTGCGAATATACATAGAAAAATTCGCTATTGAGGAGACCCTTATTTTTGAACTGTGAGACGAATTTGTCAAATGAGCGTGAAGTTGGCCGACCCTAGAACTCACATATACAGGGTGAAGCATTTCTATGGCACAGCTCAATATCTATATATTAATACGTGAAAAAAAAGTTACCCCTTTTTAAGCACATTGCGCGAATGGAGGAGTGTACGATTTGGCATAGTTAAAGTTCATAAGGAGAGGGAGTGCAGAAAGATAAAATTTATGTATAAATAGATTAAACAATGCCCTGCTTTAATTAGATAGTCGGATTCCGCTGGTCCGTGCCAGTTCTAAGCTGACCGTTAGGTCTAATCTGTCAATGTCAAGCAAATATTACTCTATGGTCAAACAGATGTGTATAGATGCGTTCATACTGAATATCAAACACAAAAGTCTGTGGTCAAACAGTCGCACTGAGATTATAGAAGTATATTCTATGACCAAAAAAACATCAAAAGCGTTCAAACTTAACAATATTTTGTTACGGTCGAATTTTGACCAA
The DNA here is from genome assembly GCA_964006375.1 of Tillus elongatus. NCBI lineage: Eukaryota > Metazoa > Arthropoda > Insecta > Coleoptera > Cleridae > Tillus > Tillus elongatus. The sequence continues at coordinate 78,276,017 of OZ023263.1, read as the reverse complement.
TACACAGGTCCACTAGTATCCGTTATTATACAAAATACGATAAAAAATTGTATACTTACGTTAATTATCGGGTGTCGAGCTGCATCTTACAAAATTACAGCGTGGCCCATAAAAGTCGTTGGTAATACAAA